>CM026083.1:8457668-9657668 GCA_014839685.1 Anableps anableps
GGCCACTCAGGCCAAACTTCGGGGTTGTACTCTGCCTTCTCTTACATGGGGCCCTCCCAGAGGCCTCTTTACACAGCCATCACTGACCCAACCAGTGCGTCACAGTCGCACAGCCCCACGCACTGGGAGCAGCCCGTCTACACAACATTGTCGCGGCCATGACAGATAGCCAGAGCAGAAAGCACCGGTGCAGGTTCGGCCCCAGTGTCAGACCAAAGCAGGAGAGGCGGCGGCAACAACAGCAGCTCTCATTGTTACATCAGAGATAGAAGTGCTCTGGTCTGGGGGGAGTGGGCAGGCACTGGGGGAGTTGGGTGGGGAGGCAGAAGGGATGGCACTTTCTGATCTCGGCCAGATGAAGTAAATGCTGTTACAGTACAGGATTGAGTACCGAGTGTGGGGTTTTTGAATCGAGTTTTATTCACTGGCAGCACTTGGTGTAGGAGTCTGGGATTGTAATACCTTGGTGATGCAAAGAAAAACATCCACCCAACACAACTGCAGCAGAGTTTCTGACACTCTAAACATCAAAAGTAAGTATGAAAATGGGTGAGAGGGGTTTATATTCCCATTAGTGTGAAGACTTCATGTGAATTACAGCTGGGATATTGTCCTTTACAAGCCTCTTCTACAGCAGCAAGGCATTTTTAATCAGGGTTGTGAAGGGTGTGACTAAAAGCAAGCCAAATTGTTTTTGTACAAAATGCATCAAATGCCACACAAACGGAGGGCCAGTTCCTTCGTTGGCTTTCCATTCTAACTCAGGATTGACCTTTAATCACACAAAACACCCAGAAAACAGCATTTTATTAAGCTTAAACTTTAAGATATGTTCATCTGACATCTTTTTGTTAACAAAGTGAACAGTTAAACAAAGTGTGTTGTATATTTTCACAAAACCAACTTTGTAACTACACTATCATCAAGCTAGATGATGCAGTGCACATGAAGCTATAAATGTACCTGTTATATGTTTATGTACACAGATGCAAATTTTATGTACGATGACCAAAGGTTTATGACCAAAACTTTTGATGTTTTCTAAAGAAGAAACTGAACATTTTTTTTTTTTAGATGTTTCTCCCAACGTGACATCCAAAACTACCTGACACCCTGTAGCTAAGTAGACCTTCAGTTTTATAGTGTAATTTTACTTTCAGTGTGTCAAAGTCTACTTTTTCCTCATTGTTTGTCCATTAGCACTGATTACTATGACAGTTTATGAATAATTTCTCAACATATCAATCACTGATATTCATGATTGATGAACTATTTTTATTGTTGGTGGTGAAAATGGGCCAATGAGAACATATTTTTAGCTCTAAAAATTTGCTGTGATTACAATGTTAACTATATGTTTGCCATGACTAACTACACTGGAAGCCTTCACTGCTGTCTTTGCTTTTTGCTTGAGCGTTATTCATTATGTCTGTAAAAGTTCAGTATTCAGTGTTTGAGAAGCCAATATTAAGAAGCAGCTGCCCTTGTGTTTAAAAAAAAACAAAAAAAAAACTAACTAAAAATATGTGCCTTGTCCGTAATAATCTATGCTAACAATTGGTACAGAGGGGTACCACCTTCTAGATTATTTCATGTTTTTGTCATCAAGTTTTTAAATTATAACTTTAATGTCTCTTTTTCATTTCATCCATAATATTTCTCTTCATTACAAATGTTTCTTCATAATTCTGACATATCTGCATTTTGAGGATCTGATTAACCCTAAACAAAGGTCAAATACTAAAAAAAACCATTTGCTATGTCTTGTATGTATTACCATTGGACACATATCTGAACTGTTTATTTTCATTCTCTGTCACAGCTGTTTGTTCTTATTTGAACATTAATCTTCGCAACAAGAGGCTAAGGTCGGTTCTAAGTGTTGCACTTCTTATTTAAGTGTGTTTTGTATTATTTTGCACTGCTATTTCTCTTTGTTATGATGCATATTTCTGATATGGATAGTGTTTCATGTTTAGTAGCAGAGTATGGCTCAACTACATAAAAACAGGAACTCAAAAGCCTTAACATGTGAAAATGTGTTGTGCTCTCTTACTTTTTTCTTGGAATAAAGCTATTTGTCTGCTTGAAAATAATTCTGCCTCTTTAATTCTTCCTGTAAAAAGGTAAAAACTGTTGAACTGACCATACTAATAAAAATATAAATATAAAACTGATACTACAGTTACATAATAATATAGTATTTTCACAAAAATTTAAAACTAAGTGCGGGTAACATGAGCAAAATGTTATTTAAAACAGAAAACAGTTTATTGATTGCCATTTCTTGCTAGTTTGCGTGTCCTACAAAGCGATAGAAAAGGAAGTTAGCGGACCCACTATTGCAAACGCCTTCTTGACTTTCCTGCTAATTAATATTGTTTTACCTTCCTACTTCTCAGTAAGGCAAGTAACTATTAGCTGTTCTAAAAGTTGTAAGAAATGCTAAATTATGTTATTGTCAGATTTGTATGATTGGCCATGTAAATGTAATTACAGTTACTGTTGACATGTAGGAGAGAGAACATTGTATGAGAGACAAAAAGTGAGTTAGCTAGGTTTTTAATTTCTTTTTTATTTGAGGATTTAGATATTTCTTGAAGTTGGTTTTTTATCAAGTGTGGTTTGGCTTTTAATTTCATGGTTCACTTGGAAGTCTATAAGTCACAGTAAAAAAATAACTTATTTAACCATAAACATTTTAATATTTTAGACCTGTTTTTGTACACAGTTTACTTTTAAAATT
The DNA here is from genome assembly GCA_014839685.1 of Anableps anableps. Taxonomy (NCBI): domain Eukaryota; kingdom Metazoa; phylum Chordata; class Actinopteri; order Cyprinodontiformes; family Anablepidae; genus Anableps; species Anableps anableps. Next base: position 8,460,415 of record CM026083.1, read on the forward strand.
CTAAAAAAAAAAAAAAAAAAAAAAAAAAAACAACAACAACAAAGAGACATGGGAAAGCACAGGTAATGCTATGCCAGATTGATCTGCAGTCTGAATGCCAAGGTGTGAACATCTCCTGTAGCTGAAAGAGACTACCAATTGAGGACTGGGCGATCTGTAAGTGCTTTGGGACTGAGGAGGGGCCCATGGCAGCACCCGCTACTCATTCAGATGTCAGCGTCTCCAAAAGTCTCCAATAGCAGTAGATTAGTTATCAACCTATTACCTTTGTTTGTATGAGTAAAACTGATTTGCTGTGTATACATTTGAAATCGGATATCACTGACAATTCTGGGAGTCTTGGGGGCCCCCTGCTGGTGTGGAGACCCTGAGTGATGCTTAGTTTTCTTTTGAGTTAAGCTGGCTCTTGTCAACTTAATGACTTCTTCAGTCTAACTTGATCGCATGTAAAGAGGTACGATTAGTTTGGGATTTCTGGATGCATATTTCAGATTTCTTCTGTTCTGCATATTTGTTAGTGTTTTTCAATGTACTGTGGGTTAAGCCTGACTCCTAATTCCCTCCATTTAATCGGCTGTGTGATACTTTAGAAAGACAAAGAGGGCCATTGATGGGAGTGTTGGGGGAGGAGGGAAGGAAAGAGGGCAGTGAGGGAGCCTTACCCGACTAACTACCTCGCCTGTAGCTTCACTGGGATACAAAGGGACCATTACTCTCTGCAATGCTCCCTGCTCATTCCCTCCCCATCACTTTCTCCAATGCTTACCTATGAAATACACCCAATTTGCTTGTCAGGTTCACTCTGTGATGGTATAAAAGATGCAAAATGTTAAAAAGGAAAAGGTAATGCTGTGATTTAGTAAAGTTTTCAAAACTGGACTCTGGTGTCAGAAGAAATCTTTAGGCCTGCAGCTGTTTAAGTTATTTTAATTAAAAATCTAATCCTAACCAGAAATCTAAAGAAGCAGAATTGGCATACAAACTTAAAAAAGCAGTCACACACAAAAAAAGAAATGATTCAAAAGAAAAAATCTGTACACATCAATGCAGTGGATTCTGACTTTGACATGGAGCATCCACAGAGCGATGATAATGTATTTGAATAATTAAAATTAAAACTCAATAAGTTTAATTGTCTTTAGGCCAGTTAATCAGAAAACATCAATTCCTGTTTCTTAAAGTACAACAGGTGAAAGAGAGAAAACATGTTTGAAGTTAACTAAATCTTAACAAACCAATCACAGAGACAGCAACCATAATTGAGAAAAACAAAGACACAAAGCATGAAGATTCCACTACAAGTCATCTTGTTTGCTGGCTTTGAGGTGACCTGGTGACCTTAGTGGTTGGTACGGGTGAGCATCACATGGGCTGCAACTCTCTTCCTCATGAGACAAGCGCAGCATCAGCCTGAGGCACTGTCTCCTCCAATCAAAAGACTTCTGGATTAAGAGGTTTCACACAAATTAGTAAAAATGATAATAAAACTAATTCTACAGACATCCAATAATGTCCACCAGGTTTGTACACTGCTGTTGTATCAATTGTTTAACCTTAACATGCATTGCCATAAAATGTGTTTGCTTCTTCTTTCAGAGTTCTTCTGTTTTTATATAATAATGGTTAAACACAGATGACCTGAGTCAGTAAATTAAAAAGTTGACTTTATTTATTAAAAATAAAAAACATCCAAACCAACATACTCCAATCTCAAAAAGTAATTTCCCCTAAACCTAATAACTGCTTGCGCCTCCCTTGGTGACAACACCTTCTGTCCCACTTTTGGGACAACTAGCAAGGTGTCTTTCATACCGTTGTGGAGGAATTTTGCTCTTCTTCTCACTACATAAGTGTTATTTTTGCTACAGTCACATTGGAGGGTTTTCAAGTGTGAACTCATGATCAACTTAAGGCCATATCACAGCACCTTAATCAGATTTGAGTCCAGACTTTCATTTGGATAGTCCAAAACTTTTTTTTACCTTTCAAAGGTAGACTTGCTGGTGTGCTTTGGATCATTGTCCTGTCTTTTTACCTCAAAAGTAACAAGGGAATACCTTCCAAAAATTTTTGGAGTTCATTAAGATGTTTTGACAAATGTCAGATGGGACTTTATCTTCTTGTTGGTCACTTGTAGTTTTCACCAAGAATACCATTTTGCCCCATTTCTCTTTCTTTTTGCTTAATCATGAACTCTGACCCTAACTAAGGCAGATGATGTCTGCAGTGCTTTGGTTGTTGTTCTGGGTTATTTTGTGACCTCATGGATGAGTTGTCATTGTACTCTTGGAGTAATTTTGGTAGGCCAGCCATTCTTTGGAAGGTGTTTTCTCCATTTTTCGATAATGGCCCTAACTGTGGTTTAATGAACTCCCAAAGTCATAGAAATGACTTTGTAACCCTTCCCAGGCTGAGCGATGTCAATAGAGAATACACACTATCAACTCTAGAACAAAAGCAAAAGATCTTGTGAAGATGCTAGCTGAAGTTGGCAAGGAGGTGTCGTCATCCACAGTCAAACAATTCCATCAAAATGGGCTGAAAGGCCACTCAGAGAGGAGGAAGCCATCACTCCAAAACCAATATAAAAAAGCCAGTCTGCATTTTGACCAGCATTACATTTGGAAGAAAAAGGAGGAAGTTTGAAATCCTGAGAACATCATCCCAACTGTGAAGTACAGAGGTGGTAGCATCTTATTGTATGGTGTTTTTCTGCACAAAGGACTGGTGCACTTCCCAAAGTAATGGCATCATGAGGATGGAATATTATGTGGAAATATAGAAGTAATATCTACAAGGACAGTCGGAAAGTTAAACCTTGGACACAAATGGGACTTCCAAAGGTACAAAAACTCTCTCCATACCTCCAAATTAATTTCAAAGTGGTTTAAGGACAACAAATGTAATGTTTTGAAGTGGCCGTCACAAAGTACTGAAAATTTGTGGGCAGAAGTAAGTAAATCTGTCTGTCCATCCACAATGAGAACTCCTTTCTGATATTAAGTGTGACAAAAAAGCAATAACAGAAAATATCTGTGATGAGACAAAACACCTTTCATGCCACTGTAGATGCCATGCACACATGCTAAACAGATAATTCCTCAATCTTTTCACCAAAGTCACAAAGACTTTTCTCCAACAAAGCTGGTAATCCTGTTCTTGCAAACTGTGAACCTCCTCTTTCCTCCAGCTTGCATATTTCCACCCGAACAGCAACTCATTCCCACAAAAACAATACAGGGACTGTTTGGCTGCTTTGCATGTGCGTGGTTGTACGTGGGAAGAGGAGGGAGTCTCATCAGGACAGCTAACAAACTTGTTTATCAGTGGGAATAAACTGTGACTGTGCTTCAAGGTAGCCTCTGATCATTTCCGCATAATATTTATCAGCGGCTTTTATGCCTTCACTAAAAACACAGATGAAATTATGAAATTACACTAATTGCAATTAGGGTTTTGAATCTCCTATGTAAGTCAACCTAGATGAAATTTTGCGATTGATACTGATACCTCCCTCTTTCATCACAGCAGTTTAAAGTTAGGGAGAATATTAATCAGAGAAGAAACCAAGAGGCTCTCTAACTCTGGAAGAGCTACAGAAATCCACAGCTCAGGTGGAAGAAGGTCTTCAACCTTTACAATCCTTCAGTCCAACAAAGTAAAACTTGTTTAAATCAGCTAATGTTACATGACCTTTTGAAAAAAAAGACAACTTATACTTTTTGATAAATATCAAGTGTACGATTAAAAAAAACATGACTGAAGAAGAAGAAATATCCTTTATTGTCCCACAATGGGGAAATTTCTGTGCCACACCAGTAAAGTAAAAGGCAATAAAAGCAAGTAGACTCACACAATGATAAAATATAAAATATATAAAAACAGAATGAAGAATAAAAATACTGTAGAGTTAGGACAAAATTTCAACATAAATACCATGTAGTTATAAAAAAAAAAATAGTGGACTCCAGTCAAAGGAATGTGCAACTGAGTTGGCTAATTTAAAATGTACAAAATGTGCATGTTTATTTGAGCATTATAAAGACAGACTGTTTACAATTCGTGACAATATAAACTGTGCAACAGCAGAGATGTGCAGATACCAGCAGCAATGTTATTCAGAGCGAGTAAAGTTGTACACATACCAGCATGGATGTAAACACTAATTGAGTTTGTTGGAAGCAATGATGGTTGTAAAGTCTAACAGCTGCTGGGAGGAAGGATATGCTATAACGCTCCTTAGTGCACTTAGGATGCAGCAGTCTGTCACTGAAGGAGCTCTCCAGCTCAGCAACAGCTTCATGCATGGGGTGGGAGACATTGTCCATCAGTGATGTTATCTCAGCCAGAGTCTTTCTGTCTCCCACCACCTGCATTGGGTCAAGGGGGCTTCCTAGCACAGAACTGGCCTTATTTCTATTTTTTTTGGGTGTTCAAATAAAGAATAATAAAACTTTTGTAAAAAGGATACATTTTCTTCTATGGAACATTGATATCTGTGGAAAATAATTTACAAAAATAGACCTAAAAAATATTATTGGTACTTTTGGTATCATTCTGTTGCAGAAATTCAATGCAATTATTCCATGAAAAACTGAAAACTGCTAAAATCTGCATTTGTTATTATATCTATATTTCAAAACAGTTGATTCTTTGTCATTTCTGGCCAAATTTATTAGGAGTCATTATGGAAGGTCCAAAGAGCCACTTGTGGCTCTGCAGCCGTTGGTTGTAGACCTCTGGACCAGAAAAAAGTAGCTGTTGAACGAAAGTCATAAATGGTTCCATTTGCAGTCTGACATAATTCATGTAGGGGACACAGCAAACATGTAGGAGAAGGTGCTATAGTTAGATGAGAGCAGGAAAAAACTCCCACTGCCCCACTGCACATTGCCCTGAATACATCAGTCCCTGAATTGCCTGAATACATCATACATCTGAGCTGCTAAAGTAGAACCAATGGAAAAGGGGCATTTAAGAAGCATGGTAACAACATCATGTTGGGAGGTGCTGTTCTGGTCAGATGGAGGAAGCTTATCAGAGTTAATGGGAAGACAGATGGAGCAAAATACAAAGTAATCCAAGAAAAAAGCCTGTTAGAGAATGCTTAAGATTGGGGCAGTTTCACCTTCAAGAATAACACTAAACACACAGTCAGAGATACAACAGAATGGCCTAAATTTGGGCTTCACAGTATCAGGAAAACATATTGTGATATTATGGCTATTTCCATCATACTAATTGGGATTAACCCAGATTTTCCTCACTACAATCTTTTTTTCCCCCCCATTATAACAAAGTTTGGATCACTCTAAGCTGTAGGATCCAAGTGGACAAGATCTGAAACAGGTGAAAGGACAGCAAAAATCCATCCAAGTGGACAAGTATATTATTGGCAAGTAGTTATAATAAATGGTTTCAGAGTTTTCTATAGCCTACCATCTTACACACATGGTAAAATGACTATTGCAGTTCAACCCATTGTGCAGCACCTGCTTAGATTAAAGCATATCTATATGTTAAAACACTTCAGAACTGATGTTCCCAGACCTTCTCCATCCAGTTCATAATAATCTACTGTTTTGTGTTGGTCTGTCACACAAAATAAAATATAGTGAAGTTGGTGGTTGCAACAGGAAAAACATGTTCAAGAGGTGGGAATATTTACCCTCACACCGTGGAAAAACACAAACATAACAGCATCACTGCCTAATTGCATATTTCTTTAGTCAAATCATAAACAAATAACTGATATTTCATGTACAAATTCAAACCCACAACAAACCTGTGTGACACACCATGGTGTAATTAAAATAAACGAGAAACCACATTTTATATAAAAAAAAAAAAAAGAGTTTATTCATAATAATAAAACATTTCTTTGACACAAATTATTTGTTTAGAAGAACAACTCATGAAATCTTATAACACAGGACTATTTATGAATAAAAAAGGGAAAAAAAGTGTTTGACTAAAGTTATGCTTCCCCCTTGTGGCGCTTCCTGACACTACAGCTGTTAAAATAGTGAGAATAAATTAATTCTTCTTATAGTGTCCACTTGAGTCTGTGTGAACAGGCATGTGACAAACTGCAACATAGAAGCTTGTGAAACACAGAGAGAGCAGATATGATGTGAGGAGCAAGGACACAATGCTGAATAAGAGCTCTAATCAGTTACAATGAGCTCGTCGCAGCCCCAGTCTTCATAGCTGCCATCAGGAAGGTACCGACGGATGATGATGGGGATCTTTCTGCTTCTGTTGGAACAGAGAAATAAAAAGACATTAAAATCAAATGCTGACGGGAAAAAGGATTTCAAGAACAATATCAACTGCTGAAATCATGACTTACTTAAGTTCCTTCATAGCTATCTGCAAGGGGTCTGTTTCTCCTTCCAACTCCACCATGACTGGAGCACACATCCTATCGAAACAAGATATCAGGATAAACATTTATTATGAGAATTCCTTGGATCAAAATTTCAGTATGCTGTTAAGGCGGTGAATATAAACACAGAATTAAGAACGTAGTGCACTTCCTAATATACATGTTGCAGTATTGGAGTTCTACTGTTTTTAGCACGCACAAAACTTCCAGGGAGAGGGTCATAATTTAAATCTGGGTCCTGGGTGCCAGAGAACTGATCCGTCCATGCCTTTGCACTCAGTCCACTGGTCATTAAAGAATCTGAATGAGTACTGGCGAAGCTGGCCCTATGTCAAGGGAGTACCCTTGACCCTCATCAAACCCACACCAGGCTCTTAGCAGCTAGATCTGCCGCATGCTGCCATGGCTGTGGCTGCAACCAAAAGGACCTCAAGCAGTTGCAACAAACAATCCACAATCTCCATGTCAACAAATACAATGCCATAATGAGGCCCCTTGAACATGGGCTTCCAGTGGACTAGGGCTTGTAGCTGGCGAGACGCATACACATCCAAATTGCGCATATAGACTCGAAGACTAAAGCAAGTTGTGAGTTTTTAAGGCTGCAGTTTAAAAGTAAAGTGTATTTGCATTTCCCTGCTATTTTTGAATGGCAGTGTGTGCGGCTGAGGGAAAAAATACTCTTGACGATAGAAAAATCCATCATTGGGTCCCAGTTCTCACAATGCCCCTGGGACATATTTCTGATGGGCCTTTAGCCAAATGCATGTTTCAAAAAAATAGAACATTTTACAGCATGACTCTCGAAATATCTCAATAATTTCTGTTTAGGTTCTGTTTAGAGGACAACTGACCCAGATTTCTAAAAAAAAAAAAAAAAGAGAGAGAGAGAGAGTAGGAGAAAATGACAATTTATCAGAACATGGGATAATACAATTCAATACAAAACACAGTTTCCAAATGATGATTAATTTATCAAGCGAATAAAACCAATCGGGCCCTACATAAAACTAAACTAGCTGATTACTGCCAGAGATGTAGAGTCAAGAAGTTATTCAAACAGAACCTGCCAAAAGAGAAAGTACGCTAACAAAGTTCTAAAGAAATTCAAGAACAGATGTGAAAAATAGCCATTGGTATCTATCAATGGGGAAAGAAGTTTCTAAGGCTTTGGGACTTCAGAAATCCACAATGAACGCCATTATCCACAAATGGAGAAAACATGAGACAGCAGTGAACCTTCCAAGGAGTGGCCAGCCAACAAAATTATTGCATAATCGCAGCACCAGCTCATCCAGGAGGTCACTAAAGAGCCAAGAACAACATCTAAAGCACTGCAGGACTCGCTTGTCTTAACTGAACAAAAGTGGCATTCATTACAGTGTTGTAAGTTACAAACCACTACTGACCAAAAAACAGGCACAAAGGCTCATCTCACATTTGTCGAAAAAAAAAAACCCAAAAACAAACAAACATCATGGTGATCCCCAGGACATCAGGAAAAATATTATATAGATGGATAAAACAAAGGGGAACATTTGGGAATGTTTTGAAGGTGTGCATCTCATTATATCTGGCATAAAACTAACACTGCTTTTCAGAAAAACATCATGCTGACAGCCAAACACGGTGGTGGCAGTGTGATGGTCTGGGATTCTTTTACTCTTTCAAAATGTGGCCGACTTGCCATCATTGATGTGAACAGTTTTCTAGCAGAAAGTCATGAAGAATATCAGCTCAGTTCATGATCCTAAGCTAAGGTTAGAAAAGTTATGTATAGTACAGGTTAATTTAGATCTGTTTTCCATTAAGGAAATAATCATTTGAAAGCTTTTTTCTCTTTATTATTTACAGGTTATCTTTGTTGGAAAATAACATTTGTTTCATGATCTTAAATATAAAAGTATGACAAGCATGTAATATGAGCGCCGAGAGAAGAGGAGTTTAGTGTTAGTTTTGAGGCTCTGACGGTGACAGTGTGCTTTCTTCAGATGTGTAAACACACTCACGCTATCTGCAGAGCTCGGGTCCCCAGAACTCTGGCCCTCTCATACTTGGTCATGTACGGTGTGGTGATCCTCTTCTGGTTTGCCTGCTGACCCTCTCCTGCAGGAAGGATCTGGACATTCTCCTGATCTTCCTGCTCAGCAGAGAGAAAACACACAGACTCAGAATGCGCTGCATTACATCAATAACACCCAGGTTAGATTTACCACATTATGTGAGCCTTATCATCCATTTTGATGGTTGTTTTTTTTTTTTTTAATCGATACTTACGTCTTCAACGTCCTCAAGGTCGTCTAATCCTTCATCCTCCTCGGCGTGATCAAAATCTCCATCATCGAAGCTACACATTTATTAACACGTTAGTTAAATAGCAAACCGCCAGTTAGCATCACAGTTAGCTTATATACATATTTCTGTAAACACAGAGCTTAATGTTCCCTGTTAGTGCTGAGTCAGTACTTACTTGTCTTCGTTGTCGGACATGTTTTATTTGGAAATGTATGTTCCTGTGTTATTCTCTTTCAGGTACACCTTTTGTTGTCAACATTGGCCCACATGAGCTTTAGAGGTAACTTCCGGTTGATGGGTACGCCGGGAAATATTCCGTGTGCGCAAAAAGGAAGAACATGTGATTTCCGTTCCTTTTCCTTCATATTTTAAAATTATATGCATTTTAACACCACTGCCATCTTCTAGAATAAGTTCCACAGTCTTAACACAGTTTTTGGCCATATTTTGCATAGCTATGCTCAAAATTATTAATACTCCTTGTAGGTTTAGTTTTAAACTTATTTTCATTCAACCAAGAATTTTTCATTTTTTCCTACTAAAAAATGAGACATTCTACGAGTATCATTTCAAACTAAATTAATTAATAATCCTTTCAATTATTTTCTCCTCTATTTCAGTTAACTGTTATCATAAATAAAGAAATCTCCCCTGACATTTTTCCCAAGTTTATTTAGAATTTTATATATCCTGTTTACATATTTTTCATCATGACTTTTGCTCATTATCTCTTCTAAATCAGAATATAACTGAAAAGTGTATTTATTTTGAATAATCTAATTCCAACAATGAATCTTCTATAGATTAATTATTCATTATTGACCTTTTCAGTTAATTTATATGATTATGGCTTACAGTTAATAAAAAAGAACCCAATTTTGTTTTTCAGAAATTCTAAGTTATAGCCATGTTATAGCCTACACAATCATGAGGATGACTCCTGACCCAACAGTTGTCCAGCAGACAGTCACTAGCAGCATCTACAAGGAGGTTAACCGACAAAAGGAAGGCCATATCCAAATAGTTTATCCTTCCACTTAACTTTCCATTAAAGTGTGCTAGAAAAATGTTTACAAGCATCAGGGATAACTACAGCCTTGGGAGAATTGTTAAGCAAAGTCCATTCAGGAGTTTGGGGAAGAATTCACAGAGACTGTAGCTGGAGTCAGTGTGCCAAGAGCCACCACACACTGACATATCCATAAAATGGGCTACAACTGTCACGTTTCTGTTGTTAAGCCACTCCTCAACGAGAAAGCAGAGTTAGAATAGGGCATTATTGTTTCTGAGTTTGCCTTTCTTCTATCTCTGCGGAGATATTTATTGCTAAATGAATCTATTTGCCTGTGTCCTCTGGAGTCCCATCCATGTAGATTCTGAAGTCCACATTGAGCCTGGTTCAGTTGAAGGTTTCTTTCTAAAAGAGAGTTGTTCCTCCCCACTGCCACCTTATGTTTGTTCTAAATGGGGACTGCTTAAAGTTACCAAAGGAACACTATACCCACAGTAAAACAGTTTCCAGGGTTACTTCTCTTCAGATGGGCTTGGGATTTTTTTTTGTTGAGATGAATAAATTTATACTGATTTCAGCAATAGCCTCTCCCCAAACCTTCAATTCATATTTCAACACACCATGGAACACCAACACTGAAAAAAGTATGTATATTTGTCAATGTAGATCTATGAAAGAATACAGATGTGAAAATATCCAGTCATAATATTGAACTGGGAACAAAAAAAAGGATGATATGAAATGTGAAGCAGCAGATAAAATGTAATTATGAAGCCAGTCAAGCAAAGCTGAATCAGTGAATCTAAATGTAACTGATCATGTGTAAGGATTCAAGAAATATTAATGGAATAACACCATCAGTTCTATTACCAGGCTTAAAAGGTGAGACAGATATTCTGACAAACTGAAAAAATGTGGTCTTTTACAAAAAAAAAAAAAAAAAAAAAAAAAAAAAAAAAAAAAAAAAAAAAGTTTAAATACATACATTTACCATACTGATGTTGCATGTTTTTATAACAAACTTGAGTTAAACATGGACTATGGGTTATCATCATGGTGAGACCACTTTTTCAGTTCTTTTCTCCACAGGCTCCTTGCTGCTCTCTGTTTTGTGGTTCAATATTTTAAAGACTTTTGAAGCTTTGAGCTTTCCTTTAGTCTTCTTCAACTCTTTCAGCCCCTCCTTCTCAAAGCCTGATGAGAATCCAGGAGAAATATCAGTTAATTATGAGCTCCCTCATAAACAGTCAAAATAAGTCGTTTTGAATGTAAAAAGCTTTTTAACTGACTCACCCTTATTTCTTGTGCTTTCAATGTTTTCATCTCTTTCTCTAATTAGAAAAACAAAAGTGCATTTTAACTTTCAACATGTAAATATAAAACATTCTTTGTTTTTCCCCCTGCATACCTGTCCTGATCCAAGCTGCTGATGAGCTGGTTCCTCTGTTCAATGATGGTGACCAGTTCAGCCATCAGCTGCTCTTCCCGGTCTCGGTCCTCCTGCTTCCAGTCCCTCTCTAATTAAACAACAAAAGAAATCAATTGAAATTTAACAGAGACCTACAAATTGATCGCGTTTACATTATTAAGATACCCAATGTTGACGAGAAAGGACACAAATCTACCAGGCTTATTGAGAAGACGTCTGAGCTCGTACTCCACATCTGCTTGTCTGTCCTCTAATATTTGCTGTTTCGTGCTGGGAAAAAAAACAAAAAGGACAATTAAATCACTATATTTTGCCTCTCGAAATATAATGTCTTAGACAGCATACAGTGTCTTGCAAAAATATTTATAACACATTCAATCTGTAACATTACAGCTTTAAATCCCAATGTTGTTTGGGGTGGGATTTTATTTAATAGACCAACACAATGTAGTGCAGCAGTTGCAAAGTGGAAGGAAAATAATACATGGTTCCCAACACTTTTACCAAGAAATAACTGAAAACAACTTTTACTGAATCATCCTGAGTCAATACCTTGCAGAATCACTGTTTCGTGCAGAAAAAGCTGTTTTGATGGGGTATGTCTGAAGCAGATTTTACACATCTAACCACTAAATGTTTAGCCAATTCCTCCTAGCAAAATATACTTAGCAGAAAAAGAAAGGAAGTTTGTTTTGGGGAGCTCATTTCTTTATTGTAACAATATTTTTTTGGCAAAAAAAAATCTGTCTTCTAAAAGGTTTGGTCCCTAAAAGTGGAGCTATGGGATGGCCATTGGTTGCAGAATCTTATCTTGATATCTCTCTGCACTGAGATGGCCTCCAGTGATGACAAGCTTGTTTTCCCAGTGAAGGAGATGCTGCCCCACACCATCTCACTTTCTCCACCAAAAGCTGTCTGGCAATGGCAGAGAGTTTGTTTGTTTTACAAATGTGATGCCATTTAACAGGAAAATAAATAGGCTTTCCAAATAGCAAAGATAGATAGAAGAAAAATAAAAATCAATGAAACACAAATTTTCATAGTTTTGCGTGAAGTTTAGTTCCAGCTTAGTTGGATGGAGAGTATCTGTGAACATCAGTTTCCTCCATGGTTGACCTCATTGAGCGCCATCTGTTTTTCAGTCAACTAACTATCCTTCCCATTCCTGCTGAAGAACAGCATCATGCTGCCACCAACTTTCCCGGCCTCTCTGTTTAGATGGACGACTATCTCCTGTAACATTTTAGGATGATGGATTGAACAGGGCTCTGTCAGATGTTCAAAGCTTAGAATATTGTTTTATAATTTATCCCCCTTCAACTTTCTCCCTGACCTGTCTGCTATGTTCCTTGGTCTTCATGATGCTGGTGGTTCTCAGATGTTCTTTAACAGATCTCTAAGGCCTTCACAGAACAGCTGGACTTACATAGAGAACAAAACGCACACAGGTGGACCCCATCTACTAATTAGGCAACTTCTGGAGGCTATTGGTTGAACTGGATTTTATTGAGGGGTATCAGAGTAAAGGGGGCAGATAGGGATCCATGTCATATTTTCATTTCACAGGGGAAGGAATTTCAAACCATATGTTACTTTCTTGCATTTCAATTCTGCACAATTTTTGTTGGTCTATCACAGAAGATCCCAAGAAGATTTAACAAGGCCTCTGTTTGTAATCTGACATAATGTGGAAAAATTCAAGGCACTGCATATCACAGCAGAACCCTTGTCTTGTCCACTTACAGGTAGACCAGTTCTTTATTTTTGCGCAGCAGATTATGTTGCTCATGGATAAGACCAAACCACTCTGTCAGCATCTGTTCTTCTTTACCTAAAATAGAAATGAATACATTTGCTAGAAACTATGAATCAGTGTAGAGAAGCAAGGAAAATCAGTTCATCTCGAACCACTCTGGTAAGAAGCGTACCCATCCTGCAGTCTCGAATATTCCTCTCCAGTTCGACTCCTCGTTGTTCCAGGGCTTCCAGATCTCCATCCAAGTTTCTCATCTGCGTGTGCAGGTCTTCCGTGGAAACGCTCTGGTCTGTCCGCACCTGTTACGCATAGATGGAGAGAACATTTCTGCCGTAGAACAAACTCAGAGTATTGAACTCCATTTTGCTGCTGAACAACCTCTAACATAGATTATGGATGCAAAGAACACATACTGTAACTAAAAGCATCAGAGATTTACTGTACCTGCCTCCTGATGAGAGGGAAACCATGTCCAGGAGCTGGCCCACGAGTGGACGACAGGTTCTGAACCGTCTGTGACCTGGACATTTCAGGTTGAGTGAATGGATTTTCTTTACATGCAGACTAAAAATAGAAAAAAAAAAAAAAAAAAAAAACATGTAAAATTACAGGACTGATGAATAATTTATCCATCAGAACTTACAGTGAAAAAGAACAGCTTGTATGCAGTATTTGGTAGGCTATAAAATTTCAAATGAGGTGCATTGACATTTTGCATACATTAGTCCCAACTTATCCAAGGGTATTGTCTAAAGATTTATTTTAGCCACAATTTTTTTGCTGAAGCCATGTTATATTTTTGTCGCTATTGTGACTTGTCAGCACAAGAGGCAGTATTAACACAACTTGTCACTGTCTCCACTACTTTTTAATCAATGGAGCTCAGGTGGAATAAGACGGGACAGAGGCACTGTTTTTTGACCATCTATCAATGTGAACGGGCGTGTACCATTATGTAGCTTCATATTAGATCATTTTGGCATCATCTTAATGAAATTACACATAGAGACTTGAAATAGTATTGCATGTATGTGCTATTGTATTAAAGCAATACTGATAAGAGACAGCCTTTATCCAAAGTAAAATGAGTCCCATGACAACATGGGCTGAAAGGCCACTCAGTGTGGAAGAAGCAATTACTCCAAAAACAACCTAAAAAGCCAAATTAAAGACCTACATTTTTGGAGATATGTCCTTTGATGGAACTAAAATGTTTGGACATAAGGACCATCATTACATTTGGTGGAAAAAGGGGGAATCCTGAGAACATCATCTCAACTATATAATACAGGGGTGGCAGCATCATGTTGTGACAAAAGTGTTTTTCTGCAGGAGGGACAGGTACACTTCACAAATTAGATGTCATTAGGGGGAAAGAACATTATGTGAAAATTATGAAGAAATATCTAACTGTTGTGAGAAGCTTGTGGAAGGATATCCAAAACATCTGAGACAAGTTATGCAGTCTAAAAATGTAATCCTACCAAATACTAAGGAAATATATGTCATCTTAAGACTTTGAAGAAAATACTTACAAATTCTTGGGGAAAAAAAAAATTTCTCTGATTATCTTATAGCAAATACAAATCATTTAGGTCCACAAGGATGATCAAAAACAGGATACGCTTAGTCCAATTTAATGTTAGACAATGAGGAAGAAAAAGGTTATGAGTCATTTAATACAGTGTGTGCAGGAAGCTTGTCAGTCACTGCAGCAGTCTCTGCTGAAACTGATATTATGAACCAAGTCATTTATACAAATAGAGGATAAAATGGGGGCTAAAATACATCCTTGGGGAAAACCTTTATATAATGTAAGAAGGACTGATGTATTGTTTTTTATAGTATAGTATAGAGAACGGTATTCTCTAATAATAATAATAATAATAATATTAAGAAAATATACTGAACATAAAAGCTTTTTGAACCAAACAAAAATATATTATTACATATTCGAATATTTTCTTTAGCAGTTACGTCTCGTACCTTACTTTCACAAGAGGAGACGGACAGATTGGCCTCACGTAACCCTGCAGACACCGAGTTGGTTGAGCGCTCTGATGGGATAGCTGGCACAGACAGACTTCTGGGTAAAATGGAGCTCTGTGCTGAAGAGAACCCCAGTTCTGCTGCTGCATCTGTCACATCTGATGAGCCATTCTGAGCACTGTCTGCAGGTTCTTCGCTGCTTCTCCCTGAGTTACCGTCAGCAGCCGCTCCCTTAGCAGGGTCAGGTTCTGCACCTTCATGTTCCTCTTTAAAATGTCTTCCGGGACACTGTTCATCCTGTCTTTCGTCTGTATTCTGTTCAGACTCGCTGGCAGGTTTTTCTCTGTCATGTGAACCAGCCTCAACGTGAGTGATGTCATTATTGTCTGGATGAACAGCAGCCACAGGAGGCCCAGTCAGATTGGCTGGCTCATGTTTAGGAGCTTCCGCCTGAGCTTCATCAACCTCCTCCTCTTCCTCAAATGGATTAAGAGGAGACATTCTGGGTTTGTTCCACGGCGTCTGTGTGTTAGAGACGGATTTGGACCGAGGAAGAGGTACTGGAGGTGGAACAGGAGGCAGCTGAGTCCAGGGTCCAGGATGAACGATGGTCATCCAAGGATGGTTGGTTTTCACTTTAGGGCTTGTGCTGGTTACATGTGTTAACACAAGGAAAGAAAAACCAGGTGATGTCAGAGGTTTGATCTTGCACTTCTAACTTAAGCATTTCCTGTTTGACCAGTGCACTCATGCTCAGAATGATCATTTCACTTCCTAGTTACAGTCGATGCCTTTGTGACCTTTTAGGCTGCTTATCTAAAAGCCATCCGGAGCTCCATAGAACTCATAAATGAGAAAAAAAACCAACAAAAAAAAAAACAAGGAATCATGAAGGAAAACCCTTTTCATCATGAAGAATTTCCTTTCTGTGAAATAGTTCAGCAATGTTTGTACGGTTCAGTACTGAATGCCCACCCTGTCAAAGTTCCGATTGTGAAACTGCTCCTTTTCAGCAGAATGGTTCTAGGTTTAACGTACCTTGACTGAGGAAAAGAACGGGTTAAAATCTCACATCTGTGAAACGCCAGCTCTTGTTTAAGGGAGTTGATAGACAGCCAGTTGCTGTCTATCAACTCCTTTTAACTCAATGGCTGTAAAGTCATCTTCTGATTGGTTGAAACACCATGGTTGACCTGGTCTAAGTGCAAATCCTAGTGAAAGAGTGGTTTTAGACCAACTCTAAGAACAGCTTTGGTTTATCAAAGATGCTGGATCTGATTGATTCATCCAAGATGGATCATACAAGCTTGAACTGTGATTGCAATAAATGTTTATTTTGGATTGTACTCCATGTTATGTCATTTATTTTTGACTATATATTAAGCCTCTTTTTGATGTATGCTTGCCTCATTTAGGGGCAGTTTAATGACTGTGGCCTTTTGCATAAGTAACCCTCTTCCAAATCCAAAGCAAAGAAACTCCAGACATCCAAACCTGGGGAACCCGTTGTCCTATCTTAAAGGGACCTTCCTGGCCTGTCCTCTGCATCCAGATGTGTCTCCAAAAAGACATTTTTTTCTCTGTCTTCAGCAGATACTTGTGGCTTCCCTGCTTTGCAACATTACAACTTTATTTTTCCTCATCATGAAATGTAAGGAATATGGCCCATGTCTAAATCTGCCTATATCAGGCTGTCCTCACAAACTGACTGACCATGCAAGAAGGAGACTAGTGAGAGAGACTACCAATGTTTAACATCATTTTATATGTTTAAATTAGGTTTTACTAGTGTTTTATATGTAATCAAAAACTAAATGTAGAGTCATAGATATTATGTTTTTAGAGTTTTCTATCTTTCATTTTGCAGATACTTTTCATCAGCTCTTCAGCTTTTATCACAATTTTGTTTTATTGTTATAGTTTTATTTGCTTAGTTTATTTTATTATTTTGTGTGCTTAGTGTTTGTATGTGTATGCCACCATTTTTAACCTCTGCAAAGCACTTTGTGTTGCATTTAACTGAATGAAAAGTGTTCTGTAAATAAAATCTGATAGACTGTAATCAGACAGCAATTTAATAAAATAGTTATCAAAAGTTAAGCATTTCATCTAAAATAAATGCAAACTAAAACATATGATATATAAAACCGGCAACTTTTGGATTGTTCTTTCTGCAATCATAATTTTGGACCCTTATATTCTGACAGTCTGACAGGTTTGGATGAAACTTTTTGCCAGGGATAACTCAGGTTATGTCACGTTAAAACTGACACATTTGTCTTTCAAAGACTTATTGACCTCTTCTGGGTATTTTCAAGATTTGATAAACCAGCCACCATACAACCGTAAGCTGAATTAGTGGGTTAAAAATGTGCTTCATATCACAGTGTTTGTGAATAACAAAAAACAGTTCCAGTAGACTTACAAGCCAGAAGGATGAGGGGAAGATCCACTCGGGTTTTCTGATATCCATGCACAGAAAAAAGGGAGAAAACCAAAAACATCTTATTCATCTTAATTTTTTATGCCTTATGCTAATGTGTGCCAGATAAAGATGGAGAATGGAGAAGCACAGCGTCATTTAGAGAACACTGAGCAGCTAAAGTAAAAGCGGTATTGTTTACTTCCAGCAGAGGAGTTGCTCATTGTTTGACCGGTTCTGGATCTGGGTGCAGGAACAGGAACCACAGAGCAGTCCATGCTTCTCCTGGGAGCTGGGACAGGATATGCACTTCCCTCCGTCACTGGTGTGGAGCTTAAGGAGGTTTTTGATGCCGTCTTTTGTCCCTTGCCGTCTACCACAGAGACGCTCTCCCGGTTGTTCCCCCGCGGTCCTTCTGTCCCCTCTGCCTGCGGTGTTTTAGAAGCCAGTCTGTCCCGTGACTCTGCTGTCTGAGCGTAACGAGGCACGCTGCAGATAGCCAATCCACTCAGAGAGTAAAAACCTGTCTGGAATGGACGTTCGGGCTGATTATCAGCAGATCTAAATTGCTGCTTGCTGTCAACACCAGCAGCTTTTCTGCCTGTTGCATGATGAGCGCAGATGAATGATGTCGTATCTCTTCCTTGAGTATAGGAACCTGGCAAAAGAACACAGCTGCAAACTTTGCACCTGAAAGACAAGTGATCAAAAAAAAAAAAAAAAAAAAAAAAAGTGCTGCAGTTAACACTATAATATTAAAGCTCTCGCAGACTTTACAATTCAAATGTGATGCAAGTACTGAGTTATATGAATCTGTTGCAAGGCACTGTATTAAAATGAATACAAAAGATTGTAAAAGTTGCATGAGACATGAACTTTTTTAATGTTACATCAACAAACCTCGGTGTATTTTATTGGATTTTAGGAAATAGACCAACACAAAGTAGCACATAACTCTGAAGTGAAAGGAAAAGGACAGAAGATTGTCACAAATAATCTGGAAAATTTAATGTTCATTTGTATTCAACCCTCTTTACCCTGATTCCACACCTCCCTGCCCCCCTCAAAAAAATCTGACTATTAGTTGTGCACTCCACAAAAGGAGGAGAGGCCATTGCTGAAAAAAAAGCCATCGATAGTCCTGGACAGAGGACCATGTAGAAGAATACGCTTAACATTTAATCTTTTGGCCTAGATTCAAACTGCCTACGTGCTGTGAAAAACTGATGTTTTGAGGCGACGTCTAACCTGTGTTAGAACGGCCTAATCAAATTGCAGAATTAAAAATTAATGTTGACATGCACTCTCTCTTCAATCTGACTGATCATGAGCTATTTTGCAATAAAGAACGGGAAAAACTTTAGGTTGAGATGATTTTTGTTAAACAAAAACTATTAAAAGAAATCCCCAAAAATCCCAAAGAAAAACACTGCAGACTTGCTGTTGTAAGATGGCAGAATGCAAAACAGTTCAAGAGATACGAATACTTTTTCAACACACTGTATAATCACAGCCAGCCATGGATGTCAAATATCACCAGGGGTCTCTTGAGACACATTAGAGACAAACGTTGAGTGCATTTCAACCAGATGAAGGCAGGAAAGATTAGCGTCTCTCACCTGAAACAGCTGCGATGGTAAACCTTCCCATCAATCAGGTGTCTCTGTATGAGGTGAACTGGCTTAAAGCATAGAGAACACACTGCCCTGGTCCTTGAGTTAGCATAACCATCTTCTTTGCTGGTTTCCACTTCAGTCAGGCTCTGAAAACAGAAGAGAAACCAGGCAGTGAGACAGCGAACGGAGCGACTGACAATGCAAGGTGAGAGAGAGAGCAGAAGCGAGGAGACGCTACCTTTTGGCTTTTCAGAGTTTTATAAGTTTTTGTGACGTTCAAAACATGTGATGACCACGATCTGCAGGGACCAGCTGCAAATTCAACACAGGACAATTTGGGAAATGAAACCTGAGGGATGTTTGAATATTTCAGTCACATGAACAGCAGCGAAAATATATTACAGTAAATCAAAAATACCAGTAAAAAGCAAAAACAGAGAAGGAGCCATCTAAAGCTTATTCAAGGTCACTTTGTAGACTGTTGATTTAAAAACAACACTTTTAAAAACTGTTTTTTAATTCTGCTTCTCAAATGCTGACAGCTATGTTCGCAGTGCTATTAGTTTAAAACGCAGCATACACCAGTATCTCTGGGGTTCTGTGCTTGTGCTATGTTGATATTAAGAAATAATAGTTAAAAAAAAACAAAAAACAACAACAACAGTTGTGGCAATGAACTCAACAGCCATACTCCTAACTATCCATTTAAAGTAAATGTAATTGAAGAGTTCTTTTAATTTAACTTTTACTTTTAAGATGAAAAAAGCTTCAAGGAACTTCTGATTAGTAACCTTTGACTTTACAAATATGATGTGGCACAGAGGCCCATTCCTTCGAGCCACTGGGCACAAGGCTGGGCTCTGACCCATATTTATATTTGCCACCAAAAAGAGCGTCACCTAGTCTCCATGACAACCATTAGACCCTATCGATTTGCCATCTGGGTGCTTTGACCAGATGAAACTGAATCATGAACTGATTTAAAATAAACATTAGAGTTTTAGACTTTTAGACTAAGATATGCCTGCAGTCACTAATAATTAAATTGTTTTACTAAAGCATATTTAGGTAGGGAACACAGTTATTGCTCTTCATTAGCAAAACGTCACGACCCCAGTCCAACAAAAATGTTATACAAGGAAGTGAGGTGAGCAGTTCACGTTATGAAGCTCAGAACTGAAACTCCTGCACGTAGTCCAGCTCAGGGAGGACAGACCAGAAACTGGAACAAAGGTTTACATTCCTCTTCCAGCCTGAGAAATGTCATATTTAGCTACTAACCTCCATAAATATATTATAGACCAGGTCTGTCACATTCTTTCCTTCACAAATACTCAGGTCAAAGAATGTCACACATTTTTGAACATGGCTGTTTTTCAACAGCAGTATCTTCAGAAGTATTTTTCAACCATCTGCTTAATGTTTTACCACACCAGTCAAAGATCAACACATGCAATTAAAGATAATTAAACAGAAATAAACCAGGGTTACTCTGAACAGACCATGAGATTTTCCACTGAAGAAGTTGTAATACTGAGAAATGTAGGTGATGACACTCAAAAAGTCAGGCACGTTGGTAGAAACCATGTCCTTTGGGTCCAGCAGAGGAGGGATTCCCAGCTTTGCTTCTGCAACCTCAAAAGCCTACAGATCCAAGAAGATAAATGGGTTTTCACAAACAGAGTATGTCAAACACAATGCTGCCTGAGAAATTCTTTCCAGCTTGTGTGCGAACGAGGATGCAAATGACTTACCAGCTTGTTATTTTGATAAGCATTTTCCCTGGAGAGAGAACTGAAGTCTCTAGAGTAAAACAAGAATAAAAAAAAAAACTGTCAAAAGCAGGCAAAAAGAAGGTCACAAATGGTGGTTTATCGTAAAGTATCAAACAAGCAAAATTAATGAATGAGACTGTTGACTTTGCTGTTGCAGCATCAAACTACAAGTATGTCAAGGTGCTTTGGATGAAAAATAGGTTCAATTAATTTCCAATTACACAACACACACAATAAATCTAATTTATATCAATACAACTTAATCACATAGATTCAATTACAAAGTTCAATCATTTGCTAAATGTAATACAACACAGGCAAATTCAATTTATAATGCCAGACGCCTTCTATGTAGGGAAGTGTCCCAATTGCACTGACATTAACTTTGGAGCAATCCCTCAAACTGAGCAAGCAAGTGCCAAGAGGGGAAAGGATAACTGGAAATGACAAATGTAAGTGTTGGACTCCACAAATCTGGAAGAAAAGCAAAAAGAAAGCCATTGTTAAAGAAAAAACATAAAAAGTCCCATTTACCATTTGCCACAAGCCATGTAGGGGACAGAGGAGAATAGAAATATACTTTCTGTCCGCCTTACGACATGCAGAGTAGAACTTACACTCCACATCATCTTGAATGCAATATCCCCACACTGAATGATGGTGGCAGCATCATGCTGAGGAGACGCTTTTCTTCACCAGTGATAGAGAGATGTTCAGAATAAATGGGGCAATGGATGGAGCTAAGAACAGAGGAATCCTGGAGGAAAATCTGTTTGGCTCTTAAATGACTTGAGACTGGGGTGGAGGTTCAGCTTCCACCAGGATATTCACATGTTTAGATCACATGTGTCAAACTCCAGGCCTCGAGGGCCACTGTCCTACAGCTTTTAGATGCGCCTCTGCTGCCACACACCTGAATCAAGCAATGAAGTCATTAGCAGGACGCTGGAGAACTTGACTGCACTGAGAAGCTGATTCAGGTGTGTTGGACCAGTGGAACATCTAAAAGTTGGAGGACACTGGCTCTTGAGGACTGGAGTTGAGAGCCCCTGGTTTAGATCAAAACATATTCTTGTGTTAGAATGGCCTAGTCAAAGACAAGACTTGGACATCGCTGTACACAGATTAATCTTCATACAATGAGAAATTGTGTAAAAAAAATTTAAAAAAAAAATTACGTTTTTAGTTTTGTAAAGAGATACTCAAAGACTTACAGTTGTAACTGCAATAAAAGGTGGTTCTGTGTCTTAGAGAAGCTGGATATAAATATACACCACACTTTTCAGATTATTTGGTCAACATTTTTTTTAAAAAAAGTAGAAACGTTTAAGAGGTATTAATACTTTTACAGGGCACTGTAGAAAACAAATCAGATGATCCCTTCAGTCTGGGTCCGGAAAGGTTAAGAAGAGGGATTAATCCAACGGGGACAGCAGATTAGTGTCCACAGTAAACAAAATCTGCCAGTCCTCTTCAGCTCATTTTAAACAGAAGGTCCATACGAAGAGAGGACTTTGATAGGAACCCCAGAGCAAAAAACAAGAAAAGTACAATGCCTATTGTCGGTAAAAGACTGAAACCTGCGGTCTACTTACATCAAGTCGGGTCGGTGTCTGTGGATGATGGCACAAAACGCCAGCCCATCCCTGAATGAGGTTGACATGTTCTTTATTTCCACATTGGGGTAACTGGCGCATGTGACGCGGCACCACTCGAGCAGAGCCTTCGGTGATGCCATTTTTTGCGCGACTTTCAGGTGTGGATGGGACCAACATTGCCCTTTACGAGTCACACATCAAACAAAAATGCAGAGCAGCCTTGGTTTGGTGAAGAGAACAGGAAACGATCATCCTCTTCTAAACCACCAAACTGCACAAACAGTGCCGCTTGCGCATCAACAAAGCAACAGGAAGGAAGTTATTTCTCCACACTTAAATGTGCATTTTCTTCACATAAAGATATCCACGCTGCGTACGAAGAGCGCAGCTTTTTTGCGTTGATTTTAGCCACAAGCAAAGTTAAAGAACGGTTCTTCCCACTCACTGCGCCGCAGACTCGGTTTCTCCACTATAAAACTACCAGAGAGTTCAGCAGGGAGGGGATCTATTGTCGAAATATCTCCAGTGCCACGAAGTCTCCCCAAAGACCTGATAAAATAGGTGTTAATTTGAATAAAATCCAGCAAGTTGCTCGCTCCTCCTTGTTGTGCTCCACAGCCCATAAAAAGCAGCCGCTAGAGGGAGACATAGAGCTTCTCTTTTTCTATAATTAGGAAGGAGAGGTTTCCAGTTACGAGATTATTGTTAGCAGCACAGTGCACATGCTTTCTAACTCACAATTAAATGCTCCTTCTTTTCCTTTTTGAAACCAGATGTGTTTTATAGATGTTGTTTAACGGCGTTCTTTGTTATTTGTTTAATGTTTTAATCAGCAACGTTTCCTAATAGTTCTACTTTAGACAGTAGTTTTTATATAAGTGGGGTGCAACCTCTTTTATTTTATGAATCCATAATCTCAACTAAACGTATGTTGAGCAAATAAAGAAGTCTGTCTCCTGCAGCTGTATGTTCTGTTCAGGTAAATCTCATTTAGATCTGTCCTGGACAGATGAATTAAGGAATTTTTTTGCCACATGTGCCCATGTGTCTGTAAAAGTCCATCTTTACTGTGCTAATAAAATTACAAAACCTTTAAGCTTTTCTAAACTTACATAGAGGTATGAAACAATGTCTAACTGTGACTTCCACATGGATTGTAATTTTTATTTTTTTTAAATGTAGTTTTGCCATATATTTGATCTTCTCTGAAGAACTGCTTTTTGGAAAAAACAGTATTTACTTTTAAAACTATTTTATAACCTTCTATTATTATACTAAAAGTTGTGAAATAACATAGACTTGATGATAAATATAATTTACCATTAAACTATGAGGCGCAGAATCATGATTACCATCATGACTGGAGCCGACTCTGAGGTATTTACATTGGATTATACAGAAAATACTTACATGTTCATAGCACATTTAAATAGAAAAACATGTATTCCGTTAATATATGTACATACATTTTAAAATCAAAGAAATGTATTCAAATATTAGATTTATTACTAATGTTAAAACATATGCATTGCCTGCATGTGAGACTATAATTAGTTTTCTATTGATATAAACATGTATACAGTTATATCAATAAATTAGAACATGCATTCTGATTAGGCTCATTTATCAGACAAGTAGTTTTTGAAAAGAACAAACTTTAACTGGTATTAAACATACTTTTCATGAAGTCCACATTTCTGAATTAAAAATGTTTTCTATTGGTCTGATGTAATATTCTAATCTTAAATGTGTTTTCATCAGATGTAAGCGCAAAATCATCATAATTAACAAATGTAAAGGCTTGAAAACATCAGTTTGTGTGTGATTAATCTATATAATGTGTTTCACTTAGTGAAGTGAGTTACTGAACTTTTTAATAATATTCTAATTCACTGAATATGACTCTACTTTGTAAAATAGTATTTAATATAACATCTATTTCATACTTTGATGAATGGGTCAAAAGGGGCATATTATATGGCTTTATTTCAATAAAATCTATTTTCTTTGTCCCTTTTCAGAAAGGGCCACTTTTGTGGAGTGAACCAGAGTTTACCTGACAACAGATCACCCCACCTGATTGGTGGATCTCTGCAGCTCCTCCAGAGTTACCATGGCCCTTTGGCTGCTTTTCTTATTAATTCTCAGTGAGTAATAGAAAACACTGCACTTTCTAGGATGGATGTCCTCTCTAATGAGAATGTGGCATAAAGGTTTTCCTCATTGTTTAATGGTACTTGTGGTTTTTAAATACAAGAAAATCTCTAAAAACTTGTAAAGAACAATCGAACATTTGGGTGACATTTGGGAAATTAATTTAAAAAAAATAGGAAATGAAATTCATTTTTAGTTCCCTTTATAAATGACGTATTTAACAACCAATATAATTAGTTACATACAGTGAAATAGTAAAGTACAATTTTAACGTATTACGTGACTACACGCGTTTTTTTTCTGTCCACTCCTCTTTTACGTAGCTTCCGCTTAACTCTACGTACATAAATCTCGCAGTGATGGCTGCGCCGCCCGATACGGAGAGTTTGGAGTCTCATATCAGTGAGTCTTTTAAACTTATCTCTCAGAGTCGGCACTGTCTGGTGGTCCGGACATGAACTAGTTATTATCCGTGAGCTGTGGGTGCAATAGCAGCTCATTACAGGCTTACTTGGCGCAGCAGTAAGGGCTCAAAGCCTGCCGCCACCTCCAGGATGCTAGCCTAGCTACGGAGCTGCTGTACCTGCCAGCTGTCAACACCACCGACCCCATTCAGGCTTAGCTTTAGCTCCACGGCGGACCGCTACTACCAGGCTGCGTGTGTGTCAGAATCACTGGGGCAGTCTTTTTAAGGTCGCATATGTTATTACAATCTTGTGGCAGTGATTTTATCTCGTGAGAAAAGACTACAACTGGCGTCAGATGCTAGCTGCAGTGACACTGTTAGCACCTGGGGAACACTCAGGTGGCACACTGGCAGGTTTGTTGCTCTGACTGAATGCACTTTAAATTGTAGTGTCACGCAGCTGGCCGCGGGGGCTTTGGGGCTGACTTGCTTGCTTACTTCGTAATTGCCCATATTATTTTTATTGGAATAAACATTTCATGATACTGTCTAAATGAGTAAATAACAGCAGGCTTTTGGCTGCCACATTATTAGCCTCTTTTTTTTTTTTTTTTTTTTTTTTTTTTTTGCCAAACCTAATCACTAGAACAAAACTGTCCTAAACACTTTGAACAGATGTTAATGATTTTTTTTTACGTCTTTTATATGTGTCATTCTTTTGTAGTTATTCAACTTTAAGTGTCCCTGGTGGTTGATACTTTTGATATTTTGTAGACATTAGGCTACGGATTTGTAACAGATAATCAGGGATATAACACATAAAATGGCATTTGTTTGAAATAAATGCATATTTCAAACTGGAAGCTCTTAGTTACACATGGAAAGTGTAAAGCTCTTTGTAATGACACAGCCTAACTGTAACCATATGCATATGTATTGAAATGTTATGATAACAAGTCTGCTATGATGGCTTTTTGTTCAACGTATTGTCTGTTTTTGCTTTGCTTTGTGTGTCGTTTGTTGACATTTCAGACAGAGCCACAAATCCACTTAACAGAGACACAGATTGGAGCAGCATTAATGCCTTCTGTGACCAACTCAACAACGACTTGGAGGGGTAAGAGGAGACTCAAAAGACCACAGTGATGTTTGCAAGTTATTTTTGAAATGCTGATTTAGCTATTGCAGTTTATTGACCATGGAGAATCCAAATCTGGAAATTTATACAGACTGAGAACTGCTTTTGAAGTGAAATTCATTAAAGTATTCTTAATTGCTCACTATAGGGAGAAATAAACATGCATTTTGATTTCTAATATTAAAATACATGTTGTTTTAATGACCTGTTTTTCATATTTTGTCACATTACAACCACAGACCGATGCACTTTGTTGGAATTTTATGTGACGGTCCAACAAGAGGACGTCATTTGTGAATTGGAAGGAAAATGATTGATGGTTTTCAAAATGTTTTACTAATAAAACTCTTGACGAGTGAGATGTGCGTTTGTGTTCAGCTCCCCTCAGCCACTTTTCACCACATCTACATTCTTTTGGCACATCTATCAACCAACTTTCTATTGAATTCAGGTCAAATCAAAAGTAGTTTATAAGTCCCCCAAAATTTTAAATTAAATAATGCGCTTCCACTGGGACTCTGGCTGTATGTTTAGGGGTGATTGTTGGAAGCTGAACTTCAGTCTCAAGTCTTGTACTGCCTCTAACAAGCTTCCTTCTGGGATTGTTCTGTATTTAGCGCCATCCATCTTCCCACCAGCTCCGGCTAGCAGTGTGATGCTGCCACTACCGTGTTTCACTGTGGATGGAGATGGT
Organism: Anableps anableps; assembly: GCA_014839685.1. Lineage (NCBI taxonomy): Eukaryota > Metazoa > Chordata > Actinopteri > Cyprinodontiformes > Anablepidae > Anableps > Anableps anableps. The sequence goes on from CM026083.1 coordinate 8,487,087, forward strand.
TTCAGAGCAATGCCCAGTGTTAGTTTTCTGACATGCGTAGCATTTCGCCTCTGGATCGAAGAGTTCAGTTTCAGACTAACAAGCCTCTGAGTCCTTCACGGAACATTTATTTATTAATTAGGCGACCTCTGAAGGAAGTTGTGCTGGATTTTATTTAGGGTTGTCGCAGTAAAAGGGGATGAAAAAAAAATTATACTTTTTAGGTTTATATTTAGAATGAAATGTCTTCTCACCTCAAGCAAATGACTCTGTTGCAGACCTCAGCTGGCCACCAGGCTCCTGGCCCACAAAATCCAGTCCCCTCAAGAGTGGGAGGCCATGCAGGCACTATTGGTAAGATGAGACCCACGCAAGGCTCTGCCATTCAGAATTAGCTGCCTGTTTCCTTCACCCTGCTGGTTTTTGTTTTGTTTTTGTTTTTTATGACCTGCATCTACTGTTTCAACTCCAGGTTCTAGAGACATGTATGAGAAACTGTGGGAAAAGGTTTCACAGCGAAGTGGGCAAGTTCCGTTTTCTCAACGAGCTTATCAAAGTAGTTTCACCAAAGGTAAGACTCTTCAGAATCTGTCAGACTTAGTTTATAACCTTTTATTTGTGCTGGGTCAACTAATAAATACACTATTTTGCCCCGATGCTCCAGTATTTAGGCTCTCGCTCTCCAGAGGCAGTAAAAAAGAAAGTTTTGGAGTTGATCTACAGCTGGACGTTGGCGTTGCCCGATGAGCCCAAGATCTCAGATGCTTATCAGATGCTAAAGAAACAAGGTAGGAGGCTGTTAGCCTTACGATGAATAAAAGGTAAAATGGTAGCTTTTTAAACTTATCTTGTAAAGTGTATTTTATGTTGGTTAGACAAGCTAAAGTAACTGGTAACTCTCTTACGGTGTCTGTAAATCAGGTATCATTAAACAAGACCCAGAGCTGCCCCCAGACAAGCTACTAAACCTTCCTCCACGCAGACCTAAAAATGCCATTTTTGAGGATGAGGAAAAGTCCAAAGTAAGGACCTGTCCTAACAATTCTTGAATGGAAACTATTGATTTAATGTGGTGAAAAGCCATTTGCAGTCAGTTTCCTTGCTGTCTGCTTAAACTGTGCTTCTCCTGTCATTGTTTATCTTTCTGCTCTGATTTCTGTCTTATTTTTTATTTTATTTTTTTACAATACTGTTTGCTTTGATAGATGTTGTCCCGTCTGCTAAATAGCTCACACCCCGAGGACCTAAAAGCTGCCAACAAACTCATCAAGGAAATGGTCCAAGAGGTAGACTCTCCGTTTTATTTCTGCTGTGTTATGTTTCGCATTTCTTGTTACATTTAGTTTTAGTTTTATTTGTGTTTTAAGGCTGCATTTTAATTTTCTTTTTCCTGAATTCAAAGATTAATACAACATGCAACTTTGTTGAATTTTACTAACAAGAACTGGGAGCACAAGTGTGAACGTAATGCAGATTTTCTCTACTCCACACAGGGTCAGGGTCAAAAGCATAAACAGAGGCTGACCTACAGCCCCACTAATATTGGGATGCATGTTCTTTAGCAGGTTGCAGAGAACCCACACACCGCATCAGCAGGGCTCTGGCTGGATGTTCAATGACTTCTCTTGACAGAATTGGTTGAATTTATTTGAACTGGTTTGTTTGTCGGCTCAGACTCGGCTTTTAACCATCGTCCATAGATTTTTCAAAATCGACACCTTAAAGGTGGTCTCAGATGAGACAGAGATTGAGCCAGATTCCCACAATGACGAGAATAAAGTTTGGAGAAGTCAAGAAGAGGCTTTGAAACTGAGGAACGCTGCACTAATTGTGAAGCAAGGTGGTGGTAGCATCATACTGAGGGTCTGTTTCAGTGGTCCTGGTGTGTTACACAAAGCGGATGGACGACTTCAACCGAATTCCTCAAACTTCCTCTCAAATTACCGGCGAGATGGTTGAAACTTGGACACACGTGGGTGTTGAATGAAAACAAAAACAGGTTCTGCAACTGTAAAATGTACATTTCTAAGCCTGGTCCGTTCCATGAAACCAACCAGTGAGATGAGCTCTGCATGTTCTGATTCAAGGAGTGGTCAGATATCCAGCCAGAATTATCCCTGGAGCTGCGAAAAGTGGTTTTTTTTCTCAGCAGCTTGCAGAGGGACATTCAACCAAATATAAATGAGGATGTCTTTCTTGAGTCTGCATGTATACTTTTGGACCTGATTGGGTTCGACAAAATGCACGAGAAATTCAAACTGGTGCACCCCAGTGCTTGGTTTTTTTAAAAAATAAACTGACAGAGGAAATGGAAAAACACACCAAGTTACCCTGGGAGGACTTGGTGACTCATCCTGATTTTGAAGGCTCCCACACACATCCCCCCCCATTCAGGATCAGCGGCGAGCGGAGAAGGTGTCGAAGCGGGTCAACGCCATCCAGGAGGTGAAGGAGAGCGTCGCTCTGCTGACTCAGCTCCTGCAGGAGTACGACAGCACGGCTGCTAATCAGGGCAACGCCGACTTGATACAGGTGAAGTAAAACACGCGGCCGCGGCTTGATTTATCAAGGAAACCTGTCTGGATTTGTCTTTCCTCGCCCTCAGGATTTGTACCAGCGCTGTGAGAAGATGAGACCGACACTGTTCAGGCTCGCGAGTGACACGGAAGACAACGACGAGGCTCTAGGTGAGCAGCACGTTTTTGTTTTTTTTGTTGTTTTTTTTTTTTGTTGTTTTTTTCTTCATTCCATGTTTAGTAGTTTGTGAATGAGAGGGATCTGCATCACGACAGTCTGGCTTGAGTTATGTTTGAAACAATCGGTTGTTTGTCACGCTTTCCTGCGCAGCTGAGATCCTCCAGGCCAACGACAGCCTGACTCACGTCATCAACCTGTACAGGCAGCAGGTGAAGGGGGAGATTGTGAACGGAAACAACACGTTAAATACACAAAAACCTGCTGGTGGGTCAACAACAAGGGCAGAACTGAAGAAACGCTGGTTTTTGGTGGAAGCTGACTAAAATGCTGTCTTTTTTGTTTGTTTGTTTCTATTGGGGCAGGGACGGCATTGTTAGATCTGTCCGGATTGGATACTTCACCCCAGTCACCCCCTTCCTTCCCTGAGTTTCCTACTCCCACAGACAGTCTCAACGCTCCGTCACAGGAGATGGGAATCAGCCTCCTTGATGATGAGCTTATGTCACTTGGTAACAGAAAGTCAAAAATGAATGCTTTGAAGGTTTGCAACGCCTGAACGTCTTCTAAACCGCGAGTCTTTGTGCATTGTGAAGGTTTAAGCGAAGGAACGCACACCTCCAACCCCCCGTCGCAACCAGAGGACTCCACAGCTTGGGACTCCTTCCAGGTGAGGGACGGGACAATGCGGTGAAGCTTCAGCTCCAAACCAGGATAGAACACCTGGTTAATGCTCACTTTTTCCTTGCAGTCCTCTGACAGCATCGAACCAGACGTCCAAGCAGCACCGGGTCTCCTCCTGAGTCCCGACCCACCTGCTCACTCTCAGCCTCTTTCATCCAGCTCCAACGCCGGGAACTCAGCTCTGGATGAGCTGGACCTGCTGGGGAAGACTCTGCTGCAGCAGTCCCTGCCCCCCGAGGGTCTGCAGGTCAAATGGTGTGCTTCTAACATCAACTCCAACATCTTGTAGTGAAAATGGAACCACTTCTCTGGTCCAGATCAAACTACCCTCACTTTCTTATCTACAGCTGCTTTGTCCATGTTTAATATGTTTAATCTGTTGGAAATGGTGGTCCAAGATGATGAGAGTCTGCTGAGTGGGGGTACTTAAATATATTCTGCTGCTCATCTTTCTTCTTCAAGGGACAAGCAGCAGTCCAAGCCAACTCTGAGGGATCTCCAGACCAAGTCAGGAAGCAACCCCAGTACTCATCCTGTCATAGCCCTTGTGCCCGATCACCCTGCTCCCAACCCCAGAGGCGCGCTGCTGGACAAATCTCCGGCTCACTCAGCAACTCCTCCCCCAGAAGTTACCCTGGCTGACGTTTTTGTACCTCTCGATTCCATTAAGCCCAGTAAGTACAGAGAAATTACTTTAGATGGACATTTCTTTGCACGTTAATTATACATAGTTGTCTTGTAAGCTTAAATCATTGTTTGTGTTTCCATTTTTATGATTGCATGTTTTTGAGGGGCTCAGATTGCTGTTCATGTTGTGCTGCTGGAAACTGTTCCATCAGTGAGCAAACATCTCCTCCTCCAGGTAGTCTGCTACCCGTAACCGTGTTTGACGGACACAGCCTGCGGGTTCTCTTTCACTTCGCCCGTGACTCGCCGCCGTCTCGACCCGACGTGTTGGTGGTGATCATGTCCATGTTGTCCTCGGCCCCTATTCCCACCACCAACATACACTTCGAAGCGACAGCTCCAAAGGTCAGCAGTGACCAACTGCAAATTCTCTCTCCTTGTTTTCTGAGCTCCACACCTGCTGTTTAGAGGATTTCTAAAGGCAGCCGGTTGCACCTGACTTTATTTGGGGGGTAATAGAGAAAAGGAGGTGACTAGCTAGGGGTGGGGGGACAGTTTGTGGTTGTAATGTGACAATGTGGGCAAAGGGTTCAAGGCGTGTGAACACATCTCGGTAAAGATTGTTTTTGTGTTTTTATTTGCAGTCTGTGGGAGTGAAGCTGCAGCCTCCATCAGGATCAGAGCTCCCAGCTTTTAACCCCATCCTCCCCCCAGCGGCCATCACGCAGATCCTGCTGATAGCCAACCCCAACAAGGTAGTCGCACGCCGTTTTTAGACTTGATTGCACATGACTGTTGCTGCATGTTCCAGTTTAAAGTCCTTTTCAATGAGTTTTCTTCCTCTGTGTGCTCCCCTTCCCCACGTGTTGCTTCACACTGCCTGTCAGCTGGCTGATATGAAGCGGCTGCACTTTTCCTACACCCAAAGGAAATTTGGCTGTTCTTTGAAAACTTCTGTAATGTTTTAATCTGAGTTTTTGCTTTAGTCTGTGCATAAAAATAGCACATTTGAAGTAGACCACATTATAACTATAAAAACATACACTTTTTGCAGCAGTAAGAATTGCTTTTCTTTTTTTAATAATAATTAGATTATCTGGCACAGTTTTATTTAGTATTTCTTGTGTAAATACATTGAAACCCTGATATTTTTACTCAAGGTTATCACACCGTGACAATATGACGGCGTCTCCATTAGAACTGATTTTCTAATCCCGCCAGTCGTTTCTGGAGGTCTGACCCCCTTTCTTTCTCTGTGCGCTTTAGGAGAAATTCCAGCTGCAGTACAGACTAACGTTCTCCATGGGCGAGCAGGAGCACAATGAGAGCGGCAGTGTAGAACAGTTTCCTAATCCTGAGAAGTGGGGCAACCTATAGCACCTAAACACAACCTGACAGACTCTCTGCTTCCGGACTCGGCCTCCCTCCTCTCTGAAACGCTCCACGTCAGCCCGTCTTCAGACACGTTTTCTTTGCAGTCATTCTGATGTATGTTTGTTTGGACGGAGTTATACTCATGCACAGTCAGTGTGATGTGTGTCTGCTTTGCTCTAAATTAGCCATTTGTGTCTAGGTCTAGTCTGGTTTTATGTGGCTGCATTCCAACAGGCCCACAACTGCTTGTCATCTCATTCTGAAAGGAGGAAATGTGTGCATGTTTGCTCATTCTGTGTGCTTTATTCTTTTTTTTTTTTTTTTTTTTTTTTTTTTTCCTTAACTCATCTGCATTTATCTCCACGTCGGCATGCTCTGCAAACTTGGGACAAATCTTGGAAGATTCCTGCACAAACGAGCTACATTTGATTAACTTTTTGTAGTGTTTATTTTGTGATTACTTGCTTCTCTCACAGTGGCTGAGTCACTTTTTGATTGCACAAAGAATGATTATTCTCTCAGTACTGTTTCCCTTCATCTTGTGTAATGAACAAAATCTACTGTAACATCAGAGCTGTGTATTTTCTGCCATATGTGCCTCTTTTGCTGTTGTATTATTTAAAGTTTTAAGCTTTTGACTGGATTTTTTTTTTTCCCCCCCTCATCCGTTACATGTTGCTCATTAGCTCTCCTGTATAGATTTTTAAGTATTCAAACAGTTTGATTGCTTTGGGTTTAAGTTAATATTGAAGCATTTAGCAGGTGAAACTAAATATCAAACTTAAATATATGCAAAATGAGCTGTACTCTGATGCTTTCTGTGCACAGTGTCTCTCTGACCTGTTTTTAAAGCCGTGATGCATGGTAACCGTGCCCCCCTCACAGCCTCTCAATCACATTCCACTGCACTAACTCCCAGTAAAAGTGCTCTGCAACGGAGAATGCTGGCCCTTCGGCTGTGTAAATTTGACCTGTGCAGTGTGCAAGAGCACAATAGAATATTTCAAATGGAAAATAAAGGGTTTTTTTTTTTTTCTTGGTGATCTGAAGAATTTGTGCTGCAGTCCTATTGCTTGGTAAATACAAGCTTGAAACAAAATCAATAATTATCCACATGGATAGGAGTCAGATGGCTGCAACGATTAATAAATACATTTAAGTTTAGACGTTAAAGAAGTCATTAAGGCAGACCTGAAGACTGAGATGATTAAAAACCAACCTGTAATGGAGCTGCAGTCCGAGTCCTCAAGTATACATGCTTATTAATAAAGACATTCAGCCCCTGCTTGCATCAAAGTTTTAAGCTCCAGCACGGCAAGTATGTCCAGGAAAAAAAAAAAAAGAAATTTGTCCCTCTTTAGCCATAATTGTATTTAACAACGCCTTAGTGGTGTTCAAAATGTAATTCTGATCTTTGTTTCATCTTAACATGACCCAATATGTTAAGAGTTCATTCTGGACTACCAGCTGTCTTTATCATTGTCCACCAAATGGCGCTACTTTGGAAGGTTGAAGGTTGTCCTGTTTTTGCTGAACTGAACGGTGGTGATGAATAAGCTATATCTGAGAACTGGGACGGTGAAAGGAGCAGATTTTCTGATGGGCTTTCACTGGTGTAGTTTTGCTCCAAATGCCTCCCGGGACATTTCCGATGACAGGGCCCAGCTTTTCAAGTCTAGTAACAAGAAACAGACTCTAAAGTGGAGGATATGGTGGAGGTTCTGAAAAATATTAAGAAAATAAGTGGTGAGCTAAATGGGCCGGAAACATGAAAATGTGCTTCATTGCAAGTTTATTTCAGATTAACTCCGCTATACAGTTACTTTCAAAAGAATCCATCTGCATTAGAAGGCTAAAATGGTCAATGTTCATGATGTGGCAAATCAGCCTCCTGTATGGTCATCTTTTCCCACCTTTTATGTAAGATATATTCTGTACATTCAACCAAAACTCAAAACAATCTGTTGGAAGAGAGCAATGATTAAAATGGTACCATAACCTGGCAGCATAAATGTGCACACCCTAAAACCAATAGTTTATTCAACAGCTTTTGCTAAGATCTTGAAAGGATTCCCCCTGGTCCTCTTGTGGCAGGCCTAAATGAGCGCAGATTAGGTTTTTGTAACTTTATCATCCATTGTATACAAGGTTCCAACACATTTTTCCTGAAAAAGTTCCAGACTTATCAAAACTTAGTTTGTTTTTTCAGTGCTTTACACCCATTTTAAAATCTAAAACAAAAATTCAGTGTGTTGATGGCACATACATCTATGGAACCAAGAAAAAAAAAAAATACAGACAAGATGCTAGGGAGAATGAACATCATAAGGACATGGAGGAGGGAGGAAGGCAGGATGAAAGGAGAGATGAAAGGATGGAAATGAAAAAAAGGACCAACACAAGGAAGAATTTACAGAAGGAAGGACTCAGGGATAGAAGGGCAGAAGAAAACAATTAAGGACACAAGGAGGGAACTGAGGTTGGACTTGGAGAAATGAGAGACTGCAAAAAAGAATGGCACAAACAAGGAAAGAATGAAGGACATGAAGGAGGGATGACACGATGATGAAAAAGTAAAGAGTCAGAACGATGGAGGGAGGAAAGAACACAAGGAATAAAATTATACAAGAAGTGGAAGAGAAGTACAGGACAGGAAGGAACGAAGAAAGGAAAAAAAGGTCATGGGGAAGGAGGAGAGACAGATGAGAGACGGAAGGACATTAAGAAGGAAGGAATATTCATTGGGAAAGTCTGGGAAGACAATATTTTTTGATAAGGACCTTTAATCTGCTCCAATTTAAAAACTACAATACTCTTCAAACTTGCTGTGATTGGCTAAATATCTGAAATCCCACCCCTGATAGGATGACATCTTTTTATGGCAACCTTGAAAAAATACACTTTTTTAAAAATAATCTATTATAATGATATTTTTACTGTCTTTAAACACCTCTCCTTTTTTCATTGGTAATATTTGCTGAAAAACTGAATTTTTGATTTTCTACAACTGAGTGTAATGACTCCATAGAATATACAGGGGTTTGAAATGAATGAACAAAAACCTTGTTAAATATATTCTTATTCAGATTCTCCTGTATTTTGTTCAACACTGCCCTGTTTAAAGTAAAAATTAATGTAGACTATAATCACTAAATGATATCACAGAATGTTGAAATTATGTCTATATAGATATCTTAGGAAAAAAAAAATTTCCCCATATTTTCTTTATTTGCTTTCCAACACCAACTGAAGTCAACAAATAACCAATATACATATTAAAAAGTTTAACCAAAAACATCAACAAATATAAAATTGAAACAACTTAATGCTAAAATTTTCAAACAGAACACGATACTGAGCAATTCCTCTCACATTCATCCCCTACAAGAATCTCACAGTGCTTTGTTTACCTCTATTTACACAACTGATGACGCTCCCAGCTTTGTGACGGACTTTATATATAAGCTCAAGATTATTTTATAGTGTTTTAAATCAAAATACTACAGCCAGATAAAATACTAACTGAGGGATGAAGTTTGGGAAGTGAATTTGACTGAAGACTTAATAGGAGGCTACACATGCAATGCATTCAGCACAGATCATAGCTTGAAGAAATATATTTGCAGCCAACAACTCCAAAACTGGTGAAGCAAAAATAATATTTTGTGGAATAAAAAATAAGGACAACAACAGGGAGGTCCTGATCGGGACTATTTTTGGCTCCTATGCAGATTGGAGTCATTTAATAATTTTATCACAATAAGCTCACGAGAAGCTGCTGTTTCAAATGCTATATTGTCCTTTATTTCTGAAAGTTACAGATGTTTGATCTCAACTGGAGTTTCTACAGGACAGCCTAATGTTTCCAAAGACATCATCAGTCTCGAGCCATAAAACCACAATCCTTTTTGAACTCGCATCATCTTTGCTGAAATGGCAGGCTAACGCTAGCATCTTTGCTCTCTGTTTTGATACGACTCTTTGATAATTCGGCTCAAAACACATTTCGATGTAGCTCCAGTTAACTGAGTCAAGTTCTCACGCTTCATAAACTTAGGGCTTTGCTTTGAACATCATACAATTTAATATCTACTGTTTCCGCTCCTGTCTGCACATCTCTCTCTCTTTCACTGTGAATATCATTGTAAATATTAAGAAACACTGGATTTGTTATGGAAAACCCAGATACATTAGATCAACTAAAGCCTAGAATGCATTTTTGCAAGCTGTCCACATGAATATAGGCTGTGGATTTTAATCAAGAAAACTGCCATTGCAGGAAAATAACGGGTAGTGGAGTTGGGTTTAGTTAGAGACTCAAAGACATGTGAAAAATGTGATACTTTCCATCAGATCAGGACATCCCTAAAAATAATAAGCTCCTCGTCAAATTTCCATCTTCACTGAAATTATTCATTCATATGAGCTATACTATGAGGTGCCTTGTTTTTGCCTGCAGCCATCTTAAATCGATATGTAAAATATGATTGGATTATGCATTCATAAACAGAAGATATACATCTGAAGGCATGACAAACACCAGCAAGTTGTGGCTGAAATGGACAAGTTGCAAAAGGATTTCATCTGGTTCTGGAGAAAGGTCATTAAAGCCAGCAGAGGACAGCAAAGACACAAGAAATCATATTTTTTTGCTTTGATCCATCCGTACACATTTTTCTTTTCACCTTTCAACAAAATATTAAAATCCATGTATTGTCACAATTATCAACTCCCTTAAAGTTAAAGCCTTTTCTTTACCCAAAGTATCATAGTATTAAATCTGAACTCTACAACAGCAGAAATGCAGTTACATGTAAGAGCCAGCAGGGTGAGCTGCAGCCTGATCTGTGCTGAACAGCATCAATTATAAGATTACAGACTCCAGCATATCACAGCTGGGGCAGCTCAGCAGGAAGCATGGCTTCTTCAGTAATCTGTAATCTGCGTAGGCGGTGTCCTTCCGCTCGCCCCCCCCCCTCCCCTCCCCCTCCAAAACAAAACAATCTCTCCCACAGCTGTCCTGTAGGAGTCAACGCTAACAGCTGGGTTCACTGTCACTTCTTCTGATCAAACAAACCTACAATAACAACAATGTACATAGTATATTCATAATATATCTGACAAACATTTCTCAAACAGAGTGTTAATGAGTTGTACACACAGCATAACATATAAAATAATTTGTGATAAAAATATATAAAACACCTAAAGCCAGCAGATTGAAGCTCCATACCTTTCACTATAAAGCAACTCTAGGCTTAAAAACCAGTGGAGCTCAGATTTCTTTTCTTTCTTTTTTTTTTTTTTTTTTTTTTTTTTTTTTTGGCAGAAGTTTTAAATGAAGATGGCACTTAATTTCTCAGACTTATCCGTTCTGCTGTACCATCTAAAGTGCATTAACCAGATGCTATAAGCAGGCACGGTTATTTGTACTATTCCATATTCTGGAGATGCATACAGATATTTAGCGAGTATTTGTAACAGTAACAAACACAGCTGCTATATGACATCAACACAAATAACAACTTGGCCTTTAAAGAATCGGATGGTCCCTCTGTAACACCTCCTCGCTCTCTAAGATCACTCTTCGTGCTCTGAGCGCGCTCTCACACCTCTGATCGCCACGGCTTCCGTCAGTCCAACATAAATCTGAGCTCTCGTTCATATCCAAATGAAAACTAAAACCACATTTAATGTTAAGGCTTAAATAAAAGGTCAGATTCATGTGAGCTTCAGAGAGGGGATCAGTCTCAGAACTCGTCGTCAGAGCTTAGCAGCAGGGTTTTCTCGTGATCTCCCCGGGTGCTGAGGTTACTGTGGCTGCGGGACAGGGACGGCCCCCCGCCTCGCTCCAGCGTGGACTGCTGGGTGTACTGCTGGTAAGCCGGGGAGAAATTATGGATGGCATCCTGGACCATATCCCCGGGGTTCATGGTTTCCTTAAGGCTGCTGGAGATGCTCTTCATCGGAGCGCAGCGACCTGGATGCGGGATGGCAAGGTTGGAAAATGACTGAACACCGGAAAAGACATGCTGGGAGAGGGATGACAGCGGCACATGAGTGATAAAAAGAAGCCTACAAGGCATCACTTTGCAAAGTAATATTTTAAAATATGCAAAATGATAATCAATGAAATCAGTCCCATATATAAACACCAAAAAAAAAAAAAAAAAAAAAAAAAGTAGCTGATATTTGTAGACCCTATTTACCAGATATGTTTTTAATCTGCAGTTGTTAAGTATATTATCTTCGCATGTTAGAAATAGTTCATGGCAATGTCCATTTAAATATATATATTCTACCTTAGACTGGGTTATCCTGCTGTAATATACACATTTGGAGCATAAGAGATGAAAACTCTGACTCCAGAACAATAATGTGGCAAAGATGTTAGACTGATCGGACTGAACAGCAGTTTCTGCTTGTAGAGAATAAAAGAGGCCAAAACTCAGTTATTAAAAAAATATTTCTGAAGACCTTATATTTGTGGCTGTGGTCTTAGTTTGTATGCTTGAGGTTTTGTTTCTACTCCGTGACTTACAGCCTGGGAGGACGATGTGTTACGCATCACCTGGTAGCAATATTATCATGTTCATTCAATCCAAACCTGGAATTTTAAAATAATTACAATTTTGAACTTATTTGCAAATTTTCTTCAGCACTGGAGGAAAATCCTGCTCTGGTTACAGTTTGCACATTTTCTCAAATGTTTTGCCGAGAACACAGACGGATTGCACATTTTTCTCCTCAGAGAGACCTGGAAGCTGATCCATTCCTTTTAATCATGAGCACTGGAGCAGGAAAACGAGGAAAATAGAGGAATCCTCTTAGGGCTGCTGCTACTAATCTGCAGATCACGCTTTCAGTCTGTGATCTACACTTGTTCTTTATGTCTCATGATCATCTGAGAACATCCAACAAAATGAGGGATTAAAGTTGTCCCACCTCTGATCCACCTTGAGAGGTGGCTACAGGGTCGTACTGACCATCATGAGCCATATAGGGAAGGCAGAAACATGGAACCAATGTACCAAACACAGCAAAAGTTTAACTTTTGATCTTACTGCATGTATCTAATGCAAGAAATCTGATGACTTACAGATTCTGATGCAGATAAAACGTTGGAGATGGTGCTCCACAACTTTGCTCCTCGTGCATTGTGATCACAACACAGAGCAGACAGATATTAAATGGTCGTACAGAAAATGCCCGCAAGGGTGTCTTGCATATAGGCAAGCATGGTGGTGGGAGTGTCATGCTTTGGGGCTGTATGAGTACTGCTGGCTGTGAGGAGCTACAGTTCATTGAGGGACCCATGAATGTCGACATGTAATGCGACAAACCGAACCAGAGCATGATGCCATCCCTTCAAAAACTGGTCCACGGGTCAGTACTCCATCATGATAAGGACCCAAAACACATCTCCATGACAACCACTGCCTTGCTACAGAAACTGAAGGTAAAGGTGCTGGACTGGTAAAGCACATCTCCAGACCTTAACCCTACTGAACATGTGTGGAGGATCCTCAAACATAAGGAGAAAGAGCGCAAGGTCTCAAGCATCCACCAGCTCTGTGACGTTGCCATGGAGAAGAGGACGAGGACTCCAGTGGCAACCTGTGAAGCTCTACTGAACTCCAGGCTCAGGAGACTTAAGGCAGTGCTGGAAAATAATGGTGGACACAAAAAATATTGACACTCTGGGCACAACGTGAACATTTTTACTTAGGGGTGTACTCACTTTTGTTGCCAGGGGTTTCGACATTAATGGCTGTGTGATGAGTTATTTTGAGAGGACAATAAATTTACACAAGCTGTACACTGACTACTTCACATTGTATCAATGTGTCGTGTTTTCAGTGTTGTCTCATTAAAAAGATATAAAATATTTACAAAATGTGAGGGGTGTACTCACTTTCATGAGATATTGTATGTCCTAATGTCTGGTTCAGGGGTCTAAAGTATGGTAGCACTTCGAATGTGGTGACGATACATGAGTGGAGTGGGCTCAGTGGGATTATTTTTCCAATCCTATTAGTCCTATTTTTTTTTTTTTTTTTTTTTTTTTTTTTTTACTACCGGTTCAACTCAAGGCTAACAGAAGGCCTGAACATGTTGAACATGATGAATATGTATGTGCTTTTCTTAAAAAAATAAAACAAAACATTAATTTTTACATTTTTCAAGATGGAGTTTGCATTTTATATCTAACTTTGTGCTTTAACATGCAATATTTTGTTTCATTTTGTGGAATATAGTAAATGTCAAAGTTGAAAATAAATAAAAAAGTCATTTATGGGGGGTAAATTAATCACTTAATTTAACTGACAAATTAGCTGATAGATCAGTCCAGGGTTCAGTAACCATTACAATCCAAAAAAAACATTGTAGCCTTGGTCCAGGTGAATAAAAGTAGTTTGAAACCGAAAACGATGCCTTTTTATAAATACCTACTATAGGAAACTTGTTTTGATTCTTTAATTCAAGAACTACCTTTTATTTCTATTTTCAGGTTTTTAAAATCCAGAAAAAAAAAACAAAAAACATTCATTTAATAAAAAGCAACTGAATACTTGTTCTTTGATAGAATCTCCATTTGCAACCCCACCCCCAAACGTAATTTAAGACCTAATTACAAATAATAACTACAAGCAAGAAGAACATTCTTGCTCTATTATTATATTTCGGAAATTCTATGGAAGAATTGCATAAAAGTTTTAAAAGTGCTAAAACAAACAGTTCTATTACCTTTATATCTAAAACCGTTAAGATGAGGAGAGGTTAAATAAATCTAATTCTCATAACATAACATTGATGTTTTTCAGGCATATTGTCTGCAGGATGATGCTTGATATTTGCTTGATGATTTTGCTCTTTTGATGTTTTTATGATGTGAAGCGCTTCGTACTGCCTTGCTGCTGAAATGTGCTTTACAAATAAACTTGACGTGTTACAGAGTGAGAGAAAGTGCCAAAAACAGACTGAACTGAATTTTACAAGATGATATGAAACAATAATAAAGAGGGCAGCTAAAACACATTTCAAAAAGGTTAAAATAATATGAAACAATGTTCACAAAAAGCACAAACAAGCAAACAAAGTAATGAATCACTAACCACACTTATATCAGCCTACTGAGATACAATAAGGGGAGGAGGAAAGACGAGACAGAGCCAGCATCAGACCTACCGTATTGTCCATAGATTGGAAATGAGCCTTTAAGTGCAGCAGAACAAGGAGGAGAGAAAAAGAAGGAACAAAAGAAAGTCAGGATGAAAATAGCGGTAGAGCAAACAGAAGGAGAAAGGAGAGCGACTATTAACAGTTCATTGTGTTATGGACCAGAATCAAAGTGAAAAGGAGGGGGAGGGACAAACAAAGAGAGGTCAGTTCTGTCCCAAATCATGGCACACTCAGACTGTATCAGGAAAACTTCAAATATGTATCAAACAGAGCTGAGCAACACACACCTCCGAGACAAACCCCCCCCCACAGATGTCACCTACCGTATGAGTCCAGCCTTTTGTCCATGTAGACCTTGTAGGTGAAGGCGTGGCGGAGAGCCACAGCAGCGAAGAACATCTCGATGCAGATGATGAAGTTCTGGTAGCCGGCGGCAACCGTTCCTTCACCCACAGAGAAGTCAGCAGAGTTGATCTGAGGAATCGCGCCGCATTTCTCCAGGATGGCCAGGAGCATCCCTGCATCAAATGATCATGCAGGAGGGAGTTAGTTCGACGTCTGGTCTTTCAACTAAAGCATACAAACAAAAGGTCAAGCAAATATTGGGAACACACGTCCTGAAAAAGCTTTACCTGCAGTTGGGCTCATAAGTTTACATACACCTATGAACATAAATGTGTTGATTTTGACCTTTAAAGATTTTTCTGAACGACCCCCACCCTCTCCGATTACAACTGAGTCACACCTGATCCATATTAGGATGATGGATACTAATGCTAACTTTAGCTTAATGAACATTTCTGATGCCATTTAGCCAAACAAAGAATGCTTCACTTGTCAGAAGGTTGTTTTTCCTTTCTGAAGTGACTTTAATGCACCACTGAAAGATTAAGAAATGTTTTAGTCTGTGTTAGGAGGCTTTAAATAATGTAGAAATATTACTGTGCTTTTTTTTTTTTTTTTTTCCAGATTTATACCTCGACCTAAATCTGTCTCTCAGGCCTACTCCATGTGTCTTCAACCACAAAACGTTTCTTTGGTTACTTTATTTTTTTTATAGAATAAAATCAACCAGAGCTCAGTGACACAAATGGAAAAAGTGATGAAATTAATATTAAGAAACTGAATTTTAGGTTTAAAGGCAGAGATGCATCAATTTGAAAATTTGGGCCGATGTCGATAACCAATATTAACATAGCTGGGAATTTTTCCCCTACCCCACCCAACAAGATATAAATACATACTGGTTATTAATATTAGCCCAGATTTACCTATGGGGTCAATACTGATATGTGCATCCCTACTGAAAAGGTGTTGTAACATTTTTTGTTGACACTGTGTTCAACAAGCTGGGAGTGTGGCGTTCTTACCCTGCCAGAAGGAGAGAAAGATGACCGACTTCACCATGAAGAACTTGAGCACGGGGTTATAAGGGACGAGCAGCTCACGTGTAGCAAAGTAGAAGAGGAAGAGCGCGTAGAGCGACAAACTCACAGAGATGTTGTAGATGATAGTGACATACAAATATCCACTGGCCACACTGGAGAGGAGAACGACAGGGAAAGAAAAGTCTAATAAATATAAGGACGTATATAAAGGCAGACAAACTGAGGCTACCCAGTGATGAACTTGGGTTAAAGCTTAAAGTATAAAATATTAATATACCTAAACACTTTAGTATTGAGTATTTTTGTGTACAGAATGAGCTGTGGTCGGCTCTTACTTGAAGTCTCCATCTTTGTATTTTCCAAAGGCCTGAAGAATGACAGTGATCACCGCCATCAGAGGTTTGACCACACAGAACTGGAGCGTGGCCTGAGGATGCAGGAGATGATGATCGTTACAGTGGTGGAGCACAACAAGGAAATGCAAGTGTGTTTTACACGCGTATACATTAGAGATGCACTGAGAAACCGGCTGGTGACTGACTCGTCAGAATGTGCTCTAAAATCCAGTCTTTTTAGGATCTGTAAATGCACTATGTGTAAGAGCTAGCAGGTCATTCTCTACCATTCTCTACTTCTCTACTCGTGGTTATTTTACAGATGATACAGGCAGCGCTTCGAGTCAATCCTGCCGTCCTGTCTTCGAATGAAAACACCGAGGGGCTCTGGTAACTAAAGTCATGTTATTTTGTGTTAAATCAATGAAACCTTGTCTTACAGCGACTACCCTCTGATACAGACGGAGAGACGTCGCCTCTGCAACTTAAATAATTATTGCACATGATAGGAGGGCAGGAAATATATTTTATATGTAATTTATTACGTGTCTTTCGGAGAAATTGGAACTAGCAATCTTTGATCCATGCATCTTTTATATATGCATACTGAGGCAAACCTTTGAGCATCATGGGTTGCGTTAGACCTGACTGTCACACAGCTGAAATTCAACATTATGAAGCAAGAAAAAGCAACAGCATCGATACCTGTTTGCAAAACCTGAGGAAACCAATGGAGTAGGCCTTTCCCCACAGACAGCAGGTCCCGTACATGCAGCTTGACCTACAGGAGGGCACAGATCAACGCAAGGAGAGTTCATTTTTAAGAAATTTGGGTCATCTTCATGAAAAATAAGTGAAGTAAAGATTAAACTGAAAGCTAAGCTGGCAGCAAATGAAACTTACTCGATTGGTTTCCCTCTGATTTCAGCCATGATGGCGCTTTCTCCTCCCAGATATTCATAACACAGACTCAGGAAGTTGTAGATGACAAAAGCTGTGAAAGGAGGAATGCAGAAAAAAAAAAAAAAAAGTATATTATTTTTCAAAGTAAGCTATGTTTTTTTTAATTACTAAAAGCTCTTCCAGATTATATGAAATAAAACTTATTGGATTTATTCTTTGGAAAATAAAGCAAAGCAATTGCTTTGCTTTATTACTCAGTTACTCAGTATTACTAGTATTACTCAGTTGTGAAATCTCCACAATGCCTGACAGATCTTTCATAATTATAGCTCTGTTTTGCTGATTCTGCCAGATTCAGGCTTAGAAATGAATCACATCCATCTGCTGGTTGTGTGTGCATAATACTAAAGCACTGTTCTGTAATGTGGCAGTGGATCAGCGTGATAAGAGGGAACCTCTGGGAACACTTTCATGGAAAACAAACTCCTGGGACAGATGGTGTTCGTGGAACAATGCCACATAACAGAATATGATGCTGATGTCATGCGTGGGGCTGCTCAGGCGCCATATTGTGTTCCTGCTTGGTCTGAGTAGGTCTTTTGTAGTTTTTAGTGCAAACAAAGCTGAATTTGAGTATTTCTATTCTTCATACAATGTATCAGCTGTAAAAAATAAAACATGTCCCCTGTCAAGCCAAATGAAAATGGTCGACAATACAACACTGAATGTATTTGGAAGCATTTTCAGTTATTTCCTTGTAAATTGTGGTGGTTTTAAAGAGCCTTGCAAAAGTAAACTCACTTCCTGAACTTCTTCACAAGTCATCATACTACAACCACAAATTTCACACTTGTGTGCATGTCACACTTTTTAGATATTTTTATTTCTGAATATTGTTTAAAACCATGTCTCATTTTCTTCCACATGACAATTATGCAGTAGTTTGTGTTGTTTCAACACCTAAAATCTCAGTGAAATACATAGAAGTCTATGGTTGTAATGTGGGAAAAGGTTCTAAGGGTGTGAATACTTTTGAGACAACACCAATTTCTCCCCTTCTGCTTAAGGTTCAACCACTCTGAACAGCTGTTCAAAGTTCAGAGTTTGAACAGCTCACTGCAAGTTCACTGCATCATGGAGCTTGTAGTTTTGTCCCAACTTTAACACTCAAATTCCTCAGATAGAACTACAAATGATGGGACTAACGAACACCACCAGCACTTTTCTAAAAAAAAAGATGAAAGAAGCGATGAATTGAATCTAAGTCTTAAACAGAATCAAGACCCAGCATTGAGAATCTTGGCATATTAAAGACATTTTAACAACTTGAAGCAACCCTGTATGTGGTTTGACGTAAAGAGGTAGTTAGAAATTTGGTTCTCGAGCAGCTCGTCGATGCTTGATGATGCTTAAATAAACATGTCAGGGACTATCTGCTGTTGCGTCTTTCCAGTCAGGCTGCAAAAAATACCTAAAACTAACATGAACATCTATTCTGGGTATTAGGCAACACATTTTCAGTCCTTTTGCAGAGTAATAACATGCAAGTGTAGATAAAAATGGAAGCACTGCACACCGATGGCAGTAACTGGTGTCAATGAGTGAGGATCTGCTGCCCCAGGTGGAACCCACAGATGCTGGCTCCCCTCTCCCTGCACTCTGTCGTTTTATTTTCCTGTCCAAAGTGGCTGAGCTCAAATCTGTAGCATAGTGAAAACACTCTCCAGAGCACAGTCAGCAGCAGCAGCAGCAGCACAGTGCTGGCTTTGTTAGAGTTGCATAACCACAGTTCTCTCTAAAATGAACTCATGCCTCGTAGCTTGAAAAGGCCAAAAAAGGAAAGCATTGTTATTGCAAACCTTTAGGAGAAAGTACTCCAGAACAATAATTGCAATGGTGCATAAAATAATCCACAAATATTTATTCATTGAGATTGTTATGACTGTAAATACACGTGCAATGCTTTGCTGTGCACATTCAAATAGAGAAACAGAAAGGTTGCTTTTAAAGACATGAAGTGAGCCTGAACTGGAGTTGTTTTCAGGTGTTGGTTGAAGAGAAGCCCCCATCAGGTTATCCACCCAACTACATCAGTTTTCAGTCATCTGAATTGTTCCTTATGACTTGCACATGTTTTCTCAGCTTGCCAAAAAGTCATCCTGTTCTTGGTTTGAGAATTTTCTGACGCTAAGATCACAGCAGGATCTAAAATACGGCCCCACAGTCTCAGCTTATAAAAACGAAGCACTGTATCAAGCTGTTTGGCATAAATCATCCAGGGAGGGGACGGGAGAGGCACAAACGCTGCAGCTGACATTTCTTGGAATTTTTTATGGTGAGTTGCAGGATCTGCTTTGCATCACTGCTCAGTTCTTTCATCTCCATTAAGCTAAGTGTTCACTTTGCCATGTCAGATCAAGACAGCAAACCATCCTGGACAGATCAAGTTTCAACTTCCAAAATTCATCAAAACTAGTTGTCCTAAAATTGTTTCAGACACTATAACCAGGAGGCACCTGGGTGTTTTTGCCTTATTTCTGCTGTACAGGCATCAGAAAGCAAAACTTCATTTCAAGATCTTGAAACCACATGTTGCCTTCTACGGTCAATTTATTAAGCACAGCAGCATGACATGGCTCAATACAGCATAATGAGTAAACTGCTAGTATCCACTACTGATCACTTCAGCAGTACATGTAAAGACAGCGACCCCAATAAGGTCCAGGTATAACCAACCACAAACTTCAGTGCAATATAATTTGAGGCGGAAGAAAAATGATCCAGGGGTTGCAAGTAAAATTCAAAAATGTGGTGTGAATTTTGTATCCAGCGCTCTTTCTCTAATACCCCTGAATGGAAGCCTCCACAGCAGGTAGGTTTGGGCTAGGCTGTAAAATAACATCCCCAACTCTGAGCATTTCAGGGAGCACTGTTCAATTCATTATCTGACAATGAAAACAGCATGGCACAACTGCAAACTGAAGTCGCCCACTTGAATTGATAACCAAGAGCTGCATGGTCACTCTGGAGGAGCTGCAAGGATCCATGTGGGAGAATTTATTGTTAGGACGATTTTTAGTTGTGCTCTGCCAAATCTGGACTCTAAAGGAGAGTTGCAAGAAGAAAACCATAGTTGAAATAAAACCATAAGAAGCACCACAAACATGTGGAAGAAGGTACTCTGGTCAGATGAGACTGATATAAACTTCTAAGCTAAAGCTGCACATTACCCTGAACACCCCATCATAATGGTGAAGCATGGTGGCAACAGCATAATGCTGTGGTTGATGGATGCAGGACAGTGACCAAGAACATACAGCTGGAGCTGCAAACACATGAGTGATGCAAACTACAAAACGCACAAACATAAACAAACCAATACAATAAGAAAAAAAAAAAAAAAAAAAAAAAAAAAAAAAACACAGCAAAAAAAAAAAAAAAAAAATGGTGCAATCACAGAAAATAGAAACAAAAGGGAAAATGCCGCAAAAAGCAAAAAGAACATCAAGTATAAAACGCTGCAGACTCACTCCACAAAACGGATGTGCTCCAGACCTCTAGGGGGAGTCTGGAGTAGGTGATATTACCTACGTAAATAGCGACTGTTCGCTATATGTTTCCCTGCTATATGGGACACATCTTTTCTTTTTTCTGGACATCCTGTCTTTACTGAGGGTCTGGTCCCATGTGATTTGGAGGTCCACTCCCCCTAGTGGTCTGGAGCACTTCCATTGTGTGGAGCGAATTTGAAGCGTTTTATACTTGCTGTTGTTCTTGCTACTTGTGGCATTTTCCCTTTTGCTTCTATTTACTGAGGTTGCAGCATTTTTTTTTTTTTTTTTTTTTTTTTTTTTTTTTTTTTTTTTTTTTTTTTTGCATTTGTTTTATTGGTTGTTGGTTTTTGTTTCTATACTCTGTCATTGCAACATTTTTCATTTGCAGTGTTGTTTTGTTGCATTTGCTTTTTTGTGTATAGGAGTTTACATCCTTTGCAGCCTGTTTCGCTGCACATTTGCACCTGGCGGCCATCGTACAAGTCTGATAGGAAGATATCCCAAAATACTTGGAGCTATAATTGCAGCAAAATTACGTTCTACAAAGTATTAATCCAGGGATTGCTGAATACAAATGCATGATACACTTTTTATTTGTTTATTTATGAATCTCCTTTCTTCCACTTCACAGTTATAATAATAAAACTTTGTGTTTAATAATCCAATCATTGTCTGATGGGATTGACCGGATAAGCTGTGATCAATCTGATCAAAGGCGAGATGCTTTCTCGAGGATTTGTCCGTGTTCACACAGTTGCTAGGAAACTGGTTTCCCCTCCTCTGCAATCCCAACAGGCCTTGGAGACGTGACAACAAAGATGGCAACCTTTGTAAACGAAGACATTACAAAGGCCATCTGCCACCAGGGTTTCACATAAATCCTCCCTGTCTTATTTCTAATGGGAGTCGAGACACACTCTGAAACACAAAACACTCAACGGTTCACTGTCATGGATACTGACCTGAAGTTTGTCTACAGTGGTCAGTTTTCTGCTTTATTTGCGTACCAACCTTCATAGCAGTCTCGGACTGTGTCGAAGTACACGTAATACTCCTCGTTGGTGAAGAAAAGGAGGCTGAGCCAGGAGTCGAAGGCGTAGATGGGGACAATGAAGAGGATCCTGACTATGTGTCTCTGCTCATTTGGAGAGCTGTAGTAACGGAGGTGCATGTAGATCTAAGAGGATTTGGAGAAAAATAAAAATAAAAAAATAAGCGAACCAACATTTAGATTCATATGTTAACAAACTTAAGATTTTGCTCAATCTATAGTAATGGAGCTAAAAATGACCATACAAAGGTAAAGGCAGAGTCTGTGCAAAAATGAAGCAAAGGGTTAATTGCCTAGTAGTTTTAAAAAAAAAAAAAAAAAAAAAAAAAAAAAAAACCTGGGAGAAACCTGAGAACAAAGTGTGAACTGGAAAGACTCAATCAGTCAGAGGTCTCGGGTGTCTGTTTCAACGTTTTAAAAAGTCGTGGTTATCGAAAACTGTAAACACATTCAGCCTGGATAGATCATCCCAAAACATCCAGGACCTAAACCTCAGCATCCATGCAGCCAAAAGGGGCGACTCGCAAACAACAAACAGAGAGTTTATAAAAGTCTTAAGCAAGTAAAGACATAGTACCAGAACAGCTCTGCTTCGTATGATTCTAATGTTTTACTGTATATATTTTAGGACTGAAACAATTAATGGGATTAATCGTGTTGAATTGATTATTGAAATAATTATCAACTAAACTGGTAATCAATTAATCGTTAAGTGGAGTATACAAACTCAAAAAAAGAAAAAAAACAACACACTCAGAGCAGAAATTAAGCCAAAACTGTGCAAAATATATAAAAATTAAAAAAAAAAAAAAAAAAATTTTAAGACAAAAAAAAAAAAAAAAACAAAAAAAAACAAAAAAAAAAAAAAACGTTTGTAAATATGTTCTACCCAAAACTCCTCAAGTGGCATATTTAGCTTCACATAGTTCAAATCCTGTAAAAATAAATACATAAATAAATCTCCTTTTAAGCACCTTTTTCATCCAATTAATAATCGGTTAATCCAAAAAATAATCAACAGATCAGCCCTATTGTATTGCTGTCAAGTCAATCAGAAACAGCTTATCCTTTCACATGTTGATGTTACAAGTAATTTTTTAGCTGCAGAAGCATCCTTTTCTATAAATGATGAAGCGTTAACTAAAGGAATATATGTTATTGCAATTTAGCCAATAAAATGTTTATGTTCTTATTTAAAAAAGGAGTTGAAATATTTGTTTATTTGCATCTTTTAATGTATTTCTAATATTGTGTAAAAAAAAAAAAAAAAAAAAAAAAGACAAATGACAAATCTGCAAATTTTTTAAATCTGAATGATCAATTAAACGTCAGAATAATCGATAGATTAAACGATAACTAAAGTCATCATTGGTTGCAGTCCTAATATTTTTACAAACAAGCTGTTTGACACTAAACCCAACCTGCTGAAACCCGAAACTTCATGGACAGTATTAACTTGCCGAACTCGGATACTGGAGGAGCGCTATCCAGCAGGATGCGTGTGTGTGAACCAACATGAGGGGGAGTTGTTTTTAGGGAACTGACACCAAGCTTTTATCAGTCCTATTCAGAGCAGCAGACGGCAGGAACAACAGGGTAATCATTCATCTCCAGGACTCCTCTGCCCGCTCCATCCGGTCCCCCTCCTTTTCCCCTTACACAATGTCCGCACCTACTGCCTTTCCCAGGCCGGTGAACAGACCCACACCTTGGGGTGTGATGACGAAAAGTGGGTGATCGCACACCGAATGAGATGGCCCATTTACGTGCATTGTTGCTGGATGGCCTTGGGCTGCGTGGGCACGCCCACGAGCAAAAACATTCATCTCCTGATTGTTGATGAGGTGGTAGTCGAGCACCTGTTGCCTGAAGGACAAAAGACTATTCTTTAACTCTGTATGCGAAGAGCATCGGCAAACAATGAGAGACAAATAATCTAGCCTACAAGGTATAATAGATCTGCAGGTCACAAAGGCACACTGAATATAAAAAAAAAAACCAAAAAAAAAACAGAGGCATAATAAGCTCATCAGCTCTACTAACATTAAACATAAAACATCTAACAGCTTCAAACAGCAGCTAAAGCTGGATCCTCAGATCTGCTCTGCATCATTAGCTGTTCGATACCTGTTGAGTTTCCCTGCTCACCATGAGCTGCAGTGTCTCCCATCCACACCGAACCAGGATATTATTTTGTATTTTATGTCATTTCCATCTCTAGATTCTCCAGTTTTCAATCACATCCAGGTCCTCACAGGTTGTCACTTCACAACTACAAGCGTCAATGTATTTAACTGAGATTTTTATGGGACCAACACAATGGGGTGCATAATTGCAATGTGGAAGTAAAATGACAAATAAAAATATGAAAAGTGTGGCGTGCATTTGTTTTCAGCCCACCTGAGTCAATACACAGCTGCGATTCCTTTAGAATATGTCACTACCAGCTTTACATGTCTAGAAACTGAGTTTTCTTTTCTTTTCATTTTTAGAGATTCTTAGTGAGATCAGATGGATTGCATCCATAAACAGCAATTTTCATTTGAATCAAGGTCTGGACTTTGACTGGGCCGTTTTAACACAAGAAAAAATTTACTCTGAATCAGTCCGTTGCAGCTCTGGTTGTATGTTTCAGGTCGTTGTCCAGCTGGAAGGTGAAACTCCTTCCCACTCTAAAGTCTTCTGCAGCCTCTACCAGGTTTTCCTTCAGGATTGCCCTGAATTTGCTTCCATCCACCTTCCCATCAACTTTCACCAGCTTCCTGTCCCTACTGAAGAAGAGCACCAACACAGCATGATGCATTGGAACTGAGGAAACAGTTTTAGTCTCAAGTAGGGCTGGATGGTAAATCGATTTTATCCATTAATTACATTTTTTTTTTTGTTTTCATCATCAGAGTGATGTCAGCATGTTTTACAGCTTCTGTTTGATTTTAAATGCAGGTCAACTCTACGATGCAATATTAGGGCCAGGCTACGATTTTTTTTTTATTAGTACGAGAACGAAGTCATAATATTAAAAGAATAAAGTCGTAATATTAAGAGAATGAAGCAGTAATTTTAAGAGAACTCCAACACGAAAAATAACAAAAAATTTAAATGAGGCATGTTGAGCATCTTGTGCAGTTATACTTTGGCATAAGTTTTACTGATAATCTTTTAACACATCAGCATCAAATTATTATCAGCAGCAGGACTTTGAAACAATCGTGCAACAACTGTGTCTATTCAGAGGAAAGAACCAGCTGCTCACGTCGATCCTGATAAGTCTATCGAAGCTTTTTCCTCATTAAAACAACTTTTTTCTCGTAATTTTAAGAGGTTTTTTTTCTGGTAAAAATTGCATCTTTATTCTGCTAATATTATGACTTTATTCTCATAATTAAACAAAATTCTTGTAGCCTGCCACTAATACTCCATCGCACAACTCACAGAAGGGATGATTGAAATAAAAGCCACTTTTTGAAAATATTTTCTGTCATCGGATCCGGCATGGGAAAACTCACCCATATTGCCCAGCCCCAGTCTCACGTCATTTGCAGCTTCCAGTTCTTCCAGGATTGTCCTGCATTTAGCTCCATCCATCCTCCCACCAACTTTCACCACCTTTCCTGTCCTTGGGGAAGCATTCCCACAGAATGATGCTGCCACCATGATGTTTTTATTGAGGCCATGATGCGTTTAGGTTTATGTGCAAGGTTGGTTTTCTACAACATGCAGGGCAATAGTTCAGTTTTGGTCACGTCTGACCTTCTTCAACATGTTTGCTTCTGGCAAACTACAAACAAGACTGCTTCTGACTTTCTTACAACAAAACCCTTCATCTTGCTGCCCTTCCATAAACACCAAACTCTATTTAGCAATTAAGTTATTTCTCAAAATGATTGGTTGAGTTTTACTCAAAGCAAACAGAGTTAAATAAATACTTTCCATACTTTTGTCACATAAGATCCATTAAAGCATGTGGCTGTAATATCGAAAAAAGGTTTAAGGAGGAGGAATGCTTTAACAAGGAACTGAGTTCCTGTTTTTATGTTAGCAGCTATATTGCATAGTTGAACTAAAAATATACCAAATGAAAGGACAAAAAAGCATTAAAGAGCATTAATAAATTCAGTTCATTTCAATAAATCTAATCCTGTTCATCCTCCAGGTTTTGGTAGAAACCCTCTATCTACAGGGAACCAAAGACTTTGGGTGTGCTCAGGTGTTTAATGTGTGTAAACATGTGTACAAAGATAAAAATATAAAAGATCTTTGATGGTACCGCTTCAATGTAAAGGATGGATTTAGCTCAAAATATCTGATTCTTGCCTGGTGACATGTGATAAGAAGCGCCGTCCAGACGAAGAACCCGGAGATGGTCTGGGCAGTAGACGTCATGAGGAAGAACGGCTCCTCTGGCGTGACCACCGGGGCTATGGGTGCCCAAGAGGAGTTGGACCCCTGAGGGGCCACAGTGCTCGGGGAGCCTGGAGGAAGGCCATCAGGAGAGTCGCTTCCCAACCTCTCCGACAGGCGCTTGGCTCGCCACCAAAGCTGACTCATCTGTTTGGAGACGGTGGGGCTTCATCAATAATCATGCTTCATGTGAAACAAATTAGTCCAAACTTAAGCAATTCATGTAAAAGCAGTCACCTGAAGCGCCTCCTGTTCAGAGTTATAAATCCTGAATAAAACAACATAATGTGAAAATACAGCTGAATAGATCTACACAAGCCTGAGCTGTGACCTAAATCTGCAGCCAACATTCACTGATGTGAGGAAGAGAGAGAGAGAAAACAGCGAAAGTAGGACAGGGCACAGATCTAAAATGCAGAAGCCATCGGGTGGATGTGACGTGAGATGAAGACCGGGGGGAGGTGAGAGGAGATGGCATGAAGTGAAGAGAAGTGGGTGAAGAGAAGAGAGAATGGAACGTAAAACACACAGAGAAATACTAAGGTGAAACAAGCTGAGATTGTTTTTTTTCCTCTGTGCCGAGGGCAGGAAGAGGTGTCCTAAAGATAGAAACATGTTTCTACAGAGAACAGAAATCAGCTGAACACATTGGGAGCAACTAGAACCCTTTGACTACCATGGATTATTTAAATACAGGGTTTCTGCAGGTTTTCCCAACTCAAATTTAAGACCTTTTAAAGACCATTATAAATTAAATTTAAGACCTGTATCATGACAGAAATATACAAAAGAAAAATTGCATATTTTATATAGGAATGCCAAGCTTTTTTGTCCAGAATCCACATAGCATTGTACGAGTGGACAACAGAAGTGAGCCAGTGACAAAGACGGATGTCATCCAGCCAACTGGCCGAAATTTACACTTCCAAATGATAGCTGCAAAATAGCTAGCTAACTAGCTAGCAAGGGTATATTAGCAGCTAGTTAGTGGTAGCCTCAACTGCAATGAGTTACAGAACAATGAAGATGTCTGTGTCTCAATGTCTCAAACTTCTGCCTGACAGAAAAGTCTCATGAGAAAAAAAAAAAAAAAAAAAAAAAGAATATGATATTAAATAGTCCTGCCACAACAAAATTTAAGACCTGTGGTGAACGTATTTAAGGCCAACTTACATTTTTTAATGAATTTAAGACATTTTAAAGGCCTTAATTTTAGATACATGAATTTGAAACTTTAAGGATGCGGACACCCTGAAATAAAAGCAGATGAATAAAAGCCTCATCACGGAGTTCCTTCAGATTTCATATGAAAGTCTCAAACTATTCCAGAAGTAAATGTCCACACTTTGTGACCTGTTTTTAAGCCTATAAACAAGCAAGATTAACTATGAATCTCTACACATTAGATGGATGGATGCAATGTTCAGATAATGGGATAAATTCTAGAATTATTCCCCATATGGTTTTCTTTTTTCCATACTTATGCAGACTTAGAAAATACATCTTCTCGTCGTTTCCAGACCGCATAGCAACACTGATTGCTTTAACCAAGATCAGTGATGTCCATCACCGATTCGCACTTAGACAAATGAAAGCAAGGCGGGCCAGATTTAAAAGCTTATTACATCAAAAGATGCCCAACATGGCCACCACCTTTATCATCAAACCGCATCTCTCACCTTGACAATTACGTCAGCGTCTCAGTGCCGATTCCAGGAAGGTAGTGATCCAAATCGTTCACACTGAAAACTAATTTCATGATTACTCTCCCAGCCCTTCTGAGTAGGAGCTAAATATAGGCATGTGAACACTGTGGTCATGGGTGACTCATGCTTCTTGCCTTGAGACTCAATAAGCTTGTGACCATGCAGAAGCAGGGAGCTCATCATAAGCAGATCAAAAGGAAGGAATGAAAGTTGTAACACATAAAACAGAAAACCATGTGCTGCAGGTTCTTTTGACAGAGGTAGTAGTTTTGAAATTAACAGAAAATGAAACAATTACAAGATCCCATTTGATGAATCAAAGAATATGTCCCAAACCGCCATCAGATTTTTTGTAGTCTCAAAAATCTGCGTCAAAACACATACTGTGTTTATAGACTGAAAATGGTAGGAAAAATCATTTTTAGATTTGATCCATTTAATAAACAAACACTCTCCCCCCAAGTTTCCAGGATGTGCTGAGCCACATGGATCAACAATCAGAGCCGATTAAGGGAAAACTGATCGATTCCGATCAGCGGAACAATTAATTGGTGCATCTCTAATACAACAAAATAAAGAACAGATGAATATTTTAACAATATTTTTTTCATCAATTATGTTCTTTCTCCATCTTTATTCAAAACTGTAAACAATGTACATCAAACCCCATTCTGTTCCAGATTATACAGGAAACTTGAATTCAGGACAGCTCGACAATCCATCAATGTCATTTTAAACACCAGATGTATTTGGCCTTCTTTCTGCATCATCATACTTTTCAATATGACCAACATGTACAATTTAGCAACTCCACATACTGGTAAAGAACAACCAATGCTCGGAACATTTCCCATGACTAACAAACTCCCTGAAAACCTGAGATGTGTAGAAACTGTTCGTTCCCTTTAAATCAGGACTGAAAACATTTTTGTTTACTGCAGCTTTTCAAAACATCTAACCAATAAACTGCTTGTCTGATCGCTGATGAGTGATTGAAGCGTGAGATTGAAGAACAAATTTGGATTTAAATTTAAACATATCTAAATTTGACTTTTAACAGCTGTTTCTTTGTACAAATGTGTGACATAGTAACCTCTCTCTTTTTAACTGAAACATAAAGATTTTTGCTATTTTCTTTTCGTCTTTCCTTTAATATCCTGTAAAGTACTTTGTATTGGTGCTATATAAACAAACCTGGATGGCTACTGCTTGAATTGCAAACATCACTGAAGTTCACATCCATTTGAAGCTTCAAACTTGGACTAGATTATGGTGTATAAATGACCATCTGAATAAAAACAGCAAGTTTCAACATTCAAAACTAAAAGATGGTGACTTTTAGGCTTTTTTTTTTTTTTTTGCTAGTTTTGGATGGATATCCTAGTTTTCACACAAACAGCAAAGAAAAATCTTTAAATCTTACCTTACTCTGTCACAAAGTCAATAAAGGTTTCTGAAATGAAAACCTGTTCCTCTCCAAGTGGTCCAGCTTTCAAGTTGCACCAAATCTGAGGTGATCACAAGCCGTTGTTTTATAAATACAATAAAGGTTTCACAAATCATGAACTATATTTTTTAGAACCTGTCAGTTTAGAATAACTTTGTCCAGGTAGTGTAGTTTTCAAATCGGACCCCATGTAAAGCCCTAGAAATCATTTTTAGCTTTCACAAACGAAATAAACGCTTTTCAAAAATCACAAACTGTGTTTTATAGTATATGTCACTGGTATAAAATAATCCAAATCAAGCTGAATGATTTAAAGTATTTTAGTCTAGAAGAATGGCCCTTTTGAATGAGAAAATGAGAGCTGAACAACAACCAGAGTAGATTAATAAAACTGGTCTGATCTCTCATGAGATCTACGAACAACGGCAGCGCACTAACACCAGTTTGTAGCTCCAGTAACAGGTCACTAGTTCCCAGTGGGCCACAGACAACAGATAGGAGCAGCTCATCAAGCCTGCTGACGGCATCCGTGGATAGGTTTCAGAACATGATTGTACTTTAACCTCTATCGAATTGGATTACGGACTCAAAAGTTGAGCGAGCTCAGAGATAAAAACTAAACGGAATATTTCCTGCTAAATGTCTCCATGTTACTGCTGTAAGCTTACCTCCTTTACAGATGTTTGAATCCAAGCATCAATTTAGCTCTTCATCGCCAGCAGAAGGTGAACCTTTAGGAGTCCAAACTAAAAGTTAAATGGCTAAATGCTAATGTTTGAGTCGACAACAAGCCACGTATGTAATCACTGCATTATTGTCTGAACACCGGAAGCTTCTCTCCCTCTTCCCATAAAAGCTGTGAAGTATCGCCCGCTCGGCAGCTGATCCGCTTGCTGTTGTTAGCTTGTAGCAAAGCCTCCCCCGCCCAAAGCCTCGTTTTACATGAAGAGAAAACAAAGAATGATACTCATATTAGGGACCCTACGTAAAAACGTTAGTGAAAAGAAAAATAACTTCTTTTTTTTTTCAGAAGCACTCCAAAGCAGAGTGACCACAGACCGTTACTTCGCCCATATCATATACTGTGTGTCAACAGCCGCTAGCTGGAACTCTGCTCTGAGAGCGCATGCGCCACCAGTTCATGGTTAGTGACATTCTTGTTCTCAACACCACTCTCCCAACTTCCATACATTTTAATGCCAAAATATACTTTTCCAATGTTATAAATTTCCTGTTCTTTTCCACCTAAATTTTAAAGTGTGAAAACAAAACGCCCTTATGACATTTTGCCACCTATTTCTAAGGAGAATGCTTTAAATAAACGAGCAAAAATCTGACTGTACTGAAACAGCTAGGTAGGCAAAGATGGAGGTATGGTTGGATGATAAACAGATATATGGACAGGTAGATGCTTGTATGGTTGGATGGACTGATGTAAGGCAGAGAACAGAGGGATAAATGGATGAACATAAACAAATATGAATGGGCTGATGGTTGGATGGTGGACAAATAGGTGGATGCTGGACAGAGGCAAGAACGTCAAGGATAGATAGATGGCCAAGAAAGGGACCATTAGATCATTGAAAAAGATGAAAGAATGAATGATGAACATGAATGGAAAGACAAGGAGATAAATGGAGACTATTGATAACCAGGGGAACAATGGTTAGACAGGTAAAGGAACTGATGGATAGATGGAAGAAAAGGTAGAGGGATTGAAAGATGAATAATTGGATAATGAATAGAGGGACCAACAAGATAACATAATCCTGCTCACCTCTCAGGTGTGGCATATCAAGATGCTAATTAGACAGCATGATTATTGCACAGGTGTGCATTAGGCTGGCCACAATAAAAGTCCACTCTGAAATGTGCTGTTTTATTACACAGCACAATGCCACAAATGTTGCAAGTTTTGAGGGAGCGTGCAATTGACATGCTGACTGCAGGGATGTCAACCAGAGCTGCTGCCCGTGAATTGAATGTTTGTTCCTCTACCATAAACCAAAGGTGTTTCAGAGAATTTGGTAGTGTATCCAATCGGCCTCACAATTGCAGACCATGTGTAAACACACCAGCCCAAGACCTCCACATCCAACATGCTCACTTCCAAAACTGTCTGAGACCAGCCCTGCAGACGGCTGCTGAAACAATCAGTGTGCACAACCAAAGGATTTCTGCAGAAACTGTCAGAAATAGTCTCAGGGAAGCTCATCTGCATGTTCCTCATCGTGGTCTCGACCTGACTGCAGTTCGCCATCATAACCGACTTGAGTGGGCAAACGCTCACATTCGATGGTGTCTGGCATGTTAGAGAGGTGTGCTCTTCACAGATGAATCCCGGTTTTCACTGTTCAGGGCAGATGGCGTGAGTGAGCAGTTTGCTGATGTCAACGTTGTGGTGGTGGCGGGGTTATGGTATGGGCAGGCGTATGTCATGGACATTGAACACAGGTCCATTTTATCGATGGCATTTTGAATGGACAGAGTTATAGTGATGAGATCCCGAGGCCCATTTATCCACGACCATCACCTCATGTTGCAGCAGGATAACACATGTTGCAAGGATCTGTACACAATTCCTGGAAACTGAAAACATCCCAGTTCTTGCATGGTCAGCATACTCACTGGACATGTCACCCACTGAGTGTGTTTGGGATACTTTGGATCAGAGTAATGGACAGTGTATTCCAGTTCCTGCCAATATCCATCAACTTTGCACAGCCATTGATGAGTGGACCAACATTCCATAATCAACATTATCAACTCTATGAAGATGTGTTGCACTGTATGAGGCAAATGGTGGTCACACCAGACACTGACTGGTTGTCAGACCCCCCCCCAACAAAGCAGAACAGCACATTTCAGAGTGACCTTTTATTGTGGCCAGCCTAATGCACACCTGTGCAATAATCATGCTGTCTAATCAGCATCTTGATATGCCACACCTATGAGGCGGGATGGATTATCTCTGCAAAGGAGGAACGCTCACTGTCACAGATTTGTGAATGAGAAGTTATTTTGTGTATATAGAAAATGTTTTAGATCTTTGAATTCAGCATGAAAAATGGTAGGAAAAACAAGTATTGGATTTATATTTTTGTTCAGTGTAGGAACCCTAAACACAAATCTCCAGCTCCTTCCTTCATGTATAAATGTATATTAAGAAACACCACATTGTCAGCAACATCATCCATTTTATTACTTCATAAAATATACACAAATACTGTAAATAGTGTTAAAGAACTGTACAGGATATCGGTACACAATACACAATGTGAAATACCTTTTGCTTCATCCTCTTGTACATCATCCTCAAATCTACAACTGCAATGCCACTGGGTCATGGTGGCCTGTACAATGGTAACTATACACAGTGCACTCCATATGCATTTACACACACACACACACACACCAGCAGATGCATCTACTGACAAAGTAAGAGATAGGTTAAATAAAGAGAAGGTAGCATCAAATAAATCAATTTTTCTGTAAAGTACTGAAAGTTGGAACTATTGTGTGGTTTTTAGGGAATATGCAGTCTGAGGGGAGGATATGAACAAACAGATTAAGTGACTTTATTGATCTTGGAGGTTTTACTGTAGCACTCAACTCACTCACACCTGTTGGATGACCCAGCTGGCACAGCAACAGTCGCCTATCTCCAAGTTTATTATTTCTGATTCAACACCCTATAGTCATTAGTATGCATTTTTCTACTTTACACCTTTACAATAACCACATTTGGCTTTACAATGAAATAAAAAAATATTTACAGTGGAGTTAAAAAAAAAAAAAAAAAAAATAAAAAAAAAATAAAAATAAAAAAAATAAAAAATAATTGATGCCCCAACCCACCCTGCTGTTCCTAACATTGACTGCCCCCTCCCCTCCTCCAAAGCCCCAAATAACAAAAGAATAAAAAAGGTAACTTTTAAGAAATATCATAAAAATTGCATCCCCTGTTTGTAAGCCAAAACGGGCAGCTGTGGTTTCAGGTCAAATATCAGTATACTGAGATATTTCCTGAGGAGCTTCTCTCAAGACTTGGGTGTGAGTCCTTCGAATTTCCACAATCCTACTTTACTGCCACAGATTAAAATCAAAGCAAAAATAAAAGCTTGTATAAAAAATAGGCAGAGTAGATGTGCTGAGGATTTTCATGTCTAAGTGGATGTGGGGCAAGCAGTTACCAGCTACTTCATCAGGAAAATTACAACAGCTAAAAACATCACTTAATCATCCTCTTCAGTTTCCTCTCTGGTTACCACCTTCTAATCTACATGCTTCATCATATTTAGCTTTCAATTCTTAAAAATTCTAAAAATAAAGGGAAACTCAACCTTCAATTTAATATACCTTCATGAACAATGAGGATGACAGTTACCTTTGCTGTGCTAAAAACTGAAGAAAGGGAAAATGACTAAGCCTGTATCAACCTTCGATAAGAAACATGCATGTCCCTGAAAGCTTTTTTTTTTTTTTTTTTTTTTTTTTCTTCCTTTTTTTTTTTTTTTTTTGCTCCTTCAACGCTAACAGTTTTCACATTTGTCAAAGTATCGAGGGAATGTTTAAAAGGAAAAAAAACAAAACAACAACAAACAGGGTGGGAATGAGCAACTGTCAAGGTGCAGCATTGTCATTTGTTTTGTGTATTGTGGTGGTGAGCCTACATTTAGCAAGAACGGTCCAGGTAAGAATGCATGTTTAATACCTTCATGTATTTTCCTGAATCCTTGAAACATTTAATGTCTTGTTGCAAAATAAACCTGCATGTCCATTAACCAACAGCTTTGCAATAAACAAGTATAAAGAACAGGGGGAAAGAAAGGTATAGTGACAAAGATTCCTTGCAGCCCTGCAAAAAGAACAAAAGACTGGTATTAGACTTTGTACTTACATTTAACAAAAATAAAAAATAGATAAAAATTGAAGCTAGACTTTACCTGTCATTTATGTGTGCATGAAGAGCTGAGGAAACTCACTTCCCCATATGCTCGAATGGCACGCTGACCTGCAAACAACAACAACAACAACAATGGAATAAAGATTAAAGGCAAAGAACTCCCAGGTTAGCTTATTAAACTGTCCAGGAGGCTAGAAATGTAAATGCAGGCCAGAGCTATTCCTCTGTGGATTTAACTTCCTACATAAACAAACAGCACAATATGTAAATTAGGGGTACACAGATTGCAGTTTTCTGCCCGATCACAATCTATAAAAAGCCTGACCTGCCGATTCTGACCAATACAGATCTTTTTTTCCCCCAATCTAAAGAGTCGCTAAATATAGCGACACGTCACCAAGTTAGCAACAGTGGGGTGACTATAGTTAACTGCACACATGCAGACGTGAGCTGGTGGGTGGGTGTGTCAGTCAGCCCTCTCTCATGCCAGAAGAAAAGGGGACAGCGGCTGATTTTCCAACCTTTGCAAAGGTCGATGAGATCGGTGGAAAAGATGGTTTTCACGTGTAAGTATCGGTCGATTGCTGATCTCCCAAAATTAAGGAAAATCGAGGCCGATTTATGGGTACATCTCTAATATAAATGTCACCCACTTTTTTAACCCCCAACACAGCCATGAGTCCGTGAGATGGAGTAAAGGTTTAAGGCTTGATGCCGAAGTGAAGAGAAAACAAAAAAAAAAAAAAAAGTATTTATCTATATTTTGCTGCAGTACAACTACACACTTCAATGTGACCAATACCAAGTAGTGCATAAATGTAAAGTGGAGGAAAATTATAAATGATTTTCATTGTTTTTTTCTTACAAACAAACAAAAACAAACGTGATTTGCATTCAGATCCCTTTGTAGAACCACGTTTTACAGCAATTACAGCTGCAAGTCTTTAAACTCCTACATAACTTTCCCTATTGGTCTGTCCTCATTATGCTGTTTATTTACCAGCTTTCTCAAATAAGCCTATGGAGGCCTGAAAAGGACCGTTAAATTATTACGAAAACCTGTTGTTTTACCACCAAATGGGTCAGAGAGGGGTCAGAGGGTACGTTTAACCACAAGTGTTAATCACACTTGTGTAATTAACATTTTCTAAGTTTTGCTTAGAAAATTCAGTGTTTCCTATCTAACTGAAGGCACCATAAATGTCTCACCTGTGATGTAGAAATCCTTGACTGGTCTTGTCGGGCTGTGAGGTCAGAGGATGATACGTTGGCAGGAGCCCCGCGGTGTAAACGCATGCTCACCTTCCTCTCCCGCTCAGCACGAGAAATTGCACGAGGTGATGTGTTGCCTGCAACAAAGGAAAATGGGCAACTTCTGATGAACATTTTCTAAACAAAAAAAAAACAAAACAAAAAAAAAAAACAAAAACAAAAAAAAAAAACAAAAAAAAAAAAAAAAAAAAAAAAAAAAAAAAACCAAAAAAAAAAAAACCCCAAAATTTAAGATTGGGCCAAGATTTCTCTTAAAATTTAAAACTGGGATCCATTTTAGTCAGTAACTCACCAGACTGTTGGACCCGTGAGGCAGGGTTTGAAATGGCTTGCTCTGGTCCGTTTCTGACTCTGTTGGGAGCGCCTGGGGTGGGACCCGAGGGGAGTCCCCGTGATGCAGACCCCCTGGGGGCTCCTCCAATCCGATCATCTCTCTCATCCCCCGTCCTTCTTTCACGATCCCCATCCTCAGTTGATCGACTGGCACCCTGATAAATGTGATCAGCCATATTAGAGGTTTTCACTGAAGGTTTCAATAAGCAAGGAAAGTTTGGATATCAAAAACTCCCATTAAAAACATACAAATTTGAGCATGTTCCAGTCAAAGACATAATCGTAGGAGAATCCCTGTCGGTGGAAGAGATTCCTGAAAAGCTGGCGTAAGTAGGAGTAGTCTGGTTTGTCATCGAAACGGAGTGAACGGCAAAAATTCAGGTATGTGGAAAACTCGGCTGTAGAACAAAGAAAAACAGGAAATGAGTGAATATACCAGGAAGTCAGTAAACCTGCAAGGGTTAACATTTAATTTTCATCTTCATTTAAACACTAGAATCCCAGTTCCATTTTACGCAGAGCGAACTAAATACAGCATCTGTAGATGATTTTAGGAGCGTGTGGCTGTACCAATGCACAAGGACTCACAAGGATATCCTTTGCAAAGAACTTCAATTGGTGTGGACATTTTCTTCTCGCTGATTCGCTCATACTTCTGTCTCTTGGTTGCAGCCTTGAGGCCTTGCCAGGGGAGGGACCCCAGGTTGAAGTACATGAGGACATAGCCAAGAGACTCGAGGTCATCACGTCTCGACTGCTCTGTGGACATAAACCATCAAGTGCACATGAATGAGAGAGAATGAAACCTGCTGAGTTTAGGGACAAATAATTGGGGGTTTAAGGAGACCTCGCATTATTAAAAACAGCACATCATCTCTCATCAAAGTGAAGTGCATCTTCCAAAGCATCATCTACTTTCTGACAGAGTTCAACTTTTGTGGGTACAAAATTAGGTTATGATTATGGGACCCATGTATATACAGAAGCACTCTACGCTGGGCACTCTGCTGCATCTATGCTTGAAAGAGGAAATAAGAAAGGAAGTAGTTTGTGATTTGCCCTGTTGAGTTGATGACAGTCAACTAATAGGACTTCTTGTCAAGCTGGCTGACACAACACTGTTATAAGAACACTGAAGATGCCTCCAACAATATAAAAAGGAGGAAGAAAAAAAAAAGTCAGTCAGAATACTGTGATGGTTAGCTGCTAACAATGCAAAAGCTAATATCTGATTTCTAGCTTCTTATCTGCACTAAAGGGCTACTGTTTCTAAGGAATTAGGAATGCGTTTGGTCAAACCTTAAATAACTACACTGATCAATGCCTGACCTGTACAGTTCTGCACTGAACAGGGATTCTTAAAACCCAGTTTGACTTTTAGGAAACCTTTGTTCCTCTTCTGAAAATACAAAAGTAAATCTTTTTCAATGTTTTTGTTGCAACAGCACCACCTGAGAAATTCCAAAATACTGTCTGGACTCATTGAACCAGGACTATTTTACACTGTTTATAGATTCTTTTTAAAACACCTTTGTGGCTTTTTTTTTTTTTTTTAAAGGGATTTGTAGCTTTCTTGAAACAACATCTTGTCTCAAGAGCGAGATGTATCATTACACTCTTACAACTAATTCTCTAGTAATTTATCATTTTGAGGTAACACTTCTAGCTCATTAAACTATCCATTTGAAATGGGTTGTTTTTCCATGTTCTATAATATACATGATGCCCAATGATTAAATAACCATCACTACCTTGCCTTACATATCTATCAGTTAAAACAAAAATTTCAAATCCCCTTCTTGGGTTGACTCGATAAGATCAAAAACAAAATACCATGACCATACTACGTCATGGTCACATCCTTTTTAAACCCCTGTTAGCTTTATTCAGGCATTATGATTTGATACAGGATCGATGAACAAAAATGAGCATGTTTAAAAAAGGGGAACACCTGCAGTTTATGAGATGGTAGTAGAAAACCACACCACATCTGAAAACTACAAACATGTTCAAACACCCCCAATACCTTTTCAACGAGAATAAGAAGAAAAGGAAATGACTGAGAAAACTTCAAGGACAATTAGGTCTGTGCATCTAATGCACTTTATACCACCAGGCAAAGGTCAGAGCAGCTCAGATTATCATTTAGCAGTCATTGAGAAGGAACAGTGTGACCCTGATGAGAGGAAAACCTCTGAGTTTGATGCGTAAACACAGTGAACTTAACACAAAGCTTTGGTCTCATTCTCCTTCAGTAGATATTTAGCCCAGCCACCATGTTATAGTAAAACTTGCACTGCTCTCTACTTGGTCTTACCAATTCCAAGATGTGTGTTAATGGAGGCGTAGCGCGCTGTTCCAGTCAGGTTCTTGTTCTCCCTGTAAGGGATGTGCTGGTGCGTTCGGGCATCGCGGTACTTTTTGGCCAGCCCAAAGTCAATGATGTACACCAGATTGCCCTTCTTGCCTAAACCCATGAGGAAGTTATCTGGCTTCACATCTCTGTGGATGAAGTTCTTGGAGTGGATGTACTCAATGCGACTAATCTGGATTTGATTGAGATGAACATGAAAAGAAAATATTTTGTTACAGTGACAGTCAGCAGTATGAGCTACTAAAGTAAACTAAGACAGACGGAGGACAGATTGGCACCAGCAGGACAAATCAGGACAGGAAGGTTGTGACACACGGCTGAAAAGCAGCCAGTCAGACACCCATATGGACATCTGACAACAACTTGTAGGGGAAAAAGGTGAGTCAAGAGTCTGATCTATGATATGAAATATCTCAGTCAACAGAACCTAAAGCTGACAGCAAGCGGGGAGAAGAGATCAAAACATCTATATTCTTTAAAGAGGCTTCAAGGGAATCATATGCAATGTTTATACACAGAACATCCACTGACCTACTGCAGTAAGAGTCATTGCTATCATGTTTCTCTACTGTAAGCGTAAATAACTCTTTCACCTTGATACTGGTAAACTGTCTGAATGTTTCTTTAAAGGCCAACTTTGTATCATACCATCTGGTCTGCCAAAAGCAGGACAGTCTTGAGACTGAACTTCCGGGAGCAGAAGTTGAAAAGGTCCTCCAGGCTGGGCCCAAGCAGCTCCATCACCATGACGTTGTAGTCTCCCTCTGCGCCGCACCACTTTATCGATGGAATACCAACTGGTCAAATACAGATACAGACAAACATAATCAGCACAGATTCAGGTCAAGTCATCACAGGAACTAATCAGCTAAACAATGAGAGTATGTAGGGCTGACCAGCAGCACTGTATCAAGGTATACCAGGATATTCAAACACAGTAACAGCTGCTTTGCATAGAGTCAATAAAACTGAAGTTGATTTCAGTTGTACCAAGGTGAGTTTTAACCTTTACATTTCTTTCTGTGTAAAGAGTTTATTTCTAGTAGAGCCTCATTATTCTGTTGATTCTTTTGTGTTGCAGCATTATTACCTCAACAGTGGTGCTTTGTGTTTAGGAAATAACTCCAGTGACTGCAGTTCACTAGTACAAACAGTTACTCTGCCATGTAAACACATAAGTTGCTAGTTCAATTACCCTTCCTAACTTCCCACAGAATCACATTCTGAGGCAGCCTCAACAATAAAAATGCAAAACTACAAAGGTCAATAGGGAAAAGAAGGATTAGCTGAATATTGAAGAATATGTGGAGATGAGACATTGTGGAAGACCCAACCTGGGCAGGAATACAGTTTAAATAAAGCAAACTTCCATGATAAAAAGAAACCACGATAGGCTGACCTAATAAGTAAAACTACAAGAGACTTAAGCAAAAAACATCCCTTAAATGTAATAGTTTTAAAATAATATTTCAAACATTACACCTTTTCCCATTCTGTTTATGTAGTACAAATATAAGTTAATTAGCTGGTTAATTAGTCAAGCTATCTGCTTAGATAGCTCCGCAAACATGTTGCTCTTTGATTTCCAAATGGAGTTTTAAAAACAGCATTGCCATAATAGTAGGAGTGATGTGTGGTGCTACAAGTCAGTTCCACATTTTTCAGCCAGAAATATTTAAAAACAACCTAAGTTGCTTAGCTTGTAAGAGGGAAAAATGTAGGAGCATTCTTTCAGTCAGCTGACCTGCAATACTCAGTAAAAGGTGGGGAGAATTCAGAGAAAGCTCCAGTCTTCAGAACTTTCTTTAAGAGGTCTCAATAAAAATAAATAAATCAACTTCAGAACTGGTATGACAGAATGATTTACCAGGTTTTTTAATATTAAAAAAACAAAACAAACTAATTTGGTTGCTGATGTAGGACAAACCAGAAGAATCAAAATTAATGACGTTTGTAACTAACTGGATAACAAGATTCAGAACAGCATCTGCTTTCTTTTGTATGGGCCTCATTTTGTAATATAACTGTAATGTGAAAAGTTTTTAATTGGTCTATTGACATTGCTGAGAGTATTATGGTATACCGTGGTATAGTAAGGCTCAACAGTATAGAAAAAAAGTAGATATGCACAAGAATAAAAGAGGTCATTTAATGCAAGCAATTTTTCCAGACTGAAAACAAGCAGATGGACATGCATTTAATCTTTTACCCTGAATTTAAGGTTGAAAACGTTTTGAGAATTGGAATTTCATTGTTCAAGTGTTAGGTTATTTGCATCTACCACATACAGCCACCAAGACATGTGAAAAGGAATGTCCTGCAAACTCCTGACAAGCGTGTTAAAGCTGGAGGTGCTTACCTCCTCCCTGCATCATCTTGTAGAACTTGCTTTCAATGTGCAACTGTGGGTGTTTGGTCTTCACACATTCCAGCTTGATGGCTACCTCCTCACCAGTCGCAATGTTGGCACCTGAGGAGAAGTGTACAAAAATAACCACATCTGTAAGGACATGTAGGAGAAACATGTTGTAGGGCCTGATGCCTACCACTGATTGATGAAGTTGAGGAAAGATTGACTTCAGTGTGAAACATTTTCCCCACTTACCAAGGTAAATGTCTCCAAAGGATCCACTCCCTATCTTTCGCCCCAGCCGGTATTTGTTCCCCACTCTCAGCTCCATGGTTGCAAGGTGTCACTGTCATCAACAGACAACGCAGATCTATGAAAAAATACATACATTTAGTTGAAAATACATATTCTCAACTCCATGAATCATTATTAGAATCATTATTAGGAAATATTTTAGTGGTCAAAAACCATTCAAATTTAAAAATACAGCTATTTTCTTTATTTTGCCACGAGACAGAATGATTAAAAGTCTTTGTTGAGACTTTCAGCTGCTCATATGATGAGTTTGTCACAGCAAAATTGACCACATGTTTATGTCTATGTGAGGATGCACCCTGTTAGCACTGCCAGTTAGCTGAAAAACACCCGTCTAATCTCCAGAAACAAAAGATGGAGATGGTAAGGTAGCTAGGGATGGTAGGGTGGGGGACTGCTTCGAGCTCAGCAGAAGAAAGGAGGAATGAGAAAGAAAAAACAAAAACAAACAAAAAGGAGGGCAACACAGAAATAACGGTTTAAACTTGGAAGAGGAATGAGAAGGACCTAATACTGCTCGAGTACAAGGATTCAGGATGCATGAGGAAATCAAGCGCAATTTTTGAATCAAGCTGCACGTGATGGCGGAGCGGGATCATCACTTATTTAGCGCTTGTTCGACCACGCCACATTGAGCAGCCACTGCGAAAACAAGACTAAGCTCTCTCCTGCTCTGGTCTGGCAATGCCAAAGGAAAGAAGGCATGAGCAGCCACAACCACGGAGCACTGGCTGGCTGTATCTGTGTCAAAGCCCTCAGATCGTTCTGTGTAATGAACTCCAGAAAGCCAAGAGCTGCAGAGTAGCATTTATTAGACTAGGTTTACTCTCAACATTAATTTGGGAACTCTGCGTCAACAAAATTTACCGTTTCTAAAATGCGGCACTGCTACTTTATGTGAAACACTTGCAGTCTGACTGAGCCTACACATAAATTCATATTAAGGTAATATCCAAGTACATATAATTTATCACCTTTAACAATGCCTAGGATGAACCTACAAAGTTCTGCAGAACCAGTCCTCTTTATTCTACTAAGATTGTAATATTTCAACTTTGCTGATTCCAGTTACAATATGGTAGACAAGAGGGCCCTGCAGAGGATGGTGAGGGGGGCTGAAAAAGCCGCTGAAGTGTACCTACTTTCTGTCAGAGTTGCTCGAGGATCAGAGCTCTGAACATGGTCAGACTCCTCACACCTTCTCCATGAACTATTTGAACTGCTGTTAGTATCACAACATCACAAGCAGACCCAGCAGAGTGCTATACAGCTTCTTGCCTCAAAGCTGTTAAAATGCTCCAGACCTTTGTGGTCGACTTGGTCTCTAGTTTTTGAAAAGCTTTGATGTACCAATACAGATTTTTGCTGATTCTGACTTTTCTTCAAGACTGAAAATATTAGCTTTATTTTTTTTTTTTTTTTACCCTGTCTGCAATGAATTGTTAAAAGTTATTTATATTAACAGAGGTGATGTCATGCCACATGTGAAAAAGCGATTTAAAAATGTTTTCAGAAGTGACTGTGGTTAACATTTAACACATTTTAGCATCTTACAATTATTAGCATAGTTAGCATTACTAAAGCAGTAGTCTGTGTCTTCCCTATAGAGTATCTGCAGTAATACTTCAACCTTCAGATTTATGAATCCATCTTGTTCCTGACTGATCAATTGAAAGTGCCTATACATGCTTAGCCTTCCTGTTAGCTACCTAAAGTTTTGTTCTCTCTCAGTCTCAATAAACACACCGTAAGACTTAGAAAAATAGTTTCTATTTAACTAGCTTCTTGCATCTCTGAGCATCCTCTATCTTAAGTTTAAAAACAACTCACTGAATATACATGGGTTGTTTTGAAAGGCTGATCACCAGTCTAAAAGTAGTCCAATTCTGGTTTATCAGTGTTTTTTTTTTTTTTTTTTTTTTTTTTTTTTTTTTTTGGTGAATCTCTGATTATTTCACTTAATTTTTCTATCCACAATAATTTAATCATACTAATCAAGAAGCTGTGCTCGTTTTGATGTATGCCATTAGTTATAAAACGAACTCACAAATTATAGTCATTTAGATTTTCGCTTCTAATACTTTGATTATGATCAGGGGGATGAACTACATGCTCTGGTTTTATGATGAAAATAGTTAAGAGAACAATCACAAAACACAAATCCATAGCAGATGGGCAACAAAAAAGCTGAATGCCTAACCCGGGTTGCAGTTAACCTGATGAAAGCAGCTCGCCATGGTAGACGTGACAGACGCAGATGGATCAGAGTTAATAAAGGGTTAGGGTCATTACACGCAAGAGCGTGTAATGACCCTAACCCTGTTGCAACGGAAGACCAGAGTTAAGGAGTAAAATAATTACAAAAGTAAGCAGTGAGCACTCAGTTAAGGAACAGTGATGCACAATGCTTAACGCTATTATTCTGCATCCTTAAGACCGTGCATGTACTGTTAGTATACACATATTTGAATAAACGCTTGTGAATTGGTTTTAACCACCTTTATAAGGGAGATTTTAGGATTCTCAAAGATGTGAATATTGTAAGCTTAACAGCAATGAGAAGAATTCATCATTTGAGGTTTCAGAGAAGGTGTGAGTGAAACGTGAAGCAATGGGAATTAGCCTGTCACACTGCACTGGAAAAACAACATGTGCTATTACGGTAGTAATCGTCTCTAGGAGAGTGGATTGGTCAAGACGGTACAGCACACATCTGCTGGTTCAAGGGGAGTCTTAGTAGTAGCTGTGAAGACATGATGTTCTAAGGAGGTGGAATGCTATGGTTTAAGCCTTAATACCTCACAGTGACGTTATAAAGAAGGAAATACTTAGCATTTCCAGCTTTGCATCAATTTAAACAATTTATGTTTGGAGCACTTTTCTATGAAAACATATATACACAAAACTCTTAAAATAAAAATAATTTTAAAAAACCAATGTCAGTCACCCAAAACCAGATTATTTCGCAATCACACAAACACTGCTAACGTTACGCCC
This sequence comes from Anableps anableps, assembly GCA_014839685.1. Classification (NCBI taxonomy): domain Eukaryota; kingdom Metazoa; phylum Chordata; class Actinopteri; order Cyprinodontiformes; family Anablepidae; genus Anableps; species Anableps anableps. The sequence goes on from CM026083.1 coordinate 8,530,960, forward strand.
CTCACAGCTGTCACTACAAACAACTACTTTGTTCTGAATTCAACGTATGGCACATTTTGTGCGCAATATTTTCCATTTATGCTAACAAAACGACGATTTTGTAGCGGTAGTGGCACAAATCAGTCGGTACTCCTTTTGACAAAGTACTGCGATATATTTTTTATTAAAAATTTATAACATATAAACAGCCATAATCTAACAAAAAATAATAAATATGTGATTTAAATAGCTTACAGCCGCTTTTACTAGTTTGCGTTTGAAATATAAAGCACAGGAATCAGCGCAAGTTGACTGTTAGCCGCTACGACTAAGCTAGTAGAAATACGTTACCCGAACCGTGGGATGTACTGCTGAAAAGGTTCTAAATTACAGAAAGCTTAACATTAATACGGTTTAATAAATCTCAATTTTTGTCTTACTTACAACCGCACCCTTACATGCATTCAACTAGCCAGTGTAGGCAGCCAGTCCCACTACTTGCCCCCTCCCCCTCTCCTTTAAGCCGTGAATAGGAGACTCCGCTTCGGTCGAATCGGGTCTCTTTTCCCCCTCGGTTTTAAGGGTTCTCCGACCCAACACTTACCCGATATCGGGTTCGTCCGACAGTTGGTTAAGTGGAGCTTCTGATCCGCTGGTTGTCAGTCGGACAGGAAACCGACCAGAGGAGGATGGGAGCGGATTATGACAGCTCTCATACCCCCAGCTCTGAGCTCAGTCGTCGGTTGCGCTCCCTGTTGATAGTCCCTGAGAACCTCCAGCAGTACAAACGGCCGTTCTACTCTGATTTGTCTCTCCTACTCTCGTTACTTAACAACGTACGTGCTCACAACGTCGATGATGTCACCCTCTGGATGTCACCAACGTGACAAATCCAACTACGCCTCCCGTATTTAATTTGACCATTCATTATATTTGTAGTTACCTTTATTCGCTTCAAAATTAAGTACTTAATAGATTTTGGACAATATATCATGCTATTTTTTTTTATCCCATTAGTACTCTACAGTTAGTAAATAGTTAACTGTAAGCCGCTGTTGACTGTAATCTGACATTGGTTTTAAATTGGATTGGTGTGTTGATGGTAAAACTATGAGACACAGGGCTTGTTTCTTTTAAGACCGTTGGTTGTAAAACCCTTAAAATATATGTTTAATATTTTTAAAAATATTTTGTCAAGATTAACAACATAAGTAGAACATTCAATAATAATAATAATAATAATAATAATAATAATAATAATAATAATAAAAACACATTTCTAATCACCAAACACAAGAGGAAATTCACTGATAGTTCTGGTCAGAAGACTACTAACACTCAGCATAAATGTCAATAATTTTTGATAATCTAGGTGTTTTTTAACAGTTATTTTTTAAGGGGAACTGAATTTATTACGGCTATACGGTGTTGTCTTGCAGCAAGAAGTTAGTGGGTTTGAATCCCAGCCAAGCATCTTTCTGTATGTAGTTTGTATGTTCTCCCTGTGCATTAGTGGGTTCACTCTGGGTACTCTGGTTTCCTCCCACAGTCTAAACACATAACTCTTAGGTTAACAATTGTAAATTGCTTCAATTATAAGTATTTGCATGTGTGGTGGTTTGTTATTTGACTGTGATAAGCATCAATCCCTCCCCACCAACACTCCACAATGACAGCAGATATAGATGGATGTATTTATTCATGGATTTTCTCCAATAAATACAGGTTTTGAATTATGCTTCCAGACTGCACAACTATTTGACTAACTGTTCTTGGCAAGTTGTACAATAATGTGTTTTTTATTACCATTAACTAGGATCAGACAGAGTCCTGGCTGGGTATCTGACCACTTCCCAGAAAAGGTAGGGCTCAGTTAAATTGGTTCTGAAGCTCTACGTTCGATCCACTTCATACAATAAGTACCACTGGCAATGAGATGACCCACATCACCATGGTGCCACCACTGTGCTTACCACTATTTTTTATGGGAATATCAGGGTGTATGCATATGCAATATTGGCCTTTTGCAGATTACAGAACCCACTCCCAAATTTAAACATAGGCTCTTAATTCTTGGTTAAAAAAAACAAAAAACAAAAAAAAAAAAAATTAAAGTTGTTCTTGTATAATTATTCAATTTTGAATTGTTCAATTGCATTATTAATAGCACAAAATTAACCTAAGCATTTATACAAATTTCTGACAAGAGCTGTATACACTTCAGAAAAAAAAAAAAAAAAAAACACCACAAGGACAAACTTAGAAGCCAATACTTTCATCTTTATTAATCTTGTTCTCATTGTTTAAATAAATTTTTCTTCTGTAAAATCTCAAAACGAAAACACTGAACAGGAGTGTTAAAGCCTGTCTTAATTTAAAACAAATACACAACAACAAACCATTAAAAACGAACGGTAACGCTTACACTGTATCTGTAAACAACCCGCCCCACCCCTCCCTTCCCACTGCACACAGTTTGATAAGATTTGGCATGTCCATTTTCTCAACGCATATGCCTTCAGCTCTTTGTGTCATTAAAATGTTTTTTATTATTGCAGGTCAGACAATAAAAAAAGACATATCTACTAAAAAACACTTCAAATGAAAGGGAAAAAAAGCATTAGTGCCAATATTTCTTAACACACAGTCAGCAGAATACCAAATGCACTCATAACATTTTTTTGTATAGACCTTCTGTATAAGTAAGCAGCCTTGCCCACATTATGACAGGCATTACCATGCATACACACATCATCATCACATTCTCACACACATGCACAGCGACTGCGGTGGTTTAATCCACTTACTTGGTCTCAGTCTCACTCATACTCATAGTGTGTATGATGCTGCACGCAGCATAGACACGTGGAGAAATGCATCGTAGCCTGAAAATGCCAGCAATTAAACATGTATCACTGCAACAGTAACAAACATGTTCAAGAACGAATAACAGAAAAAAAAAAAACCAAGAGTGCGTGAGATACAACAGTAGGAGGTCAGCATTTTGAAAACAGATCAATGACTTTTTTTTTCTTTTTTTAAAATTTCACTATTGAAAAATTAAAATCATACATCCAAACAAAACAGAAAAAAAACAAACTTTAACATACACAGTAAGATACAGCCCTGATCTCAATCAGAGCCGTTTGCATGTGTTTAGATTCAATCTCTGTCTTTAAGGGGATGTGAATACAAACTCCGCTCTCGACCTCAGTGTTCTCTTATATGATGAAAGTAATGCTGTTTACAGTGCCTGTCTGTCTGAAGGCTTCTCTGTATTTGGTGTGTGCATGTTCATGTAAATTGGTTAAAAAGTCCCCTACTTACTAAGCACATTGCAATCCAGTCGAGTCTTTAAGACTCACTGACATTTTTTTTTTTTTCATTCTTTTTCAGGTTTCAAGTCTAAGCAGTTGAAATCTTCATGTGTGGAAAAAAGGCTGAATACACATCTAACAGTCCCTGCATTTGTTTTTTATATAATAGCTTAAGTCTGGCCATGAGAATGTGTGTAAGCATGTCTCACATTTCTGCTTTAAGTGTGTGCACGTTAATATGCATACTAGTATATGTATGCACGGGTATGTTTTCAGTACATCAATATGCATACCATACCATGTAAATATGTGTGCCATATTAAGTACATATGTATCCCAGTGTATGCCCTATCAGTGTGTTCGAATCCAATCGTACTCATTGAGTGGGCTTATCAGATGGAATCAGCCCCTCCCCCCAGCAGGTCGCCAGGCAACAGTCCAGCAGAGCTGTCCATTTGGTGCCTTTCCTCCATTTGAGGTGCTCCCCACAGGCTGCTGCTTGAGTATCCTGCATTTATGCCCCCCCATAGCCCAGACCTCCCGCTCTCTACTCCGCCAACGCCTCCTTCCCCAGCCCCGTTGGTGCTCCACTGGGAAAATATCGTAAGCCCCGGTCCTTGGGCTGAAGACGTTTCCGAAGAAACGCCTGTACCGTCAAGACTCTGCCATCCAGAGCTGGACGACCTTTCCACTCCAGTGCCACCATTTCCATTTCCACCTGAAGACGTGCCCACCGCCGGCCGCTCACTCCCAGGGGAGCTCCCACCGCTGCTGGCCACGGCTGCGCCCGCTCCGGATGAACTGGGCGCTCCGTTGCCTGCTGCTCCTCCTGAGCTGGCCCCTTCGGCCTGGGAATGTGCAAAATAGCGTGCAACCTCTTCTTCACTCACAAACTCAGCCAAGATGGTGGTGTTTCCCAGAACGCACCTGTAAGGTAAGACATGACTAACATGTTTAGGAATACGACTCAATATTTTCTTATATTACAACCATAAACTCTAAAGCATTTATTTGGATTTTTATAAATATCAATCTGAAAAGTGTAGTGTGCATTTGAACCCCACCCCACCCCATCCCACTCGGTCAGTACTTTGTAGAACCACCTTTTGGTGGCTTTACAGCTTGTAGTGTATGCCTCTACCTGCTTTGCACGTCTAAAGACTGAAAAAAAATTGCTACATTTTTTTTTTTTTTATGCCAAGACTGAATTAGACACAAGTGGATTCTATTTGCTGGCCTCATCGTTTTCATGTGAAAAAGCACCAGGAGTATGAATACATTTGAGAAACATCGTATTTGTAGTATCTGTGAGGCTGCTAGTAGACCTACATGTGAAGAGCACCCTGAGCCTTGGCCGCCTCCTGCCGGCTGTTATATCGAACCAGAGCGCTGCCCTGGGTTAGGCCCAGGTGGAAGGTCAGCAGGGGGCCGTGCTGCATACAGATAGTCCTCAGCGTGGAGCCGTCAATCTATGGAAAAGGAGAATGTTTTGTATAAAACACTTTCTGAATCGGTAAGCATATGTGAACCATGTGAACGCTACTGTAATTTTACACCAGGTTCATTAAGTATTGGACAAAAAAAGGTCAAGAAACTTTGGTGGTTGTGCAAGAATTGTTATGAACTGGAAGTTATGTATTAATAATGCAGACAATGCACTATGTATTGACTATTAAAGTGAATAAATAGCTCGGTTATCTCTACAATCCAACTCTGGCAGGGTCATGCTTCAGTCTGTCTGATTGGCATTAAAAGAGGCTTAAAATATCTGAAATATGTTAGAAAAACAATTTTAAAAAAGTGAGTTTATTGTACCTTTAGATTTCCAAAAAAAAAAAAAAAAAAAAAAAAAAAAAAAAAAAAAAAAAAAAAAAACAATATGCTGCTTAGCAAAAGTATTCAATGACATATTTTCCCACATGGCAACCACAAAATTTAACTAGGTCATTCTAATGCATGAATATGCTTTTATCTAAACTATCCTATTTTAGCTCCGGCACTTTGTTTATGCTTATTGACCTGCTGGAAGGCGCTGATGGGGCTGAATCTAAATGCCAAAAAGCACTTCAAATTTTTATTGTTGAAAATTTAGGAAAACCCTGTATGATTTTATTTCCCCTTTACAAAAACACAACACATTGTTTTGACCCATCACATAACAGCTTAATAAAAGTTTGTAGCTGTAACATGACATAGTTTAAAGGTGTGCAACTTTTGTAAGGCACTGCATTATTTTCATAAAAAAACAATATATTCACTTTACACGGTTTTAAAAATTGTGCAATATTCAGAATTGTGCATATTAGGGATTTTAACTTTCTGTATTGCATAGACCTTTTATCCAAGAGCCATTTATATGAACCTGGTTAAATATAGTTCATTTATTTAAATAACTGATTCAAAGACTGACGTTGACCAAAACATAAATCCATTAAACATCAAACATAGCTCTTTTACTGTAATTATCGTCCTTTTTATGCACCACATTTCTAAACAAGTCATGCTATTTTTAGTCTCCTATGTCCACGTAAGCGTCCTCAGTTTTTACCTGGGGGGTCAGGTTTCTCAGCAGCAGCCAGCAGCTGCTTCTAGAGGTACCATCACTCCAAGCTGAGCCTACAAGAAACAAACACATAACAGGAAGAGATAAATAGCATGATGAAACAAAAAGAAGACATGTTGATGGCAAACACTGTTATGCTAATTATGCTGCCATAGTCAGAACCTAGTTATAATACCTGAACCATTCATCTAAACAGTATAATGTCAAAACAAAAGCTGACAAAATGGTTATGAAACCGATTCCCTCTGCAAAGTACCTGACCCAAATCTTGACTCTTGATTCATCCCTCCCCAGCTCCGGGCCAACCGTGGACCTCCAGTTCCCCACGGGGAGGGCGAGGCCTGCTTTTGATTGGTTAGGCCAGGAGGGGGGCGCGGCAGCTGCGAGCTATTGCGATTGGTTTTCCATAATTTGTTTTGTCCGATGGGCTCTGGAGGCCAGCTGGGCTTGTACTCTGAGTACTTTCCTGAGAGGGGAACGGAGAGAGAAAGAGAGAGAGGGCGATAAATGAGTTATGAAATGTAAGTTACACAGAGGCACGTTGCAGACAGCAGACTTGACAGTTTTGCACACATAAGAAACCTTAGAAAACTTTTCTAAATAAACCAGAACACATCACATATAGCAATTTGAATTTCAAATTAATGAGTGCAAAAGGAGTCCAATGCAAAGACGAAACAAAATAGAAATCAGACCTGTGCTGTGTGCATTGCTGAGGGAGCTGTCTGAGGCACTGTAGGGCCAGGCACCAGGTGAAGGCAGCGAGGTGTTGAGGGAGGGGTTTGGCCCTGCAAACAGTTAAAACTTTATCAGCAAACAGTGATAAGCAATAAGTATAACTTCATGTCACATTGCAAAGAGTGCAAAAAACCGCAGTGGATAAATAATCAGCAGTTATAAGCAATCATTAAACTTTGCAAAGAACTGTTTTAACAATGGTGAATCAGCAACAGGCCAAATACTGATGCATTAAAAAGATCTTCCTTGTGTCAGACCTGCAGGAAACAGGGTGATCAAGGGTGTTCTCTGTTTTATTTATTTCTAAGAAATGTGGCATTTCCTTCAGTGTTTATCTAAGATTACTGTGCATCCTCACAGGATTTACAGCGGTACGGCAACAGTTGCTGTTAGCTCGACCGGGTTAAATGGCTGCACCTGAGAGAGCACAGATTAATGGCACGCCTAGAGAGGGCAGAGCCCCACTGCTGCAATTACACCTGCTTCTTTAGGACTTATACAACTGAATGGTTGTTATAGAAAACTATCATCTACCTCCTGATGAGTTGCCCATTTTATGCTGCAGCTCAACAACCCAAATCAGAATATTAGCTGGGAGTTCGCCTGGGATATGAACCTCAGACCTCTTGCTTTTAATGTTGAACTTCTCCATATTTTACTAATTCACCATGTAAAAACTTGCATCCTTTTTTTTGTTGTTTTTTTAGCATATTTTTTGAGATACACATGAAATCTGAACAGTGTGTGGGATTAGACCAGTACTTTAACCGGGCCACTGTAAAACATTTATATGGTTGAACAGAAAAAAGGATCATTATCCCTTTGGAAGGAACCTCCACCCAAGTCAGATGAATAGTTTGTATCAGGCTTTCTTGCCCTGTGTTTAGCTCCATCACAGCATGATGCTGCCACCACCATGTTTATCCTTTACCTGTGTGGTGTGCTATTTAAACTTCATGATGCTGTTTGTTCACAAATATTCTCCAATAGCACCTGACGCCTTCGCAGAACCACTGGATTTATACTCATAGATTCAACTACATACACTTTTTTTTTATTCGAGAAGTCTTAGTAAACTTTTTTCTTCAACTTCATGATTATGTGCTGCTTTCTGTTGATCCATCACATAAAATCCTGATAAAATATGCTTAAGGTATTGGTTATAATGTGAAAATGTCCAACGGGTGTGATTACTTTTGCAAGATGTTGTAAGAAAACTTTAGAAAATCATGTTATGTTATCTTAATACCTTGTTAAACTACTAGCGCATTGCCCCTTTTCTCTGCCCATCTTGGCACACTAGTTATTTTCCCCCCAAAATAATGGAGAGTTGTCTTTAAACTGTTTTAAAACCTTGACTCTGTATTAAATACAATATAATCCAAATAGCAACAAACAGTACATGTGGCATAATAGTCATATTTGATTATCTTTCAGTGTTTCAGTCAGTCAAAACATCGTTATTAATGTTAGTGCATAATGTATTGTTGTCTCAAGGATAATATGTCAATGCGCTAACCAGGAACTAAAAACTTGAAAATATTTGGCAGTGAAATACCTATATTGTCTCGCAGTAACGGGTGGTCCGGATCATTGAGGTTTGGGGATGCTGGGGAGCCAAGGACTCTACCAGGGGTCATGTAGGGATCAGACTCTGGGTCCCCAGTGCTCTGGATTCCTTTCCATGGTACACCAGGCTGGAACTCTGTCATAACAGGACAGAAATATCAAGTAGCTGGAATGATCTGTGTAATTCACCTGTATTAAGATTTATAGCCTTGGTTATGCTCTAAAATCTTCAGTGTTCACTAATTCTCAGTTACAATGCTTAATCTGTAGTTATTTAACCTATAAGAATTCAAGTGTTGAATTTTCAGCAGCACATTTTTCCTCAGACTATCACTGATCCTGTAAGCTTAAAAAAACATAAACCTAACAAACAGCATGTCCCCACCTGGAGGCCAGCTTGAAGTGGCAGGTTTGTTTCCCATTTTACTACCAGGAGATCGGTGCCAGCTGTCTGCAGAGCCCTGAGGTGGGATCCCTAAACCTTCACTGCCCAACATTTCATACTGGGAGTAAGGAGACCCTCCTCGAACCTTTATCGTGCTGGGTATAGGGCCTAGTGGATAACAAAAAAAAAAAGAGTTTTAGTCATTTGCTGTCACGCTCGGATACACTGTGAATGGGAGTGAGTAATGGAGTCACAACAGCACTGGAGGTGTTACTTTTGCAGCTATAGAAAAATCCCACTGGGAACCATCTGTTAGCCTACCGTTCTTGTGAAGGGTTGTGTCTGGAGGAGAGGGAGCAGGGGAATGTCCCTCCATCATCCATTTAAAGCGGGACTGTTGTCCACTCATGTCCTTCATGCCCCCCATCATGGGACTGAGTTCTAGTGTAGACAGGTTGCCACCAGCTGTAAGCCCTGACAAGAAAACACCCTCGATCAATCCTTTACTTGAGTTAACTGGCGAGTAAAACATCAGCTATCTGGAGGACATACCGGAGTACATTCCTTGTGATTTGGCATGAAGATCTGATAAGGGACCCCCCATTCCAGTGTGTGGAAGGGGGTCTACCATGGATTGCTTGGACACTCCTCCTCCCAGATGAGAGGGGGACAGCTTGGAGTTCCCTCCTCCAGGTGTTGCTCCTCCAACTCCAACTTGCTGCTGTTGCCTCAGAATAGCCATGATCCTTGCCAGCTGAGAAGAAATATAAGAAAGTAGGATGAGAAAATGTGCAAGTAGTAAATGATGAAGTATTATTTTGGTAGTCAACTATCCTGTTCATATATTTCATGATTATTTTAAACCATCTCTGCATTCTGAGGGCACGGTTTTCTGTTCTTGGCATCGGAACATGTTTAACTGCGCCTTTTCAGGCCTGTACAGGTCTCAGCATTTATTTGTGGAATGTGAATTTGAAAACACTTGTATTTAGTCTTGGATCAACGCTTAATGAAAATTGAAAATGTAATTTGCTGAGTGCATACAGACCACATGAGTTTGGGTCAAGGGTTGAAGCTGAAAACCAGCCCCAAAAAACTCCAGTTCTAGCGATGCTGTATAATACACTAAACTGATCTTATCTGCCATATCTGTCCTGTGACATTTAGTCCAGGTTTGGCCTTTTAGGTTTTGAACTGGAACAAATTAAACGCCATTCAGAATCATCTAAAGTGATGAAACAACCATTTATCCAAGTGTAGACTCAGACGACCACTTAAGTCTTCACTTGTTTCATTGCTGCTGGGGCTAACGCATTCGCAAACAGAAATAAAATGTTCTTCACTCAGCAACTATCATTGTGTACCTCATCGTGTAGTCGTGTTGCCAAGCAACACAATAATCTAACTCAACCTGCTGAAACTTAAGGGGAAAAATAAGAAGGGCAGCATGTGGTGCACGTCAAAAATGCAACCATAACAACCCGCTCTGGAGGAGTCTGTCCACGGATGCGCCATGACTTGCTCTACAATGCTTCTCGATTTTTTTGGATGACGTCAGCTAACAGTTGCAGCCCTAATAGTATGCCCACTTCTTTGTAGTGTGATGAAGAAAGAGTAGCTGAAGCAGAGAGGCTCCACATTTGCACCATTTCAGCAGCTCTGAAGTGCTCACCTGCTGTGGGTCTGTCTGCTGTCGGAGAGGCTGAGGTTGGGGGAACTTCCTCTGGTTCTGCAGAAGCTGCTGTTGTTGCTGCTGCTGTTGTATCAGGAGCTGACAAGCCTATGAGTCCATGAGCACAGGGGTCAGTGACTGACAAAACAAATTATTACAAGAAACATTTTATTACCGTTCAACACCGTGAATCGGCCGTTTAAATGAGGGAAGCAGTTCATCCAATGTGTAGTCACACAAAAAGGTCACCAGCAGGTGACTCATCTTGGTGTGCTACATAATGTTTTAGCACGTACCAGATGGAACTGCTGCATGTGGGGGTAAATGTTGCTGAGAACTGCAAGCTGCTGCGGGGAAATCTGAGGTGGGAACACTCCTCCTCCAACACCGCCGACCCCACCGACACTTCCAACGCCACCGACACCTCCCACTCCCCCTACACTGCCACCAGGAGAGGGCATCTGCTTCAGCATGGGACCCGGCACCTGCAGGGTAAAAAGAGCTTGCACGTAAATGGGGGTTGGATGACACTGAAGCGAATCATGATAAAAACAGTGAAGTGAAAGAGTCACAGAGTCGCACTGATTCCAGGTGCTTTAGTTATGTTATGTGTTTTTGTCGCTTATAAAATGTGTTCGCAATGGATATAATGTTGAACAGAGACTCTTTACTGTAAAACCGCAAACAAGACCTCTGGCTCAACAGCAGAAATACAGCACCGTCTATGGGTGCTTAGAAACGGTAAACGAAGAGAAACAAGGATAAAATGTCTCCAAGACAAGTCAGAAACAGGAATGCTGGGTTTTAACTGTTTCAGTGGCAAAAACATAAGACATAAAGGTCTAGATAGAGAAGCACAAAATATTAGCTGGTGACTGAAGTCAGGAGATTTTCAGCTGGATCAGCACTGACTGGTGACCGGCCTCCCGGAAACACAAAGATCCAATCTTCACTGGGCTGTTCCCATAACAACCCTCTTTAATGTGGATGCTGTTACTCAGTGAAGATTCAGATTTAGCCATTTCTTGTTTTAAGTACAGTTTTTAGAAATATGGTCAAAGTAAAAACAGAGAAGCAAGAACTTATCTGAAGAAAACATTCAGGCTACAAGAGAATGAAAGAGAGCAAGAATGTCAACTGGACAACCAGTACAGCAACAGGTTACCATGGAAACCGAATGAACAAAGCAAAAATACCAGTATTATAGCAATGACTATGACCCTCATTGGGTTCCATAAAAAAAAAAAAAAAAAAAAAAAAAAAAAAAAAAAAAAAAAAAAAAAAAAACAACTGTACCAGCAAGACAAAATGCCAGCCTATTTTTTTTTTTTTTTTTTTTTTTTTTTTGCCAAAAATAAAAACAGGAAGAAGAAAATGGAGGACAACCAACCTGAGCAGACAAGAACTGATGAGGCACTTGAGCCCGTAACCCTGGGGAGGGGTTCATCGAATGCATGCCAGGCTGGTGCATCCCTCGAGGCTGAGGCATCCCTCCTCCACCAGCAACAAACACTCCATGGCCACCCATCTAGAGTAACAATGTAGCCCATAATATTAGTAACACTTTGCTGAGAGGATCAAATTAAAACTTTGAACAGTTTCAAGTGACTTATGATTTTTTTTCTTTCTTGCAGACAATAAAATCTGATACCCATCAGAACCTAAAGATTAATATTTATTCCATCTGTTTAGAGAAAAAGGGACAGATAATTTTTTTTAGTGTCGTAATTATGCAAGGTTAATATAAAATTATAAGAGTCTTACCTTATCGCCATAGGGTCCCATGTCACCAGCGCCCATATCTTTGGAACTGGACATGCGGTACCCTCCTCCACTTCTTCCTCCCCTTCGCATCTCTCCATTATAGTCATTTATTCCTCTCTTGTCCCCATCCATCTTTTTGTCCACACCCGGATCATCACCCTAAGATAAAAAAGGATGTTTTTAATGATAACTTCTTATAAAAGCAAAGAGGATTGGGATTTTTGAAGAACTTCTTACTAGAAGACCCATGTTGGAAAACTGGCGTGATACTGGATTCATCCAGCTGTCTCCGCCTCCACTCTTCAAGAAAAAAACCCCAAACATTACACCCAATCAAAAAAAAAAAAAAAAAAAAAAAAAAAAAAAAGTATTTTAAAAATAGTTAAGCTCCAGAAAGCCCATCCCATTCCTACCTTGATGTTTCCTCTCTTTCCAGCATGACTCTGACCCCAGCCTCCAGAGTTAAAGGAGGAGCCGCTTCCTTGAGAACCCGTGCTGTTCCAGACTCCACCGCTGCTGTCCTCGTCCTCCTCCCAGCTCGGATGCCTGGAGGCGGCGATGGAGCTGTCGCCCTTCCCGCCCCAGCTTTCTACTGACTTCACTCCTGTGGCAAAAACATAGACAGCTGCCATTTGCTGTTCAACTCTGAATCCAATTTGTATTGACAGGTTTGATACTTGTTCTACAGATTATTGAGAAGTACTGGTTATTTGTGCAAAAAGTGAATTAAAAACTTTTGAAAGGCAGTGGAGCCACATAAACGTTTCTATTCTCACCAGGTTTGCTGGAGTTGGGTGAAGGGTTCCTCCAGCTGGATGATTTGCTGGAATCGTCGGGTTCTCCCCAGCCTGTCGCAGCATCCGATGCCTGGCCCCAAGCCGCTGTACCGTCATCCACACTCTGTGCACCTCCTCCCCACATGCCTAGGTGTGGACATGTAAAGGAAATGAACATTTCATTTTATAATGTGCTGAGAGGAAACGGATACCTCGATGATTATTCTACTTCTGCTTTTCTTACCCACTGTACCACCGCTGGGGTTGGAGCTGATGCTTTGCTGCCTTCTTGGGGGCTGTTGTTGCATTGGTGGCGGCGGGCCCTGCTGACTTTGATTTGGGCCTGGTGTCGTACTGTTCTTGTCCCACAGGTTCACGTTCTTGTTGTTGTAGCGCGTCGGGTCTCCCCAGGCTGATGTGCCATCATCAATTTCCATTTTCCTGCTTATGGACTGAGGGGAAGGTTCCTCCCAGCCGCTGGGCTCCAGGGGGTCCCCTGCACCTCCAGAGATTTGAGGAATTGGGCCAGATGTCCAGCCCAAACTTTGGTTCTGGTTCTTTGAAAGTTGACCTCCACCTCCGACACTTGGCTGGCTGTTCCACCCCCCCGGTGGATGCTGCCCCTGTGATTGCTGCTGCTGTTGATTTTGGGCTTTCATTGGTGCCGCTTGGCTGTTTGGTATCTGTGCTGCATTGGGTTTGGCGCCCCCCCAATCCTGGTGGGATTTGCCTCCACCCACATCTCCTCCTCCTCCCCACCCTCCTCGCTGAGATCCCCCTTCGTCCAAGTTTCCCCAGGAAGATCCCTCATCGGAGTTGCTTCCGACTCTACTCCTCCCGTCTCCCCACCCAGCTCCAGAAGCCGAGTCTCTCTTTCCCCATTCTTCTCCCCAACCACCCGTTTCTCCTCTTGCTGATCCCTTCCACCCCCCTGTTCCTTTATCTTCTGCTCCATCTCCCCACCCGCTACCCTGTTGTTCAAAGTCTTGCCAGTTTTTCCTTCCTCCTCTGTGACCTCCCCATTGTTGGTCGTCCGTCCTCCATCCTTTGCCCTCTTTTTCAGGTGGGAGTTCCCCCCATCCTCCAGCTGCCTTTCCTTGGCTGCCCTGCATGTCGTCTTCTGGTGATCCAGGCTTCCTTATGGTGCTACTAGGCATAAAAGGACCACCAGTGGACTGTGTAGTACCACCCTCCCAATTATCCCTGGATGTAGCGGAACCAGAGTTTAGGCCGCCAGACGACGCATCATTGGACACGGAACCACTCTCGGATGGGTACCTAGAACTGCGAATAGTGGTTGTGTTTATGGTTGCTGATGAGAATGCAGAGGAAGATGAAGGGTTTCTTTCGTTTCTGTTCCCCACACCTTTTGAGGCGTCCAGGTCCCAGGCCACATTCTGCTTTATCTGAGTCTGACCCCAGCCCGTGTTGGACAGAACCCGGGGGTCCAGGTCAGATCGGTTGAGCATGCTAAGTAAGGCCACGTCTGCCCCAGAGGACGGGTTGGAACGATGCCGTGCGGAGCGCTCGTTTTCGCTTCCGCTTCCAGTGACGGATCCACCGCCGCTAGACGACGAATGTCCCCCACCACCACCGACAGCTCCACCCTGCCCTCCTGGTCCTCCCCACTCCCCGACTGTCCCATCCCCACCTTCCATCCCTTTCTGATTGTCCCAAGCTTTTGTCATAGTTGCTAAATTTTGTGAGGCAGAGTCCTCTAAACAGCTGCCACTGCCACCCACGCTGTCCGTACTGCTGCTGATGCTGCTCCCGTCCACTTCTCCTCCGCTTCCTATTGCTAAATTAATAGAACCTACGCTTTCCGCAGTGCCACCCCAATTTGCTTCCGTACTTCCTCCTTCCCAAGCTCCCTGAGATACATCTGGGTTGGTTGACCCCCCACCATTCCCTCCGCCCCACCCGGCTTTGTCATCCTGGCTACCGAACCTCCAAACATTCCCTTCCTGCCCCTGAGCTCCAGTACCCCCTCCACCCCACCCGTCTCCCCGTGAGGCACCAGTGCCGAGTTCAGAGGACACCGGAGGCATGGCGCTCCAAGACGATGAGGCAGCAGAGGAGGAAGACAAAGAGCCAGAAGTATTCCCAGTCGCTTCACCCTCACCGCCAACCTCAGAGTCTCCCTCATTGCCACCTTCCTGATTTGGTCCCGCTTCGTTTACAGCCCCGCCTGAACACGGCTCCGGCCCTGGATTTCTTAAGTGCTGCTGTTCTCCAGTCGTGGCTCCTTCAGCGGTTTCAGTGTGCTGCTGGTAGAGACCAGTTTGATTCACAGATGAAAGTGTCTGAGTGGTGATGACAGTGGTGCTGGCAGAGAATGAGGAAGCTGAAGTCACGGACGAGTGTTGCGATGAGCCGCTACAAGCCGGAACGGAGGTCCCGCTCTGCCCCAGGGCGGGCCAGGCAGAGGGGTTCACATTAGGGTTGAAATTGGCACCAGGGACGCTGCTGCTGCCACCCAACGGGCTCTCCTGAGGCCCGGGAAGAAGATGGGAGACTTTGGAATTGTAAGATGCTGCCGAGCCTTGGCCTGCCTCCACTTGGGACGAGGTGGAAGAGACCCACACACCACTTGGCTGAGCACATTCAATAGGCGAGGACGAAGAAGAAAGAGGCGAAGAGCGAGGTGGGGAAAGATTGTCCATGTTCCCTTCTCCTCCTCCTCCTCCTGCTGCTGCTGTTCCTCCCTTCTGCTGCATGTTTCTCTCCCCCCATGAGGCACTACTGTTGTTGTTAGCAGGGCAGTCCTGCTCCTGCACCCCTCCTCCGGCCCCTTCAGAACTCAGTTTGGAGCCAGCAGTGATGCTAGGCCAGTCATCCAGGTCAGTCCCATCCATAAACACCTTCCCGCAGCCCTGAGAGGAGGACTGGCTGCTGGAGCCTGCCCCCCATGTGGAATTTGCATAAGTTGAAGTAGTAGTAGAAGACGACAGAGCAGCAACACAAAATGAGGATGAGTTGGGGGGTGAAGGGGAGGATGAACCCACGTTGGAATCTGTGGACAAATGTTGCTGGAGTTGTTATAACTGGCAGGTTAATTGAACATTTCACATGTTGGGTTCCTCCACCAGAGTCCAGTTTTTAACCAAACCAGTTTCTGTGGAGGACAACGGTACAGGGAGCTAATTTGAAAGATCACAGAAAGTATTAGAACAAGGGGTGCACCGATAAATGGGCACACATTTCCTTAATTTTAGGCGATCGGTTGATACTTACATGGAACAGATCTTATCAACCCATCTTATCTACTAGCGCAAAGATCCGAAAATCAGCCATAGTTGCCAACTTAGCGACTTTTAATAGCAAAAAAAAAAAAAAAAAAAAAAAACACGGAACCAAAATCAGAAGTCAGGCTTTTTTAAAGATCAGTGATCCGCCAGAAAACTGCAGTTGGTGCACCCCTGATTAGAATAATATTGCAATCAATTTTTCTAATAGCATTCATCACTTCTAAGTGTTTATTTCCTCTAAAGAGGTTCTGTTTGTGGAGAACTGACTGCTGTTCTCAGGATATATGGCTTCGGTTAACATCCCCTGATCTTACATTGAAATACAGAAATTTTTCTGCCCATCCCTGCTCTAAATGCAGTTGTTAGCCTCACCTGTATTTCCATCGGTGTTTGCATTAGGGCTATCTGCCCCCTGTAAGGATGGGGCAACATCCCAGCCACTGCCTCCTCCCACCCCTCCTGTACTGCTTTCCCCTCCCCCCAACAGCATGGAGGACAGCGGTGGCTGGCCCCTCTTCAGTAGCACTTTATGGTCCTGCTGGCAGCGAAATCGCGGTGGGACTTCTCTAGACATGTATCGCTGCTGCTGCTGCAAACTTTGACTTCCAGAAGGAGACGAGGAGGAGGGCTGTCCGTTGGCCACAGCAGTTCGCTGCTTTGCATTGTTCCCGCCACCAGGAGGGACTTGGGCGGAACCCCCACCTGCACCAGGACTGGGGGACGACGGGGAAACGGGGCCAGGGCTGGGGGACGCTGAGCCTGGGGTGGCGAGCGGCTGGGAACAGGAGGACTTGGCTGGTTCTGGCACTAAAACATAAACATTATAAAGCTTATTAATGATGCCAACATATGTTTGACCTAATGCAACATTATTCACAAAGTTAATGCAGAGGAAACCTTTACATTACATATTATATTTAATTTAAGCCATAAATAATAAAGTAATGATTAAAAATAAAAATATACCTTTGATTTTCTGTTCTGGCACCTAAAAGAAGACACGGATATATTAAAATCGTATTATGTCAACATTAAACAGCAAGAATGGTACACTTTTAAATGGCTCCAGGTAGAAATCCTTAAAGGTCTTCAATATATTTTCCTAGACTTTAGCTTTGCTCCTGCATTTGGAGAAGAGTTCATAGGAACACATACAGGAAGTGCACCTTGCAGAAGTATTCAAACACTTTTCAGCTTCCCTCTATTTTCTTTATATAATCTTTCACAAGCACAAAGCAAAAATAACAAACTCCAATTAAATACACAGAGTGTGTTTGCTTAGAACAGAATGGAAATGACAAGCTTAGATTCAAAAATAACTAAAAACAATTCAGAGCTCAAGTCGGAAAATTTAACTGAATTACAGCTTATTTACTTTATGCATGCATAAATTATCTTAATTTCCTCTACAAGTAGTTAATATTGGGCAATTTTGGTTTGATAAATCATGTCACAAACCAGAACAACAGTTTGGTTTGTCTTCCATGAAATGTTTAACTCTTCTGGTTCAGAGCCCAGGTACTCCAGCACATGCTTAGATGTAAGCCTTATCAGACTTCTGCTTTTATTATCTGGCCAAATCAGTCAGACGGAAACTGTGATGAATGAGTAACATATCTAGATCCATTTTAAGATATTATTTCAACCCAACTATGATTTTTACCGACTGAAAATATAACAATAACAGCTAAAGATTGACCTTCTGAGAGGTTTCCCTTTTCTTTTTCTCTTCTTTCTTCTTTTTCTTGTCTTCCATGAACTGCTGTTCCCCTTCTTGATTCTCCTGCCTGTGAACAGAAATGCACACATTCAATTATTCATGTTATTAATGCCACTGCAGTTTAAATGCTCATGCATCCAAATCGTGTAATTGTCATCAACAACCAGACGTTTAGATGTATTCGTCAGATCTTTTCCAAGAGCCTCCAAGAATGGCAATGTTGTCAGGAGAGGAATGCTAACCAGGTGTAGACAACTTAGAAAACAGGCCTTGGTACTCTGGCTCTGCATTGCATAATTCATTAACCAGCAAACCATTGCAAGTCCAAACGGCAGACAGCGCAGGTTGCAGGAAAAACACATGCATGGCCTTAAATGTTTCTGGAAAAGGCAATGTTTGTTGCATTTTACCAGCGACTGGCTGCATCATCAAGAGGATAAGAGCTTCAATGTGAGTGTATCATAGGTGAGTCATCTGTCCAGTTTGCAACCACCTAGCCAAAAGTGAGAAAATGCAATGCAGAAGATTTCCAGGAGTGAGAGATTTCCTTTTTAAAAGAAAATTTCACTAAAAACCTGGAAGATCCTGAGACCTCAGTAGAATGTAAATCTGTTTATTGCAATTATTTTAATACGTTTTGGTTTTATTTAAATCATATAATACAAAGAAAAGCAGAATTTCTTTATGTCCTCTGTAAGAAATATTATACGAGCAAACAGTTTTAAAGGGAACTATTACACAGACCTAAATAGAACGTTCTGATATTAGAGCTTAGCTTGTGAACATGTCAAAGTACTTTTTTTGTTCATAACATAGTAAAACTATCAACTTTGAGAAAAATATTATGCGGCTGCAGCATAATTGAAATTCTTATTTGAGACAGACATTCTGAGTACCTTACAAAAGTATTTACACCACTTGGATGCCATCTTCCCTATCTCTGCTAATGTAAAGCATCCCCACAGTATGATGCTGCCACCTATATACGTCACTGTGGTAATTGTGTGTTCAAAGTGATGTGCAGCATTAGTGTTTCTGCAACACTGTTTTGCATGTAGTGTAAAAGTCCTATTTTGGTCTCATCTGTGTCTCCTACAACGGTTGTGGCAAAATGGACTTTGAAAGGCTTTCTTTCAACAATGGTTTTTGTTCTTCCCACTCTTCCACGAAGGTTTATGGAATGCATGACTGGCCTGTCGGCAGATTTGTGGCAGTGGGGCCATACTCTTTCCATTTTCAGACGGTGGAGCAGTTGAGCATTGCTCTGGGAGAAGTCCAAAGCTTAGGATTCATTCCCAATTCTCACTCCTGTAAACTGCAAATAAACTACTAGGTGAAGCATGTTTACTATGACTTCTGATGGGAATTAGTAGCACTGCAATTTATTTGGGGGCATCAGGGGGAAGTAGTCTCAATGGAAATAGATGCAACACTTTCTAAGCCTTTTTTTATTGTGAAAACCAAAATTAACAAAAAGGTACATTCCACTTTCCCGTCCACTTGAAAATTATGCACCACCTTCTGTTGTTCTATTATACAAAATCCTATTAAAATACATTGAAGTTTGAGGTTCTAACATGACAAAATATGAAAAAAAGTTAAAAGGAGTATTCATACTTCTGTAAGCGACTGTAGTGGATGTGAAACTGAAACATTTCTGCTGGTTTAGCTGCACATAATTAGCACAATGTTTACGCTGCTAGAGCAAGCTAACTGGATAACTTGTGGGTTTAATCCTCCACTATGTAACACAGGATGTTTGTAAGTACACGCGAGCAGCCGCAGGAAAAATTAATAAACCTCATGTAAATAACATGCTAACGAGGAACAGCAGTGTGCTAGGTGTCAACAGAGCAGCTTCACTCGAAGAAGCGCAACATGGTCCGCCCTGAGGCAGCGACAGAGCACCGTCCTCTGACCCACAGAGCCGGGGTTAGAGGCGGTGAGCTGTCAGGGAGCAAGGTGTCTCCCTGCGGCTCCGCACAACCACATCCTGGACGCAGCCGACAAACACTAACGTCACATTAACTTACTAACAATATGCCGCTTGTTCTCATTCTCCCTCCTACACACATTTTATAATTGCACCCTCAACAACCTTTTAAGCTTTTCAAGTGAGTGGCGGGTTAGCAGGCTGCTCGGGTGCTGGTTCTAACATTTGCCAGGGCCAAATTTATACGACGAAACTTGTATGACGTTTGTCCAAGCGAAGCTATCCTAAAACAGATAGCTTGTAGCTTGAATGAAGAAACAGCTGCGTTATTAGCTGCGTCATATGTGGTGTGAAAAGGCTCCTGAAGCACATAAACATTTATGGTAATTACTCACCTCGGGAATCACACAGGACATAAAGTGCTTCTGTGCAAATATTCTTGCAGACCCACCGCTAGCAGGCTAGCAAGGTAGCTAGCCTAGCGAGCTAGTTCTTCGAGGCTTTCAAGGCTAAATTGAATAAGAAATGACATCACCGGCAGGCGAAAAAATGTTAATCGTAGAAAAAGTGGGAAAAAAACCGCAACTACCCTTTTTTGCGCAAATGTACTTCTCAAGCTGTAAACACAAAATACATATCCTCTTGATGACTGTCTATCGCTGTTTGATCGGTTAGTTTACTATCGGCCATTTTGCTTCTCTGTGGAGGTACAGCCAGTGTATTATATCACCAGGCTGCTTGTTGATCAGAGAGGGGAGGAGGAGCACGGCGAGATCGGCTGTAAACCAGCAGAGGGCGCCTTAAAACGACGAACAAATTCCACCTTCCGTGAGGGTAGCAATTATAAGTATGGCCCACCAGAGGGCGCATTTGTCCACTCAATGAAGTTTATACATTTTATTACATTCAACATATTATTGTTTTAATTAAGTACGAAAAAGATGAGTATTATTATAATAATAATGATGACCTTTGCAATTATTATTTAATACCTTCTGAAGTAACTCTACCAGTAATTATACTAATCATACTACTTGTGATCATTATAATTATTTAGAATATTGATTATATAATTATACTTATATCTTCTATATAGATATAAATCAATCATGCTGTCCCTGGTGCCTATATTTTATTTTTTAAAATTGCTATTATAAAATAATTGATAATTGTAAAATAATATTTATAGCAATTATTTCAGAATTGCTATTAATGTTATTAATAGTAATTATCTAATAATTGCTATTAACATAATTTCACTTGGGGATCAGTGTTAATATCAACACCTGTTAAATGAGCTTATACAGAGGTACTACTGCAACAACTACTATTACTGCCACTTCTATTATAGAACTTCACATTTGTTTGCTTAACTGGGCCACTGAGCACATTATGCATTATTTATAATCAAAGGGCCCTCTGGTGAATTGTGTTTAAGCTGCTATGCTCAGAAGTATAATAATAATATTAAATAATAGTAATTTAATCCACACCTTTTTAAATAAAGGAATGAAGGGATTACTTTCCCCACAGAAGTTCTGCCTTTTATTTTTATTTTAAAATTCATTTATTTTAAGCTAACTGTAAATACAGAAATTTTGTCAAGTAGAATAAAAATCAGGATTTTTGCAATCAAGTATGATGCAATGTATATTTATTTCTTGTGAAAAGAAGTCACCAAAATAAAAATAAAATGATTATAACAAAAACTGGATTAAAATGCTGACCTTCAGACATATACATTTCACCTAAAGATGCCAAGAAATGTACATTTTTAGTCTTTAAAACATAGCGTAAAACAGAATTCACAGTAGTTTGAGAAACATGATGTATTTGTTTTACTTTACAGATCATAAATTTTTTTAACAACATAAAGCTTTATTAAAATTTACAGCTTTAAAAAATTATATATATTTAATTGTAGTGAGGAGCCTGAAAGGGAAAGGCAATATTGCATCATGAAGTATTTGCTACAGGTTGATTTGTATCGACAGTTTTATATGTATGTAAAATAGTTAATATTATTGCATGCACAAATGCTCATCTGAATTCCTTTGAAAAATAAACCAAAATAAATCTTTGCACAAATACATTACAACATAGTCCCTGCAAAGATGTTGCTTTGCTTAAGTACCTACTCCCATAACAACAGGATAATTAAGTTTGTGTATCATTAAATACAGAGTGCAAATATCCATCTTCTATTGCAGCCTGTCAAGTTCAACCCATGCTACCGCCCTCTGCTGCCTTTGGATCGCACTGCGTAAGGCTTCCAGCAGCTCCTCGGTGCAGCTCCAGGTGCTCGGCTCCATGGTGTAGTACAGCAGGGCCAGCGTTTCCAGCTGCAGCTCCTCGGCCTGGCACAGTTCCTCCATTATGCTGTCCTCTCCACACCTCGGAAAAAACTTCCTGTTTATGACGCACAAAAATATTTCAGTAAAAATGATGCTTATGAAAGAGAACATAGATCCTCCTGGCTTCATTCTGGCAACACTAATAAACCTACCTTAGCTTCTTGTGCTTTTTGTTTTTAGGGCGAATGTGGATGACAATGGGGTAAATTCCCTGCCTCAGCAGACCCTCAACACTGGGCAGCCCCAGCTCTAACAGACAATGCCTGTCCTGATGGAGATAAAGGGAAAGAATGGGAGAATGTGTGACAACGTGCATTCAGCAGTGTTTTAGCAGTGTGCTATTGTGCCACACAGAACAAAAAAACGGCAAGTTGTTTTTACCTGACTGATCACATCCTGTATTGATTCCAGTCGTATTCCCAGAGCTTGCTCTGGACTGCAGGAATCCAACAGAAATATCCTTTTGTCCTTTTGTTCTGAAGCTTGAATAGGCTCTGAAAATACGAAACAGAATGAGGCGCATCATGTGGTGATCATCGAAATGTAGCCCCTGATTTTTGTATGAAGCATCATGTAGATGCAAACTGCCTTGAAATAGAAAGAAAAACTTCCATGTGATTAGTTAGAATTTTATGTGATAGAGCAACACAAAACAGTGCATATTTGTGAAATGGAAGGAAAATCATGCATGGTTTGACATGATGACAGAATCCATTAAGACGACGACTATTATTTGTGTACTCCGTTAAATCTGGCTTTTACGGAAAAGCAAAAAGAGGAAATCCATTGTTGAAAGAAAGCCATAATTAGCCCTGTTTGCAGTTTGCTACAAGCAAAGCAGGGGTAACAGAAAACATGTGGAAGAAGGTGCTCTGGTCAGATGAGACCGAAATGTAAGTTTCTGGCCTACATGCAAAATACTATACACTGCACCATTCCCATGTTGAAACATGGTGGTAGCAGCATCATGGTGCGGGAGTGCTTTTCTTTAGCTTGTCAGAATCGATGGAAAGATTTGAGACTGGGACAGAGGTTCACCTTCAAGAAGGACAACAACAGTAAACATACAGCCATAGCTACAATGGACTGGTTCAGATCAAAGCACATTCATGTGTTAGAATGGCCCTGTCAAAGTACAGAGTTAATCCACTTCAGGATCTGAGGCAAAACTTGAAAACTGGATATTCTGACACACTCTTACCTAATTTGACTAAACTTGAGCTATTTTGCTAAGTGGTCTCTAGATGTGCAAAAGTAGCAGGAACATACCCTCTAAAAGACTTGCAGTTGTAACTGAATGATGGTTCTACAAACTCAGGGGTATGAGTACAAATGCACACAGGATTTTTCTTGATAAAAAAAATTGTGAAAAACATTTAATTTTAGTTACACCCCACAACTGTGGTCTACTTGACCCATTTTGACGTGTTGATCAAGGCTTATGACCACTTCAAGGTATTGTATGTCTATACCATCCTCACCAGGTGGGCAGGTGTTAAAGTTCAAACCAGACTCCGCCGGCTGCAGCAGCCTCTCGATCAGCCTGCGGGACAGAACGGAGGGCGAGAAGATGACTGGCCGCTTAGTTTGAACCTTCACCGGCTTCACCAAACTGTATGGGATCAAATGCTCCTCATGACCTGTAGAGGGGGATACCTATATGAAAAATACCCTATAGAGGAATAGAAGTAGATTGCTGTTCACTGGGAACACGAGCTTACGTTTGCTGAGAGTGTAAAAAACCTGCTTCGAGGAACCAGAACCCCGAGAGCTAGGATCCACCGCCTTGACCAGTCGAACGCGGTCAGATGTTTTCTTTACAAACTACAGAAATGAAGAAAAAATAAAACAGCAATAAGTCTTGTGGGTTTAGAGGTTCAGTTAGAGTTTAGCTCCCACCATAAATCAGACCAAGCATGTTTCATTACCATCTTCTTCTTGAAGTCCTTTTGCTCCACTGACATTTTTCGTAACCTTATAAGCAATAACTGTTGTGCCCTGGAAGAGAAAAAGATGTCTTACATTTGAAAGTTATTGAAAACTATAAAGTATGACTAAAATCAGTTGATGTCTTTCATAGTCGTTTCAAATAAAGCTGTCAAACCCATTCGAATCTGTCCAACCTGTTGTAGTTGGGCATGGTTCCTGTCTGCAGGGGTTCAGCCGTGTCCCGGTCCACCAGGGAGCAGCGCCACTGGTATTTCCCATTGTGCCTTGTGTCTGTGACGTGTATGATGTCGTCGCAGGAAACACCCAGAGATGGCAGGTCACCATGAGGCTCCATGTTGAGATTGACCCGCGCATAGAAGGAGTCAGCGCCCACAAAGGATGGCGAGGAAAGCTCAGAGCGGAGCCTGGAGTAGGCTGAAAATGGAAGACAGGAGAATGGATGGCAAACATGAGAATGAAGGAATATTACAAGTAAGTCCTGATCCTTACAGGACCAGACATCTCTGATGCCTGGAACATTTTCCCAGAACCTTTAGGTTTACTTGTCCTATTGAAACAGTCAGCCCTACAGACTTACCCTCTGGGTTGCTCTGGTGTTTGAGGGTTGAGGGCTCTGTCCAACACTGCAGAGAAAAGTGGGCCACCTCAGCAGTGCACTGAGCCAGCATAACACTTGCTCCGCCAAATAGAACCCGATCCAGCTGAAAACCATAGACAAACAGGCATGTGACGTTACAGTTTCAGCTTCATCGACAGTTTCAGACCATAAAAGCTTCCTGAAGCTCCACAGATCTATGAGGGTTAAAGCATGCAGAAGCTTAAAAAGGCATTTATTTGCACAGAGTCTTCATGCAATTTGTAGTTACAGTGGCAGACACGGACCTCCAGCAGCTCGGAGCCCTCCTTTAGTCCACACTGTTCAGCTGGAGAGCCGGCTTTCACGTGGCTGACGAAGATTCCAGTTCGATTTCCTCCGACTATGGTGATGTCATCAGCCAGACTGGCTCTTCCCAACTTTGGTGAAGTGGAGGGGCTTGAAGATGGAGAGCTGGTTGAGAGTGGCTTCCTGAGAAAAAAAACAAAATGTAACGAAAAATAATTACAAGTCCAGAATTTCTTGTCCAACATGCAAAACACTGTTATTTTCGACTACTGCACACTTCTGCCATTATACCTTTATAAGTCAAAGCCCTAATTATATTTTATGCCCCACTTTGTACAGTCAGCCCATTCAGCTGCAGTCACTCTCAAAAACATCATGAATTTTAAAGCAGTGTTAGTACAATCAGAATTTATTTCAGAATATATCACATAAACATTTTCAGGATGCTTCAGCTCTCTTTTACTGACAAGCAGCAACACTTTGAGGAGGTACCTGGGAACATTAGGGCTGGAGGGGTCAGAAGAAACTAGGGGCAGGTTGACCAAATCTGGGGGGAAGAGATGGGAGTGCAAAGAGGTCCAGGAGTCCCACAGAGAAGGTTCAGTCTGTTCCCCTAAAAAAACAGAAAACAAGACGGCATTTTGATGTGCGGTTACAACATGCTTTATGTAAAATCTGTTATATTTCCAAGCATTTGGCATAAAAGTATACCTGGAATATTATCATTCTCATCACTGCCCCAAGACTCCACATCAAACCTTGGAGAAAAAAAGAACAAGAAGGACAACAGTCAGATGAAACAAAGGTAAAACCAGGCAAAAAATTTCAAAGTATGGCGATCAACTCACTCTGTGTTAAACCGCCTGTTGATGGAGTTCATGCACGGAGGGAAGGGGAACGTGGACAGGCGATTTATTTCCTTCTCATTATCGTTTGACTGAGAAAACCAAAGTAAATGTTAAAACAGTGATTCCTGCGTAACTAATTATGTGTTAAAATAAAGAAATGTTGAAACTCACTGAAGACAAGAGGTTCTCCTCTGAGTTGTAAATAGAACCTTTAAATGATTAGAGAGGATGAATAAATTAATGTCTAAATATCAGCTTCTTTATGCAAACAAAGGTACAAATGCTAATGTATTTTTTTCCATAAAAACCTGTCTTTCAGATCAAACTACTTACCCTCAGCGTTTTCATTGTTTTGGCCTCTAAGGGGTGTCTGTGAAAAACAAAACGCAAAACATTGCATCACTTGAGGCCCAGTGAGAGATGGTTGGACATGTACAAACACGCTGAGTTACATAACAAGGTATTGCACCCAAAAAGAACAAGACTTGGTTTTGCACTTCAGAGGCTACATTCCTTGCATAACATAATCATAGCAGGAAAAAAAAACATGTCTGTGCAGAGGGGTTCATGGAAATCCTGTCTCACAATACTAGGAAAGCATTACACACTGCATAAACAGTGACCAGAAAACATATACAGGACATATTACTGATAGTAG
The DNA here is from genome assembly GCA_014839685.1 of Anableps anableps. Classification (NCBI taxonomy): domain Eukaryota; kingdom Metazoa; phylum Chordata; class Actinopteri; order Cyprinodontiformes; family Anablepidae; genus Anableps; species Anableps anableps. The sequence goes on from CM026083.1 coordinate 8,557,317, forward strand.
CACCAGATGCCTACACATGGGTTATAATAAACAATCCAGTCCAGAAAAAGTTGATATAATAGAAACCTAGGGGTGGTGGGTAGAAGGGAGATTTAACAATGAAATTAGCATTTCGCTTTACCTAAACATCAATTTCTGCATTACTTATAAAAGTTATTTTTACATTAGATCCAATTCCTTCCGAAAGTCTCCATGCAACTTGAGATTTTCACACGTTGTAACACTTCAGCAACAAATGTTAACGTCTTTCATTGGGATTTTATGTGACAGACCAACACACTGTAGTGTAGGATTTTGACGTGGAAAGAAACTGATAAATGGTTTCAAAATTCTTTACAAATTAAACTCTGAAAAGTGTGGCATGCATTCGTATTCCAGGCCCACTTTTGCTGCTATTCAAGTTGAAGTCTCTTTAGGGTATGAACCAACTAGTATAGTTTTCAAGTTTTGCCACAGATTCTTAAATAAATTTAGGTTTGGACTTTAACTGGGCCATTGAAACACATGAATGTCTTTTGATCTGAACGAGCCTCTAACAGTTTTTCTTCCAGTGTTGCCTTATATTTAGGTCCATTTATCTTCCCATCAACTCTGACCTTGCTGTTGAAAAAAAGCATCTCCACAGCATGATGCTGCCACCACCATGTGTCATCATGGGGATGGTGTATTCAAAATGATGTGCAGTGTTAATTTTCTACCATACATTAGGTTTGGCATGCAGACCAAAAAGTTCAATTTTGGTCTCCTTCCTTTTACATTTGCACCACGTCCCCAACATGGCTTGAGGTAATCTGCAAGCAGGACTATTTATGGCTCTCTTATCGCTGCTCTTCCTTAAAGGACAGATTTGTGGAGTGCATGAGTGCAATAGTTGTTATGCCAATAGATTCTTCGCTCTTCTTGCTTTTCTGTTCAGGTGGACTCTTATGTTTTGGTAGGTCTACAGCTGTGCCATACTCTTTTCATATATAAATGATTTATTGATCTGTTTCCTAATAGATGTTCAAAGTTTGGGTTATTGTTTCACAATTTTACCCTGCTTTAAACTGTTCTGAGGCCTTTAAAGGACAGCTGGATTCATACTGGTACACATGGGTGGACTCAATTTACCTTTGAAGGCGGTTTAATTTTAATGTGGGGTATTTAATTTTAATCTGGGTTATTAAAGTAAAGGGGGGCTGAATATGACTGCATGCCACATGCTTTTATTTGTAAAAACTCTAGATAATCATTTTTCCTTTATCTTCCACTTCACAGTTATGCACAATGTTTTGTTGATCTGTCCCTGAAAATCCTAATAAAACACAAAAAAAATTGTGGCTGTAATGTGAAAAGATGTGGAAAAGTTCACTTTTGCAGTGGTGATGCTGCTTTTAATGTTGCATAGTTTGCCCAAATCATAACCATAAGAGCGCCACACTGACCTTCCTTAGCATGGATTGTGGACTTAGATCCAGGTCAAGGGAGCAGCATGGGCCAAAGCACTGGTCCTCGCTGCACAGAGACAAGTGGGACTGGGGAGGAGAAACATGCAATAACCAATGTGTAAAATGCTCTGTGACGGAAACCACCAGATGAAGTTACAGCACGTTCTGTGTTGACTCACGCAGTTCAGACAGGGGCTCTGCTGCATCTGCTCCCGGCACCGCTCTCGCTCTCTCTCCAGCTCTCTCTGCTGCTGCTCCATGATGGCCTGCAGCTCTGCGATGCGTTTGCGCAGGCGGTTCTTATCCAGCAGGCAGTCAGTATACTCCAGCTGCAGGCTGTCTCGACTACGCAAAGCCTGATCAAAAGACAAAAAAAGGACACAAAAATTACAACTACAGGAGAAGCGTGTGAAGTAGCAGCGACTATGAATGCAAAACTTCGGCAATCTCCAAGACCAGTGGAAACTTTGTTGAGCAAGCCCTCCAAACACAAGATGTCAAGCATCTTTTTTATGGCCATTTTAGCACAAACAATCAGACTAACCCTTTAACATATGATAACATTTAACAACAACCAGGTAGGGAATATCTTATTTTAAATCTTAGTCTCTAAATTTGGTCAATGGTGCCAGTTTTACTGTCACATCCTCAGTCCTTATAAAAACAATTTATACAGGATTAAGATTAATGCAACGTCAACAAATCGCCAGTCTTTGCAGGGTTTTGCAAAGATCCAGCACAGAGCCAGCTTTAGGCATACAATGAACTCTCCATTTTGAGTGATAGAGTTATTTAACTTTCCGTTTTTAGCCCATATGTTCTGCCCAACTGTGGACTAAACGATGTTTAGAGTGTTTAGAGCAGTCAATCAGTTCTAACAACTTTTCAACAATATTTGGACATCAACGGACATCTTTATGGGGACTGCTTTTACCTTTCACCTCTGTTGTTCAGACAGAAGGCATGTCTTGTCTTCAATTTAAAAGTGTACACACACCTGTCAAAATGTCAGGTTTTTGTGATGTAAAAAAATAAAATGTTTTGTTGCTGGTGGTTGTTTTAAAAAAACACCCTAAATCATAATGTATACAATTTAAGTGTTGCATAACTTTAGCATTGTTATGACATGACCCAAGAGTTTGCAACACAGTTAAGCAAGCGACACCACGAAGGTCCCCTTAAAACCTGGTGCAGAAAATGTTTGGGTTGGAACAAGTGAGTCATAAAAAATGAAAAAGAAACTTATCAGTGGACATTTAATCTGTTGTTAAAAACGTATAACATATATAGATACAGGCCTGCTATTAAAGGGAACAGGATGATTAGGAAATCTGAGCAAAACTTGCATTGTTTTAACAAAACAGCAAAAAAAACAAAACAAAAAAACCCCCCCAAAAAAACAAATACGGGCAAGTGGGTACCAACAAAGAAAACCCCTTCCTCTCAGTGAGGTATGGTGGTGGCAGTGTCATGTTGTGGAGCTGCTTGCAAACCAGATGAAAAGCTTTGCTTCAGACCATCTTCTCCCACTGACCTGGTCTCTCTCCTTTTCCAGCTCCATGGTTTGGTTGAAGTACGAAAGACTCCTCTTCTGCTCCGTCTCCCAGTCCAGCTGGAGAGTCCTCACCTTCAGCTGCAGCTGCTCACACTGCGCCTCCAACTGGAAACACAGTTTGTCATTACCTCCTTTATTTAGAAGCAGAAGAGTCATGTTTAAACTGGAGCTTTAAATAGTCCTGGAAATAATCAATATCAGAGCAAATATTTAAGGCCTCTAATCCTCACAGTGTGATGATACAGTGTGCGTTCACAGAGCTTCAGTTTTACCACATTCTCTGTTAAATCCTGATGGCATGATGTCTTTTTTTTCCCCTCATGAAAACAGTGGAAGCCATTGTGAAATCGAGCAACTCAGTCACCCAATGGTAGATTGCTTTGAATCACAGAGTGGGTTCAGTAGGTGACAAGGCACATAGTTATGCAGACGTCTTCAGCTTTCCACAGAGTTAATTCCTACTAACCTCCAAACATCATGTGGCCTTCAGATTAGCTAAAAACCTGACGGCCACATGAAGTTTGGATAGAGAGATTCATATTATGGGTTTCCATGTCTGAGCAAGCTTTATAACACCAGGGTCGGTTGTAGGAGTGTAAAACACACCAACTCTGGGCTATAGAGCAGTGGAGACATGTTCCCTGGAGTTATGAATCATGGGTATCTATTTGGTTGTTTTTAAGCCAAATAAAAGTTCCAGTGAATGAAGCTATGGTTTCAGCATTCCAAGACATTTTGGAGAATTTAATGCTTCTCACCATATGTGGAAAGAACTTGGTGATGGCTCATTCTTGTTCAAACAAAACTCTAAACCTGACAGAATACAGTAAATCTGACCTTCTTGTCCAACATCTGTGTCTGACCTCAGAATCGCTCTTCTGGAAGAAGAGTTACAAATTCCCATGAACACACTCCTTTGTGAAAATCCTTTCAGGAAGCACTAAAGATCTGATTGATTCTTTTTTTTTTTTTTTTTTTCATTTATTCAGTCAGTCATCAAATAATTTGTTATCCATACTTCGAAACACTGCAAGAATTTAAACAACTTGACTGAAAAGGTGCAGGTAGAAGCACATGGCTTATATTTATGAATGTCCTAAACATCATATTAAACTAAACTACCCCTTCATAAATCATTACAGTGTACATAAAATCTTGAAACAAAAGCATAAAAAGAAAGAAAACAATCTAAAACCAAAACAGATACAACACAATGTGACATTATTTACCCTTGTAAGCATCAAATATTTTCTTTCTCATCAATTTTTTTGAAAACCCATAATGAACTGCACATCATAATAGATGTTATGCCTACGTCATTATATTAAATCCTATAGATTAAGAGTGGGATACACCTTTGAAAGCATAGTGTATATATGTATGGGTTTATTTTGTTATTTTCTAATTTTGCAAAAACTTTAATTAAACCTTTTTGACTTTGTTATGATGGGGTATTGTGTGAATAATTTAGTGGGAAAAGAATAATGTAATCAATTTTTGAACAACTCTGTAAGTGTAGCTTTGAGTACTGTGTAGGGTTTATTTTAACCTTGTTCCTGTTCTCCTCGGTACTCTGTAGCTCTCCCTGGAGTCTGGTGATGATCTCACAGAGCTCCTGTCTCTGTTCTGCAGCCTCCCTGCGATCCTGCTGCAGGATATCCATCAAGGCCTGAGATAAGCATAAATACTATTTATAGAACATAAAACAAACCTGACAAGCATCTAGTTTTTTTTTTTTTTTTTTTTAATGAACACAGACTTACAATGACTCCAGTAGAGGGATCTGAGTTTCTTATCTGAGCTCCCTTTTTTTCTGCTTTTTGAGCATCAGCAAGGTGTGGCGGCTTTTCTTGTAATTCAAGTGCAGAGCCATCTATCCCATTCAAGGGAGCACCATTTGTTGTGTTAATCCCTGGACCATCCGCTTTTTCTGCTCTTTTATCTGCCTCCGTCAATCTGGACTTCAGCTCCTCTACCTGTATGCAGAAAGAGCACAACTAAATTAACAACTTAGTTAACTCCCTTTTTAGTGCAACACCAATAGTTCTGCTATGGTATATTTCTATAGTAACATCCAAAGTATACTGGCACAATAAGTGAAGCTAATTAGTGGTTGCGTGGCTTCAGATCAGAGCACGAATTCCTCTCTTTTTGTAGAAGGATGATCAAGAAACAGCATAATGATTCGATCTGTCGACAGCCTACATGACGGGATCAGCTCAGCTGTGTGTTTACACTGTTTGTTGACTTTACCTTGAAGTAAAAAGGTTGATAACAATCTTTCTACTCATTTCCAACCAAGCAAATCATAACTCAGATTTGCGCTCGTCTGAGCACTTTCACACTGTGAAAAAAGAGGAGCTGATAAACATCTGCAGAGGTGCCCTGTGGTGCTTAGCTAAGCTCTTTTGTTGCAGCTTCGTGCCAGCTGCTCTGATTTCGTGTGAGCCACCTTGAGCATTCAGAAAATGTATGTTTTTTGTGATATGAGCACATTAAACATCAGGTGGAACCTGTTCATGTTTCGTCATGTTAAAACTAGAATCTCACATTAGTGGGATTTTATGTGACAAACCAACACAAAGTAGTCCATAATCATGAATTTTTTTTTTTTACTCTGATACCCCTAAATAAAATCAAGTGTAGAGTCCAACTGTCTGTAATTTATTCTCAGTATAAACAGATAAACAGGGGTGTTCTATGAAGGCCTAAGAGGTTTATCAGGGAACATATGGAGTACTGTTCAATCTATCATCTGAGAATGGAAAGAGTATGTTGAAACTGCAAACATACCAAGTCATGAACATCCACCTAAAGTGACTGGCCAGGAGAGCATTAATAAGAGAAGCAGCCAGAAGGCTCATGTTAACTCGAGATGAGCTGCAGAGATCCACAGCTCAAGTGGCAGGACATTAGCATACCATTGTTGTAAAAAAGCCATCAGAAATCCCACTTAAAGATACTCAGAAGCCATACAGTGGATACAGGAATCATGTGGATGGAGGAGTATCAAAGAACTTATGCAATACACCTCCTTAAGTATACCATCCCTACTGTGGAACATGGTGATGGCATTATTATGGTGTGGAGATGGTTTCTTCAGCAGGGACAGGGACGCTTGTCAGAGGTAACAGGAAGAGTTAAAAGATATGGCAATCCTTGAAGAAAACCTTTTTGAAAGAAGCATTTAGTAAGGTCTGAATTCAAATGTAAGATACATCATCTTTTTTTTCTTTGTTGCATAACTGTTTTATGTGCAACATAAAACAGTTATGCACATAATTTCAATACACTCTGAAGTTTAACATAACAATATATCAGAAAGTTCAACCAGTGCTAGTTTAAGAGGTGAAACTGGTGAATTAAAAAATGCAAAGTTTTCTCTTCCATTTTACCACAGCTCCTCATGATGGACCTACCTGCCTCAGCAGCTCCCTTTCTCGGGTGGTGGCCTTGCCCTGCTCCTCCAAGGCCCTGGAATACTTCACTGCCTGCTCAAGGTGTCTGTCCTTCAGCTTACCCAGCTCCCGACTAGCCGACTCCCAGTCCTGACGCAGCCTAGACACATATAGGAAAAAATGTCTCGTTTTTTGTGTGGATGATCAGCAGGTTTATTAACTAAGTAATGTCTGTATTAAACAACTATTAATGGGTCTGGTTTTCAGAGAGATAAGTTTTCCAAAGCAAAAAACCCACAGAAACAAACTGATCCATCTTTTCGAAACTGTTAAGAAGCAGACAGACCTTTCAAGTAGCAGTTTGTCGTGCCGCAGCTCCTGAGCTTTGTGCTCGGCTCGGCTGCGCTCCTCTTCCGCCATGCGACAGCGCTGAGACAGGCGGCGCTCACACAGGCGGCTGTTTCGGAGCTGCTCCCTCAGTTTACGCACCTCCAGCAGCAGAAACTGAGTCAAACCCTCTGGACCTTCCTCATCTGTGAACATATTGTTAAGTCAAAATTATTTGCTTTAAAATTTAACATTGATTAAAAACTGTGTTTTTCTGCTATATAACCTGGACTGACATGCTCTTTTGCTTTGCAACCCACAAAGTTTAAATTATTTTCTCCCAGTTGATTCTAAGATATACGCTCTTTAATCTTAAAACTGGCACATGCTCATCTTTTCCAGGAGTACAAAGTTGCATTCCACTCGATCAGTTCTCAAACATCTTGGAGCAAGTACCACCTCAGTAAATACCAGGTTTTCCAAGTACAATCTTGACACACATTTTAAAACAGTATCACAACAGGAGTTGGACTATTGGTGCTACCTGATACGACGAGATTAGATGCGATCTAATCATGCACAGCGGCAGTAGGGCTTTCTGCCCAGGGCGGAACAGCACAGGAGCGCCATGAGGGAACACATTTCCAAAACAATAAAAAAATATTCAAGTCTGAAAGTGTTTTTTGAGGTTTATTTGTTTTTTTCCTCATTTTTCTATTGTAATCCTGAAAATATTATTTTTGACAGGTTAAATTCAACTTATTAGTATTTATCTACTATTAATAACTTTAACTTTGAGTTCAAATAACTCATAGTTCACCTTTAACCGAATTGATAACAGCCCTCCTGAACTACCAAAGCATCCACTACTTATCCACAGTAACTAAAGTGTTTTATGGTTTGCGGATGTAAAGTAATAATTTCTTGCCGAGTATGAGGGAGCATCGGTGTGTTGGCTGATTCCCTGTCAGCTGCGTGTATTGCTCCGGATGGTAAAACTCCAGCGATTCCATGAAGGCCTGAAGGCCCCTCTGGCCCTGAGCACGCAGAATGTCCAGCAAACGACCTGTGAAATAAAGACAACTCAGAATAAAAACTTCTGCAGGGAGAAAATCAAACTGATGCTTGAACTGAACAAAGTTTTGTATCAGCAATTTAGTTCTGTCAGCTTTCACTGCTGCGTAATTAGGAAAATGCCACATCTTTGATGTGTGTCAGCTTCCCTTTAGTCATGCAGGTATTCAGGATGAACATGATGAATGACTGACATGAACAGACTCACTTTCAAGTAGTAAAAAATGCACTAGATCAGTTTTGGTGAATCTTTCATCTCTATCTTCATATTCTCCCCTTTGTTACTCTCTTTGTTTACAAGCATACAGTATATCAGTCTCTTACAGTACTTGCAGGCTTATCTCACTGCAGTAATATCATCTTCCTTGCAATCTGGTGTTTTCTCTTGAGCAGTTTTATAAAAGAACTACATTGCATTCAGATGAAGCGTCTGATTGGTGCTGATCCCTGATTGGATGGATAGTTGCTCCCCTCCGATCTCACCGGCTTTGCTGATGCGCAGTGGATACTGCGTGGAGTTGAGCACCTCGTCCTCATCCTCCTCGTCGATGACCTTGCACTGCCGCAGGTACGGGGTGAGCTTGGCTGGGTTAAGGATGCGGGTGAGCTTGTGCCGCACTCCCTCCACGCGATCCCACAGCTCCTCGCAGCGCTCCTCCGACCACTGGAGGGAGGATCTGGGCTCCTCCCGAGCTTCGTCGCCCTCCAACCAGTCTGTGTCGCCTGAATATGACCGGAAAACCGACGGTTTAAAAAGTGAGCTTTCAGGATTCCTTCACATTGATTACCATCAGTTTACTAAAACATTCCAACCACTTTGCGACATGTCTCTCTTTCTGTTCTATCCTAGACGTTCAGACATAGCATGTCTCCACTGCCAGACTAAATACACTCCCCAAAAGGAAGTCCACTGAAGTTTGTTTTTGTCTGCTCGCTTTTATCTGTATCTTGGCATCCATGAAAGTGGGTGACTGCAGCAAGTAAATGTATTTCTAACACAAATCAACCTTTGTGGACTATGTCACTATCTAAAAGCACTTACAAAGATGTTCCATTTCCGAAATGGAGAGGCTATAGATAAACATATGAAACATATAAAATCTTTTATCTCCTCTCTTGAAATGATTGTGACACTGAGATGAATTCTTGACAAAGTGTACATCTCTTTCAAAATTTACTGATAAATCTCTTTCAAACATATCACTGTTTAAATTAAGCTGCAACAGGAAGAGGGATGTAGCTGAAAACAGAAATATTTCGACTTTATGGACAATAGTTCTGGGGAGACGATTCCATAAACTACTTTTGGGCTTCAAAGGATTACAAACATTTTTTTTTCCAAGCCAAGATGAAATAAAAAGTAAGTGATTTACACCACACTGTTCCACAATGTCAAAATAACACAAAGGCTCAAATACACTCAGGGAGCCCAATTGATATTTGGTTTAATGTCTATTTCTGTGTTGTGGGGATACTATGCCATCTGCCTTCTGGCATATTTCTGACTGATATTTGATTATTCCTGACAAAACTGGCAGAGCCATTTTAAACTGGTTGGTTTCCCAGCACGGACACTGCTTTTAGGCATAGTCCATAAATTTCCAATAGGGATAAAAATCAAAGAAATTCCAGAATGTTTTATCCATCCTACAATAATTCTAATCTGTGTTTGGAATAATTTCCCAGCAGAACACCCAGTTGTTTCACAGTATAAAATATCAGAGCAGAACTCTCACCATCACGTGAAAGGATATTGGTCAGCCAACTTAAACTCTTCTAATTTTTTTTGTTTTTTTTTCAGCCCGATGAAACAAGCATTTAGCTGTTTGGAGGAGTCAAAGTGATTCTTCAAATCTAAAAACACTGTGTCAGCCATCAAGCAGGTTGGTGGCAGCATCATGCGTAGTGGAGCATTGTACAAAATGAGTGGAACAATGAAAAAGGAACAAGATCTCCAAATTTTTCAGCTCCAGTTTAGTTCACTTTGTTTATGGACCACAGCACCAATTCAGCACAAACATTAATATCCAGTTAGAAAACAGAAATATATAATCAAATCAAAACAATCATATGAACAAATGCAAATTAAAGCAGATATTTTCTATTTTGATTCTTGAGTCAATGTTTTACCATAAATTAGAAGCTAGGTGGTGGAAAAATGGGCAGAGTTGGAAGTTCCAACAGGACGATAATCTCAAATACATAAAACTGTCTTTTAAATAGATAAAGCAGCTAAACATGGGCATCTGGAATACCCCTGACCTTAACCCTTTTGAAAATTATTCAATATAAATGTATTAAATGGATGATCAGTACTGGAAAAAACAACAACTTCAATTTGAGATACGTAACTAGAAAGGAGCTGGAGGTGAAATAAACAATAACCAAGGGGGAAAACACTGATCTAATAGTAAGAGGAATAATAATTAAGCTAAATACAAGGAATAAACAAACAACAGTCGACCAAACAGAAAACAAGAGTGACCTAATAAGATCTAGGCTAAGCACAAATAAAAATACAAACACAAAAAAACCCAAACAACCCACACCCCCCAGGATATGATAAAACCAGAAAAAAAACCCAATAAATCCAAACTTATCCATTTAATGGTTGTTTAAAAAGCATGGAAGTTGTATCTTATTTTATTAATACAAACTTAAGAATGAAAACAAAAAAATCTCAAAACAAAACAGCCCAAATGCATCATTAAGAGCTCCAAATTATTACAACAGTCATGCCAGTAATGAGTGCATATGAGCCTCTAACTGGAACCATCAGAAGGGGTTTTATAGTAACAAAAGATCTGCTGGAGTGTGCTCATAAGTAGTAGGGAGGAATGTTTGTGGGTCATTATGTAGGAGCACAGGAATGAAAACAATTGCATGACTCATTTCACACACCTAAAAACACTCCAGCCGACCAAAGGCCAAAGCTTTCTCTGTCCATTCACTGAAGAAAGTGACAAGGGAAAGTTTCAATGAAGGCTTCAAGATTCAGTCCAATTTAAATGAATCATTATATTCAGCTTTCTCCACATTTTCTAGAAAACTCCAGAGACCAACTTCTGAACAATTGGAACTCCACAAACTCGTTGATCCTGCTTTGACCCTGAGGCCAAATCCCATCCTTTATTTTGGTTGCTATGACAACTAATATCAACATTTTGGGGACAAATAAATTGTGAATGAGGCTATTTATCCGTCATATATCTCTGTTGTTGCCAAGTGTGTTACTGATACTGTGAGTAAGTGCCAGGAGCTGGAAGACACATCAGAGCCAATAGACAGGCCGGGGCGTGTTTCGGGATGCTTGGGAATCTCTATTATTACTCAGAAACGGCCTATAGTGACTTTGTTCTCATCTGATTGGTTCAACTCTGCACTATGAAAACAAAATGCACACAATCTGTTGTAATATCTATAACTTAATATAAATTTTTCTACTCAAAGCAGGTGAACAGTAAGAGCTGTTTAATATTCAGTGCAGAAATGAAGACCAGCAAGAAACACTTCAGCTAATTGTTAGAAAATAAATATAGAAAAAATGCTCAATATTAATCATTTTAATTCATATTTCTGTTAATCTTCTGTAAATTACATGTATGAAATTCTAACCAGGGTTTGTAAATTGATTTTAATCTTCTGTAAATAATTAAAATCACATAATTTAAGGTGAAGCAAAATCCTTTTTTTCCCCTTTGTTTTCCACTTTTCTTTTCATTTTGAAACAAACTACATTTACCAATAATGTTTTTAAAGTTTTAAAGTTTTTAAAATAAATATCAGTTAAAAATGTGTCATTATGCTGATAACTTCTAAAAGGCTCTGACTTGTTTTTGTAGAGTTGTTTAAGGTTTGATGGCGCCTTAACCTGAATTGGTTTTGGGGGCCCAGTCCTAGTTAATCCTATTACCAACCAGTTGCCATCGCAACAATGGCATCTCATTTAAGTTGTTCACTCCATTTGTGTATTGGGCCTTTAACACAACTTGTTTTATAGCGAACTAGTGAACCAATATCTGGAGAAAGGTTTTATGGTCAGATAAATCCAATCAGTCAGTTTAAATTATCAAACAAACCAATAACACTAAAGCTAAAGTATTTTTGACTATGATGGGTAAAAATATATTATTTTTTGTTTGATTTATTTAGTCTTACAAGTAGCCACAGTAAATTGATAATTCTTCATGAGATTTATCCCAAAGCAGTTACAGTACATACAAAATGCAACCTGCGGGGCAAAAATGAAAAATTGTAGCATTATTTACTGACTGTACCCGTAACTATCAAACTATAAAGATTTCCTTTATACGTTTATAACAACTTCCTACGCATTGTCATTTTTTCCAGTTATGTCTTCTGTTTCATTCCCATAAACAAGCCATTTCATAACATAACCCTTGCTTAGAGTTCATGTTATGTTTTGTATGGAAATATTTTCATGAATTGTAAAAATAAATGGTCAGAAAAAGTCTCAAATTCCATGTACTTTAATATCTTTATAAGTGACTAAAAAACTTGTAATACAGTACATTTATTACCCTGATTTTGGCCAGTTGACTCCAACCCCAGATTGGACAAAAACAGCTCTTAGTGACCCCTTTGTGTAGATATTATTTAATGAGTCACATAACTACATTTCCTGACAGTAGATTAAGAGTATGGTATAGAAAAATATGTTAAACTGCAGTGAGTGTCTCCTGGTTGTTATCAATTGAGAAATGTTCCATGGTAGTGGGAACCATTTTTACCCAGAGAAGTAAGGTATGAATAGACCAACACTGCAAAGGTGTGAAATAGCAAAAGAGCTAAATGACCAACTCAAATTACCGTTTACAACTAGTAAGCTTGTCAAGTTGCTTAAATCTTATCACATGTGGATTAAACTTTGAATTTTTAATAATAAAAGGAGGCTAAGTCTTGATAAAAAAGTTTCATTTTACAATCTACTGTATTTTATGTGCAAGAATTCAAGCACTCTTGGGCACCATTTGCAGAGATGTTCACAAGTCATTTTTTTCTGAATCCAAGTCATGCCTCAAATCAAATAACTAAAATAAAGATTTTCTCATCACATGCCTGGCGTCAAGTCTGGCTCTAATACTGTAGGTTAGAAAATCTATGGAGATCCTTTACTGTTTTAGGCCTATTTTAACATATGAACATTTTAAAATGATCTTTTAATCTGTTAACATTTAATTCAACATAATAAAATGTCATAAGTTTTAATAAAATGTGTTAAACTTTGATGAAGAACATTATGTACCTCATTAGACATTTAAATATGTCTTTATGTAACAGATAAAAATATCTGAACATGGGTTCGTGTCAAACCTTTGAACGTATCAAACAAAGAGCTTTTTTCCCCGTCACTCGGTGTTGGAGTGTTAACAGTATTGGGAAACCGAGTTCTAAATCTTCATTTAAAGCCCCTGTTGTCAAGTCGGAACAGTAAATTAGCCTCCAGGCTAAATACAAATTACAACATAGCAAAAAAGGCTTAGTGTGGTAACTCAATAAGAGCCGATGTTGAATATCTTAATGAGCAGAACCTTCATTTTAACAGTGCTGTTTTATAAGCACAAAGTGCTTTTGTTTGTAATGATGCTATTACACCAGAATGTGATGAAAGTAAACTATGCTATTTTTGTTTGCATTGTTCATTCAGAGAGACCTGAGATTATGAAGCTACAGCTAACATGAACATATGTTATAAGCCATGTATAGCCTGCACTACCTTAATATGCAAGGATAATAAATCAAAGGCTAATAAATCAAACATACCCTTTCACACTAAGTTATGCTCAGTAGTGCCTGAGCTATCAGAGCTGCTGTTTGTAGTGACTTGAGTTTCAGACTATAAGTCTAAGTCAATTCTAAAGACTTATTTTTGTGACTCAAGAGCAACTCGAGGCCAAGTCTGAAATCTAAGTCATCATCTCTGCACCATCATGCTGCTGGCTTAGTCAATTTATGTCTTGAGCTGGCTTTGTGCTTTTGCTAAACAAATTCAACATTATTTATAGCCCTGGCATATTTAGGTTTAAATAAATCTTTGAATCTGACCACCATCTTTGTTCTGAGTGAAAGTAATATTTACATTCTGGAGTGACCCAGCAGAGTCCTGGCTTGACTCACAGATAATCTGTGGCAGGAGCTAAAAATTAGGGTGATGGTAAGTAGGACTTCCAATCTCACTGACATCATCAACAGTGAAAAATCATCACAAATACTCAGAGGTGGGTAGCAACAAGTTACATTCGCTCAGATACATTTACTTGAGTAAATTTTTGGAAAAAATCTACTTTTAGCAGTGGTTTTACTGCACCATACTTTTTAGCTTTACTTGAGTAATATTATTATGAAATATCGCTACTCTTACTTGAGTAAGATTTCTGGGTCCTCTACCAACTGTGAGTAACTTCACTGAATGAGAACCAAGCATGTTCTGACAAAATGCACAAGACACAGGCCTACAGTTTATGTTGAAGTGTGACCTCTTGTTCGTACACAAGCTTTGTTGTTGTTCAAATGTTATGCTCTATCTATCTCTATCTACTATGTATGTATGTGTGTATATATATATATATATATATATATATATATGAGTATTGATTGATATTGGGGAAAAAAACTGAACTGAAAAACTGTTTTCTTTCTGCTTGGATTTGCTATTTTGTAATTATGTTGTTTGTTTGTGTAATTTACATCATCTCAGTCTTTAAAATACCTCAACTTGCACATAAAGTTATGTTTCTCCATCTGATGACATCATCAGTTACCCAGTACTTAAGTAGCTTTTTTACAAAATACCTTTTCTTAAGTCATTTCTTGGATGATTACCTTTTTACTTTCACTTGAGTAAAAGTATATTGAAATATTGCTACTCTTACTTGAGTACAATTTCTGGGTACTCTACCCACCTCTGCAAATACCAGTGGAAAGTCATTATAAAAAGAGTTTGACTCATGCAATGCCAATACAGATTTTTCTACTGGTTATTAAGAAGGGCATAAATAATTTTCAACAAGCCATTTTTGTTAAAATTTAAATCACATAAACAAGATAAATTCTTTTTTTTTTAAAAGATTGACACTTTTTCTTGGTTTTATCTTCCAATGAGAGATGTCTATCTCAATTCCTGTCATAAACAATGACAATAATTGCTTGAATGACGATCATTTTGAATTCTAAATCTACCAGGGATATGAATAATTTTCGATCTAACCTAACTGTATCTCAGAGGCTTGATCACTGATTATCCCTTCATTACAGGACTGTATGTCTGGATGAGACCTTCAATATAAGATCATTGTGCCAAATTACAATTAGAATAGTTATTTTTACAGGGCGGTAGGGATCATCTAATAACCGCCTTATCGGTATCATACCTGTTCCAGTTTAATGCGCACCTTCAGTCGGATAATGAGCTGTTTTCTGGATACTGATTAACAAAGGAAAGCTGCGTGTCTAATAGTCATTTCCTTGTTACGCACTGAGAACAGAAAGAGTGAGAAACTGCTCTTCAAGCCGGGTTTGAAAAAATGTGTCTTACCGCTCATTTCTTGTTCCTGTAGGGATCAGACCAGGAGTAATCAGGTCCACATCCCTCTTTCACCTCCAAAAACAAGTCACGAATAAAAGCTGAGGAGTGAGAACACTGAGTGGGCGCCTCCTGAGAGTGCGGAGCTCCGGAGCGCACAGGGAGGTTTTCCTTTACGCACACACTCACACCGTTCCGCGCACCGCGCTCCAGCTCCGTCTCTCCCTGCAAAATCAACAACCCACAGGTGGGAAAATGGATCGATCCGCCATCACTTCACAGGTATTGCAGTCCCACGATCAGACCTTTGCACGAAGAGCTCGGTGAATGGGAAGGGATTGTGTATTCAGCGTCCGCCAGCACCAGATGGCGCTTTGGACTCATGCATATCCCTACAGAAAGTCGTACCAGCTCTGTATTATTACAATGGATTTCCAAAGTTACGATATGCGTCCTGAAGTGAAGAGCCACACTCAGTGCATTAGGCTTAAGGGTTAAACTATGACTTTTGTCATGAAACCCGCCTCTTACAAAAAATATCCCAAAGGGCAGTGACTCACTAAGGCTGTGATTCAGCTCCTGGAGATTTCCCCAGGAACATATAACACCTAAGTTTTTATCATGATAACTGGACAAAAACAGGTGATTTGTACAGTGAAAAAGTAACATGAACGTACTTTAATCTGAACCATTCTATTCTAACTCTGGATGTATGTTCAGGGTTGTCGTCCTGGAGGGTAAACCTGTCCAGTCTCAAGTCTGTTGCTCTCTCTTTTCAGGTTTAACTCCATTTAACTCCATTCATCAACCCATAAAACTCTGAGCAGTTTTTCTCTCCTTGCTGAAGAAAAACATAGTATGATTCTGCCACCACTAGGGAATTGTTGTATCCAGCCAGATGTGCAGTGGTAATTTTTGGTAATTTGCATCATTTTGCATGAAGATCAAAAATGTACATCTCTGTCTGAAGAACTGTGGTCGTTATGTTGCTGTTTGATCACTCATGTTCTTTAAGTGTTGAACTTTGTGGTGACAAATATGGTACGAAGTCCAAGGGGTGTAAATACCTTTGCAGGCACAGAGGAGACTCTGTGGAAGACCCAGAACTCGCTGGAGGGACTATATATGCCATCTGGCCTGGAAGCGTCTTTGGATCCCACAGAATGAGCAGGAGGATGTTGACCTCTGGGGTTCCCTCCTGGACATGTTGCCCTTGTGCCCCAATCTTGGACACGCAGAAGACAATAGATGGATGGATATTTTTATTTAGGAAACTGGATGATGAAACAGCTAACTTAGGGCTCATAAACTAAAACTGCAAAACTTTGATGATGTCACGTGCTTCCATGTTTGCTGCATTTATTTGTGTTATTTTGTAAAATTTTACTTTCCATAAAAATTCTGTTTCACTTTACAAACAATGCTGTTTTCCAAGTAAATTCCACAAGGTATCAGTTTGACACAAAAGTATAGAAGCAGGCCTTGTTGTTCCTTCAGTTTTTTATGGATAACGTGTTATAGCACGGCAACGCCTGGTTTCAGTTTTCAGTTTAATGTAAGGCAAAAGTGTAGAATATATAGTCTCTTTGATTGACAATATAAGGAACTGAAGAGATATCTGATTCATTAAAAGAGAAGACACATTGCCAGAGGTATAGGCTGGCAACCTTGGAAAAATGCTATTGGATTTATAGGTATGATGGAAACTTCTAACCAAATTCCTACTTGACAGCCCTATGAATAGTGTTCGTCAAAGAAGAAATTATGCAGTTCAGCAAAGTTCCTTGGGCTTTTCCTCAAACTGTTGTTCAAGCACTGGCAAAACATAGAATCATGACTCTTTTACTCTACATTCAGTTAGTTGTTTAATTTCATAGAGAAAAACTAAATTTACTCTGGAACATTTTGGCTTTTCAATTCATATAAATATATTTATACTTAATGATGAGAAAATTAGAGATGGAATCGCCCTATAATTTTATTTCCATTTCTAAAATAAGTAATGGAGTGATGCCAATGAGTCTGAGGTTAAAAGAGAGAGGTTGGGGATATTTCAGATTTACCAAAGTCATCAGTAATATTTTTGTTACCCACAAGAGAAAGATGTCAAGCTTGTTTAAAAAGTAAGTACATTCTCAGTGCAGAGGTGCGCTGTATTATTTCAGCTTATCAGATTTTTATAAATTAATTGTGAGACCATAGGCATCATTTTCAAACAACTATGAGACCTGGAAACAACAGGAACATGTCATCTTTTATGCTGCTGCACAGCCAACAGACTGGCTCAAAATCACAAAAGGTTTATTCTATTCTTTCTGGAGCAAGAGGGAACCAACAAGCCTCAGGTAATCTGGACGATTGCTGCAACTAACAGGCCAAATCAAAACACAGAACATCAGATGGTGTTCAGCTAAGAAAACACCACCATGCATAACACATAGTGTAGTGAATCTGTAGACTCTTGGTAATATGGCTTTGTGTGGGCCGCAGCTGTTTGTACTGTTGCCTTGTAGCAAAAGGTCCTGGGCACAAATCCCAGCCTACAGTCTTTCTGCATGGAGTTTACATCTTCTTACCGGGTATTCCAGCTTCCTCCCACAGCCCAAAAACTTGATTGTTTGCTTAATTAGTTATTTACATTTGCCCTTAGATATTAATGCATGTGTGCATGGTTGTTCATCCTGTGTGTGTCTGTATTGCCCTGTGATGAACTGGTGACCTGTCCAGGCTTCTATCGATAGGCATCTGCTCTCCTTCGCAGTTTAAGTTTTTTAAAACTGCTAAACAGAGTTAAATCAGGAAGTGTAGCTGTTAGCTTCCACCTGTCATATGACTAATTTAATTTACAACAAGACCACAGTAATATGACATCTTTCTACTACAGGTAACGGAACTCTCACCAATGTTAACTTCACAGAACCTTGCTTCAAAAAATCCAATCCAACCCTTTAAAGAGCTGCTGAACCTGGTCAATTGACAGAATATGGAACCAAGACATCAGTCATTTGAAACTGTGGGAAGGATTCAGAAACGGTGTCAGCCGCAAAAAATGATGGTTGTTCCCAGTCAGCTGGAACAAACATTTGGACCGAGAACAACAACAAAAAAATTGTGAGACTTGGAAAAGGAAACATCAAGCTATACCTCAGAATGAACAATCAAGAGCTGAAGAGAAGCAGTCATGGACTGTGAAAGTGATGAATGAAAGTGATGCTAAGAGATGAACCTTGGAGCTGCGTTGGTCAAGGAGATGATCCTGAAATCTTAGTTTGATGCTGTCTCAATAAAACATTTAACAACTGACAGGCTGAAGAGAGCCAACACATTTCCACAGTCATCAATCGGGCTAAATTTTCTACTACTGCCTTTTCCACTAGCATTCAGTGAGTCCATATATTTTAAAAGACATTCACATTTTTCACATTTTCATTATGTTTTACAAAACCAGAATCTTCACCTGATGAAATAGTAAATAGCATATTTTATAGCAACATAAAACTGAAGGACTGAGAATCAAGCAGAAGTGATTCCAGATTTTTCTGTAACAGCTTGTAGTTCATGTTACTTCCTGCTGTTGACAGGGTGTGATATGACGTCTTTGAGTTACAGAACAGAACCAGACAGGAAATAGATGACTGCCTACAGAAACGTTCACTATTTCCTTGGAACGTTAATAGTAAGCTTTAGTCTGGCCTCCTCTCATCTGAGTAAAGCAAGGCTCATATTTTGGATATGCGCCTATTTTGGAACTTGCAGGTGTTTAACATTTACCTCTTAAAGATACAAATAAGCAATAGTAGTACTACTCTAAAATACACCAGATGAGCAAATGAAAAATAAGTTTAAAACTCTTTAGGAAGGATTTTCACAGAAAGATTATTTTCCAGCAGGGACAGGAAAGCTGGTTAGATTTGATGGGAAGATGGCTGGAACTAAATAAAGGACAATCCAGGAAGAAAATCTGTTGGAATGAAAACTGGAGCAGAGGTTTACTTTCTAAAAGGACAACAGCCCTAAACATTCAGCCAGTAGTCAATCAGTAGAATGGTTTAGATCAAAGCAAATTCATGTGTTAGAATCTCTTTGGATGACTGGATGAAAGTGATATTCAGTGTTTAATCCTGAATTTTGATCGGCTGAGGAGAAGCTGCTGAGGCATTTATTTGGGCCCATCATAGTCATAGTTTGGTTTCTATAGTTACTGAAGATGTGGGGCTGCATGTGTAGTTAAAGGAGCACTGGCTTAAAGCATTAACCAAACAGTATTTATAGAGTGTGTTAAAATGACCTGAATTTATGAAGTCCTATCAGTTGATCCAATCATTTTAAACATGAGATTCTAAAAGGGCTGTAACATGGCTCCCCCAGTGATTCCATCTTGTGCTACATTTCTGTCACCTGCATTTCTTCTTGGTCATGCATTTAAACAAGACTCAAAAGTCAGACTATGTACCCATGTCCCCTGATCCTAATATGTCCACCTCTGTTCTGCTCTGTATTCTTCCTCCTTTTGTCTCTCTGCCCAATTGTCTGCCATTAACTTCTGTCTGCAGAGAGGGCAGCCCATCCTCTGGCAGTGTCTGTGGGGGGGGCGGTACAATGGGGATGAGCATTCCTGCTTCTGTCTCTGAGGTGACGGCGACACAGAGAGGCCATTGAAACCAGCCCAGCGCCCCATGGTTTACTCATGCTGGAATGTGGGATTTCTTAACATAAATAGCCAAATTTCCAGAAACCATTTGGCTTAATCGGAGCTCAGAGCTGAAGCTTTATAACTTGTACTTGTTTTTATTGAAACAATAAAATCACCAGTGGCACAATTATTGGCAGCAATAGAGTACAAACCCCTTTTGTCAATAGCTCAGCACTTAGTCTTCTCTAATAATATTTCACAGGGTTGGAACATACACAGAGAGAGATCTTTAACCATTCATCTTTGCACAATCTCTTTAGAGCTCTGAATCTCTCCTATGCTCTTCTCCATTTAACTCCTCCCACAGGTTTTCAATAGGATTAGGTCTATGGAAAGAGGTCGATCGTAAATCATTTCTGTGTTGATTTGATCACATTTTGGATCATTATCCAGCTAACAGTCCAAATAATGACTGATTTTCAGATTGCTGGTAGAGTCTATCAAGTTTTTATTGAAAATGAACAGGTGTTTCAAAGATTTCACGATGCCATGCACTCTAACAAGGTTCCCGAGACATCTGGAAGACCATAAGGCCCACAGAATCATAGATCCTCCACCATACTTAACAGAGGACATGACGTGCTTTGCTACATATTCATTCTTTTTTTTCACACCGAACCCAACTGGAGAGATAGTTGCTGAAAAGTTTAATTTTAGTCTCATCTCAGTTAAAGTCCCAGTATGGTTCAGCAAACTCCCCATCAAGGAAAAGCTTGTATTTTTAAAGTGTTTTTAGTGTGAGATAATGCTACGGCATTGAAAAGATTAATTCATTTTAAATCTTTTTACACACCTTTACCAGGGGGGGCTGATAAATGTGTTGGGCAAACCCAGTTTAGTCATAAACATGTAGTGAACAGCATCCTTGATCATAATGGCAGAAGATAGTATAATTTCAGCAGTATAATGACAACTGCTTGGTTAATACTGTCTTCCATTATGTGACTGTTAGAGCTGATAATAAAGAGCTCTGATGAAAGGCTTTTGAAGCTTCCCTGCACGCAGGATGAGTGCTACATTCCACAACGTGCAGATTAAATTGCAGCAGTCTGTTGCCTTTATTCCCTCTGTTTGTTCCACTATGTTCCCGCTCAGAACACAACAGACCCGGCTCTTCATCCAGCAGCTGACCCCCCAGGGCCCAATCTATGACTCAAGCCTGGTGGATGCACAGAATCGCCCCTTTGTGTTTAAGAAGAATGTGTCTTTTTTTCTGACTTTTTTGGAAGCAGCAAAAGAGAGTGGTGGAGGCATGAGTAACTGGCAGAGATTTAAATCTGCAGTGATTTATGATTCCTTTGTGAGTCAGATATGGGACAGCAGCTCAAACTAGTGTGCAGCTTGTTGGAATAAAACACCATTAAACACTTTAAGACAGAGTTCTGATCCAAAGTAAAGAAAGAGAAAGGTATAAATGAAGCACACAGAACTGTTTTTTTGTATGAAGAAATAGGAAGCGACAGAGTCAATAAACAGTAGGTTGTGAACTTTTCAACATCTGGGTTTGCGTTGATAGGAAGACATGTGGATATATATATATATATATATATATATATATATATATATATATATATATATATATATATATATATATATATATATATAATTATATAGTTTAATGATCAACATCAACATCTCTACATCAGTAAGATCAAATCTTCAGCATTAAAGGAGAAATTAATGTTGAAACAAGCAAACAAACAAGTCTGAAAAAAAGCCACAAATATACCCTAACAGCTAAGTCGTGTTTGTGACTGAATGTGCTTCAACTAAACCTCTTTATATTTATGACCCCATTCCCATATTTTTGCATGATAACACACAATAAGTGTCAGATTTTTGAGTCTGGTTAGATTATATTTAATAAAAATAAGACTTACAGTGGTATGGTCAGCCTATTTGTTATATTAAGGAAGAAGAGAACAAGCTTATCTCTAAAAGGAAGCTAATATAAACTAAACTTTCTTTTCCTTATTTTGGGATGGAGTTGCAACAGAAAAGGAAAAGATGAGTGTGTAACAACTCGGTCAACACAACAGATCTTAACTCTAAAATCACTTAACTCCTAGATTAGCTGAGCAATAGTTTGTTCACAGTCATTGTTAGGAAAGTCACGGTGATTACATTTCAAAGCTCTTGATTCATCAAACCTTGTCTCATCAATCAGCAGGCATATTCTCATCTAATCAGCTGAACAAGCCTCTAATTGTTAAAGTGGATAAAGATCACAAAACTAAGAAGGTTGTTTTGTATGTAATTGTTTCCTCTTTTTATGTCATTAGGAAATTACCTTTAGTAGGAATCTCACAGGTAACTTTGAATCATGGAGGAATTACGAAACATTTACAGAACAGGGCTCATCAGATTGCCAGAAAAAAGTAAGATAACAGTTTGTTTATCAAAGACCTAGACAGAGATTTGCCAGAATAAGGGCCTTTGTTTGGCTGCAATAAAGTTCACAGCAGCATGTGAGATTCCTTGCAAAAGTATTTCTACCCCTTGGACTTTTTCATAATTGTTCCGTTACAGTCACAAAATGTACACATTTATTGAACTTTTATGTGATAGACCAAAACAAAGTAGTGCCTAGTTGTGAAGTGGAAAGAAATTAATGCATAGTTTTTAATCTGAAAAGTGTGGCCTGCATTTATCTTTTTGCTCACATGACCTTAAAAATAATACACTGCTTTAAGCAGTCACTGTATTACAGTTTTTCCTCAATCGCTTTGGTGCATTTCTCAGAACAGAATTGAAATTCTCAAAACTACTTGTTCAATCATCAAATCACTGCATCACTTGTGCACATCAAAAAAGCAATTTCTGATTCATTTGAACGCGTTGCAAATGCTTTTGTACATCGTAGAAGTGATTATGTACAATTCTCTGCTTTTTCCTACATTTGCAATTGCTTTTGTCATGTTGATCAAAACGAATTATATGGGTCTCTGTTGTTGCTGTTATATGGGTCTTAACCTCCACAACATTTAAGCATAAGTTCATCGTATAAGTCTTTACATGCAAAATGCTTGAACAGGTTCTCATAATATGTCCAGCATATTTATATACTTTTTCATTAGATGTTTTTTTTTTTTCTAAATCTGTCCTGAACTGGTAAATTGCTGCCCTATTACCATCACTAATAGGGTCCTGAGTTTCTCCAATGTGGGTAAATGTGTGAAGCATTAGATCAACCAATAATCAACCAGTTTTCTGAAATAGATCAAAGGTGCTATCAACAATCAACTGGCAAGAATATAGTGTACATAACTGGAACACAACACAATATTACAGTTCTGACAATGGAAGGACGAGGATTTGGACAGGGTCAACGGCCAGAGAGAAGAACAGGAACAGTGAGGCTGTGGCAGAGGAGTAAGGAGGCAGGAGAGGCCAGTTTCCATTGCTCCAACATCATCAGGCAATGGTTTGCGGCCCTCAACAGGATTCTGATTGAGTTCTCCTCACCTTACTCCTCATTCCTAAAAGATTCTTTCCGTGCTGCATCACCAGAGAGGACATTCGTTGTGATGTGGATGAGAGTTTATGGCCCAACAGACATGAAGATGAGGAGATGTAGGAAGACTGCACTGTAATTCCTACAGCACTGCATGTACAGTTTTCCTTAAGGAGATTGTTTATGTTTCCATTTCTATTTTTTTTCCTTTGTGCTCTCCAGTGCTGTATTTTCCTTTCTGTGTCATAATGACATCGTCTGTCAAATTACAGTAAAAGCGTAAATGTGAATCTTGTCCAATCTCTTGCCATTGATCTTCCATAATTACACTTTACAATATGTCATCAAAACTTTAGCCACAGTTTACAGCAGAGCATCCCTTCAGACTATACTGCTGTATTGACAACATGACCGAACAATCTGACTCTTATCCACACACACTGAAACAAAGACTTGTCACACCTTTTTAAAATAATAGCACAGACCATAACCTGAACTCCCCCTGCTTACAATAGTTACAAAAAAAAATTTCTAAAAAATGTTCTCGCAAAGTTTTCTGGCATTTAGCAAATAGAAATAATTTTGGTAATTCTAACCGACCCAAAACTAGAAAAGTTTGGTCTGATTTAATTTCAGGGAGTGAAAAAAAAAAAATATGTATGTGTCTTTTTATTCGTTGTATGTAAATATATGGTTTGAAATGTTAATGTTAAAGTTAGACTTCTTGTTTGCACACAAGATGATGATATTTTCTATCTGCTGAACCCACATTTCAATTTGGAGATCAAGGGAATATACAGTAAAATTAAATATGCAGGATACACTTGTAGTACTTTGCACTGCTCTAACATAAATATAATACTCTGTACAGTATGTATTGGTTTAACCACTTTATGCTTAGAAACGTGTTTCTTTTGCCTGAATGTATTTTTGTATTTTTTGTACTGATGTCATTTATTTTTCCTAATTTTTCTTATTTGATTCCTTAAAATATCATAATTTGAACATTACCTCATATACTCTCTGTCGGCTCGCATCATATTTTTAAAAGAAATTTACTCAGATATTTTGGTCAAACAGTTACTCAGGACTTATGTAGCCTTTTTAATAAATAATTTTACATTTACTTGAATAAGTTTGATGGATGACTACTTTCTTCAACTTGAGTAATAATATATTGAAGTAATGCTGCTTTTACTTAGGTATATTTTTTTGCTTTTCTACCCAACTCTGTACATAGTATATAAAAAAAAACCAAGGAACACAGCAGACATGTCAGGGATAAATCTGTGAAGAAGTTTAAAGCAGAGCATTAAACAGAGAAGTAGCCAAGATACCTTTGGTAACTCGGGAAGAATTGCAGGCATCCAATCCAGTGTTCAGGTGGGAGAATCTGGTCTCAGAACCAGCCTTGTGCTAGACATAAGAACTTCAATTTGCAGTTTCCCACAACCCAAGTAGGGGACGCTGCAAATATGTGGAAAAAGGTTCTGATCAGATGAGACGAAAACTGAACAGGTTGGCCTACATGCAAAACACTGTGTGTCAGGAAGTGAACTCTGGACCTCACCATGAACACATGGCAAAACATAATGGTGGCAGCACCATGCTATGGGGATGCTTTTCTTCCACACGGACATAAAAGTTGGTCAGAGGTGATGGGAAATCCTGGAAGAAAACCTGGTAGAGGCTGCAAAATAACAACAACAACAACAACAACAACAATAATAATAATAATAATAATAATAATAATAATAATAATAATAATAATAATAATATTTATTTAACCAAGTTTGTCCCATTGAGATCAAAAGATCTCTTTTACAAGAGAGACCTGGACAAAACTGGCAGCATACAGAGAGATGGAAAAACAAAAGAAAAGAAAAGAAAAAAAAAACCCCAAACACTTAGTTACAACACATAGTCACAATAAATGTAAACTTACAATAAAACATATGCAAATGACTGAAGTAAAACAATTGCACTTCTGCAACAAGAAAACAACCCCAAACATACAACCAGAGCTTCAATGGTATAGATTAGATAAAACCATATCAGTGTGTTGGAATGACCCAATCAAAGTTCAGGCCTAAATCCAATTGAAGAACTTGAAACTTGATGTGCATGATATTCTTCATCCAGTCTGACTGAGCTTGAGCTGTTTTGGAAAGAAAATGGTCAAATATTTTCATAGTTTTTAGATGAGTAAAGCAGGTACACACTAACTCCAGAGGAGTTGCAGCTGTAACCACGGATAAAGGTGGTTCTACGAATTTTTAACTGGGGTGGCTGAATACACAGAAAGCAAAAATGAAAAATTGAAGTAAGACAGAAAGTTTAAGGGTTTTTTTATGAAACAATTTTCAATCAAGTATCAAATGACTCTTAATTGATTACATCAACAGACTTTGATCTTGCCTGTTAAGGCATCAGTAAGTATTGGCCTGGGAGCCCAAGCTATGTGTCCTTCATATTTCTTTTCTTCTGTTGGTATTTTTCAAACCAGAAGAAACCTTCATTCTGTGTGGGTCTGTTTGCATATTTACAACCACCTTAAATCATACTGTGGCAACGGCTGTTCTTAGTCGTTAAAATAAAAGAAGGCATTTTTGACCCATGTTGAATAAAATGTACTGCACACTGTAGGAGAGATAATATAGTGCAGAAACTAAACTGTCCTCCAGGACACAGGGGGGATGCCATCTGTCATTACTAACTCATTATGCTGTCTGCAGTCTGTATTTTTCACATTTAGGAACACCGACTCAGACAGGCATTCACACACAAACATTATTCTGTGTGGTGAAAAACACCGGCCGGGCCCGCTCCTCTTCCTGTCGCTCTCCTTCCAGGGCAGCGAGGTTTAAACTGATGTCTGAATTACAGGGTGTAGCACGGCCATTTGAATCTGAGCTCCACCACACTTGGGAACTGGAGACACAGACTTTACCAACTACTGCACATCAGTTTCCAGATGCACAGTGTTAAAAATGCTTCTTTACAAACCACGAGCTAAATATTGCCTTGCAGAGATGAACAGCCACGATAAGCAAAGCTCTCTTGGAGAACTTAAGGGTGCGTATTTAGGTAAGTTGCAGCATATACTGTTCAATGCTTAAATGGACAAACTTGGACTCCAATCCTGCTGTAATTTGGGTTTTTTTGTTTTACTGGCATTAACAGAACACATGAGGAAAACTGTGCTCATAAAACAACAATGAAGCACCAGAGGTACAGAGAAGTTGAAGTCTGGGATGAGGGCTATTCATTAAGATCCAAAGAGGTGGTTTTTGTTTTTTGTTGCCACACCTATTCATTATTTGGTCCCTAAACTATTTCCAAATCTAGCTCAGCATCAGTGACCGTCTGAAAAAACAATGGCTTTCTTTTCCAAAGGAAAACAAGGAAGCGACTCTTGTCTCTCTCAATGATGTCTCAGTCTCTGTTTACTAAGAATAACAAAAATCTGCTTTTAGAAGCTAAAGATGCACATGACTTTGTGACCCAAGAGATTCCTTAAAGCTTTAATTTACTTTCACCAGAGGCCTGACCAAGCAAATCCCCTATTTCTATGGCACTTTGCTTAAAATTTTGACTGGGCTATTTTATGTCCTTCACATGGGTACAGTTTCTTATAAGACAAAAATGCTCAATTTGATACCCGCTTATACTTGCTGGGTTGCGGGCATTTCAGTTCAGTTCAAAAGTACTGTATTTATCCCAAAGGGAAATGAAATGTTACTGTAACTTATAACATCTAAATATTGTCAAAGAGTCATTGTGGATGGTGATGCTGTGGGCCGGAAGGATCTCCGGTAGCAGTCCGTCTCGCAACAAATCTGTAGAGGCCTCTGACTTAAGACTGTTGCTGTCTCATGAGTGTCATGACATGCTAACAGCTCACTTTCTAGGCAGCAGAAACAATATTCCACAGTAACATGTCCTGGATGAAACCATCAGTTGATTTTATCAAGAACTTCTAATCCACTTCACTTTCTTTTGCTGCTCCTCTTTAAATCTCTGTCTGGCCATGTAGCTATGAAGCCAGACAGAGTGACATTGAAGTTGAGGATATGATCCTTGCCCACTATGATCGATGGAAGAGATGGTTTGAACTTCCTCCTCTCACTGCTCTTTGGTCCTGCTTTGCATCCACGAACCCCTCTTTTCAATTCCTGTAGGATTTGGGGTCATAGTTCAGGTATTATTTGCATTATTTGCGCTTTTGAGATGCTAATCAGCTGCTCCCAGGTGTAAAAACAGTATCTTGTCACCAAGGTTACACATCATGACAACTGCCTGAAGGTTAAAAAAAAGTAAAACTCCTTCCAGCTGCACAGTATCCAAAACCACAGGGGATAATTGTCCAAACATGCAACGCCACAACCAAAACATTATGAATAAAAGTCTACAAAAAGAGCAAGCTTGAACTTATGTAACAGAGCTACTGTAACATGCTGCCACCATGAGCAGCTAAAACAAGAAGCTGAATTCACACATATGGATGTATCACATGTCTATTTCCACTCTGCTTCTCTTATCATGTCCTAGAAAGCTGTAAAGACTGACTTAACAATGCTCTGTTGTGCATCGCTCAGCTTGCTGCCAGGTCTGAATCCACAAAAGTGTGGTCAAAAAGAAAAACACATGGATCAACTGCTTTGGTGTATCATCCTAAACCAAACATCAAACTTTTTTCTTCTCATGTAAAATAATCAGTCGAAGTTCCTGAATAATCCTTGTTATGTGTGTAAAGTTTTCATGAATGTTTCCATCATAGCAGCTGGAAGATAACAGACTGAGAGATGAAAATCAACCATTCTTGATTTGTTTTTATGTTTTATAAGCCATAATTACAATATTAAAGAGTCAGTAAAATATGAAGATGCAGAATATTGCTAAATAGCATTGGAAGAAGTTGAGGTTTTTTGGCTGAGCGCCTGATTTGTGAGAAAGTAATTTCCTGGGAAGAAACTCCTGGCTGAACCTCTTCATCCTGTTTAACTAGGATCTCACTCTCTCCACCCGTTTCCTTGCCTGCTCTGTTTTAGCTCCCCTTCCTCCAGCTTTGTGTTTTGGTAGGGTGGTTCTCTTTTTAATCCTCACTGGATCTTATTACAAGCATATCTAAAATAAGCAACAAGGACCAAAGTATTATTCCTTATAGCTCTTCATGCATGTTTTGAATATGATAGATTGTGCTGCCTGACTTCCTGTTATTGTCTGCATTGCTCCGTCCTTTAATTGTTTTTACCCTCCCTGCTCATCAGAGACCATCTGATACTTGTCAACAGGAGCTGTCCTCCCAGACTTTTCCCATCTAAGATGTTATCTGTCTTTATCATCACACCCACCCCCTCACCCTCATCACATCTGCTTCTCCTTTTTCTTCTCACACAGAGCTGTCATCCTCATCTCCCCAGCATCTCCTCCTGTGTCCTCCATGCTCTTTCCTACGTTTTAGCTCAACTCTCAGTCAATCCAGGCTCCCCCGAGTTTTAACTTGCTCCTTTTTTCCACATGTAACAAGATATCACTTTCTCTCGGCTGGCTCAAACCTCTGGGATCTGGTTCATCCAGAGGAATCTCAAAACTTTTAACAGATTATTTCTCAGGTTGCAACAGCTGGTGGTGGCATTAACTCTTCCCTCAGTGCGTATAAGTGAAACCACAGACTGGGCGAAACTTGAATCTCAGAAATCCTGAGGATGTTAAGAGCTGGGGTTTTTTTCTGAATGTGAATAAACTTTCTGTTAAGTTTCTGGGTAGTTAAAATACTGCAGCAAAAATACTTTTGTCAAACCACACTGTACATTTTAGCAGTGTTGTAGAGTTCAGTTACGTTTAACTTGGGTGCAGGATGGTTTAAAGATGCCTTTAAAGAACTGAAAATGCATCTGTGAAATCTTAAGGAGTCAAAAACGTGCAGTAATGTTTTATGCCCAACCACAGTGCCTTGCAAAGGTATTTATTTCCCTTGAACTTCTTCTGATTTTTTTTTTTTTTTTTTTCAGTTAACAACCTCAAATTTCATTGTATTTCACTGGGATTTTATGTGATAGATCAACACAAAGTAAATGGTCTACTACTTATTTATAAGGTGGAAAGAAAATGATGCATAGCTTTTTTTTTAAGTTTTAAGCTAAAGTCTGAAAACTGTACCATGGCTTTGTGTTCAGCCAACTTTACTCTGAATCCTGTTCAAGTAATTACCTTCAGGAAACACCTAATTAAGTGACCTAAACATAAGAATAAATGCATCTGTTCTCTGAATGCCCCAGAGGTTTGTTAGAGAACCTTAGTGAACAAACAGCATCATGAAGATCAAGGAACCAAACAAACTGGTCAGGAAAGAAGATGTGGAGAAATTTAAGGCAAGGTAAGATTATAAAACAGTATCCCAACATCTTTGAACATCTCACATCCATAATAGATAAGAGTATGCCACAACATCAAAACCTATCAAGACATGGCCATCCACCTAAACTGACAAAGTATTGTTAGAGAAGCAGCCAAGAGGTTCACTGGGACTCTGGAAAAACTGTGGAGATCCCCAGCTCAGGCGAGAGAGTGTCTTTGACAGGACAAATATTATTGTCTACTCCATATATGCCCTTTATGGAACTGTGGCAATAAGAAACTCATTGCTGAACGAAGGTCATAAGAGTTCTGTTTGCAGTTTATGAGAAGTCATGAATAGAATAGAAAGAATAGAAATATCCTTTATTGTCCCACGATGGGGAACTTTCTGTGCAACAGCAGCAAAGTGACAGTGACAGCCAATAACAGCAAACAGATTCACAAGATAGAATATAAAATATATATAAAAACAGAATAAAGAATAAAAAATACTGTACAGTAAAGGCACATGGGAGACTGGAAGAAGGTGCTCTGATTAGACCAAAATTAAACTTTTTGTCGACATGTAAAACTAGCAGTGTACATCACCCTGAACACACCATAGCCCCACTGAAAAATGCTGTTGGCAGCATCTTGCTGTGGGAATATTTATGTTTTTCAGGAGGAATCGAGAAGTTGGTCAGAGAAGAAAAGCCATTCGAGGCTCCAAAAGACTTAGGAGTGAAGAAGAAGGATTCACCCAGAGCTATGGGTAGAAATCTCATCTTTTAGATGTGCAAAGCTGGTACAGATATGTCCCTGAAGACATGCAGATAAATGTGCTTCTACAAAATATTGACTCAGGGAGGCGAAATTTAAAGTCTGTCACATTTTTCAGATTTTAATTGTAAAACATTTAGAATTGTCCTTCCTCTTCACAGATATGGACTATTTTCTGTTGTCATAAAAAATCCCAATAAAATAAATTGCAGTTTGTGGTTGTAACGTGACAAAATGTGGAAATGTCTAACTGGTATGAATACTTTTGCAAGAGACTATATAAGCATGGCGAGGAGAATATTTTTGTCCTCAACATTTAACGGAGGGAGCAAAAGTTAAATGACCCCCTGTGTCATACTGAGGATATCATGTTTAAAGAGCAGGGTAAAGGTCAGGGACATCGTCTGGTGATTGATTAAAAGAGTCACTTTATTCCCAGAGAGGAGACAAAATCACAAGTTCAAACACAGAGAGAGTCCTTATACTAAACAAACCAACATGAAGAGAGCGAGAAAAACAACAGCAAAACAAAACCCATATTTAGATTAGACCATAAGCCCAACCACACACAAACAGAGCAGTGTGGTAAGAGTCACAGTGGTTTATTACTGGAGGCCTTAGCCTGACATGAGAATGTAATTCTTCATCATATTGCCTCCTGTGAGGACCCCAGATTGATATGTTGTTATGGTTCTGCACCTCTGAAGTCTCTTATGTTGTTTCAATGGCTACATGTGTGTTTTAATCAAACAGAAAGATTTTGTACACTGCAAAAAATAAGTCGTATGGTATTAAATTTTAGCCATTAAAACTGTTTAGGTTATAATCAACTGTATTAGTTTGTAAATGTAATGTTTAATAATTGGTAAACTCTATCAATCGTTAATTAGGATTTAACTCAAGATGCTGGTTCAGTTAGCTGTTAGCTATGCTCCGTCGTTTTGCTCGGTGTCTAGTAGCAAATATTGAGGTTAAAGTGTTTAAGCGGGTTGTATTGTGAATGAATATAACTGTTATAAGCAGTTGTAGTTTAGAAAGTTTTAGTATTGGAGCAAGAATTGAAGTTTGGATTGAGCTTTTGCTAGTTCAGTTAAAGTGCTAATGCTAAAGTTAATTCCGGCTAGCAAAGGCTGATGAACCCCGCATCTTAGCTGTGGTTATCGGGGAAAAATGTTTACAAGCCACTTTCTTTGAAAAAAATTTAAAAAGCTTGTTACTATTTCAGCAGCAACTTCGAAAGAGCAGAGAAACTTGTTCTCTCTCTTAGGGCTGCAAGAACAGCATGTTGAATGCTGTTATTCTGGTTTTGATTGATTCTGTTTTGCACTTTCATTTGATTAATAAACTATAAATCGACAAATGTTGCCTCTTGTGAGTATAGTGACAGTCAGCATGAACCAGAATAGTTAGAATGTAAAATAATTAACTGGACAAATTATCTTAAAAATAATTAGAATACAACACATTCTGTTTTTAGCTGTTAAATGAGCATAATTTATACCAAATATGTTTTAACCTACCCAAATAAAACAATGAAATTGCTGCATCGATTTATTGGTGATAAACTAACTGCATCCTTGAACATGCAACCCTAACCTTCATTAATATGCAGTCGCTGACGCTTTCTCGGGTCCACCTACCACCGCCTCCCTCTCCTGCCCTCTTCTTTCCATCCTCTTCCAGCCTGTCAGCAGCAGCAGCAGCAGCAGCAGCGGAGTTGCTACACTGCGGGTCTGCGTCAGTGCAAAGTTCGAGCCCCATCGGAAACTTACGGCGCAGACCTCAAACCCAGCAGGAGGCCAAATATAAATTGTGGGGAAGTGATCACTGTGCGGTGAGTCATGATCTGAGTTATTTAAGGTAGGACTTAACAGAAACTGTAATTTCTCTGCGTGTGAGAGGTTCAAGAGTCACCTATAGGATGTTGTGTATGCAGGGTTTGCCTTTTTTTCCTGCAAAAACACGCTTGAGCCCATCTTTGTGCATAACAGAGCAATGAAAGCATTAGCAGCTAAGAGCAAACTGGTCTCACAGACAATTGGGTTAACACTCTGTTTTTTTATTCTGACTGAAATTTAAATTCATGCTTGTAAAAAACACATAATCCTGCAACCTCAATCACAATCAGGAAAATAACCTGTACCACAAAGCAAGCAGCCCTCCCTACTATGCTGCAATTTGTAACTTAAGTTGCCTGGTTTTAGTGTTACATTGTTAAGCCATTTACTTTAGGAACTTCACATTAATCCAGCTGTGATTCTTGTTTTATTGTATTGCAACAGGACTGGTCATATTGCAAAATAAATCAGAAGGTGTAACTGGAAGGTTTTGACTGGCTGTGGACTCTAAATAAGGAATATGGTGTTTGATGTAGAAATCTACAACTAGCAGCTCTCTCTTCTTCATTGAAACGGCAAAAACTCCCAAACCAGATCATATTAATTGAAGATTCTTAGAACAATGGAAAACTGGACAGCTAACCTATACATGATTCTGCTTATAAGAAAAGAACATTAATGTACCTCTTTTAAAAAAACAAAACCCAAGACTATCTATACACAACCACTATGACAGTAACAATTATCAAAAAAACAAACAAACAAAAAAAAAAACAACTCCTGATGCAGTACTGGTATACAGTTTTAAATCACTTTCAAAAGGAAAAGTTCAACTTCACATTCAAGTGTACTCCTGTGACTGTTATGTGGAGCTGTAGAGTACTGGAAATGTTGGCTCACAAGCTGCAGCAGGAGTACAAATAGCAGTAAATGAGCAGCTAGTGGAGGTGAACAGAGAAAGCAAGGTAATAATAAAACAGAAAATTAATATAGAACAACTACATATAGAGGACAAAGTTAAACATTAGGAATTAAATGGCTAAGGAATGTTGCAGGAAGCAAAATATATAAACCAGGGGACAATGAACATAAAATGCTTAGATCATAACTAAGAAGTAAATAAATATTAGGCTAATGAAATGCTGCAGGAGGCAAATAGAGTATCTGTCAGTGTTTCTCAGAACTATTTTACCAAGATGTCTCTAAAATATAAGAGATGACATTAAGCTCTGTTGCCTCACAGTATGACTTTGGTTCAAATCCTGGCCAGGGTCTCTCCATGTATTTTTCTGGGTACTCCCAGCTTGTCTCCCACTCTCCAAAAACATGCATGTCAGATGAATTGGCCTGAAGTGTGACTGTGTCCGGTTGTGTATGTTGCTGGCTCATGAACTGCCAGCCTGTCCAAGGTGTACGATGTTCTTCACATGATGACTGCAGGAGGTTGTCGGCAGCTCTCTCACGTAACTGAACACGATTTAGTGGGCACAGATGATGGATGGATGTAAGACATGTGCCCAAGTGTATCTGCTCTCTCTAGATTGCTCTCAGGTATGAGTTAGTGTGCATGGTTGTTTGTCCTGTTTGCCACGGTGAATATATATTAAAATAAGCTGTGGCACAGTTATTGGACCCCCTGTTTTCAATGCTTTGTAAAAAAAAAAAAATTGGAGCATATAGAAAAGGATGTTTGCTTTTCTGATCCTCTTTGCACAGAGTCCATCTGTCTTCAGCTCACCCCATAGGTTTTCTACAGGATATTGGTCTGATGACCAGAGTCGAGGGTTGATTTGGTGTCGGATTACCAAAGTCTAATATTTTGGATAATTGTACCACCTAAAGACCAAATGAAGACCAATTTTCTGTTTACTGGCTCAGCCACCAGATTTTTTGTTGAAAATCTCATGGTGTTTTAAAGAGTTCACAATGCTGTGCGCTCTAACTACTGCTCTACCTCCACTGCCTTTGGAATAGAAACAGGCTCATAGCATCACAGATCATTCATTGCATTTAACAGCAGCTATGAAGGGATTTTTCACATGTACAACATTTGTTAAAGGTGTTGTTGGCAAAAAAGATCAATCTCAGACTCTGCAGTACATAACAAACCCCACATGTATGTTTGTAACAGAAAATACTTTTTAATCACTCCCAAACGAACCAGTTGGCATCAAGGTAGCATAGAACGGTTGATTGAAAGATTTGGTCACCCCAATATACCACTCTTTGATACTACTCTGGTCCTCCACCAGTCTTGTTTTTCACGCTTCCAGTTGTTTTTGACTTCCTAATAGTTTCTGACTGTGGGTATGAGAAAGTTTTGGTGGGTAGCTATTTTCTTGTCTCTATTTCAAGACTTCAGATTAATGCAACACTATCCTTGGTTGAATGGCATGCTCTCCTGTGTCCATTTTGAAGAGTGACTAAGAGAAATCTACACATTTCCCTCCAAAGTACAGTCTTAAAATTCAACATTGACATTTGTAAGATATGTGCCTAAAGCATACACAGTGTGTGCCAATCTTAACATTAAAAAAAAATCAACAACTATGAAGTTAAAACAATGAAAGATGAATTCATTACAAAACTAAAAGAGCACATACCAAGCTAAGTATATTTGAACTTTCTGTAAGCTTTAACAAAAATGCTTTAATGTTCTTTAATTCAAAACAGCCAAGTTCAAGGATGGCTTAAACGTACCTTCAATCTTATACCTGGCAGTTCAAGGCCAATTTTTTGCATAACTGTTTGTCATGTGTTCTGTAATAGTTCAATGCATATCTTTTGTTTTTGATGGGAGACTTTGCAATGTTCTTTTGAAGAGCCAGTTTTATATTTGTTGCACCTCTGTGTTTGCAGGGTGGAAGTTTAGACAAGCTCTTTGTTCGACCGAGCTTTTGAAAGAGCTTAGATATGTTTGCACTTCACTTTTCTTTAACCTTTTAACCCTTGTGGTTTGTTGACTGACCCCCTCATGCATTAAAAAAAACTTAGGAAACCAGTGAATGTTTGTATAGCTATAAGCCTCCCTGTAAAGTCTGACATGTTTGCTTTTCTTTGTGCTATCCGGCTCTGCTTTCTTTACAGTATCATAAGATAAATCACCATGGGAGTCCAGTGCCTCCTCAATTTTTATCTTGAATGTTTTTTTTTGTTTCATGAACTATTTTGTTGATTCAGCAGACTATCAAGAAAAGAGCGAATGGGAGGAAACAGGAAGTTCATTTGCAGTACCAGTTCTGATCTGACACACGTGTCAACTCACTTTTATGTTCCTTGCAGCGTGAAGGAGGTGTTGCTCCTGATAGAAAGCTTGACACTTAAAATTTGTCACTGGCACAGCGGTTTGCAAAAGACTGTAGATACGTTAAACTTTTTCATATTTTGTCATGTTTCCACCACAGTTAGTGAATTTTATTAGAATGTGATGTGATAGAACATGTTTTTTTTATTTTTTATTTGAAAGGTAGAAAACAGAAAAATGTAATGTGAATTTGTATTCAGCTCCCTTCACTCTGATAACCCTAAACAAAATCCAGTGCAATCATCGACACTCGATGGTCATAATAAAGTCCTACTGTGTGTAATTTAATATCAGTATAAATCCAGCTGTTGTGAGAAGTTCTCAGTGGTTTGTTAAAAGGCCTTAATGAGCAAACTGTTAGGTAGTGGTGAGGTGACCACAGGGATAGGCTTTACTCTCAGATCTTCACCTTTCCTTCACCTCAGGTACCGTAAGTACCTGTATGCCTAACTCTATACACTTATATGCAAAATTCTATGTGTTGTGGAAAAATAACTGTACCTCATCTTGATTACAACATCACCAATGTGAAACATTGTCGTGGCAGCATTATGCTGTGGGAATGGTTCAACGTCCA
Organism: Anableps anableps; assembly: GCA_014839685.1. Taxonomy (NCBI): domain Eukaryota; kingdom Metazoa; phylum Chordata; class Actinopteri; order Cyprinodontiformes; family Anablepidae; genus Anableps; species Anableps anableps. The sequence continues at coordinate 8,593,626 of CM026083.1, forward strand.
GCAGAACAACGACCATAAATATACAGTCAGAGCCACAGTGCAGTGGTTTAGAGCAAAGCACCTTCATGCTTTAGAACGGCCTAGTCAAAGTCCAGATCTAACTCCAACCGAGAATTTGTGGTGAGACCTGAACACTGATGGTAACAGACACTCTCCATCCAATCTATCTGAGCTTGAGCTATTTTCCAAAATGAAAACACAACAATTTCAACCTCTGTATGTGTAAAGCTTCTAGAGATATTTAAGTACATCCATTCGGGAATCATATATCAAGTATTTTTATAAGCCTGGGGCAGGATATAAAAATGCATCGCCACGTAGTAGCAGCAGATCCCTATAAACTGAGAGTATACTGTATTTTTGAGCTTTGCATAACAGTCAGGGCATTCTGACCTCAACCACAGCTTGTTGGTGCTGTGCACTCCCAGCACCACGGGCCTCCTGTCGGCTGGAGGAAACAGGGTTGGAGCTGGCCAACTGCAGCAGTGACCTGTGTCTGTTTATGCAGTTCTCACTGAGATGCCTGGGCAAACCCACAAATATCAACAGTGCCCTGTTCTGCTGTCTCTGGTTCTGTAGTTCCAGATGTTTGCATAAAGCAGTAAATCCGCTTGCAGCAGAGAAAAACCCATGAAGGGGGAAGTATGTTTGACTGTGTGTGTTTCTGTGCCTGAGAGAAAAACAGAAATAAATGACAGCAAGTCTGATTTAAGTGACAGATAAAAAGCAAAGGAAGCAGAAACATGCAGAGTGAGAAGGTAGAAATGTGCTTCTCAACAGTTTATTTGCATGCCATTCCCATCATGGCCTCCAACCTGCATGTCTGCACTGAGGCTAATATAAAACAGGCTTGTTTACTGGATGCCTGCAGGTACAGTTTAGAGATAAACACCACGTCTAACAGACCTCAGTGTCTTTCTGTGTGTTTCAAACAAATCCAAGTTGGGGAATGAAGTTCCCAAAGTGAATTTATGTACTGGTATTACAGCTTAAAGGAGCATTTATGGTGAGTTTTACTGCTCACAAAATGACCAAGGAAGGAGAAAATCACATGGAAAGCTAAAATGAGGGGTGAGGAATTTGGAATGGAGAGTAGAAAGTGAGAACTTGTCAATTAAGTTGTTCAGATCTGTGAATTACAAGTTATATTCACTTAAATGTAGCTTAAAAATGGACTTCATAAGAAATGGGAAACTTTTTTTTATATTCCTGTGAGCTTGTTGGAGTCTAAATAAATCCTCAGAGAAGAGGAAGCTTACAAGCTACTCAGATGTACATGCTATTTCAGCTGACTTTAGCTTTTTAAAAAAATGTTCATATCTATGGGATAGAACATTCACGTGGATTGATGTTGTGTTCCTGCAGTGTATCAGTCCATCAAATCACCTGGGATTGATCAAGCTGGGTCAAGAACGCCAGAAACTCTTGATTTTTCTGTCAGACTGAAGATGTTACATTTCTGTGCTTTCCAGGTCTCATAGTTTGAAAGATATTTCCTTTACTTTCTTAACAAGCTCGTGGCGATATGACATCCACTACTACATTTTTAATTGTGTAGCAAGAACATCAGGTTGGAAGACTACAGCAAATATCCATCTACTGTCTTTCCCACTGTAGCCAATAACTGGTCTTCTTTTGTACTCATATGTTTCTTACTTTCTTTACATTCTCTGACTGTTCAGATGTTCAGATCAAGATTTTTTCTTGAAATCGATCCGCTTCTTTTAGGATTAGGTGCCAATACCAAGTCTCAGCTAGATACCTGCAGTTTTCACAGCACAGATTCGAACACTACATACAATATGTATAATAAAGATATGGAAATGAATGCAGTATTGATACGTCAACCCCTCAAAGGTGTGAATTGCTTTGAATGACCAGTTATCTTCCTCTTTCACAGTTTCTTTGATGATTCCGTCATGTGAGGCCAGTTGTAGCCTGTATGTGAAGCAGCTGGTGCATATATTATATATTCACTATGTAATAAATTGATTTTATGCTGTATATTTCTTATATATTGTGCAAAATAATTTAGACTCTTTGTCAGTTATCCACATTTTAGTGGCTCCTTGATTTGTTCCTTATATGCTCTCCTCTGCAATAAAACTGCAAGGCATGGCGCACATTCTGGACTGAACAGTGATCAACCTCTACTGTGTGCCGTGAGGTTGAGCAATGACAATGGACTTCCCTCCAAACTCCAAATGTGCATAGTAAACCATATATACTGCCATCATGGTGGTGTCATCCGGAGTGATAAATTCAGTCATCTGTTCTGCAATCCTTTTTGGATAACTGTTACTCTCAAGCATGGGTCTTCAAATTCAGGTCTCAAAGGCGAGTGTCTTGTAACTTTTAGATGTGTCCCGGGTCCAACACACCTCAAAGGGGGGAAACAAAGAAACTTTGCAATAAAATGTTCAGCCTTCTTGTTATCTCCTGAAGGTTTTGCTCTCTCTCCCTCTGTCTCACAGCCTAACCACAGACATTTTGTAGAAAACAGTTTCCTGTTGCATAGCCTCCTACTTTTCTGATTTTGTCATACTTCATTTTTTTAACAACTTAGCTACCTTTGATTCCACATCCTAACCATTAACTTCACACTAAAGAAGGATGTTGGCATCACGATTTGTCAGAACAATCTGATTATTGAGTTTCCAGCTGGAAATGAGCAGATTTCAGTCAAAAAGCAGATTTTTTTTTATGCATCTCTGCTTAAGGATGTCTATGGTGCAGCAGATGTAAACCCAAGACGGGGTGACAATATGGGAGTGGAGTGCTTGCAACTCCTTTTATACCAATGGTATACCATTTAAAAATGCCAATACCTAAAATCAGATAGGGACATCCCTAAAACAATTGAAAAAGCAGACCGGTCAAAAGTCATGCAAGAGGATTTAAAAGTTGTTACATCACAATTTAAAGATTGACAAGGTAGCATCTCCGGCTTGTAAATTCCAGCACCCTGAGACGTTAATCCATCTCTGGCTGTATCCTGGAGAGATCACGTGTTTGGAGCTTAGCACTGTTTCCCTATTTTCATTTCTCCAGTGGGCAGGAAGAAGGGTGTCCAGGAATAACAAAACAACAGGGCCTTCAGATTGTATAAAGAGAAAAATTCAAAAAGTACATCGGAAGAAGTGATTCCTTATCGGTAACAAGTTCAAAGGTGTTGCGTCATGAAAACTTTGACTCATGCATCAAGTGTTTTAGTTGACCACCTCTTTGATTGCATCAATAAACTTAACTGTAAACTATGTAACATTATGAAATCTAATAAAAGACTGCACATTCAAAGATTTACTTCAACTTAAGCCACTTACACTCTGTCAGGTTTGTTTTATGAGGTCCTGTCCAACCTACAGTGAAATAGCATCAGTCAGACCAAAGTTTCCTAATGTTTTTATGTTTGCCTGAATGCTCCTTGTCTTTGCCCTGAAAACCACTGACTTCTCTCTCTTTTTTTCTCTCTGGTCTTTAGCCTTCCTAATGTGAACTAAATGAAAACAGAGACCCCCCGCCGCCACCTGGAAAACACTGAAGGACTAAGTGGATTGAAGAAGGCAGCCACTGAGTGAGGGAGTCGGGGTAGGGAGGGGAGACAGAGAGGATTAGTAGCTAATCCAGTCCAACGAACAATCCTGAGGGATTTTTATCGTTCTTCCAGGACGATGCAGACAAAACAGTTCCTGGATTTAAACACTTTACAACAGCATATCCGACCTCTTCTGCCTTTGGTGTGGCGGTTTTAATTTGGAGAGGCCTTGGATCTTTGGTGCAGAAGAACCAGTGACCTGAGAAGAAAAGCGACAGGATGTCCTTATGGACAGTACAATGCCACACACATGGATAAACCTTTTCTAGTAGGAGACAGCACATGATTATGGACCCCTGCTTTTTCACACTGGCCTGACACTGAAGGGCTTCTTGGAATTTGTAATCAAGACTCACTTACAGTAAGAGAATATTTATTTCTTTTTTTATAATAATTTATAATCTTATAATTTCAGTTATATTGTAATCATGAGGAAAGAAACAGCGTATAAAGTGTTTGTAGGTTAATAAAAAAAGGCTAAGAGACAAAACTGTGTTGCACTATGTAAGATCTCCCCCTAAAAGTAAGTCCTTTTTCCTTTTTATTTCCTCTTAAGAATTGTTAAATTTTTAGCTAGTGTGCTGGCAGTGTCCTTAAGATAAAGTTTAACCACAAATTAACTTTCATAGGTTTGGGTAAAAGGCCGAGCACATTCTAGCTTTGTAAGGGTTCCTGAGGAGGTGATCCTCTTAAGGTGGCAAGTTCCAACTGAGATCAGTGTAGTTCCCGATGCCTAAAAAATATAGAATCAAGAGTAAACACAGTCTTTTTTTATTGCTTTCATCACACAGCAGCTTTCATTGTATGTTCACATGCGGTTAGATTGTGTATGTCTGGGCAGCCATCCACTGAACCAAATATACCCAGTGCCTTGTCAGACCACAACTCTCCAACCACATGGACTGTGGTCTCCAGAGGAGACCCAGTATGCCCTTGTAATTTCTCCTCTTTGTTATGCTGTCGTGACTGAAAGCTGCTGCTGTGAAGGAGAAGGGAGTTTGGTTGTTTGGGAAAGATGTGCAGGGAAGACAGAAAAGGATATAAACAGATGTAAGTGGCTGTGCTGGCATCCCATCGTGCAGATCATAAAGAGCAGCAGCGGGGAGTGGTGTGAATGTATGAAGAATGGATTTTCTACTGAATAGCTGTGTGTTTATGCTTTCTGTCTTTCACTGATTTGGTTTTTCTCTCTGGTTTTACAGTGGACCCAAAGCTGGATTTTTAAATTTGGCTGACATGAACTTAAAGTCCAGACATTAGCAGTGATTTTAAAGGGATATTATACAACTTTTCTTCTACCATGAGTCTGGGAAAACTGCCAGGGATTAAAGGCCTTGTGTCTGGCTCTCAGGGGAAACGTCGCTTCAAGAGTGACCTCTCGGTGGACATGATCAGCCCCCCGCTAGGGGACTTCCGACACACCATGCACGTGGGTCGCGGAGGGGATGTGTTTGGTGACACTTCCTTCCTGAGTAACTATGGGGGCATCCGGGAGCCAGGAAGTCCAGACTCAGCGAGTAGCTCCAAGTCAGCCGGCTTCTTCACACGCACCTTTCGCCACGTACGGAGAACCTCTGTGCCTCGGCCCCGAGGGGGTTCCCGGGATTTGTCGTCCCCGCCTCCAGACATCTCACCCATCATTAAAAATGCCATCTCTTTGCCTCAGCTGAACATAGACTCTGTCAACGGGTGCCTCCAGAGGGCGCTGTTCCCCAACTCCATCAGCTCAGCAGATGACTCCTTCTGCACATATGGTGAGATAAAACAGATAATCCGTGCCAGCATGGGATTGGCATTAAGGATCTTAGAGGGGGGATTATCTTCATTAAAAGTGAGCAGAGATACTTTAAAGGTTGAGATCACACTCAGACATGATAGTTTTGGTAGATGATGAAGCATGATGCTTGGTGTCACAGATTATTTCATAATAAATAAATCAAAATTAATCAAATGAGTCATCATAGGTAAGTGAAAGAACATGATTGGTCATATTATGAACAACACTATCAGAGCAAGTCAGGCCAAACCTTTTATGGTCTTTGGTACTTAAGTCAGTATCCACTTTCAGCAGGACTTTTGCCATTTTCTTCAGCCTGTGGCTATAATGTGTTCATTCAGCACTGATTACAACCAACAGGTGTTAGTTATGAAAGACAGTGACATTAATAATTGATTCTTTGAAATGCAGCTGTGCTTCTTGTGAAGGCAGCTGATTAAAAATTGTTCATAAAAATGCACAAGGACAAGAAGATGCTTTAAAAAAAATTTAATTTAAGATATACCTACCAAAAGTATTCACACCCCTTGAACATTTTCACTGAATGTTGGCACAGTCTTCATTCCAGAAAACCTCAGACTCAGTCAGGTTGGATGGAGAGAATCTTTCAACAGCAGTCTTCAAGTCTTGCCACAGATGATCTATTGGATTTAAGTCTGGATTTTGACTAGGCCATTCTAACACATGCATATGCTTTGATCTAAATTGCTCCATTATAGCTCTGGTTGTCATTTGGGTCATTGTCCAGCTGGAAGGTGAACCTTCATCTCAGTCTCAAGTCTTTATCAGCCTCAAGAAGGGTTTCTTCCAGAATTGCCCTGTATTTAGCTCCATCCATCTTCCCATCAACATCCATGTATCTGCTAATGATAAGCATACCCACAGCATAATGCTGCCATCTCCATCTCTAACCCTGCTTTGAACTTCTCTATAACTTTATCCCAGGGGTACCGCTACAAAGGGGGGCAAATAAATATGTAAGCCACACTTTTAAGAGTTTTATTCATGTAAAACCTTGTATTTTCCTCCCATTTAATAAATATGTGCTTCTTTGTGTTAGTGTCACATAAAAAACCGAAAGAAACGTAGTTTTCAGATGTAATGAGAGAAAATGTGAAAAAGCTAAAGGGGTATGAATACTTTTGCAAAGCACTGAAAGTATGTGATTATAACAGTGATTTAACACAAAGTCTCATCTAACTCACTACCTTGGTGCAAGCAGGACTGTAAAAGTCAGGAGAAACAAGCAGCGAAGACCCCCCCTTTTTGTTTTACATCTTTTCCCCACATTCCTCCAAGACAACTAGCAAACATCCAAGCTTCTTCTGACTCATCTGGATTCACCTTGGCAACACCTGTACATGATTAGCCTACAAACACAAACACCTGCTGCTGGTTTGCTGAGCAGAGACAAACTTATTGGGTATTTCCTGTCATCTCTTGTGTTTGTGTGTGTCGGGCTAAGAGAATGAACACAAACCCTCCATTTGTTGCATCTGCTCACCAATCAAAGCCTGTCAGGCAGCTGTGTGTAACGAATGGAAATCCCCTTGCCCCTTTCTGAATTTCTTATCCAATTCAAAAGGAATTTGCCCAATAAGGGGGATGTTGACCTGGCAGAGAGAGGCAGAAATCTGGGGGATGATTGTGTTTTTTTAATAATTACTGGGCTTCATTTATACTCATGTTTACCTCTAACTGTACATATATGCCATTATTATTTGATAGCATTTATGTGAATGTAATTTTTTCCACTGGTAATTTGAGATTTCCTTCATATAGCTGTCTTTTTTCTACTCTCTTTTAGTGGCATCATATCTATCTGAAATTGCCCTTTATTATTTATGACCAGAGATATGTGATGTTGAAATCTACAAGTTTAGCCCTGTCAGGATGACTGGGAAACCTCTAAACTCTTGGTTGCTACCACCACCTTCTGGTGAGGCAGCTACACTGCTGAGCAAAAACCCAGTTAGTTTTTTTTTTTTTTTCCCCTTTTTTAAAAGGCACCCACAACTTACAGCAAATGTCAAGTTCTTGTTTCTGTTTCAGTGGTAAAACTGAGATAAGTAATGTTTCAGAATAATAGGTAGCACACCATAGGTGTGACCTATGTCCAGGTGTGACCAGGACAAAGTTGGTGAATGTCACATTTACTTATTAATTTCTGGGTCAAATAAGAGGAGATATTGCTTTACATGTTCCTGTTTAAAGGTACAGACTACTAAACAGAGCTCCATAACACAAAACATAGACTATACTACTATCCAGGAATTAGCAGGAAGTCAGATATGGTTCTCAACCCAGCTTGCATAATCTTAAACTTGAAACTCTTCCAACCAGAGGAGGCGATCTGCTAAGGCTGCTCCCCCAGAATGAACTGAACTCAACAATTAATGCTACGCATGCTGGACTAAATGAAATTTTTAATCGCAAATGGTTCCTTTAAAGACTGTATGTTTGCACTTACACTATAACAATGTATACCTTATTAGAGGTGGTGCTTGATGCCTCTTTATTAAAGAAAGGTTTAATTTAACATATGTACTGTGAATGTAATAAAAATTTATGAACTGTAGTACCATTTTCAGCCAGTGACCTGGTAGTGCTTATGAACATGCTGAGTGAACCTCCCTTTTTATTAATGCTCTAAAGAAAGTGTCCCAAAAATGTTAACAGAATTTTTAAAAATGTACATGTAGTCCAGAAATAACTTGGTTAGACCAGCAAGCTTGTCCTGATGCCTAATGGCTGTGCTAATTGTTCTGACTCAATTAAAGCAAGAATACTACACTTTGGACCTTGAATTAAAAAAAAAAAAAAAAAAAAACATACAGTATATGGGCGTAACAAGTTCTGAAGAACTTGTTACTTCAAGTTCTTCAGAACTATTAGAGCTTTATCATTCACAGACATATCAAGAAAAGAATATATAGCTTCTCTGTATTTCAAAAGTAAACAATGAAAAAAACTAAAATTGGAGAAATATGATCTGTTCTTTAAATTTTTGCCTGAGGATGTTAGATCATCTTAGTGTTTTAGTGATTTTTTTGGACAACCTGATCATAAAGAATTAAGATAATTGAGTCTGGAAGTTTTCTGCATCACTTGTGGAAAGAATAGTCATAACTTTGGCTTTAAGTGGCAAAAAGGTGTCCTTGAAATTTATTTATTATGGGACTGAAACAATATGTGTTAATGGGAGATAATACCAAGGTTCTTTACATCATTACTGGAGACTAAAGGGCAACACACACCATCAGATGATATTAAACAACTTATAAAAGTGATCGTTTTCTATCGCGTTCTTTTCACAAACATAAAGCTATCCATGGCTGAAGATTGAATCCCAGCACTAACTATCCAATGTTGGTTAAAGACGCCAATGTGTGTTTATTCATGTCGCCCACCGCAACACCCAGTTATTTCTCTTAAATTAATGCCGTCCATAATAAGTGACTGCCTCAGCCATCTTCTTCTAAGGTGCTCAGGTCCAAAGACATGAACATGTTTCATGTCTTCAATAAAATTACAGGTTTGAAGGTGAACTGGCCCAAGCACTAAACCCTGTGGTACTTAATAATTAAATCTGGCGCATGAGGAAGAGTTACCATTAGCATGAACAAATTGGAATCGGTAGGACAAATAAGATCTAAACCAGCCTGGCACTATTTCACAAGTTTTGTTTAAATCAAGTTTGTCTGTATGAAAGAGGAATTACTTAACCTAATTAGTGCTGTATAAACTAAACCAGAGTTTGCTTTCATTTTCTCTTTCCAGGTGTACAGTCTGGATTTCTGACTCTGCCTCGAGTCTCCCGACTTGAAAGACAGATTCAAGATGGCGACATCTGGATATCGTCAGCAGACAATGGCTGCAGCACCTTGACTCGCTCTGACTCTCTGGCCTCTTTCACCGTTGACCTCGGCCCTTCTCTAATGACTGAGGTGTTTGCTTTGATTGACAACCCCAGCTCTCTACAGATATCCAATCACAGCCAGGCACCAGGTGAGGAAGAGGAGGAAGATGAAAAAGGTGACACTAACTCTCTGACAGAGACACCTGTTCAAACCCCGACAGTGAGTTCCCCCAACCCTTCCCAGTGCAGTGGGTCTTTCAGGTCCAAAGTGAATGGAAGAATTAACTCTACCTGGAAAGAGCATAAGGAGGACAAGGGGTCTGTGAGGACGCCTGATGCGTCCTCCGGTTCTTCTCACAAGGAGGAATCAGCCATTGAGGCAGAGAGGTTCCAGAGGGCGGCTGATGTCCTTGCTCGTCATTACGGTGGAGGATCCTTTACAAGAGGAATGAGAATGAGCCAAAAAACACCACATGCTTTATCTGAGGAGGAGGAGGAGATCAAAGTGTAGACATTAAGAGTGGTATCTGTCTAAAAATCTGGATTTATTTAAAGTCAGAAACAGGAGACATTGTTCCTGGTCTTGGATCCCTGGTTGTCTCTTCACTTGAGCATTCTTCATTCAATATCCTGGACTATTTTCAGTTTCTAAAGGAAAGGAGATTTATTATTTGTCTTTAACTTTTCCCCACCTGGTTGTCTGTCTCTGTAGCTGTGAAATATCAACTAACACTTTAAAACTGCAATGGTCAGAAAACACGATTGATTTTAAATGTTTGAAAGTGGTTTGAAAAACGTGTATAAGATTAAGTTCTGATATTTATACTGATGTGTACACTTTATAAATAACACTTTTATACATTTATCCAGTTATAATAATCATCATCTGCGTACTTTGTTTTAGCTCTGTGTAAAGTGTATATTTAGTAAATTCGGACTTTCTTTTAAATCGTTTAATTCACATCTTTAACAATCTAATTTGTAAACAGAGCTGTTGTTTATTGTAATATTTTATTGGTTTCTCACTGAATAAATTAATATGTATTTCTCCACTCAGACTGAAATTACTAATATTAGATCAGCCTTGTTTAAATGCCATCTGAAGTAAGAAAGGCTACAGTTTCACTGACATTTGCTTTGATAGCTTGTCTGGTTCAAAGGACTGTATTGTAGGAAATGTTAGTTACATGAAGAACGTCAGATATGGGTATTATCTATGGTGAAAGGAAAGCAGCATAGAACAACTGAACAAACTGAGATCAAACATCACACATATACATATTGATGAAACCGTACAATTATTTCTTAGTAAGTTGGTGGATTTCTTTAATGCAAATATGGATTTTATATATTTTAACCCTCTTACATCATTTTAATGGTTTAACAAACCCTTACTCACAAATTAAATTTCAGTGAATTTCAACAAACAGAGAGCTCAAAACTGGTCTCAATCCCAGAAGTGACACCTTTTCTCACAGTTTCTTGTACAAACTTCTTGCGGTTAAATTGGAGACAGTCAGTCAGCCTTGTATGAGATCACAAAACCTCTGCTTTCACATTTATCATTTTCATGGCAGAAGATTGGTAATGACATAAGAAAACTCAGTTTGGTTGATTGTTAGTATTTAATAATAAAAAGGAGAAGATGAAGAACAAAAATTGTGGAGATCTGATGTCCAGTAGCTTTTGAAGTCCAGGCTTGCTTAAAAGCCAAAGGAGATCAAAAGCTCTTCGGCACATTGTGACCAGAAAAGTCACCCACTTTATTAGGTACACCTTGTAAGTATCAGTCTGGACTCTCTTTTACCTTTAGGACGGCCTTATTTTTTCATGACACAGAATAAACAATGTATTGGAAACATTGCTCAGAGATCTTGGCAGATGTTGTCAAAAGAGTACATTGTTCTGATAGAAGCTGCTATCAGAATATGTGGCCATAAAGGGATGGATATTGTTAGCAAAAATACACACCTTCTGAATGTTTGAGCTGACTTTAAACTCATAAGACCAAACACCTTTTTTCTAATCTCTTATTGTCTTGTTTGTCCAGCCTGTGTGAGTTTTAGCCTCAGTTTCCTTAGAGGCATCTGGTGAGGTCATCTGCTGCTATAGCCCATTTTCCTCAGAGTTCACCATGTTGTGCTTTCAGAAATGTTATTGTTCTTAGCGTTTTCATAATGTGGTTATTTTAACCATTATTGCGTTTCTTTCATATTAAACCAGTCTGAACATTCTCCTCATAGACAAGGCATTTGTATCCACACAACTTCCACTTAGAGGACATTGTTTCTTTTTTTAGACCATTCTCTGTAAACCCAAGAGATGATTGTGTGTGAAAATCATGGTAGATCAGTACTTTCTAAAATGCTCAAACCAGCAGGTTTGTTGTTGTCTAGCACCAACAACAAACCTGTGTTTAGTCACCTAAATCCTCTTTCTAATGCTTGGTTTGAACTTCCACACGTTACCTTCACCACATCTATATGTTTAAATGCATTGTGTTGGCCAATTTGCTATTTTTGTTAATAAGCAGTACCAACTATTTATTTAAATCTTTATTTAATCTGGAAAGGATTCAGTTAGACCAAAGATTTTTGCCATAGTGTCCTGGCAAAGATTGCAGCAACACAAAACACAACTGCCATTTTGAAACACTGTCATATGATACAACAGGACTAAAAACAGCATCAGCGGCTGAAAGATGTAATAAAATTGAGCAAAAAGCCTTACAACCATATACAGTTGCTTCTTCGTTTTCAAGAATGAAATGCGGTGGTGATGGAAAAGAAAAAAAAATGTAAATATCTGGCTTTAACCATGTCACAGTAAAATAATTTTGTATGGCCTTGTATGTTTTGCATCAAATTAATTTGGCATTTTTTTACAGTGGTGTGTACACTTTTAATATTCACTATACCATATTGGTCCTGTCACCACAACACGTCCCTGGTGTTTACCTCAAACACTTCAGCTTCTCCTCTAAGATTTTGATTCTAAATCCGAGCTTGTTCTCAAACTTTGATCAATTTTACCCAAATTAATATAACAACATATATGACTCTGTCCACGAAGGGCTGACTTTGATGAGAGTGTGGTTATTTCAATTCTCGTCATGCAATTACTGCCCTGCTTAATTCTGCAAATCACTTTTAAGGAATATTATTATAATTTTGCTAAATATAGTCTGAAGCATGAGGAAGTCTGATAATCATAATATACATGGATGCACAGACTAAACTGAAGTGCATGGCTGCACATATCAGGGACCCTTTAAATGTGAGACATGATTTCAAAAGGAAGAACCATCCAGTTTTTGAACAGAACAAGCTATGATTTCAAATGGAAAACTAAACAACCATTATTAATGAAGCTTGTAAATCCCAAAACAATCAGGGAATTCTTTTTGACCACACAGAGACTAACACAAAAAGTAAAAATTAGATATGAATTAATTTATAATATGCACATTTTATTTCTTCCATTTGTTAATTAATGTCAAACTGTTTACCTCTGTCTTTTTGCCCTCACAGTTTAATTTTAAAAATGTATATATATTTATATATTTATTTATGTAGATATATTTTTAATTTTCAAGCAGCTCATAAACCAGAGGCAGAAAACCTTATTTATTCTTTGAATTATATTTTTGTTTTCTGGCTTTTTCCACCAGAGGCTTTAGCGATCATTTTCTTTGTAGTGTAATGGTTTCAGGGAAACAGGGACTCACTTTCACTTTTGCTTTCATCATTCAGTTAATAAATATGGCACATGCAGAGGTTTGCAGGCTATGATAGATCAAGGGAGGGGTTGTGTTATGTTTTGTCCTCGCCTGGCATGGACTGGCAGATTTCTGATAAGACAGCAACAACTAAACAAGTTTTAAACAACTTGAGTCATTCTGAACATTTAAATATAAGTTTTTCCATTTTGTAAAAGCCTGCTGTCTTTTCCAAATAACTTTAGTTTCCTTTACCTTGCAAGGCAAAAATAAGGACATTTAACAGAAGCTGTTTTTCCAGTGATTTGTAGGATATCAAGTATTTTTCTAAAGCTTCACATAAAATAGCAGGGTACAAGTATGTTCTCTAATCTGACAACATTACACTCTCCAAAGGCTTCTATGATTTGTTCAGGTGTTCACCGGAAAATTTCAAGCAGGCCTATGCATGTTCTGTCTCTAGAAGACGGACATTGTGAGCACTGGAGGATCTGAATCCTTTTTTAACGAAGTTCGTAACCAGCTCACTTGAGCTCACTGAGACTCCTTTCATGTAACTGTGGCTGGATGCCTTGTCTTTCTTAAAATCGTTGTTACCTCTAAAGGGTAATAGTTAGCATATATTGAAGGATAACTACATTCAATAAATAATATTAAAAATAAATAATAAATAAATTGCAGTAAATTCGGCAATGGAATGATCTGTCCTCTTGAGATGAAAAAAAAGTTTTTTGGCAGGAAAACGCTGCTGGGCTGTGGTCATGAAATCAAAAGGGAGAGATCAGGATGGAGCAACTGCGAAAGAAGAAATCAAGAAGAAATCAAGGAGAACCAATCAGGACTACAATAAGCATTGTTCGCCATGTACATGTGAGCTTTAGAAATGGTTGGATGGAGAGGGAGGACCGTCTTACAGAGAGCTCCCTTGGCCAAGTAACTTCAACCTAATACAGTTTTTAATAAATTGAGTTTAATGATGAACTTTTTAAACCATTCTCTTTTCTATGGAAAATAAGAACCCAGCTCACAAGGTAAGATCCTGTATAGACCCCCAGATTTAGGGCAATTTACTACTGTCTTGGATTTCTGCCATTATGGATTTACTGAGCCAACAGTGATCTCTTTCTTACCAAGCTTGTTGCTAATGATCTTGGCCTTAGGTGTGTGTACATTTTTGTGTTTCTTTGTAGGTACACCCCTACCCCCACGCCTCCCATGACCCAGAAAGGATAAATGAGTATAAAAGATGGATGGATGGATTAAGAACCTTAATGAAATGCAGAATTGCCAAAAAAAAACCCCTCAACTTAATATTTTGGTTTTGATGGTCAAGACTTGAGCCTTCAGCTGGTATTCTTACATTTAAAGCACAGTCATTATTATCAAGTTTGAAGTGAGGGGAGAGACATGCATAATCAATATTTGATCCCCACAAAGACACTAAAGATTATGTATGTGTGCAACATCTGAGCACAGAGCCTCCAAGCTTTCTCAGCTGTCAACGTCGGCCCCCATCATAATCATCACCAGGAAGATCTCAATTCAACTTTTGTATTAAGTTTCAGTCTCCGTCTCACCGTCGTCCAACTCTGCTTCCAGTATTCCTGGTCCCCCACGTCTCCCAGTTTCCTTGGACCAAGACTGTTACTCAATTCATCATTATTTGTGCAATAAAGTTTAACTTTTCATCAAACTCATACCTAAAACCATGACATTTGTTATGGATGATTCAACCAAAAAGAAACAAGACTCAAATTTAAGACTGAGTACAAACATGCGTGCACACACAGGAGAAATGGACGGAGAACGGATCATGCAGTACAGAGATCATTTTGCATAAGAAAAGCACAAGTCGTAAACAAAAATTAGCTGGAAGAAAGAATAGGCTTCAAGATCTTGCAATAAATGTTATAGAAGACATGATTTTCCAGTGCCTACAAAAACAAGAACTGTATTACTTTGCAAATACTTTGGGATAATTAATAACATTTAAGCAGTCTGTCTGTAAAAACAGTTAATCTCTGACTGCTAAAATCTCTTATCTGAAACACTCACTCAGCAGTACAAGGTATTCAACCTTAGATTTTACAACAAGATACTGATAAATGCTTTCTCTCAGTACAGTTATATAAGCTGACTCATATGCATATATATATATATATATATATATATATATATATATATATATATATATATATATATATATATATATATATATATATATATATATATATATATATATATATATATATATACAAGCTGCTGAGGAGCAAGCCTCAGTGAATTTCTTGTAAGTCACGAGGTACCAGTGAACTACTTTCACTTTTACTGTTGTCAGAATCAAATTACAATTCATGTTTATGCAGAGGTTTGCAGCCTATCACAGACAATGGGAGGAGTGTCAGTGGGGAGTGATGCTATAACTAACGGGCTTTGGTTCTAATAATTACATCTAAACAAGACCGGTGGCCACATTTATACAGACCAGAGCTGAGAAAACACACCATGCGAGGTGAGTATGTATTACATACATACTTTCTAAAGCTTCCTGTTTTATCAAGGGATTTTCCATTATGAATCTTAACTGAAAAAATATTACTTATCAAAGATTGCTTTATTTATTTTTTTTTTTATTTTTTTTTTATTTTATTTTTTTTTTTTACAAAATAGGCATTTTAGGTATTTAGCAACAATGCGGAGAGTTCCTGGAAAAGTATCAGATGAGTAGCTAGTTTCAGGAATCTGGTCTGGAAAACACACAAGACACTAACAGACCAACCATTTAACTGAATTGATTTTATTTGAATGGGACAATGAGCGTACAGTATTGCCGTATTTAGGGATATGCTAATATCCTTCCACAGTCCCATGAAGCAAACAACATAACATACAAAAATAACAACATTAATACAATATCATAAATAAAAAACAAGACATACAATAAAAACTACAATTAAAAACAATATAAGGCCAGGTTAACCTACTTTAAGATAAGATCTTTTTAGGAAAGCTGTTTAATAGGTTTTAGTGTAGTGACATAAGCAAACGACCATGTTGTGAAACAGTACTCAGTGTGTGATAGAATCATGCAATGGAGGTAAGATTTGGTGGCCTCTGTTGAGATAAGAGGCCTAATCTATTTGAAATTTTGCTGGTTGATGTTAAACATTTATACATCCAATTATAGGACAAACCACAGACTGTCCCTTCAGAATGTCCTTTCGATGTGAGACCAGCTCTTTTTCACTGTCAGACATTGGGGCTAACACAGTGAAATGACACACTTAAAACTGAAGCATTTTTTAAGGAAATATTGACTTTCTGGTTTGGCTTTACTGAAAAATTAATAAAAGTGCAATGTTTAACACTGTCATGTTGTAAATATAACTGTCAAAATCTATAGTTTGGATTGCATTTTCCTTTGTTTAATATACACAGTTTTGTAGGTTGTACGTCAAAAATGATAATTTTAGCAGGTTTTTACATGAACATTAACCGTGATATTTTATTGAGCACTTTACAACATCTTACTGATAGTCAAACTCTTCTTTACTGTTGCTTTAAAAAGTTTTTATGTCACAACTGAACATTACTGTCAAACTCACTGACTTTTCTTACACAACATGAAGTGAGTTAAATGGTTAAAATAATTATTGGGATTTTCATTGAAACTATATGTTCATGTTTCAGATAGACCCATAAACTTTATGAGATGCAAAGTTCAAAGGTTGATGGTTGCTTTTTGCACCATACTATGGAGGTTAATGAAAACACTGCTGCAAGAGGGGAGAGAGAATCCGCAAGAAGTTATGATACATACATGACAAATGATGAAGGTAATTTAAGTCAGAAAACATTATATTTGAATTTACTACCCTCTACTGTCTCATATTTAAAACAGTGCTTTACATGATCCTACAGCCAAAGTAGAAAAAAGGACAACTATTAACAAGGTAAGCAGTCATGTTTTATTTTCAACAGAATGTACTTCAACAAACAATTTGTTTTTCCAGTTCCAGAGTTACAGTAGAACCCATGTACAATGGTGAAAATAAGTACTGAACACATCTCTGTGAATCTAAGGGATTATTGTCATGAAATTTACACCAGATCTCAACTGCAACCCAATTAATCCACACAAACAAAGCTTCTACTGGTTGTTCTTTTCATAGATTTTTAATGGGAATCAGTTGGATTATTGACTGAGTCCTTTTTGGAGCTTTATTTTCTGTCACTGAAACCAATTTAGAATTTCCTTGTCTGTGTTTGAGATAGCTAGATTTTGTTTTAAAAAAAAATCTACCCTCATTCCATTTACAGATTCTCTCAATAATATCCAAGTAAATTTCTCTATTCATTCCTTATTTCATCATTTCATATTTTTCACCACCATAAGCTAAACTATAGCTCCACATCCTGATGGTCCTACCTCCAAATTCACTGTTGGTATGTTGTTTTCAGCATGATATGCAGTATTATTCCTATACCAAAAGAGGACATGTGCAATGAAATCCAAATAGTTTAATTTTGATCTCATCAGACCAGACAACACACTTCAAAAATTTTGTTGACTTGTCAAATTGTTCTGCAGCAAACTTTGAGTTTCACCATGCATTTTCTTCAGCAATGGAGTCTTGTGCTGTGAGTAGGGATAGAGGTTATTGTGTTTGAGTGCATTACTTATTGTTTTCATGGACAAACTGTATCTGCCAAATATGTATTTTACTAAAGTTCTCTGTGAGTTGCCATTGTCCTACAAACAACTCTTCTGATTATTTATTTGGGTCGTCTGTTAGATATCTTGGGAAGAGCACCTAGATGTAGTAGGCATATGGTAAAGGTCCAGCTATGGCACAACTGGTGCCGACTGAAACTTTGAGAAGCTTAGAAATGTATCTGTAAGAAGATTCCTGTTTACATGTTGTAACAACAAGTGTCCAAATGTCTTTAGAACATGAATTGCTTTTACTCTAATAATAAAATGATTCTTGTGCTTTACCTTGTTCATGAATGCCTTTTTGAAGGCCATTATTGTGACTAAACCAGCTGACTTTTATAGACTTCCTCTAATTTTTTTATTCATGTGTTCAATATTTATTCTCTTTGTCATTCCACTATATTAACACATAATTGATGCACTTATTTGCTTTTATTTCTTTATATCTGTGTGTTTTACTTGGGCTGTTATCAGCATTTGGTGTTAATTTAATGTCACTGACATGTTTCTTACTTATACTTCCTGCTATATATTCCTGAATAATTTTACTCAAAAGATTAAAATCCCTGCATTATAGCTTATTATTACCTTGTTTTTATCTATTAAATAATAATAACACTACAGAAGGTGATTTTTTTCATATGATAAAACTATAGCTGTCCAAGTGTTACTTGAACGACACACAGTGAAAAATCTGTTTCTTAGTGTGATGCAGGGGAGGATCTTCTGGACACTCAACAATCAGACTGTAGTGATAAAAACACAGATGGGAAGACTACAATTACATCTACAGCAGCTGCAAGTGATGACAGAGGTAACAATGACTGAAAGATATATAATGATATTTCTTCAGATTCTCCTTGCTTAAATGTAAAATGCTCTGCAGTGTATTGACAGGTTTTTCCCTTTTTTTGCAGTGATGCCTGATCTCACTCTTGTGTTAATTGGTGAAACAAATTCAATTGATATTGAGCCAAATAATCTTTTTCTTGACCATGACAAGAAAACACAGGTGGAAGAGTTTTCATCCAACCTGTATGATCTGTGTGGGCGGCACATCTCTGTCATTAACTTGCTTGGTCTTCAAAATAATGATGTCATCCCATTATATCAGTCTGTTCATGCCGTTATTCTGCTGATACCAAATGGCCAGCATGTAAGCCAGTACATTGCAGGAATGCTGTGGCTACAAGAAATGTTTGGGAAGGAGAACATTCCTCATGTAATGACAGTTGTTACCTATAACACTGATGAGAAATGTGAAAGTGCACTTCAGGACCTAAAAAGTATGGCTAGTTTTTCTGAAAAAAGATACCACACATGTATAAGAAGTATGACAGATGCTGAAGAGATAATAACTCTTTTGGAAAAAATCGATGCCATGCTCTCTGAAAAAGATCCTGAATACTGTTGTAAACAATCCCCTGGAAAAAATGGAGAACAGAAGAAGAAACTGGATGATGTATCACATCAAACAAAAATCAGGACAGGTATGATTTAATGGTGACTAAAATTGACTTTATTTATTGAGACTAACCCCTGCAAATTACTATTTGATGTTCCAGTGTTGAACAATTTAGCTGATGTTATAAGAACATATTACATGTATAGTAGCATTCAGTGAGTAATGACAAAAGATTTGCAGATAATCTGTTAAAATACAACTACCCTATATCTATAATTGATGAAACTTTTGCTGGGGATTTTGCTGATGTGCACCTCTGCAGATACTCTTAGGAAAATCATAAGATTATATAACCTGCTCTTTTTTTTTTTTCCTATATCATCCTACAGAAGAAAAGATTGAAACTGAACCTGAAGTTAAGGTAAGACAAACTGTTATAGTTACCACAATTTTAGAAAAACAGATGTTTTTTTCAAGAGTTAAATGTTTGGATATGTGCTGATCACATTTTTAGCTGAACTCACAATTTCATCTTAAAAATGTATAATGGAATACAGTAACTTATGGATTTCAACAACAAAAAAAGGATTTTATTACTTTTCCAACTAATTTATGTGTAACTTTAGTTTATTTCAGTTCAGTTTATTTCAATCCAGTGGCTTCACTGGTTTACAAAAGCCTGAAGACTTATTTGAAGAACTAATGTAAAACATTGAAAATTGATTGTTGAAACTGTTGTTTCTTTGGAGTATTTGACCTTAGATATTGCTAGTACAGTGGTGAACACTGTTAATTAAAAGGTTAGTAGCAACAACCCTAAAGTGGAAGAGATTATTACATAAATGTTACAATCCTGTAGTTACAAGGTATTTAGCAAAAGCTAATGCACTAAACTCAACCATGTTGATATCCTACATATGTCAACAACACAACACGTGTTCAGTCACTCTTCATGGTATCTAATTACTTGCTGCATAACTACTTGCACTTGTATGGTTGCACTTCAAGTAACTCTTTGGAACAGACCTTCCACTCATGGTGTCAGTTTTATAGTTGCTGATTTTGCCTAATTGACCACAGTAGGGCTTCAGTCAGAAAGCACACAGGACATAAGTAGATTTTAAACTGTTTACTGTAGCAATGCATTCTGGGTCCAGAATAAACTCCATTTGCTCACAGGTGGACAATGTGAGGAGTACCAACAAAAAGGCTCTCAAAACCATTTACATATATGAATTTTTGCATGCCTTTGTTCTTTTCTTTAAAAAAAAACAGAGAACATGAGGAGAGGAAACTACAGCTAACTACTTGAAGAATTCGTAATAGTCAATAACCAAAACTTCAACAAAGATGTCAAACGTTATTCAACTGAAAGTTTACAAAACAACCAAGTAAATTGGCACTTTAGAATTTATCCAGAAAAATTTATTTAAGGGAAGCTAAGTGTGCTAAATGCTTTCAAAGTTAGCCAAAACGCTAAAGCACTAAGCAAAAAACTAGCTCCGCTATTAGCAGATTTGCGGAAGAGTGTCCATCACTGCTCTAGTTCATCTCGTCAGGAATTTTTATTTTGTTGTACTTACGATGCTTAGAATATCAAACACTAAAGTGGGTGTTACCCTTAGACATTTTTTATATTATTAACTGAAGGTATTTGGTGGTGTTTGCCATGCAGATCCTTTTTCTGTTTAGAACCATTTTTAATAAATTGATTTAGTGTCTTTAAGATCTTTAATTGGGGCCTGCCCTAGTGCTGAATGAAATTGCCATGTTTAGCTTTCTGTTTGTTGAGAAATCTATGTTCTGTTCAGAAGTCAAGACGGTATGTGGAGACCTGCTATGTTTTGATTTGATTTCAAATTTAACTCTCAAGTCCCACAAACATTGTGGGAAAAACATTTTGAGTTGAGAGGACAGTTGGAAGAGTATAGGAAGGTGCTGTTTTTTCAGGGAACATCGTATTTTAAGGATCTCCATTAGTCCCTACCATGGCAGAGACCATTCTTCCAAGGGTCCACACCACAAGCATGACAATAAAATCACATTATTACAAACATTGGAAAAATGACATCACAAAAAACCCTAAGACACACAAAAACATAGAAATGCAAATCAACAGCCATAACAATTTCAAAACAGATCTCCACAGTGTGTCATTGGGACCTTCAAAATAAAGTTTATAGATTCTCGTAAATATAAGCCTCAAAGATGTACATCACATTACTGAGAAAGTGAGTTCTATATTACTAACGGAACTAAACCAGTCCTTAAAACATAACCATGCTGTACTTTCAAAATTAGACTCAAACATACTCTATAAAATAAAAGGCTTCATATTTCACACAGCAGATCATTGCAGCATTGGGTTTAATGCTACTGCAGCAACTCAACCAGTGCTACCGATGGGAATACTTTCATCTTTTAAAATGAAGCTTACTGAAACTTTACAAAATAAATGCCTACCTACTATCTACATTTGAAGCTGATAAAACAAAATATTGGGATATTAGCACATGCTCTACAAAATAAAAGCCTTTATCCATGTGTAGATGAATCACACTGATCCATACACATACATACTCATACATACACACTCATACTTAAATATACTCTCAATCATTCTTATTCATACTCATACTCAAAAATACACTCATACACACACATTCATTCTCATAGACACGCACTTATACTCAGACATGCATGTTCATAGTCATACATGCATACATATCCATGCTCACACATTCACACTCATACACCATTCAAATACAAATTACCTTTGACCCACAGAACATGGTGGAAAAGACAGAAACACGTTCCTTTAAAAGACTGCAGTGGCACAAGAACACATTTTTTGGTAATTTTCATGACACTGGCACAGAGAAAGACAGAAAATATCTGTTGTTTTAATCTAAAACAACAGATGCTCTAATCTGAGGCTCACTGGACCTAACTTGACAATAGAACCTCTGATTTACATACAGAGTGGCAGGCCCCTTTGAAATGTCTTGAGGAATTTTCTAGTTAGGTGTTTTAATTTCGCTTATCTAAATATTACTAAATACATTCTGAATACCACAAATTAAGACTGAAAGGTTAATGTCATATAATGTGTTTTTTAGTGTGATCAACTGAAGAAACACGGTGGTGCTGAACAATCTAAAAAATTTGATGACAGCAGAGCAGTACAGTCTAAAAACAAGACTGTTCAATGTGAACCAAAGGAGGAAGGTAAAATTTACTCCATCCATCCATCCATCCATCCATCGCTACCAATCTATGATCTTCAGACCACAGGTCCTGAAAGCCGCATCCAGAAAGAAAATCCTTAACATGGCACATTCTGATTCAATGTCTCTCAAATCTCAAAAGATAAAAGAAATGGTCCCCAAAGTGTTGAAGATCTTCTGAACCTCTGACAGATTTCAACCTTACCACTCATTTGAGTTTTCCCAGGTCTGTCTGGCAGCCTTGCTGCCATCATATCAAGCTCAATACCAGGGGGTAATCAGGTGACAGTTGTACCCCACTCTTCAACTGAATGTCCAAGACAAAACATTGCAACTTTGATGAGCAATCACTGGCTGAAGGTGACGTAATACCAAGTAAAACTATGAACCATCTTGTGCTCACTGAGTTCCTAACATAGTTTTTCACTTTCTGCATAGATTTTTAAGGCAAAGCCAATAGGTGGAAGTTCTCCTTCTTTTGGAGGCTTTAGATTTCATTGGGGGGCTGCATGGTGGCACAGTTGGTAGAACTGTTGCCTTCAAGCATGAAGGTCCCAGGTTTGTCTTTCTGCATGGAGTTGACATGTTCTCCCTGTGCATGTCTGGGTTTTCTCCTGGTACTCAGGTTTTCCAAAATCATGACCATTAGTTCAATTGAACACCCTAAACTGCCCTCCATTTTGAGCATGCACATGCACGGTTGTCTTTCCTTTGTGTCGCTGTGTTGCCCTGTAATGGACTGGCAACCTCTCACCGTCTCTTGCCCAATGCTTTCTTGCCCTGCAAGCACTAGTGGGTATTGAGAATGAATGGATGGATAGATTTCATGTGTGTGTTTTGCAAACTGTATGGTGCATATCAACACTGAAACGATTAAAGCAGGCATCATAAGTTTTTCTAACCCATCCTAACCCTAAGGTGGTTCATTTACCACTAGATCAGGATTGATCATACCTCCAGGTTGAACATGAACCATTCTCTTACTCCAGTGTGGGGAATGAGCAGAGGAATGTTTTGATAGGCAGATTTGTTCAGCATCCACAGTGATGTGAATGCTGTACCACTTTGATTTTCTGATGAAAGAATTGAGCCAAAAGACAAGGTTGTCAATTTACCAAACCAGTCTTTCTCCAACCCTTGCCTAAAGACATGACCTGGTAATGTTATTTTCTGGATGCCTTTCAGGAAACCTGATCATGGATAAGCAGTACACAACGGATGAATGGATGGATGGATGGATGGATGGATGGATGGATGGATTGATGGATATATAGCATGCAACCTCCTTAGTTGAAATACTTTTGAAAAGAAAACAGGTCATCTGTGAATAATTTGGGAAATAATTTTTGCTTTTTCTAGGTGTGCTACTGATGGATACCAGTGTACCTCAAAAGAAGGTTAGATAGTTGTCTTGTTTTATTTTGTATTTTTATACAAACATTAAATGATCATTATATTATTTTTTTGCAGCCATTTTTCAATCCTTTCGAGGAGAACCGAAAGAAACGTCAAAAAGAAACTGAAACTCTACTCAGAAGACTTCGCCTCCAGGACCAACATCAACAGATGCTGTCATCAGAAGACTTTGTACAAATAGGTCCACCTATAAAACAGACTAATGAGATCTTTGAGAGAGATCTAGTTTGTGCTTTTCTTCAGAGGTTGATGATGTTAGATTATAGATCCAGATACATCCCTGTACAGCAAGAAAGCTCTGATGTGAACAATTCAGAGGCTGTTTCAGTGTCTGAAAGTACTGTTACAGATGACGATGACTTAGATGCTCTTTTTAGAACCAATGTAGAGTTAGATCAGTCAAAAGAGAATCATGTGCACCCAATGGATGTTCAAATGGCAGTATTTCACTGCTCAGACAGCTTCCTTAAACAGAAAATGATCACAAAGCTGTCACAGTGTCAGTATGCCTTACCATTGCTTGTTCCTGATCCTGTCA
The DNA here is from genome assembly GCA_014839685.1 of Anableps anableps. NCBI lineage: Eukaryota > Metazoa > Chordata > Actinopteri > Cyprinodontiformes > Anablepidae > Anableps > Anableps anableps. The sequence continues at coordinate 8,617,878 of CM026083.1, forward strand.
CAACAGATATTGAGTGTTCTCTGTGGACATTCAGACAAATAACAAAAACATGGAAAATAGGCACAATCAAAGACAATGCAACCATTGTCACCATGAAGAGCATGCCAATCTACAAAGCTGAGACTCCCATGGTTTCATTCTTCCGATTGGGCTCCATGTCTTTGTCCAAATCTCAGCTGATGAATGCCTTGATCAACGACCGCCACAACACATTCTTCCACAGAAACTGTCCAGGCAGCACCAAATCTCGTTATTTGATGGATGGCATGGCAGAGATTGCCTGGTATTGCCCTGCTGGAAAACCCAATGATTTCTTTACTGACTGCATTGCCTTCTGTAATCTTCATGGAGATTCCCTAGCAATTGTAAAACAGCGTGAAATCTTGACTGAAATGTCTTCAGTCATTGTGGTTCTTGTACCAACACTGGAAAAAAACCAGGAAAGTACTGCAGTCATTTCTATGCTTTACAAGTCTTTAAAGCCTCTGATTATCCTCAGTGCTGACAGCGAGGGTAGCGCAGTTCAGATTAAACCACAAAAGTACAAACTGGGTCTGAAGGAAAGGAGCCAGTCAGATGTTTCTGAAGAACTGAAAAAGATCATAAGAAGCCTTTTGTCTGGGCCCCACACATCTTTCCAGCTTGAAACTATGGCCAACGTCTCTGGAGTCAGAGTGGATGAAAATGAGAGACTCTGCCAGAATGGAAAATCTGCTGCCATGAAACTAGTTCAAATGATTGAAAGGATGGATATTGCCAAAATCAAAGATAGATTTCTTCCCTGCCAAGGCCAACTTTGGTACAACTGGTGCAAAATCAATAAAGAGTTACATCATCTAAAGGGACACATTGAGAAAGAAAAGGGCCAGAAGAGTCATCAGCTGATGGAACTACGACAGAAACAGTGTGACGCATCCAATAGTGAACTGATGAGGTTGTTCACTCAGAACCTCAAGCGTTTGCCTCCAAAAGAAAGAGAATATTTCCTGACATGGACTCAGATCCTCATAGATGCCCTCTCCACAGATGATCTTTCTTCAATTCTCCAAAACTATGATGAAACATGGTCAGAGGTCTTGGTCCTGAAGAGGAAACATGACAAATCTGCTCAGTTAAAATACAAACAAACTAAACTTGAACAGCTGTCAAAAAAGCTTCAGTCAGCAACCTTTGGTCTTGAACACATCTTCAGAGAAATGGGACAGATCTATGAAGCCCATAAATCTCTGAAGAAACAGTCACTGGGCCAACAGACTGAATGGACTAAATACCCTGAGCTGGCTGCAGATCTGATGATATCAGGACACCCGATGGAGCTGATGGATGGTGATGCAGGTCACGTGCCTTTAATATGGATCTCTAATCTTTTACAGGAAGTCATCAAGAAACTGGGTGACCAAAGAGTCTTTGTGCTGTCAGTTCTGGGTGTTCAAAGTAGTGGAAAGTCAACAATGCTGAATGCCATGTTTGGGCTGCAGTTTGCAGTGAGTGCTGGGAGGTGCACCAAGGGTGCCTACATGCAACTGGTTAAGCTATCAGAGGAAATCAAGAAAGACTATAAGTTTGACTACATTCTAGTTGTCGACACTGAAGGACTGCGTGCTCTTGAGCTAGCAGGTAATGCCACCCTTCATCATGACAATGAACTTGCAACATTTGTCGTTGGTCTGGGAAACATGACATTGATCAATATCTTTGGTGAGAATCCAGCTGAGATGCAAGATGTCCTGCAGATTGTTGTGCAGGCGTTCATGAGGATGAAGAAAGTCAAGCTTTCTCCAAGTTGTGTGTTTGTCCATCAGAATGTCACAGATATCGCAGCAGCAGAGAAAAACATGGACGGAAAAAGACGCCTGCAGGAAAAACTGGACAAGATGGCTCAACTTGCTGCCAAAGAGGAAGTGTGTGATGTTGAGTGCTTCAGTGATGTCATCGCATTTGATGTGCAAAAAGATGTGAAATACTTTGCTCAGCTGTGGGAGGGAAGCCCACCAATGGCTCCTCCAAATCCAGGTTATAGTGAGAGTGTCCAAGAACTGAAGTCCATCATCCTGTCTAAAGCCTCACAGTCTACTGGAATCACTCTGTCACATTTCAGTACCAAAATTCAGGACCTGTGGAACGCCTTGATGAATGAACACTTTGTTTTTAGCTTCAAAAACACCCAAGAAATTGCAGTTTACAGAAAACTGGAGGTCCAGTATGGGAACTGGACTTGGGCCCTGAGGAGTGAGATGCTGAACATTGAAAACCAACTTTATCCCAGAATTGAAAAAGGCCAGCTGGACAAAGTTGAAATCAGTTACCTTACCAAAGAAATGAGCAAAAAATACAACGAAATATCAAAAACTATTGTGGCTTACTTTGAAGATGACAAAGACAAAGAAATGTTGGTTCAGTGGCAAGGCCGATTTGAGAACAAAATCAAAGAGTTTCATGAGGAACTCGTGAAAGGGGTGAAGAGAAAGCTGGATGAAGTTATCCAACAGAATAATGCCAGAAAAATGCTGGACAAGAAGAAGACAGAGTTTGAAAACAAGCTGCTCCAGAAGAGCAAAGAGCTCGCTCACCGTTTAAAATGCATTGCAGCAGATGATGAGGAACTAAAAGCACAGTTCAGCACTGTTTGGAGTCACTGGGTTAAGGAATTAACCTCAGATACAAAACCCATTGAGAACATAAACCTGGAGGAAGATCAGTTCGTTATCCTTCAAGATCTTGGTGTTGAATGGGGACTCATTAATGAGTCAAAGAGAAACCAGAGATACAAAAATCTGTCAGAAACTGGAAGCTACCGTGATTATATAACCCAGAAGAAGTATCAAAAACTCTATGAGGAAAGCCAACAATCTCAGGTAAACAAGAAAGAAGCAGACAAAGACACAGGTGGACAAAGCAAAACTTTTTTTGGCTTTTTTCAACAATGGTTTGGAACAACATCAACAATTCAACATGTGGAAGAACGTAGATCAAAGAATCCTGTTCAGTATGAAGAACAGGAACTGATCAGATCTTTTATTAAAAATGTTGAAAAAGAATGTCTTGAGGCCATTAAGAGCAAACCTGTTGCAACAAGAGGTTATAGATCAACCTACTTGCAGGAACTTGCCAAAAATGTTAAACAAAGAGTGACAGAGTTTGAATCAGGGAGGAAATTTACATTCAAGAAGGAGTTCACAGTTGATCTTTCACTGTATGTGTTTGACAGGGCAGAAGGTTGGCTCTTACACTCCCACCAGATCTACAAAGAGAACAATGATGCTCTCACTTATTTGGACAAAAAGAAAAATGAATATTACAACATTTTCAGAAGCTTCTGCAAAGGAAGCTCATCTGCTGTGGTTTTTGGAGAAATTATACGTGAAAAACTAAAAGTCTCTGCTGTTGAAGCCGTCTGCAACAAGACTGGGGTTGATATTGCTGGAGAGATGAAGTGCAGTTTTCCAGCATTCAGTGGGAACAGGCTAAACTTAGAGAAACATGTGTTGGCATCTCTGGCAGAGAAAGAAGACTTTAACAGATTCATCACCTATATCAGAAATCCACGAACTCAAGTAGAGGCTTTCATCAAAGAAGAAGTAAAGAAATACATGTTCAGGACACAGAAAGGTAAAGCCCAGACTATTCTCAAGAAAAATGTAGAAGACATCACCAGGCTAGTCAGTCAGGCTTTGTTTGAGGCAACAGAGAAATTCAGAAAGAAGAAAGGAGACATAGAAAAGTGGGTGGAGGAATTTTCCAGTGAACTAAAACCACAGTTGACACTTGATACCATTAGTTGTCAAAACTTCAGTGACATAAACAATTTTGAATTTCTTAAAGAAGAGATAGAGAAAGGCCTCAAAAGTATCACAACAGAGATGAGCAAACTCTCCCTGGAAAAGGTGAATGACTGCAGGCAGAAGCCTGGACAGATCCTCATTGATCAGCTGTGTAATTGCTGCTGGGAAAGGTGTCCATTCTGTGCTGCTGTTTGCACCAACACTCTAAAGGACCATGGTCCTGACAAGCACAGTGTTCCCTTTCATCGACCCTCTGGAATTAAAGGTTGGCATGTAAGAGGAAAAGTTGACCTGGTCATTGATTTCTGCACCACATTAGTTGCAAGTGACAGACGTTTTTACCCTGAATCTGACTCACAGGAGGCTGTTCCTTACAAACAGTATCCAACTGCAGGAGAAAAATATTCTTCATGGAGCATTACAGCCGATGCCTCCATGCTGGCCTACTGGAAATGGTTTGTCTGTCATTTTCAAAAGGAATTAGAAGACTACTATGATTTGAAATTCCAGGGTCATGGAGAAATTCCTCAGCAATGGAGGAACTTCACTAAGAAGGATGCCATTGAAAGTCTGAATGAAATGTGTAGTTTGTGAGGAAATGCAACCACTCTATAGTTAGAAATACCAAGCTTACACATTCTCTAAAATGAATGGCTAAGAATGTCAATGCTTGGTTTACTCTTGCCTCAGTTGATTTAGTAGTAAAGATAATTGAGTTGTCTTCCAGCAAACTTTAGTTTGACCTGTATGGAATTATTTGTTTGTCACTTAAACCTGTTTTCAGAAAGCAACATGTCAAATGTGTTCTCAGAAGGAACAATGTGCAAATGGAATGCAAAATTAAAATGTTTTCTCATCTGATTAATCATGATCTTGTTAAATGTTTTAAAATGTAATAAAAATATGTTTAGACAAGAACTTTCTCCATGGGTCTGGGTCTAATGATAAAGCTTTAAAAAGAATCTCTGATGTGATTTTTTTTTTTTTGTGAGGCCTTGTGAAATACAAATGGTGTCCCATAATTATATAACCTCAGTGTTTTCTATCTATCTATCTATCTATCTATCTATCTATCTATCTATCTATCTATCTATCTATCTATCTATCTATCTATCTATCTATCTATCTATCTCTCTCTCTCTCTCTATATATATATATATATATATATATATATATATATATATATATATGATTGTTCAGATAAAATATGTGCAAAATAAAATAAAAATAGAGCCTTCATGCTATGCTAAATTGACTGGATTTATGACCCATACTACTTGCTCAAACACATGTAGTGTTATTCTAAGCATGATGTCTCAAAATCTTACATATATGCTGATATAGCTAATAATTAGTGGATCATTACCTGTAGCAACAGATAAGTCTACCTAAATGCTCTAGTTTCTCTAATTAATATTAAATGTAATTTTTTTTTGAAATTTCAAATTTACCAAACGTATTATCTGTTTGAATGATTAATTGTGTGTTTAAACCTAAACTGCAGTTTTAAAATGATTTTTTTTTTTTTTTTTTTTTTTTAATTTGTCCTTCACAAATAAGACCGATGCACATAGAGGGGTCATTAATGTACTCAAGCTAAAATGTGTGTCTCTCCATGCAAAATTCATCCTTCCAGTTGGGAATCCAAATTTGTGAGAAAGTTCCACATTTTCAAAAAGAAGCCTCCCAGCTTCTAAATGTTGCACTTAACAATTCTTTGTGCTAATTACAGCATTTTTCACCCGTCCACATTTCTATCTGAGTGAACAGATATTTTTCTCCCATATTTATATGGAATATTACTGCATAGATAGAAATCTAGATGATCCTCCACATTTCTATTTATCATAATGAAATAGACAGAAATCTGAAAGTTGGACGTATTCTTTTTCCACGTCTTCTATTTGAGCTTGTAGAATGAATAGAAATATGGAGGATATCATTAAATGTGTAGATACAAATGCGGAAGTTAATTCGGCATCAATATTGGCATTAGCACTTGAAGAAGAAAGTTTCTGTGATTCCTATGCTCTGTAACCAAGTCCCTGAAAACTTTTGTCCAAACCCTATTAGCTCCTTCAAACCAGGACTGAGGAAATTGTTTACAACAGCTTTCCTCCAAGGAGAATAGCTCACAATGGCATGAATGCTGGCAAGCATCCACACTGCTGTGAGCTGTTTCAGAATTTTCCTAAGCAAATTCTTCCTTCTGACACAGCCATAAGATTATGTAAGCAAAGCAAGCATTAAAAGTTTAACAACTGATTTTTTTATGCATTTCTTGTCTGCAAGTGTAATTTTTTCCCTCACCTTGTATATAAATGATGCTACACAAATAAATCTCCCATACCTGACACATCTTTAAATCTTCTTACTGTTTGAGTTTTTTTTTTTTCAAAATTATGTTTAGAAGATTGCAACCTTTTAGTCATCTCAAAACAAAATTTATTACATTTGAACATAGTACACCACAAGGGACTTCAAAATTTATGAGCTACTTTGTACAATAACAGTATGTATTTAATGACTTTGGTTTAAATCATTTATTAATTTGGGTTATTTAAGTTATTGTGCATTTTTGGTACAAGCTTCAGTAGATCTTGAAGCTAGTGAGCTTGAAATCCCCTGCCACTCGGATGTAGGTGATGACGTCCATGTTTGTACGGTTAGGAAACTGGACTTCCTGTCCATCAGGAAGCTCCACCTCAAACACATCTCCAGAGAGTTTCAACACAATCTAAAACAAAAAGTATGTTTGTTATTTTTCAACAAGCAATCAGTCACAATTAAAGTGATATACATGTCTAAATATCACAGAAAGGTAAGAAAGGAAATAACTTTTTGTGTGCTTATGAAGACTACCATTTTATATTTTAAAAAAATATTAACCTTGAACTTGTTGGTTCAAGAAAAATAAAAACATTTTGAAGCCATTTTGTCCTGGAGCCAGACTTCCTCACCTTCACATCACTTCCCCTTTGCAAAGGATTGTGTATTTCCCTCTTTTCATTGCCCCAGCAACCTGCTGTCTTTGAGTTGCACACTAGGATCGCTCCATCTGCATCATCCTGGAAACGGGGGTTAAAGTGGAGCGCCAGGTCATCTGAGCTCAAACCCAGGTCGATATGGAACCTGTTTGGATCATGAATCAAATTTGTTTCTTACAGCAAGAGTTTTCTGCACTCATCTATCAATAAATGCAAAAAAAGATGTAACAAGTTGTTTTGCGTCAGCTTTCTTTTCATTAAAAGCTCCATATTTAATGAATATGGTGTGTTTGTCTTACCTCTCAGCATCATCCAAAATTTCCCCCTTTACTTTCAACTTGTATCCTGGTCCTAAGTTCACATTCTTCAGTTCAAGTTCCTGAGAAAAGCAGTTTTGTGTTTCAAACCACATCCTTAATAGAAGCTTATATAGATTAATTTAAAGGTAAAATCTTTGAAGTATTTATTTCTGTTAATGCTCATAATTATGGCGTACAGCTAATGAATGCCAAACATTTAATTTCTCCAAAAATGTGAATATTACATAACACCAATAGAAAAGATTTTTAATACAGATATGCTGTGTCATTATCTACACAGTCATGGAGAAGACTGTTGACAGTTTTCCATCAGTCACTGACATCTTTTGCAAAAAGGATGAACCATAAAAAGTCATTGGTAAGGAAGCTGGCTGTTCACTTAGTGCTGTATCCAAGCACATCAATGGAAGGTTGAGAGGAAGAAAAAGGTGTTGCTAAAAAGGTGGACAAGCAAAACGGATATAGCCTTAAGAAAATTATGACCCAAAGCCCATTCAAGAGTTTGCAGGTAATTTATAAGACTCCTGCTATAGTCAGTGTTTTAAGAGCCACCACACACAGTCTCTTGAGGTCCAATGTAAAGTCACCAAAGTCACTGTTTCTTTGGGGAGCCATGTCCCCTTCTGGTGTTGGTCCACTGTGTTTTATCAAGTCCAAAGTCAATGCTGCCATTTACCAGGATATTTCCTGGCACTTCTTTCTTTTCTAGAGTCTGTATGGAGATGCTGATTTCATTTTCCAACTGGACTTGGTACCTGCCCATGCTGCTAAAGCTACCAGTATTGCTAAATGGCATTAGCATCACTGCTTGATTAAGAAGCACACTCATCTGAGTTAAACCCTATGAAAAATCTATGGAGTATTGTCAAGAGGGAGATCAGAGACACCAAAGCTAACAGTGCAAATGACCCGAAAGTTGCTTTCAAAGAAACCTGGGCTTCCTAAACACCACAAAAGAGCCACTGGGTGCTCATCCCCCATGCTTCGCTGCACTGATGCAGTAATTCATACAAAAAACGATCAGGGCGGATATTGAATGCGTGTATTACACAGTGCCCACTCTTTAACAGACGAAAATGTCTGTACAACTTAATCCTTTTTATTGGTCATATGTAGTCTTCTAATTTTTTCTTTCTTTCTTTTTTTTTTTTTTTTTGATTTCTAAAATTTACTGTTTTAGGATATTCCAGTTTACAAAAGTACAGAGGCACTCACTTATTGTTTAAAGCCTTTGTATTTTAAATAAAAATTTTAAAAATCAGTGCTCATTTAACAATGTAATGTAATTATTTAATGAAATGCAGAAAAAGGAAGAATAGCATTACCATACTCATACTGGGTCCTGCTAAGAGTTGTGGTAGAAGCCAAAACACAGTCTTTATACACAGTTTGTCTCACTTCCTGTGTGACAGAGGGAGGATAAGAGGTTAGAATGTAAATGTTACATATGTATGAAACAAACAGAGTAGCATATGGCAGAAAGCATGAACAATATAACTGAATCAGCATCATGATTATCTCCATCTTGACAGTCACATGATCTATTTAAATACTAGATAAGATCAGGAGCCTAATTTTTCACTAAACAAGCCTTGGAAACAAGTGGCTGTTTAGATATAGATAGATTTTTTGATATATATTTTTTGTGTGCTTCTTTTGCAAAAAACCCAAAAAGCTATAAAAAATGAAAAAAAAAAAAAAAAAAAAAGATATATTTAAAAACGTGACCTCTGTTACATATGAAAAAAAAAACACATTTTCAATATGTATATATCAATACCCTGTTGCGGGTCAGGGAAAAAAAAATAACTGTCTTGTTTTAATTTCAGAAGATTTTTAGCACATTCAGTATATTTCTGGATGTCAAAACTACAATAACATGAATATGAACCTTTTTGTCTTTATTCAATAATACACATCAGAGATGTCTTTATATTTATCTGGCTTTGCTGTGCCTAAAGGTATAGAACTAATGTGGAGGCTACTCCTGGAATATGTCACTTGCACACTTAAACATTGATAAACTAAAGATATCTTATACCTAAAAATTATTTCTTTCTAAAAGTTTTAACTACAATTTACAGCTAATATTTACTGATATTATTTATTCATTAATTTCTAGATGGATTATATCAAACCTTTTATGGTTTATTTTTTCAATTATCATCTTTTTAGATGGTTATTTTATGGTTTCATTCTTCCGATTGGGCTCCATGTCTTTGTCCAAATCTCAGCTGATGAATGCCTTGATCAACGACCGCCACAACACATTCTTCCACAGAAACTGTCCAGGCAGCACCAAATCTCGTTATTTGATGGATGGCATGGCAGAGATTGCCTGGTATTGCCCTGCTGGAAAACCCAATGATTTCTTTACTGACTGCATTGCCTTCTGTAATCTTCATGGAGATTCCCTAGCAATTGTAAAACAGCGTGAAATCTTGACTGAAATGTCTTCAGTCATTGTGGTTCTTGTACCAACACTGGAAAAAAACCAGGAAAGTACTGCAGTCATTTCTATGCTTTACAAGTCTTTAAAGCCTCTGATTATCCTCAGTGCTGACAGCGAGGGTAGCGCAGTTCAGATTAAACCACAAAAGTACAAACTGGGTCTGAAGGAAAGGAGCCAGTCAGATGTTTCTGAAGAACTGAAAAAGATCATAAGAAGCCTTTTGTCTGGGCCCCACACATCTTTCCAGCTTGAAACTATGGCCAACGTCTCTGGAGTCAGAGTGGATGAAAATGAGAGACTCTGCCAGAATGGAAAATCTGCTGCCATGAAACTAGTTCAAATGATTGAAAGGATGGATATTGCCAAAATCAAAGATAGATTTCTTCCCTGCCAAGGCCAACTTTGGTACAACTGGTGCAAAATCAATAAAGAGTTACATCATCTAAAGGGACACATTGAGAAAGAAAAGGGCCAGAAGAGTCATCAGCTGATGGAACTACGACAGAAACAGTGTGACGCATCCAATAGTGAACTGATGAGGTTGTTCACTCAGAACCTCAAGCGTTTGCCTCCAAAAGAAAGAGAATATTTCCTGACATGGACTCAGATCCTCATAGATGCCCTCTCCACAGATGATCTTTCTTCAATTCTCCAAAACTATGATGAAACATGGTCAGAGGTCTTGGTCCTGAAGAGGAAACATGACAAATCTGCTCAGTTAAAATACAAACAAACTAAACTTGAACAGCTGTCAAAAAAGCTTCAGTCAGCAACCTTTGGTCTTGAACACATCTTCAGAGAAATGGGACAGATCTATGAAGCCCATAAATCTCTGAAGAAACAGTCACTGGGCCAACAGACTGAATGGACTAAATACCCTGAGCTGGCTGCAGATCTGATGATATCAGGACACCCGATGGAGCTGATGGATGGTGATGCAGGTCACGTGCCTTTAATATGGATCTCTAATCTTTTACAGGAAGTCATCAAGAAACTGGGTGACCAAAGAGTCTTTGTGCTGTCAGTTCTGGGTGTTCAAAGTAGTGGAAAGTCAACAATGCTGAATGCCATGTTTGGGCTGCAGTTTGCAGTGAGTGCTGGGAGGTGCACCAAGGGTGTCTACATGCAACTGGTTAAGCTATCAGAGGAAATCAAGAAAGACTATAAGTTTGACTACATTCTAGTTGTCGACACTGAAGGACTGCGTGCTCTTGAGCTAGCAGGTAATGCCACCCTTCATCATGACAATGAACTTGCAACATTTGTCGTTGGTCTGGGAAACATGACATTGATCAATATCTTTGGTGAGAATCCAGCTGAGATGCAAGATGTCCTGCAGATTGTTGTGCAGGCGTTCATGAGGATGAAGAAAGTCAAGCTTTCTCCAAGTTGTGTGTTTGTCCATCAGAATGTCACAGATATCGCAGCAGCAGAGAAAAACATGGACGGAAAAAGACGCCTGCAGGAAAAACTGGACAAGATGGCTCAACTTGCTGCCAAAGAGGAAGTGTGTGATGTTGAGTGCTTCAGTGATGTCATCGCATTTGATGTGCAAAAAGATGTGAAATACTTTGCTCAGCTGTGGGAGGGAAGCCCACCAATGGCTCCTCCAAATCCAGGTTATAGTGAGAGTGTCCAAGAACTGAAGTCCATCATCCTGTCTAAAGCCTCACAGTCTACTGGAATCACTCTGTCACATTTCAGTACCAAAATTCAGGACCTGTGGAACGCCTTGATGAATGAACACTTTGTTTTTAGCTTCAAAAACACCCAAGAAATTGCAGTTTACAGAAAACTGGAGGTCCAGTATGGGAACTGGACTTGGGCCCTGAGGAGTGAGATGCTGAACATTGAAAACCAACTTTATCCCAGAATTGAAAAAGGCCAGCTGGACAAAGTTGAAATCAGTTACCTTACCAAAGAAATGAGCAAAAAATACAACGAAATATCAAAAACTATTGTGGCTTACTTTGAAGATGACAAAGACAAAGAAATGTTGGTTCAGTGGCGAGGCCGATTTGAGAACAAAATCAAAGAGTTTCATGAGGAACTCGTGAAAGGGGTGAAGAGAAAGCTGGATGAAGTTATCCAACAGAATAATGCCAGAAAAATGCTGGACAAGAAGAAGACAGAGTTTGAAAACAAGCTGCTCCAGAAGAGCAAAGAGCTCGCTCACCGTTTAAAATGCATTGCAGCAGATGATGAGGAACTAAAAGCACAGTTCAGCACTGTTTGGAGTCACTGGGTTAAGGAATTAACCTCAGATACAAAACCCATTGAGAACATAAACCTGGAGGAAGATCAGTTCGTTATCCTTCAAGATCTTGGTGTTGAATGGGGACTCATTAATGAGTCAAAGAGAAACCAGAGATACAAAAATCTGTCAGAAACTGGAAGCTACCGTGATTATATAACCCAGAAGAAGTATCAAAAACTCTATGAGGAAAGCCAACAATCTCAGGTAAACAAGAAAGAAGCAGACAAAGACACAGGTGGACAAAGCAAAACTTTTTTTGGCTTTTTTCAACAATGGTTTGGAACAACATCAACAATTCAACATGTGGAAGAACGTAGATCAAAGAATCCTGTTCAGTATGAAGAACAGGAACTGATCAGATCTTTTATTAAAAATGTTGAAAAAGAATGTCTTGAGGCCATTAAGAGCAAACCTGTTGCAACAAGAGGTTATAGATCAACCTACTTGCAGGAACTTGCCAAAAATGTTAAACAAAGAGTGACAGAGTTTGAATCAGGGAGGAAATTTACATTCAAGAAGGAGTTCACAGTTGATCTTTCACTGTATGTGTTTGACAGGGCAGAAGGTTGGCTCTTACACTCCCACCAGATCTACAAAGAGAACAATGATGCTCTCACTTATTTGGACAAAAAGAAAAATGAATATTACAACATTTTCAGAAGCTTCTGCAAAGGAAGCTCATCTGCTGTGGTTTTTGGAGAAATTATACGTGAAAAACTAAAAGTCTCTGCTGTTGAAGCCGTCTGCAACAAGACTGGGGTTGATATTGCTGGAGAGATGAAGTGCAGTTTTCCAGCATTCAGTGGGAACAGGCTAAACTTAGAGAAACATGTGTTGGCATCTCTGGCAGAGAAAGAAGACTTTAACAGATTCATCACCTATATCAGAAATCCACGAACTCAAGTAGAGGCTTTCATCAAAGAAGAAGTAAAGAAATACATGTTCAGGACACAGAAAGGTAAAGCCCAGACTATTCTCAAGAAAAATGTAGAAGACATCACCAGGCTAGTCAGTCAGGCTTTGTTTGAGGCAACAGAGAAATTCAGAAAGAAGAAAGGAGACATAGAAAAGTGGGTGGAGGAATTTTCCAGTGAACTAAAACCACAGTTGACACTTGATACCATTAGTTGTCAAAACTTCAGTGACATAAACAATTTTGAATTTCTTAAAGAAGAGATAGAGAAAGGCCTCAAAAGTATCACAACAGAGATGAGCAAACTCTCCCTGGAAAAGGTGAATGACTGCAGGCAGAAGCCTGGACAGATCCTCATTGATCAGCTGTGTAATTGCTGCTGGGAAAGGTGTCCATTCTGTGCTGCTGTTTGCACCAACACTCTAAAGGACCATGGTCCTGACAAGCACAGTGTTCCCTTTCATCGACCCTCTGGAATTAAAGGTTGGCATGTAAGAGGAAAAGTTGACCTGGTCATTGATTTCTGCACCACATTAGTTGCAAGTGACAGACGTTTTTACCCTGAATCTGACTCACAGGAGGCTGTTCCTTACAAACAGTATCCAACTGCAAGAGAAAAATATTCTTCATGGAGCATTACAGCCGATGCCTCCATGCTGGCCTACTGGAAATGGTTTGTCTGTCATTTTCAAAAGGAATTAGAAGACTACTATGATTTGAAATTCCAGGGTCATGGAGAAATTCCTCAGCAATGGAGGAACTTCACTAAGAAGGATGCCATTGAAAGTCTGAATGAAATGTGTAGTTTGTGAGGAAATGCAACCACTCTATAGTTAGAAATACCAAGCTTACACATTCTCTAAAATGAATGGCTAAGAATGTCAATGCTTGGTTTACTCTTGCCTCAGTTGATTTAGTAGTAAAGATAATTGAGTTGTCTTCCAGCAAACTTTAGTTTGACCTGTATGGAATTATTTGTTTGTCACTTAAACCTGTTTTCAGAAAGCAACATGTCAAATGTGTTCTCAGAAGGAACAATGTGCAAATGGAATGCAAAATTAAAATGTTTTCTCATCTGATTAATCATGATCTTGTTAAATGTTTTAAAATGTAATAAAAATATGTTTAGACAAGAACTTTCTCCATGGGTCTGGGTCTAATGATAAAGCTTTAAAAAGAATCTCTGATGTGATTTTTTTTTTTTTTGTGAGGCCTTGTGAAATACAAATGGTGTCCCATAATTATATAACCTCAGTGTTTTCTATCTATCTATCTATCTATCTATCTATCTATCTATCTATCTATCTATCTATCTATCTATCTATCTATCTATCTATCTATCTATCTATCTCTCTCTCTCTCTCTCTCTATATATATATATATATATATATATATATATATATATATATGATTGTTCAGATAAAATATGTGCAAAATAAAATAAAAATAGAGCCTTCATGCTATGCTAAATTGACTGGATTTATGACCCATACTACTTGCTCAAACACATGTAGTGTTATTCTAAGCATGATGTCTCAAAATCTTACATATATGCTGATATAGCTAATAATTAGTGGATCATTACCTGTAGCAACAGATAAGTCTACCTAAATGCTCTAGTTTCTCTAATTAATATTAAATGTAATTTTTTTTTGAAATTTCAAATTTACCAAACGTATTATCTGTTTGAATGATTAATTGTGTGTTTAAACCTAAACTGCAGTTTTAAAATGATTTTTTTTTTTTTTTTTTTTTTTTTTTTAATTTGTCCTTCACAAATAAGACCGATGCACATAGAGGGGTCATTAATGTACTCAAGCTAAAATGTGTGTCTCTCCATGCAAAATTCATCCTTCCAGTTGGGAATCCAAATTTGTGAGAAAGTTCCACATTTTCAAAAAGAAGCCTCCCAGCTTCTAAATGTTGCACTTAACAATTCTTTGTGCTAATTACAGCATTTTTCACCCGTCCACATTTCTATCTGAGTGAACAGATATTTTTCTCCCATATTTATATGGAATATTACTGCATAGATAGAAATCTAGATGATCCTCCACATTTCTATTTATCATAATGAAATAGACAGAAATCTGAAAGTTGGACGTATTCTTTTTCCACGTCTTCTATTTGAGCTTGTAGAATGAATAGAAATATGGAGGATATCATTAAATGTGTAGATACAAATGCGGAAGTTAATTCGGCATCAATATTGGCATTAGCACTTGAAGAAGAAAGTTTCTGTGATTCCTATGCTCTGTAACCAAGTCCCTGAAAACTTTTGTCCAAACCCTATTAGCTCCTTCAAACCAGGACTGAGGAAATTGTTTACAACAGCTTTCCTCCAAGGAGAATAGCTCACAATGGCATGAATGCTGGCAAGCATCCACACTGCTGTGAGCTGTTTCAGAATTTTCCTAAGCAAATTCTTCCTTCTGACACAGCCATAAGATTATGTAAGCAAAGCAAGCATTAAAAGTTTAACAACTGATTTTTTTATGCATTTCTTGTCTGCAAGTGTAATTTTTTCCCTCACCTTGTATATAAATGATGCTACACAAATAAATCTCCCATACCTGACACATCTTTAAATCTTCTTACTGTTTGAGTTTTTTTTTTTTCAAAATTATGTTTAGAAGATTGCAACCTTTTAGTCATCTCAAAACAAAATTTATTACATTTGAACATAGTACACCACAAGGGACTTCAAAATTTATGAGCTACTTTGTACAATAACAGTATGTATTTAATGACTTTGGTTTAAATCATTTATTAATTTGGGTTATTTAAGTTATTGTGCATTTTTGGTACAAGCTTCAGTAGATCTTGAAGCTAGTGAGCTTGAAATCCCCTGCCACTCGGATGTAGGTGATGACGTCCATGTTTGTACGGTTAGGAAACTGGACTTCCTGTCCATCAGGAAGCTCCACCTCAAACACATCTCCAGAGAGTTTCAACACAATCTAAAACAAAAAGTATGTTTGTTATTTTTCAACAAGCAATCAGTCACAATTAAAGTGATATACATGTCTAAATATCACAGAAAGGTAAGAAAGGAAATAACTTTTTGTGTGCTTATGAAGACTACCATTTTATATTTTAAAAAAATATTAACCTTGAACTTGTTGGTTCAAGAAAAATAAAAACATTTTGAAGCCATTTTGTCCTGGAGCCAGACTTCCTCACCTTCACATCACTTCCCCTTTGCAAAGGATTGTGTATTTCCCTCTTTTCATTGCCCCAGCAACCTGCTGTCTTTGAGTTGCACACTAGGATCGCTCCATCTGCATCATCCTGGAAACGGGGGTTAAAGTGGAGCGCCAGGTCATCTGAGCTCAAACCCAGGTCGATATGGAACCTGTTTGGATCATGAATCAAATTTGTTTCTTACAGCAAGAGTTTTCTGCACTCATCTATCAATAAATGCAAAAAAAGATGTAACAAGTTGTTTTGCGTCAGCTTTCTTTTCATTAAAAGCTCCATATTTAATGAATATGGTGTGTTTGTCTTACCTCTCAGCATCATCCAAAATTTCCCCCTTTACTTTCAACTTGTATCCTGGTCCTAAGTTCACATTCTTCAGTTCAAGTTCCTGAGAAAAGCAGTTTTGTGTTTCAAACCACATCCTTAATAGAAGCTTATATAGATTAATTTAAAGGTAAAATCTTTGAAGTATTTATTTCTGTTAATGCTCATAATTATGGCGTACAGCTAATGAATGCCAAACATTTAATTTCTCCAAAAATGTGAATATTACATAACACCAATAGAAAAGATTTTTAATACAGATATGCTGTGTCATTATCTACACAGTCATGGAGAAGACTGTTGACAGTTTTCCATCAGTCACTGACATCTTTTGCAAAAAGGATGAACCATAAAAAGTCATTGGTAAGGAAGCTGGCTGTTCACTTAGTGCTGTATCCAAGCACATCAATGGAAGGTTGAGAGGAAGAAAAAGGTGTTGCTAAAAAGGTGGACAAGCAAAACGGATATAGCCTTAAGAAAATTATGACCCAAAGCCCATTCAAGAGTTTGCAGGTAATTTATAAGACTCCTGCTATAGTCAGTGTTTTAAGAGCCACCACACACAGTCTCTTGAGGTCCAATGTAAAGTCACCAAAGTCACTGTTTCTTTGGGGAGCCATGTCCCCTTCTGGTGTTGGTCCACTGTGTTTTATCAAGTCCAAAGTCAATGCTGCCATTTACCAGGATATTTCCTGGCACTTCTTTCTTTTCTAGAGTCTGTATGGAGATGCTGATTTCATTTTCCAACTGGACTTGGTACCTGCCCATGCTGCTAAAGCTACCAGTATTGCTAAATGGCATTAGCATCACTGCTTGATTAAGAAGCACACTCATCTGAGTTAAACCCTATGAAAAATCTATGGAGTATTGTCAAGAGGGAGATCAGAGACACCAAAGCTAACAGTGCAAATGACCCGAAAGTTGCTTTCAAAGAAACCTGGGCTTCCTAAACACCACAAAAGAGCCACTGGGTGCTCATCCCCCATGCTTCGCTGCACTGATGCAGTAATTCATACAAAAAACGATCAGGGCGGATATTGAATGCGTGTATTACACAGTGCCCACTCTTTAACAGACGAAAATGTCTGTACAACTTAATCCTTTTTATTGGTCATATGTAGTCTTCTAATTTTTTCTTTCTTTCTTTTTTTTTTTTTTTTTGATTTCTAAAATTTACTGTTTTAGGATATTCCAGTTTACAAAAGTACAGAGGCACTCACTTATTGTTTAAAGCCTTTGTATTTTAAATAAAAATTTTAAAAATCAGTGCTCATTTAACAATGTAATGTAATTATTTAATGAAATGCAGAAAAAGGAAGAATAGCATTACCATACTCATACTGGGTCCTGCTAAGAGTTGTGGTAGAAGCCAAAACACAGTCTTTATACACAGTTTGTCTCACTTCCTGTGTGACAGAGGGAGGATAAGAGGTTAGAATGTAAATGTTACATATGTATGAAACAAACAGAGTAGCATATGGCAGAAAGCATGAACAATATAACTGAATCAGCATCATGATTATCTCCATCTTGACAGTCACATGATCTATTTAAATACTAGATAAGATCAGGAGCCTAATTTTTCACTAAACAAGCCTTGGAAACAAGTGGCTGTTTAGATATAGATAGATTTTTTGATATATATTTTTTGTGTGCTTCTTTTGCAAAAAACCTAAAAAGCTATAAAAAATGAAAAAAAAAAAAAAAAAAAAAAAAAAAGATATATTTAAAAACGTGACCTCTGTTACATATGAAAAAAAAAAACACATTTTCAATATGTATATATCAATACCCTGTTGCGGGTCAGGGAAAAAAAATAACTGTCTTGTTTTAATTTCAGAAGATTTTTAGCACATTCAGTATATTTCTGGATGTCAAAACTACAATAACATGAATATGAACCTTTTTGTCTTTATTCAATAATACACATCAGAGATGTCTTTATATTTATCTGGCTTTGCTGTGCCTAAAGGTATAGAACTAATGTGGAGGCTACTCCTGGAATATGTCACTTGCACACTTAAACATTGATAAACTAAAGATATCTTATACCTAAAAATTATTTCTTTCTAAAAGTTTTAACTACAATTTACAGCTAATATTTACTGATATTATTTATTCATTAATTTCTAGATGGATTATATCAAACCTTTTATGGTTTATTTTTTCAATTATCATCTTTTTAGATGGTTATTTTATTCCTCAGAATCCTTCGGCTTCTCTATTATTTATTGGGCTCTATTTTGTCATTTTTAGTAAAGTAACATTCATATAGACATATGAATGTCTACCTTCTGTGGAGAACTGAAATTTTTATTTCTGGCCACTAGAGGTCGATCTTTTACTGACAACAGCTTCCGCTACGTCGATGGAAGTGACATAATTACGTAAACAGAAGTTGTCACTACATTTGTGTTGATGTTAATGGTAATATAGTTGCCAATAAAAGGCACATTTCGAAAGAATATTCGCACTAGAGGCGTATTGGCTGACATTTGCATGAGGAAGCTGCTGTAAACCCGCTAAAGGTATTTTTAAAAGATTGTTTATAAGCTGATAGCAACTCCAGTGCACCTGCCTAAAGCTAAACCACCTAGCAGCTAATGAAGCAGCGTTAGCGTTCAATTTTATTCTTTAACTTGCGTCTTTACAGTTAAATATTCATCTCATTTCTTTTCTTAAACATTATTCTTAGTGTTTGGTTTTAACTATTGAACCTAATCAGATTAAATTTTTTAATGTTACATGAACTGTGACTCACCAGCTGTTTCTGCAGCCCAGATAGTGTCGGCGCTATTACAGCAGCAGTGCCAAATCTGACTCTGCTTATGCTGCCTTTTCTTTACTGTAATCATTACTTTAAGAAAATCCAGCTGATCTCAACTGGAATCATTCCTGATAGGTTATACAGAAACGACACACGAAAGCTGCTTGTTGCTTAAATTTGTTTTCATCATTAATCTTCTTGGGCACAGATTACAGATAAGGTTGTTTTTACTTTTACAGAGACTTTTTTTTTTTTTCTTGGGACGGTTGTGACTCAGTCCTGTGATGTTCACAGACATGGACTATGAGCTGGAGGAGGACAAACTGTGAGTCAGATTTGTTTTAATGTTTTATAATCTTAGCCTTGCAAAAGTATTCCTACCCTTTGGACGTTTCTGTATTTTGTCTCACTGGAAATATGAACTTCTGTGTATTTTATTGAGATTTTATGTGATAGCAACACTCAAAGTAATAATAGTGAAGTAGAAGTTATTCAGGTACTACGGCAAAAAAATTCCATAAAGCTCATCCCTCAACACACCAACCCCATTGTGAAACATGGTGGTTCCGTGTATCATCTCAGAAAGCTAGCCAGAGTTTATGGAAAAATGAATGGAGCAAAATAAAGGGCAGTCTTGAAGGAAAACCTGTTGGAGAGTGGGACAAAGGTTCACCTTCCAGCAGGACAAGGCCTCTTACATACAGCCACAGCTACAATGGAGTGGTTTAGATCAAACCATATTAATGTGTTTGGATGGCCCAGTCAAAGTCCAGACCTGAATCCAAGTGAGAATCTGTGTCAAGACTTAAAATGTATTGCTTACAGACATTCTCTGGTTAATCTCATTGATCTTAAGCTATTGTACAAAATATGGGCAAACATTTGTCTCTGGATGTGTAAAGTTGGTAGAGACGTTCACCCAAAAGGCTTTTTGCTGTAACTGCAACAAAAGTTGATTCTATGAACTCTTGACTCAGGAAGGTTTAATACAAATGCATGTCACACTATTCAGATTTTTATTTCTAAAGCAATTTTAAATAAAATATTAAAAGCATGGGTCATTTTTCACTTCACCATTATCCACCACCTTGTGTTAGTCTATCACATAAAATCACAATCAAGTATATAGAAGCTTGTAGTTGTAAGATAACCAGTATGAATACTTTTGCAAGGCAGTGTAGATGAGCAGGGCTTTTCCAATGTTATGTTTATAAATTATATTAAAGATAAGCAGTTCCAGTCTTCTGGCACTTTGTTTTGGTCTGTAAAAGTATAAAGAAACAGCAGTTTCTTTCATGCAATTTATTTTGAGTTTAGTAAAAAATCAGACAAAGGTTGGGTACGTCTGCTTTTATAGATACATTGTATTAATCTTGTTGTCGCTTCATTTTCTGTTGGATTCAAAGCCTTTACATTTATTCAGGATCCTGTGGCCCATTTTGTTTTTCTTAAAACAAATTTTATGCATATGAGTTTTTACATCATCAAAAACAGAAAGTCAGTTCAAATGTAAATGAGCAGGTCTGAGCTCAAAAGAAATTGAAAATCCATGTTGGCCATTAAAAGCTGGTGCATCTTTAAAATATTTGCTAATGTCGCTAATTAATTTCATCAATTATATCTGATACTAAATATTCTTAAAACATCTAAACCAAATGCTGCATTTCACTGATCTTTCCTTACAGAGGGATACCGACAGTACCCGGCACTGTGACTCTGAAGAAAGATGCTAACAATCTTATCGGTATCAGCATTGGTGGCGGAGCTCAGTACTGCCCTTGTCTCTATATTGTCCAGGTAGGTACATGAGAGTTGATAACTATAGTGCCTATCTGTATGTTAGATATGACTTTATGTTTCCCCTCATAGTTCATATTGTGTTAATTGAACATGTAGTGCTCAATTTGTATTAAAATAACACAAATGTGGGTTACATCTGTATTCAATCCTTAAAAATTTAATAGAATCAGATTTTACTACAATTATAACTGCAGTTACTGTCAAAACTTCCCGCTTCCACATTTCATTTGCTTTTTTTTTGTCTCACCTTAATGTTTCCAATGATCTAATATTTTGTGATATTAGAAAAAGATAACATAAGTAGATATGAAAAAGTTTTTAAATAAATATCAGTCATCAAACATTTGCTGTTACTGGTAAAAAGTCTTTTAGATGACTTTGGAGGAATAGTGGCCAATCATTCTTTGCTTTATTAATCCACATTGGATGACTTGTAGCTTGTTCAAGCCTGTTTTGCTGCATCCTAATCGGATCTGAATCCAAACTTTGACTAGGCTGCTCCAAAGACTTTTTTTTTTTTTTTTTTTTAGCCAGTCAGAGGTGAACGTGCTGGTGTCAGATCTCGGTGTGGGTAGTGAAATCAAACACAGCTTTTTCAAAAATGTGATTAATTACAGTTAATAAGGGGTGATTCCTTTTTCCAAAAAAGCAAAAGCTAAGGATAACTGCAAGAGGGCAAAGACTTTTTCACAACTTATTTCCATTGCTAATTTATGCAGTTGAAACTGGGTCACTAAAAGTTGATTTGAGTGTTACCTTTTAAAGTGGTTGCATTTGTCTCCCAGGTCTTTGATAACACTCCTGCAGCTCTGGATGGGACACTGGCAGCGGGTGATGAAATCACAGGAGTGAACGGAAAAACAGTGAAAGGAAAAACGAAGGTGGAGGTGGCCAAGATGATTCAAGCTGTCCAGGTAATCAGGTTCTGGGAACGGAAAGACAGCCTGATGTTAATTAGAGCTCTGAGCTTTGTGAGAACAAACATTTGTGTTGGTTTTATGTACCAAAATAATGATTTCCTAAAAGTGTGGCCAGGAGGACAGCTACCTTGACTTTGATACTGAAGCACACTCCACCTTCTTTACAGTTTGTCCAATACTGTACAATCTGTTTCAACAGTCTTTTCTAAGGTTGCATATAAATGGACTATGGACATGGACTGCCTGTTTTCTGACTGTTTCTCTGTTTTCTGTTTGATCCTGTCTGGTAGCTGAAATAAACAAACAATATCAATTAGAAGATGCACTAGATTTATAAGCTAATGCTAAAACTTAGCTTCAACTGAAAACAACAGCTGGAATTCTAGCCCATTAACATCAGACGAAGACTGTTACCAAAGTAACAAAGCAGAAATTAAATCATTAAACAAGTTACAAAGTACAGGATTTACCACCTTTAAAAAAATGTTAGTATGGCTATTTGAATTTATTTAAAGATAAAACCAGTTACGATAAAAATATTCATTTCATAGCTGAACACTAACCACAGAAAAAAACATTGATATTAGTGTCAGTTTCTTAAATGAAATGGAAGAAACGGTTATGAACTGACTTCATTCAAAAAATACAGAAATTATCTCATAATTAGCAATTTTAAAACAAGTGTCTTTAAAAATGTTTCTGGTTAGTGACTGATTAGTGAAGAACTAGTCCTTCCAGATCTTAATAAACTGGTGCAACTAAATGACTGACGGGAACCCAGTAAGAGAGCTTTGATTAAATGACTGAAATCAGATGTAAAACTCCTACAAGTAGGGCTTTCAACAGTCTGTTTTTGGCCAAATAGGTTAGTTGCGTGTTGCAATTTTAGGTCGACTGTGGAAAATGGGTAAAAAAAAAAAAAAGAAACATGCATATACATCAAAGGCAATAAAATATTAGAACAAAAAGCTTAACATAATATAGACTTAAAATGGGAAATAAGCAGTTAAAGAAACTCAATACAAATAAAAGGAGACAGTACTCATTTGAATGAACTATCAGTAATTGGTTGAAAGAAATTTGGAATTGCATACAGAAAACAACAACACTACACTGAAAACAAGGAAATGTGTAAAATTTAGCCAGAGACCTTACTCTGTCTGAAAAATTGATGCATCCTGCAAAGCTGATATCAGCTGAGAGAGTTGGAGAAAAATGTTTTTCAGAAGTTGCAGAATGTAAAGTTAGGGTAAAAACCAAAGACGATGCAACACAGAGAACTGATTGGCCCTTCTGATTTAACAATTTATTCTTTCGCTCCGGAAAAATGTAATAAAAAATGAAAATTTCCAATTTACTTAATCACTTGTCATCAATTTAATGTTTCCTTTCTTTTAAAGAAGTAATAACATAATTTTTTTGAT
The DNA here is from genome assembly GCA_014839685.1 of Anableps anableps. Lineage (NCBI taxonomy): Eukaryota > Metazoa > Chordata > Actinopteri > Cyprinodontiformes > Anablepidae > Anableps > Anableps anableps. Next base: position 8,641,025 of record CM026083.1, read on the forward strand.
TTCCTTGGCACTGCAGCTGCATCTCCCCATTAATACTTGCATGACATTCCTTGTTTAACTGAGGTATAGCTGAGAGTTTATTGAATTTTTATCTAAATTTTGTAGTTTTTCCATCAGGATGTGCATCATAGAATATTGACACAAATCTTCAGTTTTAAAATGTCCAATGACATTTAAAATTACAACTAAACTAAGTAAATGTCACTCAGGTTTAATCTCTTATCTGTAAAATGAACACAGCAAACACAGCGGTAGAAGATAACTCACTTTTTTGTCCAGCAGTGATCCAGAGCCCAGCTTTGGATAGAAGAGAAGAGGAGTTTAACTCGCTTGTTAAGCTGTTTGGAAGACTTCAGGATAATAGAAAGCATGTGGCAGAACGTCAGCAACATAGTGTGGCCGTGTTGTTTTTGACATCTTTTGTTCAGACAGAAACATTCCCTGACTTCCTGCGTTCTGGGATAAAGACAGGGTGCAGTGTGGGAATTAAAGGATTAGTCTGTGCTGGCGTTAGCTTTTCAGGGCCCATAATGCACTTTAATGTCATCATTTCCTCCACATTATTTCCCTCCTAATGCTAAGATAAATTGTCTTTTGTTTTTTATAAAGCAGCATAAATGAAAGATTCATAATTGTTTTTGCATAAACTGTATGTTTAGTTTGCCGATATGTGTTTATGTTCACAGGGAGAGGCAGTAATCCACTACAACAAACTCCAGGCTGACCCAAAACAAGGGAAATCTTTAGATATCGGTCTGTGCTTCACTCATTTCATGCACGCATTCAGTTGTGTTCATTATGAAGGTGTTGCTGGTGTGAATGCATCTCTTTAAATCTTAATTTATATTGTTTCAGTGTTAAAAAAAGTAAAACATCGCCTGGTGGAGAACATGAGCTCAGGTACTGCAGATGCTCTTGGACTTAGCAGAGCTATTCTATGCAACGGTAGGATTTATTTCATTCTTTAAATTCTTTTACCGCTGCCCAGTTTCTATGAAAGGATCCTGTTATAAACAGATTTGTCTTTGTAGATGGCCTGGTCAAAAGACTGGAAGAGTTGGAGAAAACAGCTGAGCTTTACAAAGGTAAAGAGACCAAATGAAAACAAATGGGGATGAATAGGCTGCTCTTGCTATGAATCTAATTTAGTTATTGAAAATCATCTGTGCTTAGTAACTTTTTTGCTAACAAATATAACCACATAATAGGGGTGTAACAGTATAGATAAGTTACAGTTGTAGCTACAGTGTCAAACAAAAAGCCTCTCAGAAACGTAAAGAGACAAACTATCCTTGCTCGGAGGAGGGTTTCTGAATTGTAAGCGCTGTATAACAAGCAAGTTTGGTCTCCTGGGAAATACACTTAAAACATAAAAAAATATACATTTCTTCATTCAAATTTAAAAATAATAAAATATTAACAATGACAGGGAGGGCTTGTTTCAGTTAAGTTGGCTCTATTTTCATGCTTAATTTACTCAACGGCCACTTCATTAGGTACACTTGTTCAATTACTTGTTAGCACAAAGATTGAATCAGCCAATCATGTGACACCAACCTGATGCACTTAACCAGTCGTTACAAACAAGATATGCAGAATACTTTCTCTGGAAGCACAACACGTCAAACCTTGATGGGCTACTAACAGAAAACTGAGGCCTGTATTCACACAGGCTGACCAAAACTGAACAGTAACAGACAGAAAAGCTGCCTGGTCTGATGAGTGTCCATATCAGCTGCAATATTTAAATGACTTGGTCAGAATTTGGCGTAAACAACATAAAAGCGCTTATGAGGCCCTTCTAAAGCAAAAGCGGGCCCAAACTAGTACTTGCAAGGTTACTCTGATTAAGTGGCTGGTGAGTGTGTAAACTGAAGAACTTCATCCAAAATTATAGCGTTGGCATAGCCTGAGAATATATGGTGTCACAGCTTGCCATATATCCACCACTCCGTTCTTACTGCTGCCGCAGGAAGCTGGTGCATCTTCCAGCTCCATACTATCATTCCTAGTTGCACCTCCATCTGTTATTGTGGACATTGTTAGAAAGTATCCTCATCTAGTCCTGTGGTGTTGTGTTAATAACAGCACATGTACATGTCATAGAGGCACATTCACTGCCTGACTATATGCTGCTGTGAGCGCCATTGGTACTATAATGTTTCTGAGTGAACACATGTACTGTTGCACCCCATATGCACAGGGTCATTTTAACTCAGATTAGGTCTGTTTATGGTGGGGATCATGTTTGTTCAGATCAGGATCTCATTCTTGTCTTTTTGTGCTTGCAGGACTGATGGAGCACACAAAGAGGCTGCTCAGAGCTTTCTTTGAGCTTTCTCAAACTCACAGAGGTTTGTTGCTGCAGTTTATGTCAACAGTTGGTTTAATGGTATTATAATAGCAAAAACTAAAACTTTTTTTCCTTACTTTGTGTCGCAAAAAAAAAAGTCTGATCATGTCAGTTTCTAATATAAGGTTTTAAATACAGTAAAGCATATTAGCTTTACAAGGTGTTAGCCTTTTGACATCCTTTTATACACTTCTTCTATGTAAGTCCAGTGATTAGCTTCAAATCAGCTTCTCAGCCAATCCTTTACATGAATGCACCCTCATTAGTTCAGTATTAATACAAATTTTATATCATTTATTAGTTGCCTTTAATCCAGAAGAAGAACCATATTTATGCACATATTCATACTCTTTTTATTCTAAATTAAATAGTAAGCAAAAAATGTGTCTATATTTTATTATTTTCGTATATAAATTTCTTCATATTGGAAAGCATCGCACTTATCTTCTGTATCTGAAATGTTGTCGTTAATGGCCTTTTCAGGGTTTGGAGATGTGTTTTCTATCATCGGTGTAAGAGAGCCACAGGCTGCAGCCAGCGAGGCTTTCGTCAAGTTTGCTGATGCTCACCGAAACATTGAGAAATATGGAATTGAGCTGCTAAAGACCATCAAGCCTGTAAGTTCACAATGCATTTTTAATTTTGAACAGTTTGCAGCACTGAAGACACAGAAAGCTATTTTTGTATTAACAAGTTCTTTTTATTTCTCAAATTAATTTAAATGCACTCATTGTAACCAATCTTCCTCCTAGCATTTATTCGCCCTGCTTCTGTTAACCCTGGTAGTATTAAGGAAGTTGCTGTTATTGACCAGACTTGTCTCGACTTTCAGATGCTCCACGATCTGAACACGTACCTCCACAAGGCCATACCAGACACTAAGCTCACCATCCGCAAGTATCTGGACGTAAAGTTTGAATATCTGGTGAGGACACGGCACCGTGTTTTTCTGCTTTCATACACGACACAACTCGTTATCATCTGTTCTAGATCTGCTGGACGAGTTTGCTGTATAATATAAACTTCTGATGTTTTTCAGTCATATTGTCTGAAGGTGAAGGAAATGGATGATGAAGAATACAGCAGCATTGTGAGTACTGGTGGTTTTTTTTGTTGTTGTTTTTTAGTAGCTTTTAAAGTCATGTTGGTTTATAGTTTATTCATCACTTTACCTCCTGAACGTTGTATTAGAAAAGGAAACTTAGAAATGGCTTTTACTTTATTATACGTGTTTCCAGTGTAAGCAGCAATCCTGTGTTTCCTTTCTTTGTACTGTATTGCACTGGTTTCTTCTGTTTTATTTATCACGCGTATACGTTTCAGATCAAGTTCACTTTAATATCAGACAAAAAAAACATGAGGAAGTCGAAAAAGTAGTTTTTAAATAATGATTTAATTTTATAAGGGAACACATTTATCCAAACCAACCTGACCCTTGTTGAAAATATAATTGCCCCCCCTCTGTTAAGTTATACATTTACTGTGATTAACAACATTTCAGGTTCAACTGAGCTATCTACATCCATGTTTGTTCCTGCAGAATTAAGAACTCACTTAAATAGGACCTGTCTGACTAGCTGAAGTAGGCAGAGCTCAAAAGGCAGCACACATGACCTGACCCAAAGAAATCCAAGAACAGGTATGAAACTAGGTTGTTGACATGTACCAGTCTGGAAAGTATTACAACTGCCTTTCTAAGGCTTTAAGGCTGTAGAGAACCGTGGTGAGAGCCATTATGCACACATGAAGAGAACATGGAACAGTGGTGAACCTTCCAACCAGTGAGTAACCTACCAAAATTACTCCAAGAGCACATTAACAACTCATTCAGGAGGTCACGGAAAAACCCAGAACAACATCTAAAGTACTGCGGGCCTCGCTTATCTCAGCTAAGGTCAGTTCGTGATTCAACAATTAGGATGAGACGAGGCAAAAAATGGCTTCTAGGAGAGAAATTCAAGGCCAAAACCACTGCTAACCAAAAAGAACACAAAGACCTGTCTCACATTTCCTAAATTCATATTTTGATGATCCTCCAAGCTCTTAAGAAAATGTTCTGTTGACTGACTAAAGTGGAACTTCTTGAAATGTTTGTGTCCTGATTAATCTGGTGTTAAGCTTCAGAAGAAGAATATCAAACATGGTGGTGGTGGTGTGATGATCTGGGGCTGCTTACTGAAGGACTATATTCATGTCCATCAGTTCATGTCCTGAAGCACAGGCTCACTCAGGTTATGCAGCAGAACAATGACCTGAAGCACAGCACACTTCCAAATCCACCTCTAAATATGCTCAAAAAGAGCAAAAAGGTTTTGTTGCGGTCTAGTTAAAGTCTGGGCCCAAATGTTATTGAGATTCAGAGGCATGACCTTAAACAGTCCACCTATGCCTAAAAAGACAATATAGCAAAGAAAAGTGGGCCCAAGATTCCTCCACAGACTCACTGGCAGTGACTTTAAAAAAAAAAAGAAAGAAAGAAAATCAGCTTTTTTTTATTCACTCTGGTTATTTTTGTCTGAGATTGAAATTTGTTTGATCTGAAGGATTGAAGTGTGACAAACAAGAACAGAAGAAATCTGTACGGGGTAAATACTTTTTTCACAGCTCTGTGTTTGATCTGTTTTTAATGGGTTGTCTTAAAATGAACAACATCTTCCACAGGCCATGGGAGAACCTCTGTATCGAGTGAGCACCGGAAACTATGAGTACCGTTTGGTACTAAGGTGTCGGCAGGAAGCTCGGGCCCGTTTTGCGAAGATGAGGAAGGACGTTTTGGAGAAGATCGAGTTGCTGGATCAGAAACATGGTTTGTTCTTCCTCAGCTGTTTCCTATAGGTAATTTATTACATTCATAACAAGTAACACAGATTTGACTTCTCTCCTCTTCCAGTCCAGGACATTGTGTTCCAGCTGCAGCGCTTTGTTTCAGGCATGTCTCGTTACTACGACGACTGCTATGCTGTCCTGAAGGAGGCGGACGTGTTCCCCATTGAAGTGGACCTGTCTCGCACCATGATCAACTACAACAGCCAGTCGCTCTCGTACACGGATGAAGACGAGGAGGATGGAGGAGGTGGAGAGGATGGAGGGAGCACGCAGGCAGAGAACGGCACAGAGAAACTGATTGATGATGAATGAGTGTATGTTTGTGCATTCAACATGAGCACTCTGTTTTATGCAGTGGAATATAGCAGCTAAAACGGTTGATCCTGTTGCAACAAAGCTGAATATGACTTTGTGCTAATTTTACTGTATTTTGTTTAACTCAACCATTTATTTAAACCCATTTACTTGATTTTTGATATTTCTTTCCTGACACAACTCCACAACAATGGGTGATTTTATTTTAATACTTTGTGAGAGGCGTGTTTACTACTTCAGAGTGGGGTCTTCAAGTTGAGGTGTGCCTTTTTCTTTTTTTTTCTTTTTTTTTCTTTTTTTTTTTTTTTTACTGTCTGTCTCTCTCATGGGTTTCTGGTGTTTGTCAGTCTATGAAATTGAATGTTGTTGCTTTATTATCTATATTACTTGCTGACTTTGCAACACAAACTTATTCAGCTATTTTCCTTTTTTTTTATTAGCTAAAACTTATCAGCTTAAGAATCCCATAATTTACAAAATATAATTGTTTCAGCGAAAGACACACTTCCCTTCCACATGAAAAGGTTTTTATATGAGGCTGTTACATCTAGGTTTTTTAGATACAGATTAAGGTAGATTGCAATGATTTACCAGACATTCCAGCTTCAAAATTTGTTACACCTCTTTTTGCAAACATTAAGCCAAGTTTAACCTCGAATTATTTAATTAAGTTTAAGTGATTTCATATTCAATTCTATTGCAAATAACACTATGCTTTTACATTCCAGCTTTACACTAAAAACAAAATGGATGGTTGTCTTGCATGGAAAACCAAGTGCACCTACAACCTCACAGAACTTTACTATGCTGTTAGCACTACATGAAAGAAAGTGTAAACATGGACAGTCCAAGTGATGCTCGGTATCATGTCGTTATCACTTAATTTATTGTTTTTTTTTCTGAAATATTTAAAAGTTTGTAAAAAGTTAGTTTTATTGAAAAAGGACAAATTCTATCCGATCTCTTGCTTGAATATGTTATACTATTAGTGACCACTGGAGGGCAGCAATGCACTAGATTTCACATCACTACTGTAGTCGACAATTGAAGTTGTGAAGAAAATCGTTTTATTTGTGTCTTGTTTACTTTTATGTAACCTAAAGAGGGACTTTTTATCCACTTAAGCACCAGTTGTAACATATACTGGTCTCAAAGTGAAGCATGTTAATTTGGTTCTTAAAATGCTACACCATCCTCAAAATAAATGAAGTAATTATGAAAGTCAAATGCATTCAAACGTGATGTACCTACTGCGAGACGCTTATTGGTTCAGACGGTTACATGATCTTTTCTATATAATTTTTGCTTTATTCCTCTTACTGAAGCAATGCCCGAGAATTTGGAAATATAAAATAAAAGTATTTGAAGTTCATCATTTTTCAATGTCCTTTTTATGCCTTTTTACAATTTTGGTCGCAGTTGCACGACCTTTTCACTCCTTTTCGTACCAAGGACCAAGCGTCGGTTTATATTCACGACGGGGGTCTTTCGTACTTACTGGATAACAGACAACTGAAATTTGCTGATAATTAGGAAATTCTATGGGAATTTAATTGATTGATTTTGGTGCTATCAACTATCTAACTGTGAGCCCCAGTGGCCTAATGGATAAGGCACTGGCCTCCTAAGCCAGGGATTGTGGGTTCGAGTCCCGTCTGGGGTGGATCTATTTTAGACATTTCTGTGACGCTAGATTACTTTTAAGGACGTTTTATGTTTTATGTTTTTCAAAGCTATTACATCAAATTTTCTCGGCCGTTTGTTCATTACTGATCACTGTTTATTTTCTTTTCCTGAGTTCCCAGCCAATCAGGAAGCGCTCCGCTCCTGTGACTCACGAACCACCCAGGACTTTCCCTCCGTCACAAAACGTTGATTTCCTCGTTGCTTCCATTTCATTTAGTTCATTTGTTTCTTCATGCTGCTAAAGCCTTAGCGTTTCACAGCAATTTTGGAAACATGCTGTTAATAATGAAGCTGTATATCTTCCTTTTAGTCCATGTGGTGACGACCTTCGCTGCTGCTGACAGTAAGTAGGACGACTGGGAGGATAGTCACTGGTGGTTGTGTAAGGATCACTGGCTTAGTTTTTCTGGGATTTTACCTGCAAACTGGAGGCTGGTTGAAAGCCTCAAACCAGTCTTAAATAAGCTTAACTGGACTCAGTTGCTGTGATTTGAGGTCTTATGGAGTGGATTGCTTTACTTAATTATAGTTTAGTTAATAAGGCATTCAGTCACATGAATGCGCCTTAAAAGTTACACTTTCTTGGAGATCCATCTGTTAAAATTCAATTCCAACTCAAAAAAAGTTGGAGTTTTTACACTAAGAGTGTAGTTTTAATATTGAAAGTGCTCATTACATTCAAAGAAGCATTTTAATTGATGTTTAATGTTTGACTATATCGATCTCTGCTTAGAAATGACAGCTGCCACTCTGTACTGGGACCAAGAGCAAAAGCTTGTGGTGCTAAAGGAGGGAGTGATGGAGACGGAAGGCGATGCATACGGATACCTGAATGACACCCTGTCCAGTACAGGCTGGAGCATTCTGGAGATCCGTGCTGGATATGGGAAAACCCCAGAAACAGACGAGATCACCTTTTTCCTGGCTGGCTACCTTGAGGGATTTCTCTCTGCCCAGTAAGAAGTACACATTACCTTACCGTATGTTTTTATGATATTGATCATGTTTGTAAGTTAAACGTAGCTGAAAACCTACTTATGGATGAGAGCAAAACCTTTTGGAAATGTCCATACCTTTTACCTCTGCACATTTTGTCACGTTTCAACCAAAAACTTAAAAGTATTTTATTCAAATTATTATATGATAGACTAACACAAAATAGTTTATAGAGGACGAAGGAAAAGAATTCATGTGTCAAAAATTTTTAAAAATAGAAATCTGAAGAGGGTGGCATTCATTTTTATTTATGCACCTCTGTTCTGAGTCCCCTTAAATAAAATAAAGTGCAGCTAATTACCTTTAAAAGTAGCCTAATTAGTTAACAGAAGCCACCTGTGTGTAATTCAATCTCAGTGTAAATGTACAGCTGTTCTTTGTAAACATGGTGGTGGCAGCATCATGTTGTGGGGAGAAAGTTTTTAAAGAAAAAAACGAGAAGCTGTTTAAAGTTGATGTATGAAGACCAAGGAGAAAGAGGTGGAGCGCTAGGTTATAAAACATATCAAAAGCTCTGTACGTCTCACAGTCTGCTGCATAAAACTAATCCTGCACATCACCCTGTACACATCATACACACAATGAAACATAGTGGTGGCAGCATGATGCTGTGGAAGGCTTGGGACAGGGAAGTTGATCGGAGTTTAAGAGGAAGATAGAGGGAGTTAGATACAGGAACTAGATCAAATTGAGAATATGTGTTCAGACACTTATTTGTCATTTTCCCTGCAGCTCTAATATTTGCTGCTGTGTCAGTGAAGGTTATAGTAGTAAGTTGACAAAATGTGGAGAAGTTCAAAGGTTATGAATAGTTTTGCAAGGCCCTGTAGGAATCTATGAGATCAGCTATAAACCAGACCTTCTCAGCTGCTGGTATATTCCTCTCTTCCTATGTTTCCTAATACGTTTGTCTAGTACTAACTCCTCCTGTCTTTCCTGAGGCAGATGATGGATCACTACACCAACATGTATCCGCAGCTGATTACCGAGCCGAAGATCTTGGAGCCAGTTAAGACTTTCATGTCGTGAGTGTGTTCTGTTTTCCCTGTAACAAACGAAAGCCGCAGCACTAGCAGAACTGTCCCTGCATAGATTACCCAGTCTGAGATACACATAGCTGTCATCATGTTTCATATCCTCTTCTCAGTTCGTCTCAAAGTTCAGTCATGTGATGTTTATGATGTTTACTACCTATCTGCAGCACTGTAAACAAAGCTTGCTTTTAACTCCTGAACGTTGTTAACCTGTGTTTACACATGTCTGAGGGGGGGATCAATGGGTCTTTTTTTAGCATGTGACAGCTCAGCCTGTTTGTGGAACGTCTTGCTCAGTTTTTGTTGCAGGTGACAGTGAATAATAAATAAACAGGAAGTGTCGCCCTCGTAGGAAGCAGGACTCATGGGTCAGAGAGCAGGTGAAGCTGAACAAGAGCTCTGATCCTCTGTGGAAGCATGTGGGCTTCATCGTGGCCCAGATGGACGGCCTGCAAGCTGGAGCTGCAGACTGGGCCAAGAAGCAAGGAAAGAAGGTCAATAAGCCGTACTTCTACATTTTGCCACTAAAAAAAAAAAAACAATCGTATAATTATGATTCACACTTCACCTCACAGACCCATCCTATTAATAAAACACATTGCTAAGTTCATATTTAGAATGAGGAAGCTCTAGAGGTCTCTCTGTAAAGTTTGAAATTTAAAGGAACAGCAGAATATTCTTCAAACAGAACACATGTTGATCTGGTGTTTTACAGGGTTAGTTTGCTCTTGAATTAAACTTTTCTATTGTGCTGCTGTTATGTTCCTGTACGGTAAATAAACTAGTGAAGTAAAAGCACTACTTTCTCATGCTGCTTTGAGTTTCAGTTTGACATCAGTCTGCAAAAGAATATTTAGCTTGTGATTTGTATTCCTCAGTGAAGGCCGCTCTTTGTTTTCATTTACTGACCAGCTGCGAATCTGCCATCCTTCCCACAGCCGCTGTCGCTGTTTGATGTCCAGTTCCTAAACGGAGTGGGAGACCTGCTGGATCTGATCCCAGCCTTGGTGCCCGGCTCCAACTCTCTGCTCAGAGACTTCAAACTTCCAGGGATGGGGCACTGCTCGGCACTCATCAAGGTGAGACCCCTACCCTGATTCAGGCTGCACGGCCTGTTCCATGCCCTTTTCAAGAGGACATTCTCAATAAAATGTAGGAAAAAGTCACACTTCCTCAGAATTTCTGCGTAACTCACCAGCTATGTGCCAGCTGACATACAGTCATCCTAAAAAGGAAGTACACCTACTTTAAATTCTAGGCTTTTACATATATTTGACTGAGCTGCACCAATCAGTCAGATCAGTTATATTTTCAGTAGTTCCTTTCCACCAGCACCATATTTTACCTAGAGCTGCACAATATACCTAATCAGAATCACCACAGTAATATCTATATATACAATTTTGCAGTTTCAAAATTGTATATATAGATATTATATATAGATATATATATATATAGATATATAGAAGACTGGTTGGATGTAATTATAATTTATCTTCCTTGCTTTTATGCTCTACATGTCAGTAATGTGTTTGTCCAGTTGCATGGACTTCTCTCGGACTCTGATGTCCACATCTGAAATAGACTTCTAAGACTCTGATGAAGAAGCTCATGCAGAGTGGTGGGGACATTATGATTGGAAACAAAAAGAAAAGCATGAGGAAAATGTGGGTTAATCATAATTGATATCATCATTGGAATATTCAGCAATGATGTTGCAATTGAAAGTCTTGAAACCTTAATTTTACCCATTCACGCTCATTATGGTAACTATGATGATGATTTTAATAGGAGTTCATCAGCTGGTCAAATAATTAAAAAGAAGAAAATCACCTTCCTTTTTTTCTTAATGGTGCATTAGTGTGAAGATGACCATGTTCAGGCTGATTGGTATTATTTTTTTAATAGTATAATACTAAAGTATTTTACCCTTTGATATCCTCCTCTATAGATGCTTCCAGGCTACGAGAACCTCCTGTTTGCCCATTCCAGCTGGTACACATACGCTGCCACCATGCGTATCTACAAACACTGGGATTTTCACATCTCTGAGCCCCACACAGCCACTGGGAAACTGTCCTTCAGCAGCTACCCAGGTAAGTAAAGGCCCTGGACAGTCTCTGTTCGCCTCTCATCATCTTCTGTCTGACAAATTGATTCTTAATTTGTCTCTCCAGGTTTCCTTGTGTCTCTGGATGATTTCTACCTCCTAGGCAGTGGTTTGATGATGACCCAGACCACCAACAACGTCTTCAATTCCTCTCTATTTGACAAAATCACTCCAAACAGCCTGCTGTCGTGGCAGAGGGTCAGGCTGGCTCACAGCTTGGCTCACACGGGGGAGGAATGGGCCAAAACCTTCTCCAAGCACAACTCTGGTACAGAGTAATTTTATGTACTCTTTTAAATATATCTCATGAGTACAGTAGGAGTTAAAAGCCTCTAAGTATTCAAAGTTAATTTTACTTTTAACTCCCTCTCTTTTGCAGGCACCTACAACAACCAGTACATGGTGCTGGACAGGAGCAAAGTGAAGCTGGGTCGCAGCATTGATGACGGAGCTCTGACCGTGGTGGAGCAGATCCCCGGCTTGGTGGAGTACTCCGACCAGACACAAGCTCTGCGCAGAGGTAGCACACTATCCGTTTCTGCTGTTTTTTTATTGATCTGTACAGCACAGCATTCCGTCTCTGCCTGTGTTGGATGCAGGTCACTGGCCGTCCTACAACATTCCCTTCCACCGGAGCATCTACATCCAGAGCGGATACGGGGAAATGTGGAGAGAGTACGGAGAGGACTTCTCCTATGACCTCTGTCCCAGAGCCAAGATCTTCCGGCGCGACCAGGCTGATGTGAAGGATCTGGACTCTTTGAAACACATCATGAGGTTCAACGGTGAGTTACTTAATGTCACTTTGTAGCATCAGTGACTGTCATTCAAACTTATAGTGGCCCTAAAAAGTCAACACACCCCTGTTTAAATCCCAGGTTAATGTGAGGTAAAAAATGAAACCATGATAAAATAAAAAAAAGTAAACTTTTTCCTCATTTAATGTAAAATTGATCCTGTACAATTCAAATGAAAAATAAACAAATCTTCAAGAAAAAAACAATGTGTGTACACCCTTAAACTATTACTTTATTGAAGCATATTTTATTGAAGTCTGTCAGCTTCACACATCTTGACTTAGTATTTGCCTTCTCTCTTGTCTCAAAGAATGTCAGAACGTTTGATAGGGACAAACCCTGAAAATACAGGTATCAGATGAGACTCTTATTTGTTGGATTAAAAATAATCCAATAATAAAATAATGTTTTTGGATATAATGGTAGCAAAGTGAGAAGTTCTGGAGTTTTTTGTCAACTTTACAAGGTATGAACTTCTTATTTTTCAAACTCTCTCAGCCTTACGACATGGACACGGTATACCCGTCTCATGACTGATACCTTTGTACAACAGCATCCTTCTGATCCTTTGTAAACTTTTTGTAAACTATACCTTTAGCTGAAGAATACAATTATTGAAACGTTGAGAAAATCCAGTCATTCAGGCTGACTAAGGTTAAATAGTAAATGGCTTGTACTTGCATAGCGCTTTATGAAGTCCAGAGGACCGCAAAGCGCTTCACACTACATTCAGTCATTCACACATTCACACACTGATGGTGGCGAGCTACTGGATTGTAGCCACAGCTGCCCTGGGGCAATCTGACAGAAGCGAGGCTGCCATGCACCGGCGCCACCGGGCCCTCTGACCACCTCCAGCAGGCAAGGCGGGTGAAGTGTCTTACCCAAGGACACAACGACAGAGACGGACAGGGGGGGGGGCTCAAACCAGCAACCCACCGATTATGGGACGAACTCCTAGCACCGTCGCCCCAGGTTATTCAGACTGAATATAATTGATGGCAGGTGTTATCTAAGGAAGCCCTTTCATTGGGATTTTACATGATAAACCAGCACGGAGTTTATCATGTTCTGAAGTGGCAGAAAATAGATAAAGTCCCCTCCTGATACTACCAGATGAAATCCTGTGCAAGCAGTTCAGAAGTCAACTAATCAGTGAAAAGAGTGAGAATCAGTATAAAGGAATATCTAGACTTGATGTCAGTGACTTCTGAGGGCTGAACTAGATTTTGTTTTGGGGAATCAAAATAAAATGGGAGTGAACACAAAAGCACGCCACATTTTTTCTGAGTTTGACCAAACTGAGATTGGAAACGACTTGGACAGAGTATCTCTAAAACTGCAGCTCTTTTAGGGTGTTCATGGTCAGCAGTGTTCAGTTTCTGTTAAAAAATGGTCTAAATAACAAATATTACTGTTCTGGCAACATGGTTATTTGGGCTCACTGAATGTAGCGACCAAAGGCTGGCGTATGTAGTCTGATTTAAATGATGAGCTACTGTAGCTCAGAATGCTGAAAAAATTATGGCTGGTTCTGATGGAAAGGTCATATTTTTATGGCTTATCGGTGTAAAATCCCAATAAGATACAAGATAAGAGACAAAATGTAAAAAAGTTTAAGGGGTGTGAATTCCTTTGCATTTAACTGTGAAACATTGCTGTAAAGCTTCAGTTATGCATCAAGTCTCAACATGTCATTAATCAGCAGCTGTTGTTTTTGTTAGACTACAAGAGAGACCCGTACTCTGAGGGCAACCCCTGCAAAACCATCTGTTGCCGTAACGACCTGAGGTCAGAGAAGCCCTCACCAGGAGGCTGCTATGACACTAAAGTAAGACCTAATCACTAAGACAACCATGTGTAGTATAAGTTTTCTTTATTCTGTACTCACTGTTTTGCTTTCCATCCAGGTGACGGATTTCAACATGGCGGGCAACTTTGTGGCAGAGGCGGTGAACGGGCCGACGACGCAGGACGGGCTCCCTCCGTTCTTCTGGGATAAGTTCAGCAGCATCAGCCACCAGGGCTTGCCACAGTACTACAACTTCACGTTTGTCAGGATGCAGCCTCTTCTCTTTGAGCCATGAGCTGTGTGTGTGTGTGTGTGTGTGTGTGTGTGTGTGTGTGTGTGTGTGTGTGTGTGTGTGTGTGTGTGTGTGTGTGTGTGTGTTGAGAGACAAACAAAGAAAGTCGTCTTCCCTGAGGATTTTCGTGTGATGAATCCTCAGGGCCACAGGTACAATGTGTTGTTGATTTCTGGCAAACCTTCTCTCTGCTTGACCAAAGCTTGTTAAACTTTCCAAACACCATTCAAATCAGATTCTTTCTCTCATCTTTACTCTCAGATTGAAAGGAATGATTTATTCACATTCACAGGAGTATATTTCTTTTAGTGCCTTGAACACTGACTGCAACTTTAATGATTTAATAAAAGTGCCAAATCAGTTCACTATGTTACTTTTTAAACACTTGAATGTCTTCATGCATGCAAACACTATCTTCATAATCAATCAAACTGTGCAATAGGTGCTGATTCTCTCTGCTGATGTGATTTATTCACTTTAAATCTTGTACTATGCCAAAAAAGCAACATCTCAGGTTTGTGTTTTTCTCTTAACCTGTGTTTTGCTGAAAAATGTGCATCATTATCATTTCATGTGTCTGCATTCTATTAAATTTTTACATTTTTACCAACGTCGTCTTGTTTTGATGTTTGAGCAATGTGTTCAAAATGTTTGTCAGATATTAGAAAATCTTGTGATGGAGATAATATTGGTGATTATTGAGGTTATTATATCAGCTGTGCTTTGTGCCTGTTTTCTCCTTTCTCATTTGTGAATCTGCAGCAGTCATTGGGCAAGGCACACACAAGCATGTATTTTTAGTGACTATTTTAGATCTGGCTTCCTCATTGCCCTCCGCCCCACCCACCTGCCCTGCCTCTGTGAAGCTGCTTCTGGCAGCAGACAGTTTCAGCCCAGTCCTGTTCTGTGACTGGCTAGAGCTCGTACTCCGCTAAATAACGGGAAAGGACAAGAGAAAGGGTCACATTCTTGTTTACTTAAAAGAAAAACTTGTTGAAACTAAAACAGTAAATATGGAAACCGAATGTAAATTTTTAATATTAAAAAAATAATAATTTAATAAAAGAGAACAAAACTACATTTTCTTTCAGTTTTAATAAAGATTTCATTTTAATTTTTTATTACACATTTTTATGTTTTGAACATTTTTTTTCTTCTTGTTTCAGTTTCATGTTCATTTATTTTCAGATTCAAATTGTTTTTTTTCATGTTCCTTCATGTTTTCATGAGGCGCAGGAAGTTCCACTCTCATAGTGAAATTTCAGATGAACACTGATAAATTTCAGCTACTTTTCCTAATTCATTAGTTCACCGGTCACTTTGTGGGTTACAGCAGAAAATAACATATTTGTAGTTCTCACCTGGTATCTCACATGATTATTTCAAACCAATCGAGAATGTTTGACAAATGAGAGAAAATCACATCTATATAAACATTTACACTCAATATACGCCCTTCTCAACAAGTAAACGACTTCGTGTTTGTTTCCAGACGTCCTGTAAAAATATTAAAAGTTATGTCTGCTTGAAATGAAAATACACCTACCTGCGTAGATCTCTGAAACACCGTTTACTTTATTCTTTTAAAATACATTTTTGTAGCTAGATAGACCACCTGAATGGATCATATAAAATTAGATATAAAAAGATCCCAAAATGCAACAAAATAAAAACACCCAAAATGATTCATAACTCTGGCAGATCCGATTTAAAGTGATTTAAATTCAATGAAGAAGTAAGGAGGAAATGAGGCAGGTGTCTCTCAAAATATAACAATGTAGCCTAAAAGGAGTTTTAAAATCTGTTTTTATTTTCATGGTATTAAAGTGGCATGTCAATTTTTATACTATTCTCAATAATCAATGGAAAAAGTTTTACTGATGTTAAAGCATTCAACCCATTTTATTGCAGCTGACCAGCTTTTTGCATATTTCACTGGTATTTTGACATTTTTCTTAGGTGAGTCACCTGAATGACTCATTCAGGCTGGATGTTCACCTTGTCATCACCATAATTTCCTGCTGCCTTCACAGACTCTCTAGAAGACTGAAGACATTAGAGGTCAACCAACACTGAAATATTCCCTCAAAGTGTAACTAAACTGTGTAGATGTTAGAGCAAGAGTAGTAATGTGAGTTTTGAACAGTTCCGTGTGCTCAGAAAGACATTTTGTTACTTCACTGCTCTGTGCACACTTTGAGTGCACTTTAGGCTTAATTTGCCCTGCACAGGTTCCTGCATGCAAGTGGGATTGGGTTTAGCTTTGCTCTTCGTTTTGTCTTGGAGGCATAAAAATTAATGGCAGTAGTATCTAACCAGATAAGCTCCTTCTCTTTGTTAATGCAGCCAAAATCTTAAAGATGTTGATAAAAGTCTGCAGATAGGTTATGAAAGGCCAATCAGGTAACTTCACATTACCCAACTCTGCTCTGTTTGTGCTGCAAAAATCTTGTGTCCCCAAAGTTTTATAGACAGTAAATATGCTGAAGTCATCAAGAGGTTGCATCACTGAACCCAACAAGAATTGCCAAAAAAAGGAACTGCTACCATTTCACATTCACTGGTATAGAGCTAGGAGTGTTTGGTTGTTTTTCATTTCATCTTCTAGTGTTTACTTCTGAGCTCCTGGAAGCACATTATAATCTAATAATGTTATAGTAATAATGTATAATAATGTAATAGTTATAATAATATAACTAATCTACTGTAGTTATATTTCTCTTGTACAATGACAGTATTCTGTTTTATTCTATTCTATTTGAATATAAAGGTGTCAGGAGGGTGATTATTGGAAGACTGAATAGGTGAGTCTGATTAATTGCATGGGCTGCATCTGTGAGGGTGGAACAAACAGCTTAAGGGAACTAAGTGCAAATGGCCAACAAAAACACAAAGCAAGTCATTACTATGCATGGTTGAAAAAACTTACTAAATGTGAAACTTAAGACCCCAACACCAGGGGAACAATGACTGAACAAAAATGACTAAATACTGAACCTACCAACCTGCAAAACATGATATCAAACTAAAAACCAAGGTGATAAACAATGCTCAAAGTCCTACAGAATGTTGGGCAAACAGCCCCTTTACTGTTTTTCCTGTTTTGCTTCATTCCACTGTTTCAGATTAAAAGCAGTAGGCCTTCAGAAAATGTGCCCTTGCTGCACAGCAGCTTTTTAAACTGCACCATAAGGTTACCGTGACCAGACCATTCTAATGCATTTAAAAGTCTCACCTGAGACCAAGTTTGGTTTAAATGTTCTTTGTAATCTTTCATATTTTGGGTTAATTAGCTGTAATTAACCTTAAATGTACAAACAAAAACACCAAAGTACTTGTTGGCCTCAGTTTATTTTTTAATAAATAAGTCACAGAGAAACGTTTGTGTATATTTAATAACACACTCTCTCTGTGTGACTCTGTCCCCGAGGGACACATGAAGTGATTCACTCTTTCCTATCAAATGGAGGAACTGAAACCTCATAGGACTCTTACATTCATTTCACTAATCCTCCTATCACATCTCCTGTCTGCAGCTTTCTGCTTTTTTGTTCTGGTTTTTTTTTTTCTTTTTTTTCAATTTTCTGTCACAAACTCAAGTTCACAAGTGGACAGAAGAGCAGCTCTCTGCTTAGCCCTCTGCAGCCATGGAAGAGAGGATATGTCCTGAGGGGAAGAAATGGGACAACCTCCTCAGAGCCTGTATTAACATGGGGGCGATACCCACCCGTAAGCTTCACCCACCATCAGGTGAGTGACACTGAACCTTTATTGCTAACCCCCTCTTTAGGGTGGGGAGAATTAAATTCCCTGACTGTGATCTCCTCAGAGCCCATCCTGACTGTTGAGAACCCACTCACAGCAAAGACCACCCTTGCCAAGTCGACCGGTCCACCAAATGTGTTGGTGCTGAGTCAAACTATGTGGATCTCCATAATTCTGGTCACTCTGGGGTCCATCTTGGCTCTGACCCTTTGGTTTGTCATATTCAGATGGCAGACCAAAGCCCGTGGAGACAACGGTAAGCTCTAATGCTAAAAGTTTATGTAATTTGTTAAAGGCAAACAGTGAATTGTTTAAAGAATGAAATAATAAAAAATTAGAATAACCATAGTACAAGGTGGTTTCAATCCTGCTCAGAGATAGGGTCTGGCAACACAGCTATCAGTAGAAGATGTAAATAAAAAAAATATATATTCTTTCTTTTGTAAGCTATTCTAAAAGTGATACATTAAAAGACATTTTTAACAAACAACATAGGTTTTTTAGATGATTTACTCAGTGTGTGGTGTGTGTGTGTGGGGGGGGGGAGTCTGACACGTAGAGCAGGCAACTGAGAGTCTTCTTGAGGAAACAAGATGGCAAGCAGGCAGGTGATGAAGTGTGACGCTCATCACAGTAGAAACTCCACAGTTTCTATTCTCTTCTTCTCAGGCGTCCCATGGGTCGGCAGCGCTGCCTTACCATCTATTCTGGTTTCAGCACGCATCCGTTAGTGGGGCAGGGCAAATTAGGTCCCCTCACTATACATGAGCTGACTTGTTTTCCTATAGTGTGAAGAAACAGAGGCCATCTAGCATGCAAGAAGTCAGTTGAAATCTGCATATCTGGGCTGAGAAAAGCAGCTGGAAGCGTCTCTCTTGTGACCAGAGCTCAGAAGCTGCAGCAGCCCACAAAGGTCCAAATCTGCCATGAAGGTTTTGTGCTTTGTGTTAAAAAGATGACAATATAATTGTGGGCCTAATTCAATGATCTGGAAACAACATAAAAGTAGATAGAGGAGGCTCCAGTCACAACAGCATCATTGTGTCCTCACTGAATAGGTTGTCTATCTGCTCCTCTGCACACGAGATAAACAGGAATGCAGAAAACTGCATTACCTCGTTTAGCTGCTGTAAAACACATCATTGTTTAGATGACTGGCTGAGGTGATGGAGTGGGTAGAGTGATTATTTAAGGTTAAAAGTCTCAGTGCAACTAAAAATCTAAAATGTTTATTTTGCATTTGAAATATAAATCATTGCATGCAGCTGCCCTCAGGAGTTACTAAACAGAGTCCACCTGTATGTAATTCAATGCAGCTGTTCTGTGAAGGCTTGAGAGGTTTGTTAGGGAATATTAGCGAATAAACAGCATCGTGAACACAAGGAACACAGCAGACAGGTCAGAGGGAAAGCTGTGGTGAAATTTAGAGCAGGGTTAGGTTTTAAAACTATTCTAAGCTTTAAACATCCCAGAGAGAAAAGTTCAATCCATCCTCAGAAAATAGAAAGAGTGCGTCACAACGGCAAAGCTACAAAGACATGGCCGTCCACCTAGTCTGACAGGCTGTTTGAGGAATGCTTTCGTCACAGAAGCAGGCAAGAGAGCTGTGGATCTCTGGAGGAGCTCCAGAGATCCACAGCTCAAGTGGGAGTATGTTGGCATGATAACTATTAGTTGAGCACACCACAAACCTGGACCCTATGATATGAGACCACAATTTAGCGTTTTTTGGCAGCTTCAGTATGTAAAAACTACCAACACACATCACTCTGAACACACCATCCTTATGGGGAAACATGGTAGTGACAGCATCATGCTGAGGGATTGTTTTCCCACAACATTCAAAAACTTGATAAGAAATTGGATAGAGAAATACAGGGCAAGAAGAAAACCTGCTGGAGGTTGCAAAAGACAACTTTATGAATACTCCATATTTATTTATTTATGTTGCAGAGGATCCAGTCCCCGAGCAAGAGGTTCTACAGAAAACAGAACCAACAGCCAAGTTTCACCTGCCTCACTCAGACAGAAACGGTCAGGCCCTTCAGAGAGCAGTGGATGGCTCCTCACCCTGCCATCCGCTGCACCAGACGAACCCAAAATGGGAGGACGGCTTCAGCGTTTGCAGGGAGCCCGCGAGGTATGGCGGTAAAGAGGGAAGCGGAGCGCTGCCTGCATGCAGCACCGTGGCAGACCACAGACTCCCACTTCCCGCCACAGAGCTGGGAGGCACTGCTTTAGTTACAACTAAAACTGTGTAGAGTTGTGTAAGGTGCATCTGTCTTTGTGTACTTATAATGTTTTGAGTATAAATCAATGTGGAGTCACATGATGTATAGTCATCTTCATTCCTGGACAAAATCAAGAATTCATGTAAATTGTGAAGCTTTAGGGGGTTTTACTGTTAAGGTCAGGATGCTGTTGTGTTTTCCCCAAGAAATTCAAGCCTGAATATGTGTTATTCATGTTTTAAATACTCTTGAGATTCTTGTTATTCACCATATTTTTATAGTTTTTAGACATGAACTGTATCACTTTCAATATTTCTGTAAGGGTTGTAAATTGTATTTCAATGTGCCGAAACTGCAGCAGTTTATATAAAATGTGTTTGGTTTTTTTGAATATTCAATATAAAACACAAACTACTTCAAATTTTGTGCCACATTGAAAATTTTTATTTAATAAACCACAAAATAAAAATCATCTCAAAAATATTTTAGATGTTTTAAAAACAAGGTAGCATTGTTGTGCCAGGATAGAAAAAATAGACATGCGCTCACCTGGCATTTTATAAGATAAACCTGGCTACAGTTACAGCACAATGATAAAAGTTCACCCGGTGTCCATCTTTGTAGTATTTACAAGGAATTCATTTCAGAAATTCCTTTAACTTCATTTTATCTTAGAGAGGGTGAGTGGATTTATTGTTCTGTGTTTTTATTATAACATCATTTCTAGTTCCAACCAGACATTTACATACCCTCCCCATGGATGCCAGTTTGAATCTGGGCGTTTAATGATGCTTTCAAAGATGCTTTGGGTGCATCCATCTTCAGATTTTCAAAAAGAAATAGATGCACAAGTTTAATTTTTTTTTGTATGAATTTTCTTTCGCCCACACATTGTCAAAATTATATATACAGGCTCAAATATACATAGACGTCCACTGATATTTGGATAAATGTCCCTTACCAAGTTGCACCTTGACATGCTTTTCATTGCCATCAAGAGTGAAGAGTGCCAAATTACAATAAATAAATAACTTGACCATAATTATTTAAATATGTTCCACATTTCCAGTGAAAAAAACATTGAAATCAGAGTCATAGAAGTTGTCTTGACTTGCTGCTTGAAGCAGCCAATCAGACATCAGGGTCTGTATAGAAGCAGCCCTAATCTGAGTTTGATGGGTGAAGTTGACAGTTTAAATTAATTCATGATGTGCTTCAGCACAGGAACATGAAATAATGTATTAAATCATGAAATAATTATATCTAGTTTTTAAAATGAAATTACTACCTTTAATTGAGGCAGGTATAATTCATTCTATATTTAATAAATTATTTCTGTTTTTATTTCCAGGTTTAAAAAATTAATAGCACATTTAAATAGTTATTTCATAAGGTATTTATTTATTGTAATTTGGCACTATTCACCTCTCCATAATCAGTAAGATCCTAGCATAATTCTGGCTGAATATGTCACCACTCTTTTTGGCATAATTGATAGAGTTCATTTAAACTGGTTTGTTTGCTTGCACTGACCCAGCTTTTAAGGATGAATCAGAAATATTCAACTGGGTTCATGTTGGGCCTATTCAAGAGGCTGAATCTGACAGCCTGGTTGGAGCTTTCAAAGCCAGTTTGAATGTGTGTCCAAGTTTCAACCATCAGACATAAACATTTGCCTTCAGATGAAAGACCATGACCCTGTCCACGAAGAAGCAAGTTTAGCATCAATATGGACTAAGAGGATAACGACCAACACCTTCAACTGCCCAGGCTGACAAGCTAAATGCCTTGAGGAGGAAAGTTTTATGGTCAGATGAGACAGAAATTCAACTATTTGGTCTCCATGACGATAAATACATTTGGGAGAATCAAAATAAGGCTTTAAAACACTGTACCTAATGTAAAGCATGGTGGTTGCAGCATCATGCTTTGGGACTGTATAGAATTGCATGCAATAACTAAGATGAAGGACCACCTCCAAATTCTCCACGTTGATATTAAGTGACCACTAAGACAACTGAAGCGTGGACACAGTTGAGACAATGAACCCAAACACACAAAAACTAGTTTTGGAACAGATAAAGGAGACTAACATTAACCCTCTGGAGTGACCTCTACTTCAACCCTCTTGAAAATCTGTGGATTTTGCTCAGTGCCAAAAAAACCCCCAATGAGTTTAAATGTAATCTGGCAAAGGTTGTGGTCAAATATCCAGCCAGAATTATTCCAGAAGCTTTGTGATGGCTGCAAAAACAAGAAGACATTTATGCTGGAAATGAGTTTGTAAACATCTGCCTGGAACTGCACCTACTGTAAGTGTAGCTACTAAATTAGCATGATAATGTAGAGTCACTGTGGTTTGCAGCGAATAAAGCTTATTTACATGGTAAATAATTTGTCATACTTTGCAATGAATGCCATTCCTGCAGGCAACAAAGAAAAAGAACACATGTTAAAAGTAAGCAAAAAACTACATTCTGCATCTTCACTTGTCTCTTCTTACTCTTTTTTTTTTTTTTTTTTTTTTTTTTTTTTTTGCAGAAAAATGACTTTAGTTTCAGATAACATGAAGCTCAAGCTTCATGTTATCTGAAGCTTGATAATTATGTCCATATAATTATGATATGAATTGCATGCAAAGTATTGGCACAAGGTAAGAAACAATGAAGATTGTAATATTTTTACAAATCGGTTTGACAAATGGATCTATGGACTGAAATATATCCCCCTGCATTGAAGATCTTACAGTATTAATCATGCAAACCAAACTTGACTATGGATGACTGTGACCTGGGGAGAGAGCACTGATCTCATAGAGAGATTATCTCACCGTTAGCCCACCTGCTGCTTCTGCACAGTCATACTGACTCGACCTAACAAGGGTTTAGTCCCAAACACTGTGCTTAAAGTCTTTCACAGAAAGCTCCTCTGTGCTCTATCACAGGAACGTGCTGGGGTTGTCAGTGACTGCCAGGTGGAAGTACTCCGGTGGACTATCCTTTCGCAGGCTGCTGTTTGTGTCTCTCCAACGGATTCTGGTGGACAAGGTCTTCCTTTTTTCGAAGCCCTCTTTTCCAGCTCGGTGCTTCTCCAGACTGGACACGATCATGTCTGCCAGGTCCTGCTGGAGCCTCTGGAAGTTCTCCCTGGCACAAACATTGGCATCATTGTGGGTCATAATCTTCATATGTAACTTATTTAAATGTTTGGAGTAAATGTATAAAAAATTTGACTCACGCCGATGGTGGTGTAGGCAGGTTGTATTTTCTTCCTGTTACGCCTGTTAACCAGTAGGTCATCTCCTTGCCTTTGCCCTATGAGTCAGGAAAAGACAGACAAGCACTAAGTTTACATGCAGTCTTTGGTACCCGTGTCGATATAAGACAAAGGAAAGAAATGATCTCACCTTCAGGTATGTCTCTCCTCTTTTTTCAAACTCAAACTGGCAGTCTGTCCTCTGCAGGATGTTGGTTGTAGACTGGCTTGCATGAATCCTCAGAGCTGGAAGAGGAAGTGGAAACCGCTCATCAGATTTGGAGTTTTGTTTCTTTCTAAAAGTCTTCATCTGGACTTCTACTCTATTGCATGTTTTCACACGTATGTTTGTCTTACGCAGGCCTGTAGACTCCATGCGAGAGGCCGTGTTCACCGTGTCTCCAAAAAGACAGTAGCGAGGCATCTTATTTCCAACCACTCCGGCTGCACAGGGACCTGGACGCAAGTTGTTAGATAAGTAAGGTCTTTGGTTTTTTTAAATAGTGCTAATTAAAGATTTGACTTTATCAAATTCCCTCTCCCTAAAAGTGATCTCAAGCTTTTTAGGACATAATTTGGATTTTCAAAGTACCTGTCTTAAGTTGAGGGAAAGGGTGAGGAGGGTCGGCTTGTCCTGACGCCAGAAAACAACCTTAAGCCCAGGACAGGAAGAGCAGCACCTCAAGGGTGGCTGCGGGTTCCATCAGCTCTCTCAGCTGGAAAGAGGGTCAGCCTGGCTCACAGCTGCTGTCTGCATTTGAATTTTAACCAAGTTGATTCAAGCTTGGTTGTTGATTCAACTGGACACAGCTTCTTGGTTGTGTGTCGGTGGGTCAATCCATCATTGTCTCTCATTATTTCCCTTCTTTATGTGTTTTTTGACATGTGTTCAGGACACGTTATCATTTCAAGGTTGGACAAAATCTATTATTCTTTCAAAGCTTTCCTAATTTTTTTCTTCATTTCAGATTGGAAGTTTCATAACAAGCCAAGATAAGGAAATACCCATCTGGAGCCTGTGTTTGTAAGGTCTACTACACAAAATCTTGGAGTTTTAATCTAGCAGCAAAATATGACTAAAGAGAAATACTTTGATATGTATGTACATAAAGCTAAATCAGCAGTTTATTTTAACTGCTTAGTTGTCAGAAATATTCTTTGTAAATAATCTCAGGAGCACATCTGGAAGATTATTTTCAACTAGATCCAGCTGTCATCTGAAGAAGGCCATTTTTAGCGGCCTTGGTTAGAATAGTCTAATCTGTACATATTTATGCATTTAGGTGTCAAGAGCTGGGTTGTTTTGAGTGATTTTGGGGTTTTATTATTTGACTCT
Source organism: Anableps anableps (assembly GCA_014839685.1). Classification (NCBI taxonomy): domain Eukaryota; kingdom Metazoa; phylum Chordata; class Actinopteri; order Cyprinodontiformes; family Anablepidae; genus Anableps; species Anableps anableps. The sequence goes on from CM026083.1 coordinate 8,665,813, forward strand.
AGTTTTTAATTATTATTTAATTATTGTTAGTTTCTTATTTTGATTATATCATCAGCCCTGTTTCTGTTTTACATCAGTTCTGTCCTTTCTTAGTTATTCAAAGAATAACTAAATAACTAAATACAAGGAATAAATAAGCATAATCTAACTGGAATGTTAGATTATGCTTATTTATTCCTTGTATTTAGTTATTCTTTGTTACAGTTTGATTAATTTTTCTAGTCCCCCTGTTTTTTACTCTCCCTCGCCCTCTGTTCCTTTTCCTGTCTCTCTCTTTCTCTCCTCAGCCTGCCTTCTGCTGTCTCCCTTCAGCTAATCAGCACCGGTCTTTTGTCCCAGCATTCACTCTCGCAGTATTTATACACATCTTCTCCCCTCACTCCTTGCTGGATTTTCCTGTTACTTCCCTGTTATCTTTGCACCTGGTTCCTGTGTTTTTGTTCTGCTCTGGCTCCCTGTGTTCCCTGTAGCTTTTGTAAGTTTTTGTTCATCTTTTTTCATTAAATATTCATCAATCTACTCAACACCTCTGCCCCCTGCATTTGGGTCCACTCATCACTCCATCAACCATGACATTAGGTCAGTATTGTATCATGAAACAATCATAATCATGTAGCCTGTTTTTTAGCCACCAGATGTGTGCAACTTCACAGGCAAAAACACAGAAGGAAATCTAAAGCATTATAATATCAGTACAACAATAGTAATACAATGCTGCAGAGCTGTTGGCCAAGATCACTTAAAAAGGTTATAAGGAACCCCAACTCAAAGTCAGTGGGTAGGTAGGTAGGTGGGCAGGTTTTACAAATCAAGAATATTTGGTACCTGAATGCACTCCAATACGGATCCACAGTGGAATCTCTGGCAGGTGCTGTAGCTCAAAAGTCCCAACAAACGACAGGATGTCGAGGGCCATGTGGGCGATGTCCACCGCATGTCTGTCGCCATTTCGCTTGGGTAACCCTGATGCAACCATATAGGCATCTCCTATGGTCTCAACCTGAAGGTAATGGAAAATTTCACTCAACTAACATGACAGCTTGAAAAATAAATCAGGCTCCTGTATGAATTTAATCTTGACCTTGTCATCCAACAAATTTAGGAATAATAATAAAGAAAATACAACCAGCAATAGAGAGGAAACCCTAGAGTCTGACACCTCCCACCCCTGTGCTGCTGCTTCTTACTGAGATCTTCAAGCTGCGCTAAGGTACCTTGTAGACATCATGGTGATCCAGAATGCTATCAAAGTTCTTGTAGATCTCATTCAGCATGTCTACCACCTCCATGGGGGTGCTGTAGTGGCAGAGGGTGGTGAAGCCCACTATGTCGCTGAAATAGATGGTCACCTCCTCAAACAGCTCGGGCTCCACTCTTCCCGTCTCCTTCAGAGAGCGCACCACAGGACTAGGGAAACACAGGGTGAGGAATATATGATTTTCTTTTTCCTTGTGAAGATTTATAACATTTTTTTTCCTCCCTCTGCAGAGATACGGTCAAGGATTGCTTATATGCAGTCGAGGACTATAAGAGTTAATTCAGGTAATCTGATCTAGGACCAGCAGTTAAATTATCTGGTCAAACACCTGCTATCAGTTTTTTAATATCACAGAAAGTAATACTATATAGATATATTTGTGTTTTAGGCGTGAATATATAACTACTTTCTTTTGTTTCCAAGAAAACAAAGGAAAAGTTACATAATCATTTTTACAGTTTTGGACCTACTCTGCTTTTACTCATCTGTTCCAGGGTTTTTCAGTAAATGAACTTACCCAGGGAGCAGCATGAAGTTCAGGCGATCCGCTCTGTCCCTCTCAGCTTTGTATAGAGCCGTTCTCTCTTCAACTAAACACTCCAAAGTCCTGGAGTACATCTGCAGACGACGGATCAGGTTGTCCATGTACGTCTCGGTGGCTTGGTTGTGTAAGTTACTGTGGAAATAAAAGCAATATAATACATTCAGTTCAATTCAAACATACTTTATTAATCCTAGAGGGAAATTAAATGTTGTATATATATGATAATGACAGTGAAAAAAAATCCCTTCAGTGCCATTGGAACTTCCCATGAACATCCGTCTACATTCAGCCATATTTAATGTTTTAAAAATGATGTAAAGTTGCCCCGGAAAGACATGTTGATGTACCTGAAAATCTTTCCCAGCGTTAACTCTATCTTCTTGAAATCTGGCCTTCGTTCAGGGTCTTCATCCCAGCAGCTCTTTATCAGCATGTAAAGCTGTATTCATACACACACAGGAGCCAGAATAATGACTCATTTATTTAGCTATAACTGATAGAGGTAGTTTATTTCTATAACATTTACAGTGCATGGCAAGATTATAGATACCCCTTGAACTTTTTACATTTTGTCACGTTACAGCCACAAACCTCTATGTATTGCATTGGGATTTTATATGATAGACCAACAAAGAGTAGTACATAATTATGAAGTGGAAAGGAAATTAATGGGGTTTACTTGACTTTGATAACCCTAAATAAAATCCTGTGGAACTAAATGTCTTCAGACGTCACTTAACTAGTCAACACAGTCTCATTATAAATACAGTATAAATGTAGCTTTTCTGTAAAGGCTGCCCTCTGAAGGAGAAGAGCATTTATTTAACAACAAAGTCATTAGTAAAATCAATTTAGAGGACTACTGATCTGAAGTGTGTCACAAACCAGATCACCAAACATGTAGAACATGTTTCTCTAGTCAGAATTTGACTTTTTTGACCTACATGAAAAAAACCTCTGTGTGGTGAAATATTAACACAGCTCATCACCCTGAACAAATATTCCCCAGACGAAGCATGGTGGTGGCAGCATCATGCTGTGGGGATGGTTTTCTTCAGCAGGGATATGGAAGCTAGTCAGAGCTGATGAGAAGACGGATGGAGCCAAATAAAGGACAATTCAGGAAGAAAATATATTGGAGACTCAAATGATTTGAGGCAGGTTCCCCTTCCAGCAGGACAGCACTATGTATGGAGCGAGAGCTACAGTGGAATGGGTTGGATCAAAGCATATTCAAGTATTAGAATGGCCTAGTCAACGTCTAGACCTAAATCAAATCTATAGTAGGGAGATTGATGTTGACAGACTCTCTTCATCCAATATGAATGAGTGTGAGATGCAAAGAAGAATTAGGCAAAACTTTCAGTTTATAGATGTACAAAGCTGATAGACACACCCCAACACACCTCGCAGCTGTAATTGGAGTAGGGTGGTTATACAGAGTACTGATTCTGGGGCACTGAATACAAATTTTTATTTGAAAAAAAAATAATAAATAAAAATCAGATTTTTTTTCATAGTTATGTTCTAATTTGTTTTGGTGTATCACATAAAGTCCAAATAATGTGAAAAGATGTGAAAAGGGTTAAAGGGGTACCTACTTATAATTTTGCCAATCCATGGATTATCACTGTGTGTTTTGAAATAACAGCTTGGTATTGTGAAGGGGTTGCTTACCTCAATTTCTCTGTCTGATACACCTTCGAAGTAGAGGTCAGGTCGGAAGAAGAAGTTACCTCTGGGATACTGCACTCTGTGCAGTTTTTCTGATAAATTACAGAACAGGAAGATAAATGATAATAGACACTAGATCACAAAAAAGCTCAATTAAGTCTTTTCACCAAAACAAACAACAGAAGTTTCGCTTTTAGTTATCAGTGACATTTTTACGATGATGTACCTGCAGTATTAAAGCAGGACCGAGTATAAAAAGGCGTTTGCCTCAGAATAATCTCATGTGTGATGATGCCGTAGCTGTAAACATCGCCTTTCTGTGACACGCCGCCTTTACGGAGATGCTCTGGAGCTGTCCACAGATCTGAACAGAAGAGTGAAAAGAGGCTTAGTGTCTAATAAACTCAGTCTTAGGATGCATGATCAGCCTCAGTAATAATCACCTCTGCCTGGCATCAGAATGGTGTGGCAGCCAAAATCTGTGATTTTGACAACCATGCGGTTATCGACCACACAGTTGGTGGACTTGAGGCGACCGTGGACTCCAATGTTACTCAAATGGAGGTACGACATGCCCTGTAAAAAAGGATGGGTGTGAAAAAGATGCCATTTTTTGTATTACAGAGCTTTGCAAAAAGCATTCATAAACTTTTTCACATTTTGCCACCTTAGAACCACAAACTTCAATGTGCTTTATTTGGATTTTATGCAATAGACCAACACAAAGTAGTGCATAATTGTAAAGCGGAATGAAAAATATATGCAGTTTAAAATGCTTCCACCCAAAAAAACCTTAAAAGTGTGGGGTCCTTTTTATTCAACCTCTTTTACTTTGATACCCCTAAAGTAAACTCAGTGCAATCAGTTCCTTCAAAAGTCACCCAGTAGAGTCCAGCTGTGTGTATTTTAATCTCAGCATAAATCCAGATGTTCTGTGACCAAGGAACATGACGGACACTAAAACAAACACTGCACATCCCCCTTAACACAACATTCCTACAAAGAAACATGGTGTTGGCAGTATCATGCTGTGGGGAGGCTTTTTGTCAGAGCTGATGGGAAGCTGGATGACGTTGCTGAGCTACTTTGTATATCACATAAAATTCCAATGTGGCTCATTGAAGTTTGTGGTTGAAATGTGACAAAATGTGAAAATTTTCAAAGTGCAAAGCTTTGTATATCCTCCAAGGTGTCTCTTCATGTTAATGTTCATAAAATACTTGTCTTGAGTTAATCATACAAGAACATAACTCTTGCAAACTGTTAAAGTTGCAGCAGAAATTTATTTTCCATTTGTTGACAAAATGTTCAGTAGGCAAGCAATTACCAACACTCATCCTAAATAGGAAGAGACAAACACACATCAAATACATGACAAAAATGCTCGATTGTACATATCAGAAACTAATATCTTCAAAGTTACACCAAATAATATTAATAATATATTATTAATAATATATTACTAATATTAATGTTACCTTTGCTATGTCATACATGACTGATATCTTAAACTCCAAGTCCATGAAGGTCTCATCTGGGTAGGATATCCTGTCACTGAGAATGTACTGAAAAAGAAAAAAAGACAAGGGCAGATAGAGTTTGTTTTATGGCTTTTATCACTCTGCCCCCAGCCTCTACCTAGTGAATGGAAAAGTGAAACACTTACGAGACACACTACATGTGTGTGTTCATGGTGTGCAAACATGAGATTGTGTGCATTCACACACACCATCAGTGCTCTGTAAACAGTGTGTCATAAATAACCAAGAAGACAGTAAGGTTATAAGGGGCAGTGTGGACAGAAGGCCACTAAGTTTTTCCGTTAACAGCATGTGTGTCAGGTTTCATAAAGTGAGATCAGAGCAGCTTTTTGATGGAAATGATTGCAGCTGCTTGCTTTGTGTGCATGTTAAAGTTTTTTAAAAAAAGGTTCGTGTTAAAAGCATATTTTAGGCGATCTCAACATCAAAAGTAGGATATACTTTAATTCCTGAGAGGCTGCTCTAAACATGCACAGTACTGACTACATTCAATGGCACCCTTGGTAAAAGATGCATAAAAGGCCCCAAAATAAATTCATCTTTTATTGCAGAACCTAATCTTACATTAAAAAATAAAGAAAAAACAATGTTTAACCTTATTACATTTATTTGGTGGGGGAAAAAAAAAATAATACATTAACAAATATTTTTTTTTTCTTACAAAATTTTTCCCTATTCTTTTAAACAATCTTTTGTTATTTTGATGCATAAATATACAAACACATTTTGTACATTTTCTTTCCTACTCAGCTGCACATTTCTTTGAATCTGAGTATGCCATTTTTAATACAGTGTTATTTCCTTATGTTGTAAATCTGTCCGTACAGTAGAGCATCTTATTCTCTTTTTTTTAAAAGTATGTTTACTCTTGCGTGAATCTGCAAGCTTCACTTGTTTACAAGCGACTTGTCTGTCACTTTGCTGCTAGTACACATGAATTTCCCCACTAAGGGACAATAAAAGATATTTCTATTCTATTCTGCTATCCCAAAATCACATTAGGTACAATTATTAATAGCAGCTGTTAATACTATGCACTACCTCCTTTTACCTACAGGGCAGCACTTAGTTTTCTATTACACATTACACAAGAATTGAACATGTAACATGTAACACAAGTGGTCTTTGGTCTTGTGAACAATCTCTCTAGCTCTCACATGAGTTTTATGGGATTCAGGTTTGGGGACTATGATGGCCGTGGAAGAAAGTTAATTTAATGTCTGGTAAACCGTTTCTGTCGATTTAGCAAAATGTGTTGGAGCATTATCCTGCTGTAAGACCCAGTGATTTCCTATTTTCAGTGTTCTGGTGGAGTCAAGCAGATTTATTTTTGAAATCTCAAATAAAAATAAAAATAAAAATCCAACAAATCCCAATTTTTCAGAGTTCATTGTCTTCCAGGGTCCTTAGAAAAAAATAGGCCCACAGTATCATATATACTCCACTGTACTTAACAGTGGGCATTCCCCTTTTGAGTTGAATATGACTACGTTTGTGATGGTACTACAGAAAATGCTTTTTTCTAACATCACAACCAAACAGCTGCTTGTCATGTAGATAGTGTCAAGTAGTTGCTATGGAGACTTCCTGACCAAGTCACGTCGTTTTTATATATAGGGATATATCTCTCTCTTTGCTGTAGCTCTGTAGTTAGTGAGCTTTTGATGTGTGTGGGGTTTTTTTTTTTTGGTTTTTTTTTACCTCCCTTACGACACTACTCTGTGTGTGAGGTAATTAAAAGAATTTGTGTTGGGTTTTTTTTTTAAAATAATTATTTGTTTATATGGATTTTTTTTTTCTCACTATATAAGTGTGAGAGTATGTGGCTACAATAAAAGATGGATTTATTTGAAGGCATTTTATACTTTTTTTTAATTTATAAACTTAGAATCCTTCTGATTTGGGCACCATAATCAGTGCTTCTTTCTTTTATCCGCTTTTGCTGACCAGAATGAATGACATTGATTGTGTTTTTGAAATGCAATTAAAGAATCTATAGAGTCGTAAAACACAGCAATAAGAGCTTGCAAGAAAAAAAAGGGAAAACAGAGACAGGGTGAGGTCTAATCTTACCCTGAGGGACCCCCTCTGGCACAGCTCAAACACCCCAAAGACACCATACTCAAACTTCACAGTGCCATAAAACTTGGTTAGGTTGTAGTAATCGATCCGCAACAGCTGCAACACAAAAGCATAAAAGATCAGAATTTAATAGCATACATATATATCTATATCTATATCTATATCTATATCTATATCTATATCTATATCTATCTCTCTCTCTCTCTCTCTCTCTATATATATATATATATATATATATATATATATATATATATATATATATATATATATATATATATATATATATATATATATACTCCATGTGTATTTTCTTAGAAACTTCTGGATAAAACTCAAAGGATCTCACAGTGTTGAGCTCAATTTTCTGTTCCTCAGTGAAATCACCATCTGCATGTTTCAGCTCTTTCAGGATTACAGGCTGGAGGAGGGGTGGGGGGAGAGAGTAACAGAGTTTTAACACACTGAGTAAAATAGCTGAACATTGTCATATCACTATGAGTTTGTAATCTTGTTATAGATTTTTGGAAGCAGGAATAAAAGTACCTTCTTGTCGTAGCATCCTCGCTGTCTAAAGTATGTGCTGTCTTTCCTCTTATCGTCATCAATCTGTTCCATAAACAAAAACATGGATTTCAAACTGACAGACCTCAAGACACAGACTTGTGAAAGGCCTCCACATTCATTAATTGATGCTCCACACCCAGAAAGAAAAACAAACTACGAGACAGACTTAGTAAATCAATGTTCATCCATTCAAGTCTTGCCACAAATTGTCTATTGGATTAGGCTCTGGGCTTTGAGTGGATCATTCTAACACACGAATATGCTTTGATCTGAACCATTCTGACCAACACAGAAGCACCATGTGTGGTGTTGCATGTGTGAACCACAAACTGCAGACAGCTGTTAACATCCACACGAGTGAAAATGTCGCTGGTGGTTTGAGGACTTTCTGTCTTTCAGTTGTTCTCAGTGAGTTTCAAAGTCTAGATGATTGATTGTATTGTGACTTTATGGCTTGTTTACTTGGTTGGACTAAGTGGTAAACAGACGGCAAACTCCCACATGGTTATATTCAGTGAATAAGCGTTGCACTAAAAATTCATCCATTGCTCGCTTTCAGCTGTTATAATTGAAAAAGATTGCTTAAATCTCTTTTCACTCGGCTTTATGTTTGCTCTTCTAATCTTATTTAAAAAACACATCAACATGCAGCTTGTTATATGATGACATTTCTAACCTTCAGAGAGACCTCCTTCTCATCAAGAGAACCAATCAGGTGTGGATTGATGTGGGACCACTTCTTCTGCATTAGACGCTCCTTCCTGTTCTGCCTGACAGTATTCACAAACAAAGTGGATTTAGTTAAGTGCTATGAAATCACAAAATGTCTTCTCTTTATCGTGAAACTCTTCATCTAAAACACTAGTTCTGTAGTTGCCCAGAGAGGCTCCAGGAAAGGAGAGCGTACAAGCTCAATATAAGTTTTTTATTGCTGTTGTTTTTGCATTTACAGATGTGAAAAGTTTCCGGTGTTTACCTGTAGAAGATGAGAGCGATGGCTGTCACTACCACAACGCTGACACCCAAAATGATCACAATCACGTCGTTTTTACTGAGGCCTGAAGAAAGGTATTAGTTAAACAAAATGTAGAGCTTTACAGCTGCTGAAATAATGCTATAGTTCCATATCACACAGTGGCACTGAAAACTGTTCACATCCCTGTTAAAATGGTTTGTAATGTAAAAAATGAGACCATGAGAAATCATTTCCAACCTTTCTTAATATGATGTTCATTTATCCTATATGAATCAAGTTGAAAACCATATTTTTGAAGGAAAAATATACAAGGGAAAATAAATAAAAAGCTGCATTAATCTGGTTGCATAAGTGTGCACAGCCTTATACTAATCCATTGTTGAACCACTTTTTAATTTTAATTTCAGTGTCCAGAGTTTTTTAGGAGTCTGTTAAACAGTTTATCTTCACTCTGTTAAAATGTTTACATTTTATTTTAGATTGGTCATCAGATGAAACATTGGCTTTTTAAAAATAATGACAGAAAGATGGTACATTAATAAAGACTCTGATATGGTTTTTCTTGTATTTGGGGATGTGAGGACTAACTATAAGCAGTCAGTATCTGCAGTGAAGAGCAGTCAAAGTGATATAATTTTGGGGGTTCCCAGCTAACAGCTAGCAGGATAAATTCAAGAGTGCACTTCTACCATCTAAAACAGCTCAAACTCAAACATTTATCAGTAGCTTAAATGAACGCAAAATGAAGTGCAGTTTTTCATTTTACATTTTTGCTGACTGCCGCCAATTTAACTATTTTTTCAAGAAACATTTTTATTTCCACCTTTTGGATGCTAAACAGTCCTACACTGATGAACTCAATCCTCCATGAGTTGTTTTTTTCACTCTATGTATCAGTTCTAACTCTGTATAATCTGACTCATACAGATATCCTCTTGTCCTTAATGAAAAAAAGTCGTCTTTGCCTTTGTCATCATTTACTGTTGTTGCTGAATTGTTCTCTTGGAACATGAATGGCTAAACAGCTAGTCAGTGCAGATTTGTGACACAAGATAGTGACAATGAAAACTGATTTTAAACTGGCCCCGTTTACAATAGCAGCTAGCTTGTGATCCCTTTAAAAACTGTTGTCTGCGCTTAAGATAATTGCTCATACTGTCTCTACACATCCCAAATCTAACAGAAAAGAACAATTTCCTTATATTTCTCAGACTCATGACTGAATAATTACACTAGATTTTTTAAATATATTTAGCACTTACTGCCTTCCGAATTTTCAGGTTCATCACTAGGAAGTTGACCTTTCCAGCCCAGGGCAGGGTTTGGGTGCGTTTCGATGGTTCTGTTTTGTGATGTATCAAACACCAGCAGAGTTTCATACTGTGTGATGTAAGAAAATAAAATTAGAACAACTGTTCCCTTTTGTTTTGGCTGTGCTGGCTGTTAAATTAACTGTGACCTCACCTTCCTGGTTTTTGTTGATCTATAAATGAAAGAGAAGTTGACATCTCTGTCTCCATACTCATCAAGCACATAGTGTCCTCCTATACCTGCATTAACAACACATAAACATACATTATTATACCACAATAAATATAACACACGAGCAAGTACACTTTTGAATAGCTCAAAAATAAACAAAAAAAAAGCTATGCAGTGGCCTAGTCAAAGTCTGCACTTAAATCTGCTTCGGATGCTTTGGCATGACCTCAAACAGGTAATTCATGCTCGGAAATGCTCTAGTATGGCTGAATGAAAAGAAACATTAGTGGTTATTCATATTCACAGCCATACAAAATACTCACTGCAAACACTTGATGACAGTTGTTTCCACCAGTTATGAGGCTTAGAGAGTGATTACTGTTTCACATAGGGCCAGTTTGGTTTGAATAGATTTTTTCTTTAATAAACTGAACTCTGATTTGAAAAATCTTTGTCTGATATTAAAATGTGTTTGATGATCTAAAACATTTAATTCCAACTGAATGTAAAGAAACATACTAGAAACACAGAATTTGTCATCAAATTTCTAAAATATTCATAGATGGTTGAGGGCATGTCTGGTAAAAGGAATTAATTTCATGCCTCTAGAAGCTTTTTTTGGGGGGGAAAAACATAATGATCATTGATATAAACACATAAGATAGTACCTCCACGCTAAAAATTTTTTACATAAAAAAAAAAAAAAAAAAAAAAAAAAAAAAAGCTGTGAGGAAAAAGGGCTTTCAGCTCCATCGTAATAGTCCAAAGAGATTTAGATATACAATTGTTTGCTTACATTACAATCTCATGAAAAAGTAGAGTGATGAACTTGAACATAGACCATAAGATTGAGCACATCAAATGTTCAGGTTGTTTTTCAGATATATATTCTTAAAATCTAAGATCATTAAGCCAAACTAGTGATAATCATTATTTTGTTAAAGGGCCAAACGTCAGATTACACTTTGATTCATAAGCCACGCCCACTATTCAAGATACTGCCTTAGGTAATTACTCTGAATGTACGTAGAAATGACCATGAAATTATGTTCAAAATGAAAAAGGTTTCATCAGATTACTACAATGCCAACCTGGTTTGGTCTGCTGTTTAGCAAAAGAAATTTAAATAGAAATTAGCCTGGTCTGCCTTATATGATTCACTATTTAATAGCTATTGACAAAAGTATGTTGACCTTACCTGTAGCACCTCCTATTGGGAAGCGGCAGTGAATGTTCATATTTGAGTAGTGGTGTAAAACTGTACTCAAATTGCAAGTGAAGTCTCAGTTTTTTCTAGTTTAGGCTGCACTATCAGTTTTATCAGTGATTAAAAAAAAAAAATGAACCAGACCATAACAATAAGGACACAAGCGATCCATGCTCCACTGAATTGCTTTCATCCATATTGTTACTCTTATTGGACCACTATTAAAAAGTAATCATTTGATTTTATTTTTTGAAAATTATAAAAAAATATTTTTAAAGAGTTGGCTTGTTTTGGTCTCAGATTGAGTTTATTATTAAAAAAGATGCCATATTGTGGCATATGTGCAAGCAAGAAAAACTTTTACAGCTTTAAGAAGTTTTAAAACTTGGTGTTGCTTCGGTTGTAAGCAACACCAAATATTTGAGCCATGACTCTGAATCAGATTCATCCTGACTGAAAGGAAAACCCAGAAAACCACAAAAATAGATTCTGGTCAAAATAAAGGTAAAGGATCCATTTGTTTGCTCTCAAACTCTCACATTGTTGTCAAAATGAAGGAAAATATGTCAAGATGTCTCAGGTTGGAGCAGCTTTAATCCTGTTATAACAATGCTCCAGTATGGGGATGTCTGGATTAACAAGGAACAATAAAATTTACCTTAAAACTAAAGAAGTTGCCTATTATCAAGACTAAGTGATGCACACTTTACATCATGAGTTATGTTCATGTGGAAGACAGATTAGCTCCAGAAATCAACTATGATCATAGACCATACAACATGTCAATCATGTCTTCTCAGGGATTTTGACATTATTTATTGTAGCATGCTTAATGTTGAGGACTCTTCAAAGCTAAGAGAGTTTAAGCTCCCATTTGGGTCCTTCATTCCACAAACATTACTGACGGATACATAGAGAGTGTAATCTATATTCGGTGTGCACGGTCACTCAAAGTTTGAATCATCCAGATACCCAACACCAGAAGTAACAACACCTCCGGCCAGCCTTGGAGCAGCCTTGCGCTGATCAGACAGCTGTTTGACTCAACCGTCATTCAGGCTGAGAGATGAGTGCCCACATGTCTGAAGAGACCCAGGCCGGTTCTGTGAAAGCTGAAACGGCAGCGAGTCAAGCCTCACGTTCTACTGTGGCTGCTGTCTGGTGCTGGTGAAGTCGACTGATCACAGTGGTTGTCCCACTTTTGATTCCATACCCCTCTACCACACCCTCTTAGATCAAAGATTGGCATTGAAATTTAGAAGAAGGCCATAAAGTCCTTCGACATTCGACCTCCAAGAGCTGATAAGCTCCAGATAGTTCTTAGGTTATTAATCAGTTTTAATTATGGCTGCTTTGAGTGTTTGTTGCCTGGTTATTAATTATTTCTTTAATCATTAGTGTATAGTTTAGAAGTAGTTTTTATCTCCCATCTTGTCTTCAAGTTTCTCATTGCTGATATCATATGTAGGATCTTCTACAGTGCTGATGGTACAGGTCATACTCACCGTCAAAAGTGACATTTCCAAATGGGTTGTAACTCAGTGGTACATCTTCAGAGTGTCTGCCGAGTCGAAGGTCGAGCATCCTTTCTCTGAGAGCTTTTCCAAAGAGCAGAGCTCCATCATGATATCCAGCCACATAGTCATTTATCTGCCCGTTGTATCAAATGACAGAAAAATGAAATCAGTGCTAATTTTAAATAGGTTTTACTTCCTGGTCTTATTTGGATATTTGGGGCCGCTCACCGTGTCGTATGATGAATTTGATTTATAAGTATAGTTCCTTTGTGGCAGAGTGACAACGAGGACATCTTGCATCTCATCGGGGGCTGTTTCATTGATATAATATTCAGGGCTAGATTGGGAAAAAGGTGATATACCCTGGATAAAATATCCTGCATCACTTATTATTTTTCAATAATTCAAAATTTCTAATTCACGTAAAAAGCGAAATTCTACATGAACTTACTTGTAAAGATCGAGAAGAATGAACAAGGTGTCTGGGTGAACTGTGGTCTCACTTTTTATTGTAAGAATGTCACTGGGGTCCCCACATAAAATAAAAACTGAAAGAAACATAAGTTTCAGAAGACGGTACAGTGGCAGAGAGTGGTCCACACACACTCACCATGAGCATGACAGCCATATTAACTTTGGGCCTTCAAGAAAGCATTAGAACCACATCCTTTTTCAAGGTGAACAGTTATCTAACGAACAACGTGAATGAATCCCAAAATAAACCAAGATGCCATTGTTAACCTGCTACATACATGTGGAGGACAGGTCCAGCCAAAATTGGCAATAAATATAGAAATAAATAAATGGTTTAATAAATTAATGAATGTGCCAAAAATTTCATCAAAAAAATAAAAAATAAGAACTTTCCCAACTTATTTGATTATACAGTGTGACATAAATTAATATTTGGCTGTCATTTTCAACAGTATGAGTTCAATATTGTTACTGTTATTTGAGTTTCCTGCTTCTGGTCACCGAAGCAGGAAAACTTTGCAATGCAGGCATCAGCGCAACAGTCTGTGTTGGAGTTGTTAAGCTAGATTGGAAAAGTAAGAGGAAAGTAAGTTCTGTAAAAAGTACAAATGTCGTGTCCTGCAGTCTGTCTCAGTACACAGAGTTTGGATCTTGATGTTGCCTGATAGGAGAGAAGCTGACTCATTAAACTAAATAATAAAACAATAAGATTAAAAAGAAAACAGAAAATTAAATAATAGCAATAAGATTAAATTTATAGTGTTGAAAATGCTAAACATATATCAATTTTTGCCACACTGTATAATTAAATAAGTTGGGAAAGTTCTTATTTTTTATATTTTGGATGCATTATTTCGCACATAAATCGCTTTATCAAGTCATTTATTTATTTATTTATTTATTTATTTATAGACAATTTTGGCAGGATCTGTCCTTCATATATCCAGTCCAAACCCAGCTTTAAAACATTTCCAGTACCATTCCCAAGGTTTTTTTTTATTTATTTGTTTCTTTGTTTTTCACTATGATAGCAAATTTGTATGTATTTTGTTGGGATTTTATTAAATAAACCACTATAAAGTAGAGCATAACCGTGAAGTGGAAGAAAAATTATTTGTGGTTTTGTCCCCCAAATAAACATCTAAAAAGAGTATCACATATTTTCTACTCAGTTCTCCTTAATTGCAATGTCCCTAAGTAAAACCCAGTGCAACTAATTCCCTTCAGAAGTAGCCTAATTCAAGAATAAAGTTCAGCTGTGGATAATTTGCTGTCTGTATAAATCCAGCTGTTCTGTGAAGGCCTCAGAACATTAGAGAACAAACAGCATCATGAAGACCAAAGAATACAACCAACAGGTCAGGGAGAAAGTTGTAAGGAACTTTAAAGCTCGCTTAATTATAAAACAATATCCTATGCTTTCAACCTACCAAGATATGGATGTTAAGAACACAGACTAGGCAAGGAAAGCATTTATCAGGGAGATTGTAAATAATACATGAACTGAATTTCTATAGCATGTTTCTAGTCATACTGACCACTCAAAGCAGTTTACACTTGAGTCACAGTCATCCAGCTGCACTCACAAATCTGCACACAGTCATACACTGATATGCAGATCAGCTGGCAACTTGGAGTTAAGTGCGTTGTCCGAGAGCACATTGAAATGTGGAGGGGGAGGAAGCTAGAATCAAACACAGAACTTCCTTTGAGCAGAAACCAAAATGTTACCAGCCATGGTAACTCTGGAGGAGCTGCAGAGATCAACAGCTCAGCTGGGAGACTCTGTTGTATGCCACAAATCTGGTCTTCATTGAAGCGAGCTATTGTTGGAAGAAAATGATCAGAAGTACCAGGTAAGCTTGTGGGAAAAGCAGCTCTGGTCAGATGAGATCAAAAAATATTTATTGTTGGAAAAATGGATGGAGCTCGATAGAAGACATTAGTAGCAGAAACCCTCATACAGGCTACATCAAGATGGAAAAAGAATGGTTCAAATGTTTATTATTCTTCATGCCCATGATGTGTGTCTGAAAACTTTGCACCAACACAGTTTGACCTTTGATGTTATTTCACATCTTCAGTGATTGTTTGTCAGTTAAATTGTGCTTATTCATGTGCCGGACATCCTATGCTAGAACGATGCAACAAATTCACTCTAAAATAAAATAAAAGTTATTCTTGCAAAATTACAGTCAGGCTATTAGGAAGGTGGCAAGCAGTCATTTGGTACATGTGGGAACTTTATCCTTTAAAAGCTATTTTAAATTTCCAAAGGGATTTACAAGAAAATGGTTCTCTTTTTATCTTTTTCTTAACTTTTCCTGTTTCAGCTATGGTAGTTTAACATTTTAAACCTATATTCAGTTGTAAAAAAAACCTCACTGTTGCTGTCCCGTTTTGAAGTCGACAGGCTCGCCTTCAGCTTCTCCTTTTCCCGCAGCATTGTCCTTGATGTTTGTGCGGCAAATCTTGCAGACGGTGCTTCCAGTGCATTGATGTACCTTTTGAAAAAGCAGAAAGCTGAAGGCGATGGAGAAGAAAATAAAAGTAAAGTTTAGTTAAATTCCCATGTGCTTGCTGTGGCTCACCAGAAGCAGTCTTCAGTTGCATCGGTTTTTTTGTACACATAGAATTTTTTCCATTTAGGCTTAAATTCCAGTTCTTCAGTCTTAAAGTTCAGGAATAAATCAATGATTTTTCGAGCTGGAGGCAAAATACGAGTCAGTTTGGGCTTGAAGTCACATGAGAGGCCAAAGCTCCCAGCAGAGATGATAGGAATGCTCAGGGTCAAGCCGATCTCGTCACTGTGACAGGTAAAAAGGGTAAATGTTAAAAAGGCTGAATAGTTGGTTAAAGAGAACTTACATTCATACTTACTCCACTAATTGGAAGGTGGCATAAGTACATGAAGGTCCCAGCATGACACATCCAACTTCATTCATGAGCTGCAACACAATATGACAGCACAAATGATTGAATATTGATCATAAATGGGTTTGAAAGTGTCATTCAGCATCGCTATCTATATTTCAGGTTGAAATGTATTCAGTGTATTCAGAACATCATCATTTTTGATTAATTAATTTAGTCCCTAAAAAAGTATTCAGCCCCCCTGGGTTAGTACTTTGTAAAACTACAGTTCACAATTGCAGGTGCAGGTCTTTTGGAGTGTGTCTCTACCAGCTTTGCTATTTGCTTTTTTAGTCTAAAGGCTGAAACTTTTGCACATTTCTAGCCCTAACAAACCTCTGAGACCTTCACAGAACTGTTGTATTTACACACAGATTAAATTACACACAGGTGGAACTTTATTATTGGAATTTGATATGATAGCTCAACACAAAGTAGTGTATAGCAGGGAAGTGGATGAACAGGATGCATGGTTTTCTACATTATTACATATAAATCCAGAAAAAATGTGCTTTGCTACTCAGCCCCTTGACCTCTGGTACCCCTAAATAAAATCCACTGAAACCAACTGCATTCAAAGGGATAAGGCTATTTATTAAAATGTGAAAACTGCTTCTCATGTTCCCACTTCTCAATAAAATACAAAGAAAACTTATATAAAATGAGAGAAAATCTTTAAGGGTTATGGATAATTTTGTGTTGCACTCTTTGTCCTGTTCAGGGTTGGATATGACAGACTATGGACCTCTAGGCCTGACTCTGTTTAGGTGCCCTGCACACATGTTTCTTTTATGCAGGCAAATTACAACAGACAGATAGTTTATGGTTTTATGATGTGTCCCCATAAAAATAGAGCATTCACGAAACAACCATTTAATTTTTATGTTCTAAAATGTTCCTTATAAGCATGGCCTCATTTCTCAAAACATCTAGAAAAAAAAAAAAACAAGACCAAGATGCAAGGCAGTCACTGAAACCAAAAAAATGCAGAAGGAGGCATATTATGTCTCGTTGTCAGAGGCGGACCTCTGACCTCACTGTTGTCAGGTAGTTGCAAATTGGTAATCTACATGAAAATCCGGCAAACTAAAATCCCTCATTTGATATGGGGCTATAACAACATATAAGATGCAATATTTGTGCAACATCCATTTATCAAAAAATAAAATAAAATGTAGAACTGGCATTGGTGGTTAGGGTCCTCAAGGTCTGTGTAAAATACTCTTCCCCTGAACTGTATCTCTACTTCACTCTTAAATGTCCAGATTTCTGATAAATATCATGTTTCAGCAATCGTTTCTAAAGGAAGCAGCGCCATTTTATTGAGCTTCTAGAACATGCACCGTGCACCTGGATTATGAGTGGGAAGCTGATCTTTGACAGTGCACTATGAGTGCCACGGCAACAATTTGCTCTGGCAGCAGCAGATATACAGCTACGCCAGCCAAAAGGTAATCTTGGTATAATAAAATCAAAACACAAAAAGGGAACTTGTAGTTGCTGTATAAGGCAGCACCTCAGATCCTGTGACTACTGATGGTCTCACACTTTTACCTCACCAGATGGGAATAGTTGTACCCGAACAAGCACACGGAATGATAAAACACATCTGACCAAACTTACAGCCAGCTTCTTGAGTATTGCCACTCCTTCACAGGTGCTACTCCCGCAGCCCTGCCTGTTGTACATGGTGGTGTCGAACCCGTTGTAATTCGCCGTTAAAGTGAGGTTTAGGCCTTGAGTCATGGAAAAAAGATAAGAGACATTAATATTACATTTCATTTATTGATCTCCCTGGGTTTTTAAGATTAGATTAGATTGACTTTTACCACCCAGTAATAAAATATTTATAGTTTCTCTCTGAAAGTATGCCACTGATTAGTCTTTATCAATAGTAAAAGAAATGCTTGACATTATAAGAAATTAATTTGATAAATAACTGACAAAGGTTTACTGGTTTAACTGCACTTATTATGGATCAACTAATTGTTTATGCAGTTATATTCAGTGCATTAGAAGACATGTTCTGATGGGGATCGTTTGTCAGATTAAAAGTATCTTTTGAAAAAATAAACAACCTTTAAGCAGGTATTAAATATTCTTTTCATTACGCCCACATTTCTGTACTAAAATGTTTTTTTATTGGTCTGATGTAATATTCTAATCCTAACTGTGTTTTCATCAGCTGTAAGCAGAAAATCATCTTATATAACAGAAATAAAGACTTGAAAATATCAGTCTGTGCGTAATTAATCTATATAATGTGTTTCACTTCATGAATTGAGTTACTGAAATAAATTAACTTTTTAATAATAATCTAATTTATGCTACTTTAGTTCCTAGGGTCCATGTTTTTTTTTTTTTTCTTGCAATGTTTAAATGTCTAACACAGTGAAGGAAAGTTTCATCTGATTTTTTAAAACACATAGCAACATTTTAAGAGAAATGACTATGCTAGCTAGTATATCTTCACAACTCCATTGCCTTGCAAAAGTATTCACACCCGTTTCACATTTTGAGCCTAAAACTTCAATGTATTTCATTGCGATATTATGTCATACATCAAGACAAAGTGGTGCATAATTGTGAAGGAAAAGGCTACATGTTATTTATTAATTTTAAAAAATAAACTATAGTCTGAAATGATTGTTGTGCATTTGTATTCACACCCAATGAGTGAAAACTTTGTAGAACCACATCTTTGCTGCATATAGAGCTGCTAGTGTTTTGGTTTATGACAACACCAGCTTTGCACCAAGACTGAAATTATTCCCAATTCAAATTTCTAAAAAAAAAGCTCAAAATCACTCAAAGTAAAACAGTGTCAATATACATTCTTAAGTCTTGCCACAAAATCTTTGCTAGATTTGGAGCGGGACCTTTTACAGGAGCAATCTAACACATGAATATGTTGTGATTTAAACCACTGCAGTGACGTTGTGACTGAATGATCAAGGTTGTTGTTCTGTTGGAAAGTGAACCTCCAGCCCAGCCGCAAGTGTTTTGGATTATCCTGTGTTTTGCTCCATCCAGCATTCCAATAACTCTGATCCACTTTCAGGTCCCGTCTAAAGAAAGGCATACCCCAGCATGATGCTACCACGACCATGTTTCATCCTGGGGATAGTATGTTTCATGTGACGTGTGTTAGTTTGCTGAAACATTTTACAAGAAGGCCAGAAAGTTGTGTCTTCATCTCATCTGACCAAAGTGCCTTCTTTCACATGTTTGCGCTGTCTCAGTGGCTTGAGGATAATTGAAATTGACTTTTTTTCAAACTTTCTTTCAACAATGGCTTTCCTCCTCTCCTTTTTCAGAAAGGCCAGATTTGTGGGGTGCATGATTCTCCTGTATGAGGTGTGGGTTTTGTAACCTATCACTGCTTTAAACTTCTACACACCTTTATTGCTGCTGTTTGTTCACTAATGTTCTTCAACAAACCTCTGAAGCATTCACAGAGCAGCTGCATTTATACTTCGTTTAAATTACATGTTGGTGAACTCTATTTACAGAATAGGCGACCAATAAGGCAGCTGTTTGTATCAGATTTTATTTAGGGGCATCAAGTTAAAAAGGGCTGTTTGTATGCCACACTTTTCAGATTTTATTTGGGAAAAAACAGATAATGCGTAACACAGCTGAAGTCTGGATGGACATACAAGAGCTCTCTTTTTATGTTGTTTTATATACAATATCAGACCACACATTTTAAATAAAAACGACTAAAAGCATACAAAGCACTGACAGCCAGTACAAACAGCCTCTTGTAAAAATTGCGTTTCTATTTATATGTGAAACATTTTACATTTAAAGAAACATCCAGCCACAACATGAAAGAATTGTTTGAAACATTTTAAAAATTGAAAGGCTTTCAGGTGCCAATAAAAAAGGTTTTTAAAAGGTTTGTGCAACTGTTTGATTTATCATAAATATAAACAGTATATGACAGTAATTACAATTAGGATGTTTTGCAGTCAATGCAGTCATAAAAATTAAGCTGCAAAGGTTGCTTTAGTTCATATGTTTTAATGAGGAATATGTAGAACTGTGTAGAATTGCAGTCTGCTTCCATTCATTTGTAAACCATTAAATAACTCTGAATATGTGATCAGCTCTTCCAAAAGAACATAATTTGGACTAATAAGTTTTCAGGTCTTCGTTGCTCACCATGCTCTGTAGGGATTTCTGTCAGCACATTAATGGTTCATTTACCTTTCATGCTTAAACTTGAGAGGTTTAAATGAAGGCAACTGGATTTCTCTTATTGTCTTAAAGTATCATTTCACCTTTCATCCAGAGAGAATTAGAAGGAAATGAATAGAGGATTGAGCAAGGGTTTCACTTTAATGCCAGCAATAGCCTTGTTGGTGGTCTCTATGGCCTTGTCAGTGTGGTAGTTTCTGATTACAACTTAGAAGCCTAAAAATTGCAACCGAAGTTTCAAAACTGAAGAAGCCTTTTGGATGAGAGGGGAAATGTCTTCAATATAGCAAGAGAAGTCCAGACGCCTTCATTTATACCTCTCAAGATTACCAATTCATGGATAACTGGAAATCCACACCAGCGTATTAATGCTTAAACTGGATCATTATTTACATCATATATTCTTCCAAGGTCTGGGCTGGAAATATTAAAATATATACAGCTTGTTTTGAAATGGTTATGCACAAACATATGTGCATATAATCATGTTTAGGGTTTTTTAAGGACTTAAGCTAAAATGAATATTTAGATGAGAGCCACACTTGTGCACAGAGTTGATAAGATAAAAAGATCAGCATGCATTTGGAGGTAAAAGAATAAAACAGCAGCTAAACAGCCGCATCAGAGACAAAGAAAGTTTGCTTTAAAGTGGCCATGCTAAAAATTACCCTTCAAAAATTTTTCTCTTTCTCTAAAATGTTTCCTTTTCTGGATCAGTAGTATAGAGACATTTCATATTCAGTTCCACACCAAGTTTGTACATGCAGCTTTGAGTGAATTTTTGTCCACTAATGTCCTTCTATGTATCTGGCGTACACAGTTTGATCTTCAGCTAAACCAGGCTGCAACTGATTTTTTTAGTGTGGAATGAGCGTTGCGAGGTAAGCTCCGTTCACATTATAGTACAACACAAAACTAAAATCCCACCCCCCAAAAATTTTGCTTCTCGACATATTATCCAGATCAGATGACACTGGAGGATCATATGATATCTCCTTTCTGGGCGTACTTGTGGACTGAACAGCTGCTGCTGTCTTTGCTTGTACACACTGCAAAATCCCATATTGCTATTATTAGAGTTCATAGTGGTTGTAGATCAATTCGTACTTCCCAAGTTGGCTTATGGGACATATTGGTGAGTCAATCTCAATCCCCTCTATGCATGATGGGGCATTTCAGTTAATCAGAAGGTGTAATAAACGTGTGCAGTTTATGCTATTAAAGGATGACCTATAAAGGGCTACAGAGACACCATATATTTTGCAGATATGCAGCAATGATACAGAATTCACACCAATGCTACTCAAATGTTGTAGCAATAGGCCAAAAATAAAATTAACCTAATCTGATGCTACACTCTGAAGAGGCACAGACTATGCTCTTTGTCTGTGCTAATGAAGATTCCCTTAATTTGGGCATGCCAAAATGCTTGAAGTGGCTGACAACAGCATGAGATATATTTCACATAGTGGAAAGTATGGAGTATTGAATATTTATCCTGAGCCAGTCACTGATAAATTAATGCAGTGACATCATAGTAAAAGTAACTTACTCTATCCTGACACAGTAGAACACTGCAAATTGCACACACACTATACACACTACAAAAAGGGCAACATGATGAGCGACAGAATCAACAAAATGTGCTTAATGACTTCATGTTTGGACCCCCATAAAGCATGGTTTTAGATATACTTGCATATGTTATAAAATAGGAACAATCTTTAATCTGAAAATGAATGTGATAACGACAGTAATGTGTTGCATAGTTGTTAAGACCATATCAAAACTAAGCGGCTTATGCAATAATTACCACATTCTAAGTGCAGATGGACCAGTCATGGACTGATGCGTTTAACCAGTGAGTTCTGGGAAAGGTTTTAGGTACTCTGCTACCCTGAACAGACTTAATCAGTGAACCAATACATGAATATGTGAGCTGAGGTACCCACAATCTTTTGTGTCCATGATGATGTGTTGTCCACCCTACAATGCTTCCCCTTTCAGTAGCAGTATTGAAACTTGTCAAAATCTGATGATCAAATGCAGACAGATACCAATAAATGTGTATAATGTACTCAGCTCAACACTCAGCTAAATTCACCCTCAAAGTCTAACTCCTTGCATGCGTATTTTTTTCATTTGCATGAAATACAAAATACAAAAAATGAATAATGCAGGCTTACATGTGTGGAAAAACATACCCAAAAACACCAAACAAGGTTTGAACTTTGACAAACCAGAGCAGTTATTGAATAAAATACTTGATTCAGATCCACATTCAGATGCCACAATCCTCAGGGACTCAACAGTATGTTGTTCACAGTAAACTGTTCTCAGTTCACTATATTAAGTTCCCAGTTAGCTACAACAAGACAACTTATAAGAACATACAGTATTTGGTTTTACAACAAAATGAGCAGATATGACGGATCACTTCGAAATACTCAAAAAAATAAAGATACACATTTATCTGGACAATTTAGCTTAAGTTTTTATAAAACAAATTAGTCCAGGCAGTAAAATTAAACTGATTCCTTTATCTTTCATATGCTATTGGACTCACTGCTTTATACATGGATCTTAATTAATTTAAATCTAAAATTATTAGTTATAATAATTTTTGTTTGTTTATGTATTTATTCATTTATTGTGACTAACTAAATGTGTACATTATTAAATAATCTTCAATAAACAAATTCTAGGAGGATATGATATGAAAATAGGTTTTTTAAAGGATTAGTCCCATATTTTAGATTTTCTTTCTCTTATTCGACATATTCTAGACACAAAATACAGTAACCAGATTTTATGTATTTTGATGAAATATGGATACGTATATAAAATCTTGTTTAAATATTTATTATCAATTATCAAATTTAAAAATGTATTTATTCTTAAGCAATTCCATGCAGCAAAATTAGAAAAATAAAATTACTTTTTAAATGTTTGCAAATCCTTTGAATCACCCTGCAAATCAGAGGGAAGGTGAATCTCTACAGTTCAGCAAGATGCAAAAACACCAAGTATCAAACTCATTACCAGCCATTTTGATTTTACAGTTTCATGTTTGTCATTGTGCTATGAGGCAGTTTTTCACATCAATTCAAGCTCATCTGTAATGACTGACTTTTACTTATCAAATAATTAATAAATGTATTTCAGTATTCTTGGTTTTAGGCTTCTGTCTAGTTTTGTAAGCTACTGGAAACCAGTTTGTTTGGGGTATTATGTGCAGACGACTGTCCATACCATTGTCGATGTTCTCCTGCCTGTCCTTCTCAATAGCTTGTTCCACAGCATTCTGCACAAATGGCCGACTCCATTCGTAGTTGTTGTCCTCCAGAAGAACGACGTTCATTTTGTATTTACGGTTTGATGTCAAGCAATCCTCCAGCATTTTGTTGCCAGACACCACCATTACCAGCACTCCCAGGTAAAGTAAACAGTCCGAGCAGTACATTATTGATCCTGGAGATTTTCCTTAATTCCTCACAAATCTATGTCTCTTTCAGCTTTTACATGTCAAATAAATATAAGCTCGTTCAGATGAACTGAAGGCAACAACCAGGCCTTTACACGTGTCAGAGCTGATCCTGTCCACTGGTGGTGTAAATCCAAAAACAGAAGTAGGAAAGTGACTAAGCAGAAGTTACAGCGCCTCTTGATTTACTATCCAGCATCAAGATAAGAGCAGAAAACAAGCTTTTCTTTAAGATGTTGACCCCTAAACTTTTTCTGAGAACAAAATAATAGCAAGATTGTAGAGATAAAATGCTGCCACCTGTATGCCTTGTGTCTCTTAGCTACAGTCTAAGATCAGTTCCCTTCTGTCTTGATGGAGGCTGGTCTGCCTGTCTTATATTAGTTAATGAACAACTATAAGGTGACAATCAGTGCATGGCTGAGACGGAAGAGAGGGCAGAAAAAACTTCCACACTACATCTCGACAAACACCCCACATTAAAAAATTACAAGCCTGAAAGAATATCAGTGTTTGAATTGTATTATTTTATTTCTATGTGATTTTAACAAATAGGATGATTTTCACCTGAGTGTATTAATTCAACAATCTTCTGCAGGATAATCACCAAATAAAAAGAGCACTCCAAAAAGCACACTGGATAACTCTAACTATGTGCATCACCTATTTGTCTGCTTTCTTACACAATGCCCCTTTTTTCTTCAGGTTATTTTTAAGAAGGAAAGGAAACCTTTTATGACGAAAGGGGCAAAGGTCACCGGAGGCCCATAAAGCTAAGCAGATAAATATTGTTGGCTGTAAAAGCAAGGTGGATTTAGACAATAAAAATCTACTCGTAAACCATTGTTACCACATTTTTGAAAAACCTGTCTTTACTCACTCAGATACTCAAATTAAATTAGTGCTTATGTTATAGAAGACCATTAGCATTACTGCATAGTGTTTTGAAATGTTTGTCTTTGCTAAAGTCAGTGTGTTGAAACAGATCGAGGTGTTTGTGTTCAAAAATCTGTGCTTAAAAACATCATTTGCATGTTTATATCCTCTCTAATCAGGTTACAGTCACACTTATATTTTATATGACAACACTATGATGTTAGATTACAGTCACTAAGGTGACTGTAATCTAACAATTCTGATTATGAGTTTCTGTAGTTTATATGACTGGTGTCCTCTTTAAAAAGATGACATTTGTGCCACTGTGATTTTCAAAATGCTGCTGTTTCACCTAATTTCACTGTATGTTTTTTGTGGTATGCTTCATGTTAAGTTGTGAATGTGACTACTATTTTAAACATAATTCATATAAAGGCTAATAAAAAATATAATCTCATTTAATCTCATGTTACACTATGCAGCTCCTTTGTCTGGACTGAAGATTCACCACCCCAGGATGTGGAATGGTTGGAGTGGCTCCAACTCATGACAGCCTGACCTATTTTTTGAACATTTCAGTAATAAACATTTGCCCACGTGGGGTCACTCTTTGACTGTGTTTAGAGCGCTGAGCTTTAAGTCCCAGATGGAAGACAATGACAATATGACAAAGTAACATACATCATAATGTATATTTTATAAACTCTATCACAATACCCATGCACAAAACTAAAGAGGCCCCTAATGGGACCAGAGGATTCTTTTCATATTGTGTTCCCTCGCAATAAGTTTCCATTCCCTCACAATAGATTTTGCATTGCCTTTCAATAAATTTGCAAATGCACCATGGTCTATTTCATGTACAGTCACAGTCTTAACAAATGTCAATATCTTTAAAGATCCTCAGTGAAAATGCATTTACACATTCTTGGCTATTTGGTGCAAAAAGCTGGTTGTTTGTATAACATCTTACTGAGAACGAATAAAAAGTAACAGGAAACTGGACTGCACATGAAAATGGGTCCTTTATTAACCAGTCAGACGCCCAACACAATAAAGACTCCACTAACAAAAATGTTAGCAGATGGCAGTATTACAACATGAAAATAACTCAAAATACTCTTAGTAATTTGGATGTCAAAAACTTCAGACACCAATTTCTCTCAAAAATGAGATATTAACTTACATATAAAAGTCTTACAAAAGACTTTCAGTATTCACGGTGCCACATCAACTGGCAAGCAAATACATTATAATTGCAAGGGAACTCAAAATTTGAGAGGAAGTGCAAAAAGTTTGTGAGGGAACGCAATGAGAAAAAAAACCCCTCTGTGTCCCCCAGGGGGTTCTGGAGTGGTGGTTCTTGACCAAAATCATGGGGTTCAGGGTGGGGCCAGTTTATTTTTCATGGGGGCAGAGAACAAAAGAATAAAGAAAAATTAAAAAAACAAAACAAAAAGCAATTCAATATTTCATCGCTTAATATATTAAGTAACAGTGACTTTACTCACTATTTTGTATGTATGTGTGGTGGTGATGGGGGGCAGATTTCTAAGTACATCTAATGATAAGGGGAGACTCTCTTCAGCGCCCTCTGTTTCTTCACTTTGCAAATTGGAGGACCTTTCGTTGTAGGGACCACGTCCCTCACCACAGCTCAAATTGATGTATGTCAATTTTTTGGCAAACGTATGATTTCTAGGAGATTTATTTCCATAACTTTGGGAATGCTGAACTCTGTCCTTATGTGCCACAGAATAGCTTCATTGCAATGACTTGTTGTCTGTATAGGTATCTGCTTTAAGGTCATGGTGTATTTTTTCGTTCAATTATGATTCCTTTGTTCCCCTTTATTTATGTGATACATTTAATTATAACAAACATTTCATCACAACAAATGTTGCACAATATCACAAAAAACAGACCAGTGAAAACCAATAACTTAAAGCAAGTGAATGCATAAATTTCCATGGTCTAAGTTTAGAAAAATGCATAAAAGGGCCTAAAAATATGAGCCATAAAATTGCTTTTAACTATTACTACTACTAAATCAACTAAAAATGAAAAATAGATGTTACAATGTTTAATAAAGAAGATAATGTGACCCAAAGGGAGAGGCCAATCCAACAAGTCAAGGCTGTTACTTTCTTTGTTCTAAACAACCAAATTAGTTTTTTAGGCCTTTCTTATCATGATTATTATTGTTGTTGTTTTTACTATTATTATTACAGTTAATAGCAGTAGTGGTTATTATATTATTACTTTATCAGTTTTTGGTCTAGTTTGTCTCTTAATTTTTGTTTATTATTTTCTTTTGTTGCCTCTCCAGTTTGTTGCCTGAGCCTGGTATGGCCTGTCAAACTCTCACTAATTTTAAAAAAGTCAGTGTATGACAGGGGAAATGTATATCTTGTTTTCCTCCTTTTGTAGAGCAAATTGACCACTGGCACTACAATCCACATTATCCAGGTTGTGTGAACCTGTCACTAAGGCAATAAAACAAGCAAACACATTTAGGTTCCTGTTCAACATTTCCTGCACATTACACACCATACGGTCCGGTTGCCACCTTGCAGAGTCGTAAACATCTCAAGCAAACATAAAGATGACACTGTAATAACACGGTTGGACTGGGGTGCACTACAATTTAGCAACATTACATTTCCTCATGAAGAAGCTTTCTATCTATTTCAACATGGCAAAGGAAATAACAAAGTGATTCTGTGTCACCTGGGTTGTTAAACAGCTGGACAGTGGTAATTTGTTGTGTTCCCATCAGTACAACACAGTGACTCAGAAGTACTTTCCATTATGCTTGCTCAGTTTCAGTGCATTTATTGAGGACCATGTACTGGAACATTCATCTCAAAGCACCAGAGTCCACTGGCTAATTTCCATATGTGGCTCTAAATGCTGCTAAAAACAAAAGATTGATAAATGCAAAATAGGTCCATGAAAACATCAAAGCATTGGTAAAACCAACATAAACCCACATTCTGTTAACAAATATAAATTTGTCAAATGCATTCTAATAGCTTTCTAAGTAATCTATTGACAAGATAAATTAAAATAAAATAAAATGCAGAACATTCAAATTTAGCATATAATCAATTAACATCACTGAATCAATGTTAACAGCGCTTTTGCAAATAATCAGATTTTGGCTTTTTGGGCGCAAATACGGAGGTTGTCACAAGTTTTAAAGCTATTCAGTAAGCATGTTTTCTTCTTTGATGGCCCGTAATGAAATAACAGACTGACTGTTGTTATTTCTGTGACCATTGTTTTGAACCTAACAAAACTTATCCCAGATAAGTTTTACTTTTGACATTAAAATTTGAGAAGAGTCCTTTAGTTTTAACTATTTGTAAGTGTAGATATTTTGAATGTGAAGCATGTTAATTTAAGTCAAACAGAAACTTTGTTCATTGTGTGTGATAACCTGTTTCACATGATTCTTGTGTGTAAAAATGACTGCGTCATCCACATACATTATAATTTCAACATCATCTCACACACTAGCAGGAGGTATTTAACATTCAAACTGATTAGCAATGGTCCCAGTATTGATCCTTGTGGTACTCCCAGAAAACAGGCAGAAGATGAGGACATCATACCCATGTTAACTCTGAGGGATTTTCACAAACCCACAGCTTGTGTTGGAGATTTACCAATCCACTCCGCAAATCTGTCCAAATGGAAGCAAACATGTCAAATGAAAACGCTAAATGTCATAGAAATCTATTAAAGTCATCCTGAAGACACCATCCCCACTGTAAAACATGGTGGTAGCAACATGATACTGCACAGATGTGTTTTTTTAATTGGCAGGGACAGGAAAGCTGGTCATAGTTTATGGGAAGATAGATGGATCAAACCCCCAGACAGTCATTTTAGATGGCCATTTACACAGAGCCAGGTTCTGCTGGAGGTTTCTTCGAGTAAAAGGGGAGTTTTCCTTTCCATTGTTGTTACATGCATGCTAAGTACGAGGGATTGCTGCAAGTTAACAACTCAGTGCAAGCAACTGTCCACTGTCACAACATTCTCATCTATGAGAAGTGAATGCTGCAAGTAGTAACTCAATGCAATCTGCTGGGTTTCCTTAGATAGAAAACTTTGTAATCAGTTTGAAAAGTAAAGTGAACTTGACTGCACTGTTTGGTGCAACAAGGAACAATTTGGAATGGGTTTAACTGACTTTGAATCTGTCTGTATGACTGCATTGAATTTACTTTTTCTTCTAGTTTCCTTGTTAATCAATTGATTAAAAGGTATTGGATGGACTTAGCTGCAAAAAACAAATTGAGAGCTAGAAAGAACATTAGGAGTGGCAAAATAATGATTTGGATAATTTTGAGAAGAAAAAAAGTTACAGAAAACCTTAGGACTAAAAATAAAGTCCATTAGAGAAAGCAGCTGATGTCAGTGGCTGAGGTGTTTCACTACATGAAAAGAAAAAACTCCTAAGTAATCAGTGCACAGAATAAATTTTGAAATCTTCCAAAAAAGCAGACTTTTGTCATGTTTAACATTTGGGTTTATGACTAAAAGAAAAAGAAGTACGAAAAGCTTGTGCAGTGACACGTAATCTAAAGTAATTTCAAGTTTCAAACACTAGGGGTCAGTGTAGAAGCATGGATAGCTTAACACTGGGTCATGAAGTAGTAAATTGACTTTAAACTGTTCAGAGTATTTTTGAAGTTTCTGTAAATAAGCACATTTTTCTACAGTATTGAGGCTGCACTTTACTTGTAAAAGCAACATCCACTGAAATGAAGAAAGCAGCAGTGATTATTTTGATTCCATCTATGGCTTGAGTGAACAGTTCATTTCATCTAAATATATCCCACACCGTGAGAGGGAGATATGTAAATACAAAAACAACATAATTCTAACTCTCTATAGGTTTAGCACACGTGAAGACAGTGTTATGAAAAAAGTATTTGTCCCCTTAAAGATTTTACAAATGTAAAGTTCAGCTTTCAACATGACATCAAAAACATACAGCCAGGACTGCAATGGAATGGTTTAGATCAAAGCATATTCATGCAAATGTTCAATTTCTAGATTTGCAAAGCTGGTAGAGATGCTGGCAGAGACATACCCCAAAAACTTTGGACCACTGAGCAACATTCCAGTCCTGCTTTCTTCTCAAACTGAGTAAGATGCTTCTGATATTGTCTCTGATTCACAAGTGGTTTATGTCGTGGACATGGCTGTATGCAGTGGCTCTTGACTTTTCTGACTCCACTTACAGTCCTCGCTTTGTGAATTTCAACCAAACTCTTAAAAGGGCTTTCTGTCACAATCATTTCACTGCTGCAGTTATCCATTTTTGCTTGTGTGACTTTTTCTAGCACACTTTTTCTTTCCACTGAACTTTCAACATGTTTGAATCCAGGACTCTGTTAGCAGCCAGCTTCTTTAGCAATGAGGGTGTCAATGACTGTGTGCCCTGAGAAGAGTGGTGAAGTCAGCTGAGAGGACTATTGGGGGTCATGCTGTCATCTAATGAGAACATGGCCCAACAACGCTGCTTATCCAGGGGATTTAAATCTGTGACACCTCCCTCCCGCCCTCAGGCAGACGATTATGTAGCCTGAGGTGCAGCTCAAAGAGGTTCTCTTGTTCTTTCCAACCACCAGACTGTTGAACAGTACAGAAATAGCTGGTATTCTGTGGATTAATATACAAGTGTCAAAATTTAGTGCAATCAACATCTCTTGTATGATAATTGTTTTGTGCTTTTTGATATGTACTACTGATTTTATGTTTATACTTGTCCTTAACTGTAATGACTTTTAATATGTTTTTATGTGAGCTTGTGCAGTATAATTTCTTTCTGGATTGTGTCTTTGAGGTAGTGCTGAATGACAAATCTTGAATCTTGCTGGAAAATTGTCAAGTGGGCAGTTTCCGTATGATTGTATATACCAGGAATCTGCAACCAGCAGCTCTGGAGCCACAAGTTGCTCCTCAGACTTTCTACAGTAAGTGGCTCCTGAATAATGTTGACCAAAAATGATAAAGAGGCAACTTATGGTTTTAAGAGCAAATGTAACAAATGAGCTTTAGCAGTTTTTTATATTTTCATGGATCAACTGCACTGATTTTCCACACAAGACACTAAAAGTACCAATATTTTAGATTTGGTATGAAACTTTTAAAAAAAAAAAAAAAAAAAACAATTTTCCACAAACATCAGCACCCCACAGACAAAAATGTATCTGTCATGGTTTTTAGATATCCGTCTAACCCACATGCAGAAACACTCAGGAGGCAGATGAAAAGTTAAAGGTTTATTTACAAATAAGAATATGGCAGGATGATTTCTGCCAAGGAGGAATTAAAGCAGTCGGGGAGGATGGTGAGTTTACGGAGGTGAAAAGAGAAATCCAGATGACTTGGATGATGGAAGGAATCCTTCCATCATCCAAGGCACGGTGGAGGGTGGACGGGTTCGATCTTCGGAGGAAGAGGAGCCAAGGAACTGCCAGTCAGGGACTTAATGAAAGGAGTTCTGCTGAAGTCTTGTAGGTGAGTTTCAGAAACCAAATGCTCAGCTGAGGAAACCTGGAGTGGCGAGCACAAAGGTGCGTAAGCTTTCACAGGGAGCCCACCACTAACTTCCGGAAAGACCACGGAAGTCAACACTGAAGCGTCGAAGGACGAGCAGCAAGCTCATCTTGTACACCACGCCTGATGAGGCTGATTGAATGCACCTGCTGGTCCACCCAGCCACCATGCTCCATGACGCCATCTGGAGGCTGAATAATAGATCTGCAAAAGAATGAACTAAAGCTCCCAGACCCCAACAGCATCTGCTCTTCTTTTTGTAGAAGTGTTAATTACTTCTAAAACCTAAAAATAGAACTAAAATGGTTGCTTTTACAAATGACAACAAATATCCTATAGCAAATATTTATCATAAATTATAAGTTGTCTTTTCCAAAAAGTTCATGTAACTTTTTCAGCTCAAATAAGTTTTATTTAGCTGGACTGAGGGTAAAAACTGAACTGTAAAGGTTGCAGACCTTTTGTGTCATAACATGGCCATAACATAGAATTTCTGCATTAAAATTTCTTCTTTTAATTGCTCTTATGTAATACTGTAATTTTATAAGAAACTGAATTTCAAGTTTTCTTAGCTTTAAGGTATGATCATCAAAATGAAAATAAATAAACACTTATATAAAATATATCACTCTGTGGATAATTAAACTATATGAGTTTCACTTTATGAATGAAATTACTGCAATAAATATATACACATATACATGTATGTATGTATATTTACAATGTAAGGAACGCACATATAATATAATATAATATAATATAATATAATATAATATAATATAATATAATATAATATAATATAATATAATATAATGTTTGCATCGTAACATCCTTTCTCCTTTGTTGTTTGTTTACTATCTCACCATTTGAACTCATCCTTGCAGGTAAAAGGTCAGCAGCTTGTTGCCCCGCCCACTTTCACTCTTGTCGTCCCGGCTGTGAATGGGCTCTACTGTAGTACAGTGCCGCTGAAGAAGCAGGCACGTACCGCACGGTGAAGAGGATACCTCGCTGGCACGCTGAGCCAAGCAGACCAGAACCAGAACCAAGACGGCGGCACGCTGGACCAGAGGACAGGGAAGCTTCCAGCTCGGACAGGAGGAGCAACATTAAAACTTCTAGTTCAATTCGTTGTTGTTTTTTTTAGAGTACTTCTGAACACCAAGATGTAGTTTCTCCTCGTGAAATGTTACGTGTCGCACGAGACTAAATCTCCCACTTTCAACTGAACTGGAAAGAAGAAAACAGCGGGGTGAGCTGCCTAGAAATGGAGACTTTAAATGGCTTTTCTTCAGAGCGAAACATCCTGTGTCTGTTTGACGTGGACGGCACACTGACACCACCAAGAGAAGTAAGCTCACATCCAACAAACAGCCCATTGTTGTTGTTTATCTGTCATTAGAAGCTGTTTTACAGCAGCTCCCCCTTCCTCTGCTGCTCCTCTCTGCGTCTGCATCATTTGTCTCCCACTCTGAGGAGAGCACACCGTGTCCTCATGGCATCATGTCCTCATTCATACATTGTCTGGAGACGGTTTTAATGCTCCTCCTCATAAACCAGAGATAACATAACGAGTCAAGCTGCTGGGATTTGGTAAAAATGTGGAAACTGTGACTTAATGCAACTCTTGTTTATTTTACTCTTCCGTTGCATTATTGTTAACATGCTTGTTTTGATGATTTCCATTGAAAAATATTGCATCTAAAAATTTAGTATTAATAAAGTGCAAGCTGTTATGTTAGGGGTTATCTAGGGTGATTGCTTCACATGTGTTTGTGTGTCTGGACAGTTCACACCTTAAGCAAATTCAGCTGCTCTCCGTCACAACATGAAACCAGGCTTTCCAGTCATGTTATCACAATGTAATGATACTTTAATGACTAAGATGTTGTTTTTCCGCTGAGACGTGTCTCTCTAAAAGGAACATGTGCTATCAGATAACAGATGTTGGCAAATAAAAAACAAAACACCCAATCCGCATGTTCTTGTAATCTGCAGAAAATTGACCCAAAGCTGGACGAGTTCTTTCAGACTCTTCGGAGGGAAGTGAAGATCGGCATCGTCGGAGGGTCGGACTACCCCAAGATAGCGGAGCAGCTCGGGGAAGGAGATGATGGTGAGCAAGCCTCTCTGTGTTTTAACCACAAATGATTTGTACTTGTAGGTGTCAGTGCACCAAGCCTCTTGTTGCAGCTTTGGAAACTGGAAGTCAGTCTGTGGAGAGTACTGAAGAGAAGCTGGAGGAACACTGAAAGCAAATGACCTGAAACCCAGTGCTTTTAGATGGATTGGGGCAGAATTAGAGATCAGATTAGATCAGATAAATTTTTTTGGCATTTATTTGCATAATTAACAGCATACAAGAGGGATGTGATCATGTGAACCTAATGTGTCATGATTGCTGTAGGCAAATGAATGACAGGTTGTCAGGATTATAATGGTGTTGTTGAAATGTGTTCAAAATTTCATTGTTGTTATGCTATTATACAATATTGTTATTTGAAGTGGTTGTATTCAGCCATATATATATATATATATATATATATATATATATATATATATATATATATATATATATATATATATATATATATATATATATATTAGAAATAAACTACCTTGTAATAAATGATATCGTACAGTAATTACAGTCTGAGGTCCAGAAAAAATCAATCCACTCAGCAAACAAGATACTGCAAGCTGTTTTGATTTGGTTTAAAATATGTTATGTGAAGTACAGATTGCAGAATTTATGATTGGAGCTCTTATTTACAATGTAGAGACGTATCGAATTTCTTCAGGCAACTAGTCACATATTATGTTGGCTGTCCATACTGAGTATAAGCAGACATTTGACACTATGCTGGTAGATTGAGAAACCAGAGAGGAAAGGTTAATAATACGTTAAAAAGGCAAAAAGATCCGTTATAACAGCTTTTCATGTTAAATGCGGTCATCCATCTGGTCTCACATGCTTCAGTTTCGTTCACTTTCCCATCCTGTGACACTCTAAAGCTGTTGCCAAAACACACTGACACACTGAAAGTCACGCTGATACAGCCATCACCTCTCAGGGAACACATAGCTGCTCTGGAAAGCTGATAGCTTGTCTATCAGTAAATATTAGCCTACAGCTGAAATGCAGATGTATTATGCCAAGTCAGGACAGAATGTGGTTTCACGTCCAAGTGTGTCAAAGGTGAAGCTTTTCTTAGCGTTCAGTTGCAGCTGATGTCTCTGTGTGTTGACCCACAAAAAGAACTTAGATGGTGCATTTAGATACATATTTAAAAAGCTAAAAATCAGTGCAAGAGTTAATCTGCTCTACATATCTGAGCACCTTCTGTATGCACCTGTTGTTTATTCCAGGTTTAGGATGCAGTCAAGCTCAGTGAACACCCAGATTTCAAAGAGTCATGTGGTTGTAATGCAAACAATAAGGTGGTTTGATGTTTTGCCAAAAGGAGTCAGGTTCTACCTGGAAAATAAGTTCTCTTAGCTGCAGCATATGTTGGTCCAAAGCCTGCAAAGCTTACATTCTTTAGCTGCCTTTGTAGGCTGTTCCACCTTTCCTCTTTACCCCAGAGAGGACAAGGATTTTCAATTTTATCATTTCAGGTTTTCAAGTTTATAATTTCTCATTTCCAGATCACTGAAGTTCTTTCCTCTTTGCCTTACTCTTTGTCTGACTATTTTTTAGTTGAAGTTTTAATCTCAAAATACTTTGCAAACTTGCAACGCACCCAGTAGCATTAGTATATCGCTGGATATTCTCAAGAACAGGCTTTGAGTAATTCCGAAAGTTTTCCGAGGGTTTTTGTACCATTACAATTTATCTATTTAGCTGTTCCCTGCCTTGTTAATTGCGATTTGTGATTTTAAAAAAGATCTACATTTAGTTTTTATTCTTACCTTGCTGCTTGGAGCCCAGATGAATAAATAACTGTCTTAAAGTGTTTTCCAACAGCGTTTGCATTTAATATTAAACAGGTATTTTCTCCATGGTTTCAGATTATTTTGTATTTTTTTTAAGTTATAGAGATTAAATCAGTTCCTACAGTAAAATAAACTGCTGATGACTGAGATTAAAGGAAGAAAGATTAGACTGATCAAAACTCTTCCAGCCACTTTTGCATACAGTATAATCTGCAACCAGTCTAAGAGCAATGTAGGACACTAGTTCATTTTCATGTTCTTGTTTTTCTCAGTAACAAGAAAAAAAGTTTCCATTGAATTATGATGATCACATTTAGCCTCATTTTGTGTGTTTTCTCTCTTTCAGTGATACATAAGTTTGATTATGTGTTTGCTGAGAACGGAACAGTTCAATATAAAGATGGGAAACTCCTCTCAAAACATGTAAGTCAATGTATATTTTAAATAAAAGTTATATGATCCTTTATCATATCCTTTATTTATGCAATCATATTAAATGCATTTTGCTCCTGTAGGCGATCCAGAACCATCTCGGAGAGGAGCTTCTGCAGGATCTGATTAACTTCTGCCTCCGATACATGGGGCTCATTAAGCTACCAAAGAAAAGGTCCGTCACACAGCAGATTCAAACAAACCTTTCTGATAGCTTTGACTGGGTTTCTTTGTCTAATAAATGGTTCTATTCCTCTACACTGACCTAACAGAGGACTCGAGAGCTAGATCAAAACTAAAAATCTTTATGTTATGAGAAGAAATCCAGGTTTCAGGAAAGTGTTGAATCATGCATCTTAATCTTGCTGCAGGGGCACATTTATTGAGTTCAGGAACGGGATGATTAACATTTCGCCCATCGGTCGCAGCTGCACCCTGGAGGAGAGGATCGAATTTTCTGAAATTGACAAGGTAAATACTTTTTATTTGGATTTTATTGAAAATTTTCCCATTTGACTTTTGTACCTGGAAAAGTCAGTATCATATAGTTACAAAATCACCACTACTGTGCACAGGTTTTTAAGAGAATGATTCATTCTGAAGGCGGATAAGATGGAACAAAGCCTATGGCTAAAGCAAACATTTTTACAAAGTGGCCAAAAGTTGTGATCTCGTTAAACAGACAAAGAAAGGTCAAACATTGATCTATCAAGACAATGTAACAGACTGATGGTTGACAGAGCCTGGCAAAATAAAGGAAGTGACCATCAGCAGAGGAGAAGTTTAGCCATTCAGCTACGTGATCACATTCATACACGGTAATCTTCCTCAATTCTCAGAGAGAGAAAGGTAGACTCATTTAGTTAAATTTAAAATGAATGGAGGAAGTTTTACACAATTAGTCTGGGGCTTTAATCTGTAAACTAAGAGGTAGTCTACCTCCTAGTCTGTAGACTAAGAGGTTTATTAATATTGATCATATGTAGTTAATTGCTTTCAACATGTTTCACAACAAGAATTCGGTACTGTAGCCAAAGGAAAAAAAAAACCGTGGAGGGGCAACTCATTACTAATTGGGTTATTTGGCAACAGGCCAGTGAAATGAGTGTCTAAAACAAGCTTCCCAAAGAGGTTGAGTCCCTTCAGGTGGTGCTCAATTAAAAACAGAAACAGGACGCTCTGGTGAAAATCATTGTCAGGGAAATCAGCTCAATAATGTCTCCACAAAAAAACATTACAGCTTTATGACACAAAAAACCCACTTTGATTGTTTCAGGTGGATAAAGTCCCAACTGAGTGCAGTTAGTGGCCTCTCTGAGGTAGAAAACGTGTAATCAGTTATTCTGAGCTAGCTGAAATCAAGCTAATGTAACTGAGTCTGAATCTGTGTTAGCCTGAAAAATAATGAAACTGGACTGGCTTGAATTAAAAGGAAGCTGAATTACAATTAAAATAGATTGTTCTCTACTAAAGACCATTCAATTCTGCTTAAAACTGGCGCTATTATAACAAACCAAAAAGAACTGAACAGAACTTATTGGACTCTGGTCAAATGTTTTCTGTTTACATTTGTACATAGCAAGTTCCATGATGTAGATATTTATACTAAGCCACATGCCTGCAGGAACAGTGGCTTGCAGAAATATCCCTGCCTTTCAAACTTTTTTTCTCCTCCCATCTGGGAAAAAAAAATAACATTCACAAACCATGATGCTGCCACCACCATGTTTCACATGTTGCATTCAGTGTGATGTGCAGTTATTTTTCTGCTACATGTAGGGCTTTGCGCGTTGGTAAAAAAAAGTTTGTTCTCTAACAAACCTCTGAGGCCTTCACAGAGCCACTAGTAAATTACACAAGGGAGCAGATTATATTTATTGATTAGTAACTTCTGAAGTTTATTAAGTGGTATCAGAGTAAAGGGGGCTAAGAACAAAAACAAGCCACCATTGTTGTCTTGTTTGTCAAGCCTTTTTAAGCTAACTTGTTTGTCTCTTGTTTCACAGAGGGAGAAGATCCGGGAGAAATTTGTTGCTGCCCTGAAAAAGGAATTTGCTGGAAAGGGGCTTCGCTTCACTAAAGGTGCGAGAAAAGAACATCAGGAATCCTGTTCACATTTGCTTCAGAACTCAGTCTGCATCCGTGCATAAGCAGTTAGAACATCTTGTTTCTGGTGGACACTCTCTCAGGAAGAAAAACAAACTCATTAGCATCTGTTTATAGCTCTGCAGCTTAGTACTAAACCAGTTTTACAGCATTTCTGTCTGCTTGTTGCTTATCTCTTGATAAAAACAAGGGACCCCTGCCGCCGCCCACCTTTGAATCATGCTGAACCTTTGTGCTGGACTTGCAGGTTAACTATTAGACACACACTGTTCCTTCTTGCCCTTTTGACAACACACAGCAGCAGTAGGTACTTAATGTTTGCTTACGTGCCTCGCCGCTCTGCTGATGAAGCGTAAGGGCTGTTCTCACTTCGCACAAACAAGACAGGCCTGTTCAGTTTCTTCAAAAGCCTACCTGGTAAATGTTGAGCTTTCATGCTCGGTGCAGGTTATGGGGTGTAAATCAGAGGGGAAAGTTGCAGCGTTTCCTGCAGCCTCAGTCTTTATGGTGTTGACTCTGACGCAGTGAAAATGGTTTGATGAGTCGGGAACATTTATTTGTTTGCTTTTCCTTAAAGTTTATCTGTGGAAGGCATGGCTGCCCTCATTAGCTGATAGGAGTGATCTCAGCGATAGGTGTTATATAACCGGACGCTGCCCAGTCTGCACTGAGAGAACACAATGTAAGAGCTAATCGGTGTGTTCAGGCATCACTGAAGGATTCTGTATTAAATAATGCGGTTCAACAGGTGATCTGGGCTTTTCACTGCTTGTGGCATTTTAAAACATGCAGGCTCAATGATTTTGGTTAAAGTTGTGACTGAAGCTCTGAGTTGTTTATCTTCTGGGTGTGAAGGTGTTTGTGACAGAGCCATGATGAGGGTGTGTGAGAATAGGGCCTGATTGGCTGGTTCCTGGAGGCAAAACAGTGAAAGTAATTTTGGTTGGAGAGAAGAATGTCTGCTAAGGGCCGTCAGGCAGATTTCTTTCCATTTTGTTTTCCTCTACCCACATTTCACAGCATGAAGGGTCATGTGAGTTGAAGCTCAGCAGAGACAGATCATTTCAGGTTTTTATAAAACTAAAAAACACTGATGATTCATGAGTGTCATTCTACAATCATGTTACATATTATGGTTTCAATTCCAGAAAATGTTCAAAAAACCCCAAAACCCAGTGGTGTTTTGTTGTTTTCATATGATTTTCTCTCAGACAACAAGTTCTCCTGCAGAAGTTTAAGTTTTATTCTCCTCTGTTAATTCATTTACTGATTAGTAAACTGAATATGATTAAAGCTATGATTCTCTTTTTTGAACTCAAGAATTTTTTAATGACATTTCTTTCTTGAAAGTAGACACACCAGACCCCACCCTTGAGGAGAAACTCCAGAAATAAATTAATAAAAACAACTAAATTGATTCTATTTAGACCGATACTTGAAGCTCATCAGCGAAGGTAAAATCCCAGTGGGAACATGCAAAAAGCTGGTTAGAAATTATAAAAAGAGCTGAATTGCTGTAATTCTAAGAAAGGGTATGAATCATTTTTAATATGCCATTTTTTGTTAAGAGATAACCATAATTGTTTTTTTTTTAATTGTAACTCGTTTTACATTGCTTTGCTGTCTTTTGAGAGATCCTTGTCACATTTCCTATCAGAAACATTCCTGGTTGATTGGAAATTATTTTGAATCTAAATCTATCAAGGTTATGAATAATTTTGGACTTAATTGTATATTAATATACATCATGCAAATTTACATTTATATTTAGGAGAGTTCAAACATTGTTTTCTGTTTTTTTGTCTGATGTTGAACTGGATGTCGGATGCTGATCATTTCTCCAGATTGGCATTTTGTACCTTCTCAGTTTTGGTCGTGTCATACCCGACCATTTCCAAGGCCAAACAGAGCTTAATGACAACTCGTACCTGTCTTTATACTTGTTTAGTTACCTGCTGATTCATAGTAAGTTTCAAAAATCTTTTCATAATCTACTGTAATGAAACTTAATATGAGTCCAATAAATATCTACCAACAGAAGGTCACTTAGAATTAGGGGGTCATAAGCCGTCTAACGTCATCTCATTCAATTGGGCCAATCAGGGATCAGAACTACAATTTTTGATTTGATTTTTTTTTTTTATTTATTCAGTCAGTCATCAAGTACTTATTATTCATACTTAAAAACACTGCAACAATTACAGAATTGGACTGAAAAGGTGCAAGCAGAAGCACAAGACTTATGTTTATACCTGTCCTGCACATCAAATAAAAGTAAATTACCCCATCATAAATCATTACGATATATAAAAATCCTAAAACATCACTTCTTGTATATAAATCACTAAACAGAAACATGAAAGAAAAGAGAAAAAAATCCAAGATCAAAACAGATTAACACAATTTAAAGTTATTTACCCATGTAACCATCAAATATTTTCTTTCTGATCAATTTTTTGAAAACCCGTCATAAACTACACGCTCGTAAGTCCATGCTTTCATCATTCCATAATTTAATTCCAACGACAGCAAAAGACCTCATTTTTATCTCTTTTTTTTAACTTGTTGTTTGTGAATTTACAAACTTGTCGCAAATCATATTTGGTTTCATATAATGTAAAAAATCTTTGCACCCCAACTGGCAGTAAACTGAGCTTTGCTCTGAACATTATTTGCATTATTTTATAGGAAACTAAATCATAAAATTTCATGTATGCAGATTTGATAAACAGTGGATTTGTGTGTTCATAGTAACCAGCCTTATTAATAACCCGTACGGCTTGTTTTTGTATAAGCACTATATTGTTTATTGTTGTTTTATGTGTGGATCCCCATACTTCCACCCAATATGATATATAAGGAAGTATAAGTGATCAATGGATCAATCAGTGGAAACAGTTTAGATTGAAGTCTTCAGAAAATATTTTATGATTCAATTTAATTTATCTGTTAGATTTTTTGTTCTTATTAAACATTCTTAGCTACAAATAAATTGATATGCAGCAGTTTAAGGACAAAGGTAAGAAATGCAAGTAGGAACAACATTTGCATATGAAATGTGGTTATGAATTGATGAAGGGATGAATTGTCCTGGATCCATTAACATCATGTTATGATCAAACCATGATAATCTTTAAAGGTTTGTTGATAATTGTCTCCTTTCAGGCGGTCTCATCAGTTTTGATGTTTTCCCCGAGGGCTGGGACAAGAGGCTGTGCTTAGATCTGCTGGAGAACGAAGGCCTGGACGCCATCTACTTCTTTGGCAATGAAACCTCAGATGTAAGATCATTTTGTTTATGTTGACATCAACACATAATGGGGAGTTTACAAGAGCAAGAGTGCAAAGTAAAAGAAGTAATCCTTTGTCACTTATCTTGAACTGCCTGAAATGCTTTAGTTTTGGTCCAAACTTTCCTTCATTCTCTTACGAACATCTCCATGAATCATATTTGCGTTTCACCTGCATTACAAATTCACAGCGGACCAGGCTCCTTAGTAATGATGTTTAGTACTCTGCAGTCTCCTCCATTTCTTTTGACGGTGATATTTTGTTCCAACCGTTGCTGCAGAACCACCTGAGCACCGATTAACCTGGTTCAGAAAGCTACAAC
The DNA here is from genome assembly GCA_014839685.1 of Anableps anableps. Taxonomy (NCBI): domain Eukaryota; kingdom Metazoa; phylum Chordata; class Actinopteri; order Cyprinodontiformes; family Anablepidae; genus Anableps; species Anableps anableps. The sequence goes on from CM026083.1 coordinate 8,707,274, forward strand.
GCCCTGACAACACGTCACGTGAAACATCCATAGCGTCATCATTTGTTTCTAAAGACAAACCTGAATCAATAAATAGATCCCTAGAAGGTTGCTGAACTGCCAGTCTCTCTGGATGGCACGTCTTCTCTCTGTGATGTGCAAACAAAACTTGAAGAAAAAGTTGTTCCTCTGCTTGATGAGCGTGTTGCTCTGCTTTGAACATCATCAAATTTATGTCCAGTGTTTCAGCTGCTCTCTGTGCACCGCTCCAAAGATAGCTGTGAATATACGAGCACAGAGCTGGTCACATGACACTGCAGCAGGAAATAGTGTCTCTTTTACTGTGGACATCTTTGTAAAGGGTGAAAACACTTAGATTATTTGGGGAAAACCCAGGCTTGATCAAGAATATCATTCCGATACGTACGGCTATCACTATGATAGATTTTTGTATCGCCTGCATTATTTCTACTTTTGCATTTTGACAAATCCGAAGACTAATCAAAGCAGACCGGACCTTGCAGGATAACTTCTAGCTTTTAGTACCCTCTTGTCAGTTTCCCTTTATCAAAGCACTTATCAGGTAACAACTGTCAAATAACATTTTATGAAGAGGCTGCTGCATCTCGTTTTTACTAGCAAGATCATTCCAGACAGTAATAAGTGTTACCGGATATATTGCCACGGCAGTTAAGTGTTTTCATGTCCAAAATTAACCAAGTGCTTTCATTGAATGACTTTAATACTGAATGTATGACTATGTAGTTAAACAGGCAATAAGTGCAAATGAAGACCAGATTAATACGAAAAGAGGAAAACAGCAAAAGCATTCCCTGTGCACTGAAAAACTATTTTAGAGAAACACACTTTGCATTTGAAACGAACTCTGGAGAGCTTGGAAACAAGAACAGGTTGTGAAGAAAAGTGTCCTTAAAGACAGAAGCAACAGAGACAAGGGATCTGAGGTGCTACAACAACATCCACACACATGTTTGTCCATTTAAATGTTGTCAGATTTTAACTGTGATGTTAACGTTACAAAATAGTTGATGCTCTTACAGATAAACTGATATTTTTTTCACCCAGTTAGATGGCATGTCAATGTGCTACTCAGTCAACCACATCTGTGCTTTATATGCACATCTCTGTTTCTGTTTGCATGGATCAGGTTTCAAAGTACTGCACAAGTTTTGCAAACCACTATTAATGTGGCTTTCCAAGGTGGTTTCCTCCACCCTTTAAGTTGCATGTACCCACGAACAGCTGCAAGCTGCAGCACCAACCTCTGAGTTTAGGTGATTTGTCGTCTAACCTCTGGTTCAGAACGACTGGCCTTAGGAGGTGGAAGTCTTGTCGTTTGTTGAAGCAGCTCTTGAATTGGGTTGAAGGCACATTCATGTCATACTTCTGAAAGAATGGAGCAGCATTTGAGCAATCTGATCTCAGTGTCTCCTGAGGGGTCTCAAGCCTTTACTTGGACCTCTGCACTGATCAAATCCTCAGTCACAATTCTGCTGGTCCAATAAATGACAAAATATGCAAAATTATTCACACTTTATCAAATTACACATTTCACTGGGATTTTGTCTGGTAGATTTTGGAAAACAGTGTAAACAGAAAGCTTCTCTTTGTTTTTGTTCTGATCTTATGAGAGGACGAACATGCAGAGGGGAACGAGCTCCAACTCAGAGAATAAAGCCTTCATTTGTTCTTGGATGTCTGATTTGGTGGTTGGTTTTAGTCACGACAAAGAAAACCAACCACATAAGGTCAGCTCTGCTCGCCGGTTCACGATGACGCTGCTTCTGTTTCCAGGGGGGAAACGACTATGAGATCTTCAACGACCCGAGGACGATCGGCTTCACCGTCTACTCTCCCGAGCACACGGCCCGGCTCTGCCGAGAACTTTTCTTTGATTCTTCACCACGTCTCATCACGATACATTGAGCGCAGGCGTTTAATGAAATGCTGAATGATACCACTACTGATCTCTCCTTGTGAATAATATTAGTTTAATATATGAATGAAAGGCGGGAAGGGTGGTTTTTATTTAAAGAACTGGGCAGCGGATGTTGAAGTGTGTATTGTTGTTGTTTTAAGTACTGTGCCAAAAACTATGTTTGACTGCTATGATGAGTAGCATGTAACCTTGAAATTAACCCAAAATGAACAGAAATGTTTATCTTCCAGATGACATTGGGTATGAAGCGATATTTTGCACTAATGAGGGGATCCATTTATTCCTGTAGTTATTGACAAACCCACTGCAGTAAGGGAGCAGGATGGAAGAGACTGAGATTAAAACATGTGGTTGTTTTTGGTTTTTTGCCAACTCATACAAATATGATGAACCTCTTGAAAACAAGGACCTCTACGTTTAAAGTTTAAGATCTACCAAAGGGATACAGCATTCCAGGTGCTTTAATTTTTAAACTGGATCTGTTTTAATATGTTAACCGTCTAACTATCTGGTGTCAAATATTTACTTCAGCTTCTCAAGTATCCTGAAAAAACTATGAAGTCCTTTTGAGTGCTTTAAATGCATTTAAGGGAACATTTAGCAGATTTAAAAGGGAAGATTTTGGAGTTCTGATGAGTGGTTGTAAACAGTCAATATCTGTTTAGTAAAACAGATATTTCAATATGAAAGGTCATTGTTACGGTTCGCAGGTCAACACGGTCTGAGTGTTAATTTGATTTAAATGACCATCTAGTTCTGAAGTCGTCTAAGTTTGACTGGACATTAGCTGGAAATGTAATCTCTTTCTTCATAGCAACAGTCTTAGGAGTTATCTACTGCACATAAGATGATTGCAGCTTATTGCCTCTCAACAGAACCCCCTCTTCAACAGATCTGAACTTTCACCTTTTAAAATACCATCCAAAAGGTATTGAGTCATTCCATATGAAGCTCAACTGCATGTTGTGCCATAGGAGCCCAATTTATTGTAATCTTTTAAACGGTCTTGAGTGTCATTCATTAAGACAGCTGAAGGTTGAAAACATTCCAAAGACAAATTCATATATCTAGTAAAATTTAAAAAAATAAGCATTTCTGTACCATATTTGTATACATCTAACTGAAAAACAGAAATAGATTTGAAGACAGACTAACTGTAATTAAAAGTGCTGAAAGACACAAAAATAAATATAATTTAAGATTATTTTAACTATAAGTAACTGATTAGGGAAATATCTGATAACATAAGCAGTGTTTTATGACTTTTGCACAGACTGGATGTTTAAAAATGGTAAATGGCTCATTGAGGGAATTCATCTCAGCCAGTGAATTGAGTTACTGTGACCGTGTCACTATGTCAGCGTTTAAGACAAAAATGTTTGATCAACCTTTATCTGCATGTTTGGTAATCACCTGTAATTATTTTTCATAAAAAGTGTGTCAAACAGTAAGATGGTTCCTGATTGTTTAACCTTGCAGCAGAAGAAGTGTCAGTCTTATCTGGTCTCCAAACTGCTTTTCTGGAACCAAATTTCTGAGCTTGAGATCATTTTATGAAATGTAGGCTCGTTTCCACCACTGTTTTAAGTGATTTTAACCAGATTTTGGATATTAATAATTCATGGTTTATGGTTTGGGAACAGACCACCCTCATAAAAGAAATCTGACCATGTACACTCCTTCAACCTGAAGGGCTACAGTGGATCTTAAATGCAAAGCTGACAGTCACTTTATAAGTATGTGGAAGTAACTGTAAGATCAAGCACCCACTCATGGAGAAAAACAAACCACTTAACATAATAAATCCCTTTTTAAAATCTTACTGCCTTTAGGTGTTTATTTTTACTCTGCTGGACTTTCAGGTTGTTTTCTCCGTCATTTCAATAGCAAAACCTCCCTCGTCATTCTGCATCCAACCACTAGGTGTCCTCGTTCCCCTCAGACATAACTTTTTAAAGGCTTTTGTTTTAGCTGCAATTTTATCTTCCTGCTTGAGTCCTTTGAAGAAATCCAGAACATTATCTCATTCACCTTGCAGATCTGTTTGCTCTGTCCCAAAACACTGGAGAGACTTAAAGCAACCTTATCCACCACCAACATCCTTAATTTATAATAATTAATATCCGATGAATGTACTAGGCATGGGCTGGTATCAGATTCTCATGGTTAAAAAAAACCTTGCGTGAAAATACACAAAAAGTTGAATAAATGTGTATTTCTTTTGATAATATGTGAATTATTGTAGTTATATTCAAGTTTTCTTTAACATTTAATTATTGTTTTGAGTTGAATAAAGAGTTAAACTCAACAGTGCATAAGCAGTTCAGGTAGACTACACATGAATTTCTGTATAAATGTTCATTTAAGGATCAGACTCCAAATAAGTACACCTTCCATTCAAATCATAAATCACGCTTTAATGTTCTTTCAAGGCTCAGTTGAAGTGATAAAAGTCCCTTTCAGGCAATGACATGGACACATGTGATGGCAACAGAGTGTGGAATACTGGCTGTAGTAGAAAATGAGGTGCAGTATCCCATTTAACCTGGATAACTACGAAGTGTAGAGTTCCTTTAACACAATGTCGTGAGGCAGACCACTACGTTTACCAAACTCATCACTGACACGATTTTCACTCCTTGGCAGTAAAAGCACAGCTGTGATGTCTGATGCAATGTGGCAGGTCATGTTCACACTAAGCAAAATGTATAGCGTGTGATCAGACGAAAAAAATATCAATTCACACACAAATGAACAAATATCCACATATAACAATGAAGTAAATTTGCTTTGAAGGAAGGAAGGTGTGCAGTTTCTTTCTATTTGAACTGGTGACTGCCTTTTATATGGCCGATATGGCTCACTGCCCATGGCGCCACTCCGTCAGAGGGCTGCTCAGGCACTCAAAAACAAAAAAAGTTATGACAGTTATGTTACTAACTAGTTTTCTGTTGCTTATTTGGTTGTCTAGACAACTAGAAGTGGGCATCCCTCTGCATTGTGAACCGTAAGAAAATATGTTACTGATTTACAGATTCCTATTCTGCACTAAATTAAAGGACTATTACATCTTTTGACGACTTTTTTAAAATCTAAAATATTTAGACAGCTCAAACTTGAGCTGGATTAGTCTCTAAGTCCTTGGGATCTGGGATTCTTTGAAATGCATATCTGAGAATTTTTTAAACTTTTACTTTATTTTCAAAAAGTCCTTTTTTCTCAAAAATATAGCTAAAATCTCTTCTTTTAACATCTTTTTTTCTTCATTTTCTTTGACCCAATATATTTATATGTATATTTATAGAGGAACCACCACTGACTTGAAAATGTTTTTTTAACTGTTTATAAAAAGTCAGTGGCTGGTCTGCTCATGGTCAAATGACCCTTCTTGCATCTGTCACATGATGGTGTTTTTAAAATGATGATGTGAAACCAGTAAGCGGACATGAGCCATCCCATCATGGGGGGAGGTGGAAAAGTCCTCATAGTTTCTCTTGTTTTCCAGGACTAACCCATCTTATTATTAACGATTGCCATCTTGCCATCCCTTCCTTTTGCATCTGCTGTTGTCTGAGTTTAATATATCCATTTCAAATTGTACATCTGATGGAGCAACAGCGCAGACTGGGATGAGTCCTACGATGAACACTTGCAGCAAACGTGTGACCCTGGAAACTTTGATGAAGTACAGTAGAAATGTAGACAGCAGAGAAACAGCTGCAGGGGGGGGAAGTAAAACAAAAACACTTTGTCTTTTCACACACACACACACACACACACACACTGCAGTCTGCACCACAGCATGATTAATGTTGTTCCCAGTTTTTCTTCTTTTTTTTTTTACACTAACTGCAGACAAACTGACACAAACAACTCCTCCCACTTGTACGTCTGGTTAATTTATGGTCCCAGCTTCAATTTAGTGATCAACATAAACATAAATAATACAAAGATTTGTTTTCTGTTAGTTAAATTCAGTGTCACAGGCAGAGTAGTTTACTGTAATTGTGGTTTGAACAGAATATATCAGCTCTGTAAGTAAGTACTTGCCTACAAAAACAACAATTTCATATCAGCTCTGATTGACACAGAGTAGAATAACATATTTCTAAAAGAGGTTTTTAAAGAAAGCAAAGAGTCCAGGAGCACCTCTGCCATCCCCACCGATACGACCCAGAGCAGATCTCAGCGACTACGAGCTGATGATCTGTCCGGACCAGGTCTCGTGTTTCGTCCCTGGGTTGAGATGTATGATCTTGACCTCCACAGCCTGCACCTTAATGTTCTTAGGGGGGACTCGGCACACCTTATACGTGACCTCGTCTCCCTCAACTGGGACGTACTCCCCCTCGATGCTGGAACACAGACAAACAGAAGCAGGGAAGGCTGTTTTCCTTTAAGAAGCACTCTTAGAGAGTAAACTATTGTAAATTATTCAGCTTGAGACTCACACACTCATATTTATATTGAATGGATGGATGTTATTTCTGTTTCTTTTTAAATTAATTTAAACACATGCATGGTGCATTTGAACCAGGAAATCTGATTTTTTTTTTTTAAAAATCCAAGTCAGCAAAATCAAATAGAACAGCCCCTGAAGTTCAAACTTTTATTTCAAAAGTCAGAGGTTTCTACCCAAGATACAATATAGTTGCTGCACCTATAAACATTGTGAAAGTTGCAGGAACAAACAGTTAATTTGCACCTATGATGTTTTTTTAAGCTCAATATCCCAGTAAAACTCTTAGTAATGTTCAATCTCTTTGTATGGGTTTGTTCCTTTCCTGTTTAAATGCATAGAATGGAGAGAAGCATTTGCTGTCGATTAGCACCTCAACAGTTTGCAACCTTTTCAGAAGAAAGTTGAACAAACACCAATGCTGCGTTTGATTTCCAAGTTCCAAGTTGGAAAAATCAACTAGAACGCTGTCTAAATACTGAGATCCTTGAGCTGCCCTTGCTCGATAGCAAATATAACTGTTTCATGAGTGAGATGATGTAAAAGTTACAAGAATTTACTGTTGGTGGTCTATACTGCTAACAATTATCACATTGCTTCTGCAGCTTCGCATTAGAATGAGCTCAAGTGTCACGTCATTCCCAAATCCATGTTCCAACTTCTGAGGCAAATCAAATGTAGTTTCAAGGGTTCAATCCATTTCAACTCAGAAATCTGGATGTCTTCCAAGTCAGTAATAGAAATCCCTCTGGGTCTGGAAGTCCCTGAGTGTCCCCCATACGAAAATGAGTGAAAGTTTAAGAAATAAACCACTGATGCTATGCTCATTAAACCAGTAGCTGACACAGCACAAAAGAGATTATACTGCAGAATACATTTGCAGAATTTGTTTAACCTGTTCTAACATTAGATGCTTTCCTTAGCATAAAGTGAAAGTTTGAAAAAAAGCAGCACAGAGAAGCTGTTTTATTTCCAGAGTTGGCACTGCAGGTGGGGAATTATCTGCGAGTTAGCTAACGCAGCATGTTTGTTTGCTGTTCACTGCTGTTGCTACTTACTCTGAGATGTGAACGAAGATGTCTTCTCCACCGTGGGACGGTTGGATGAAGCCGTGGCCTTGTGATCTGGAAAAGTTCTTGCATACGCCTTTAAAAACTGGACCTGAGTGAGCACGGACCGTACTGCAGACAAAAAGATGATGTTAAATGACTGAGAGAAACATAAAATCAGTTAGGATAAGTTACTTTTTCAGTATTCATGCGAAATTCAACAGTAGAGCTTCACAGAACATTAAAAATCTGTTTCTCCCTTTATATAACAGATTCGGACATTTATCTGCCTTTTTAATGCAGGTAATATATTAATATTGAATACATTCCTGCAACCATTATATTTTAATGCAGTGTCTTCTTAAAGTATTCACACATTTTCACATTTTGCTCCAACAGGTTTCCTGTTCTCTCAATGTTACAATCCCATCTATTTTTATTGCCAGAAATGATAATGGGGGCACCGCTAAAAGAAAAAACCCTCCTAAATCAGCAAAAGTGAAAACTTTCGCTTTAAAGGAAAGCACCTTGGCATGCAGGAATCGCTGCAGAAGTTCAGAGGGTAAACCAGGAAAAACAGGGTCAGTAAAAAAAAAAAAAAAAAAAAAAAAAGGTAAATAGTGACCTTTAAACTGCAGTGAAAGTTACTGGAACACTGTGTCTCACTGTGGGAAAAGAGTTGCTCAACAGCAGGCAGGTTGTCTCCTGCTCACATTGTAAAAACATATGAGCTCACAGTGCATTAAAACTTTTTACAAGGTTTTATTAAATAGAAAATCCTCCCGGTGAATAAGTTTTGGACTGAAATCTTTCACATGCAAACCCAATGCAGCTTTTAAATAGATGAATTTAAGTAGATGCAGTAGACTACATGAAGGGGGGTTTCCAGCTGAAATGAAACCATCTACTTCTCTGCTTGGCAGTAACATACGCTGAGTAGGTGCGGTTGCGTTTGGTCGGCAACGGGCTGGGTAGGTCCCGGGGAAGCAGGGGCTCCCTCCCTTCCTGCCACACCCTGTTCCCCTCCCTGGGGAAGGGGAAGGAGAGGGTTAGGGGGGTGTTGGGGGAGCGCAGGGGTGTTCCGGAGGGTGACGTGATGCTGGGGTCTGTCATGTCAAATGTGATGAAGGGACGTAGGACTGAGGAAGATGATGTGGAGCCAGCGGCTGCTCTGCTGTCACCCCTGTCTGTCCTCTGCTGCGTCTGTGAGCGAGACGCCCACCACACCGTGGGTCAGCGCTGCCGATTCAGCTCTGTCAACAAGACTTACTGTGGGGAGAAAGAAAGAGGAGAGAACAAGAGGACATTAAGGGGCTGTCACATTTGGATGTGATGGTAAAGGGAAGAGTGGAGGGAGATCTGGAAATAAAGACCATGTTTATGCAACAAATAAGTAAGAAAATTATGATATATATATATATATATATATATATATATATATATATATATATATATATATATATATATATATATATATATATAAAGTTAAATGGCCAGGAATATAACAATGCAAAGCAGTATCACTTAAAGTGTCGTGTTACTGTTTTTAAATATTTACTTACTAATAGTGGAAAAAAAATGAGAAAAATAGATATTTCATAATTTTCTTACTTATTTCGCCAGTGCAAAGTCAAGTCAAGTTTATTTGTATACCACATTTCAGCAGCAAGGCAGTTCAAAGTGCTTTACATCATAAAAACATCAATCAAGAATGCATCAAAATCATCAAGCAAATATCAATGCATCAAAATCATAAAGATAAAGCAAATATCATTCAAAAATATTGATCAATGTTCTACTTACTACTAATCAAAAGCAGCTCTAAACAGGTGAGTTTTTAGCCTTGATTTAAAGGAACTCGGCTGTTTTGCAGATTTCTGGAAGTTTGTTCCAGATTAGCGATGCATACAAACTGAAAGCTGCTTCTCCATGTTTGGTTCTGGTTCTGGGGATGGAAAACAGACTAGAACCAGAAGACCTGAGTGGTCTTGAAGGTTGGGACAATGACAACAGGTCTTTAGTGTATTTTGGTGCTAAGCCGTTCAGTGATTTATAAACTAACAGAAGTATTTTAAAGTCTATTCTCTGAGCTACAGGGAGCCAGTGTAAGGACTTTAGAGTTGGGGTGATGTGCTCTATTTTCCTGGTCTTAATGAGAACACGAGCAGCAATGTTCTGGATCAAATGCAGCTGTCTGACTGACTTTTTAGGCAGATCTGCTAAGACACTGTTGGAGTAAATAATGCGACTAAAGATAAAAGCATGGATGAGTTTCTCTCGATCTTGTTGAGACATTAGTTCTTTAATCCTGGAAATGTTCTTCAGGTGATAGAAGGCTGACTTTGTAACTGTTTTTATGTGTCCTTGAAGGTTCAGGTCTGAGTCCATCACTACACCCAGATTTCAGGCCTGACCACCAGTTTCTAGCTGTAATAGCTGAAGCTGCGCAGTGACTCTAGATCGCTCAAAGTACAATTATAATTTGCCATAAGTCATTTAGGGGAAACAGAAGACATTTCAAAGAATCTGCTCTGGTCAGATGAGACCAATATTCTCCTTCAACTGTTTGCCAGAAAACTAACACTGCACATCACCCTGAACACACCAGCCCAACAGTCAAAGTCCAGACCTAAATCCAACTGAGGGTTTGTGGCAACACCTGAAAACTGATGATCATCTATTATTGTTGCAATCTATCTGAGCTTCAGCAGTTTTAAAAAGAACAGGTATAAATGTCAGTGTCTTTGTGTAAAAAGGATGTTAGAGACATCCCCCATAAGACTTGCATCTGTAACTGCAAGTCTTTTGCAGTCTGTCTGAAGCATTTCTGTGTTGATTTGGCTGTATGTACTGGATCCTGGTGAAAGACCCAATGACCCCCATCCAGTTTTCTGGAAAACTCAACAAGATTCTTACATAAAATCTCCTGATAATTGAAATAGTTCATGGAGTTCCAGTATCTTTGAAAAAGAAACAGGCCCACAGCATCACAGATCCTCCAACGTGCTTAACAGTGGCCATGGTGTGCTTTCCCACGTCTTCATTCTTTGTTTCACACCAAACTCCCCGATGTGTTTGTCACAAAATATCTCACCATCATCACACAGTTCCACTTAAAGGTTAAGTGGACTTTAGTAAACACCACATGTTCATGCTTGGGTTAATAGAACAGGAAATACTTCTTTCCTAACATCAGCTATGGAGTCTTTGCTACTCAAAGATGTCCTTTTTTGCTGACCACTGTGTGTGTGCCAACTCCATATTGGGGACATTATCCATCAATCACACACTGACTGGATAGGTGACCTCACTTCTCAGTTCCTCCAAACGCAGCTTCTGACTCATTAATACGCATCTCAATGCAATAGCTGATTATTTCACCCCATGACAACAGTCTGGAGGACAAACAGCTTACGTGCTACGTTATTTACGTCCACTCTGCTTTCTGAGATGATGCTGGCAGGCGGCGTGACGTCAGAACAGCTGCAGAGTGGGGCGTTCATGACGTCAAAGACCTGTTCCCATATGACAAATTGTATATGCCTTACTATTCCTGCAGGACTGCATCACGACAATTACTACAGCGCTACTTTTGGCCGCGTTGCAGTATAAATACAGTTACTACTGAAACATAAACCAAAAATAATAATAATTAAAATGATAAAAATTAATAAATAAAGAAACAATGTTTTCCTTGTCCTTAGTAAAATCCATGGCATATGTGCATTTGAAAAAAAGAAAAGGTTCGGTACATTTTTTTCCTCCATAGATGCACTCATTTGCACTTTCAGCAGACAGACTCGCCCTCAAATCTCAGCAGTTTCTCTAAATTGGGTGAAAAGCAATAAAAGGATGATCTGAGCGCAATCAGACAATAGAAAGTCAAAGAAAAGCAGGGTGAAAGGTCGCTGATGTTGGGATGAGGCGGATGAATCAGTCATAAATGAAACAAATCCTTATAAATAGCCTTTATTCTCCGGCAGAACAACCATCATTGTTCCGATCTGTAAAAACAAAGCAACCCAGACTCTCTCCGCTCTGCAGGCGCTTCAGCATACACACCCCCTAAAAAAACACCAACACTTAGCTACTTACGGCATGGGTGCCCGAAGAGGCAGAGGACGATCCGATTGCTTCTGTGTGTGTTTTGGCTCGACGCGGATTATATAAGGCGCAATTAAATAAATAAATCGCGTAAATCCACGCAGGTCGCCCGGAAAACCCTGGTGTGGCGCTGGAGTTGACTGCGGAGGGTCTGCGCAGCTGCAGGAGATTCCGATGGCGTGATGTGACTTGTGCGTGAAAGTGACTTTGGTCATTCCCCCCCCCCCCCCCCCCCCCCCATCAGCCTGACCTGCATCCGCAGAGGGAACAGAGAAGCCAGTGTTGCTGGGGAATCTTTGCGACAGTCTGGAGAAGGTTGTCACATAAACACGGCGTATTTAGTCTGCCGTCATCCAGCTGCTACATGTTGAATGATGAGGTCACGCATTCCTGTCGGATTCCGCAGGGAAAGCGTGGAAACGGTTGACAGTCCACACTTTTCTCCAGGAAATTAGAGCAATCGGAGATTTTGATCAACTTTCCCAGCTGGAGCATTGACAGGCAATGGAGGGGGAGAGGGGGGGGGGTCTGCCATGAAACTTATTCTTCTGCTTTTCTGATTTCACAAACACAAGTGGGTCACAACCTAACACTGTAAGAGCTCAGATCTGCTATAATCATGTGGGACTGTGTCCTCCATTGCCCTTTACTGTGTGAATTTAAATGCAGGCGACTAATCTCTGGATAGGCTGTCTGGCTTGTTCTGTTGGAACTTGCACTGTCCAGATTTAATCCAACTATCTGAAATTTGAAGGTAATCCTTGTGTTCTATTCAGTCAACATTGTGCAGTGCAGCAGTATCAGTGACAGGCTCTCAGCATGATGCTGCTACTACTGTGCTTTTTCTATTTTGTAGGGTTCTTACATTCAAAAGCCTCCCCTTGACTTCTCTAAAGACTCTAAACACTCTTCTTGTCCAAATAGCTTAATTCTTGTCTCATTTGACCTAAAAAAAAATTTTTTTCAGTAAGCATCTGGCTACAACTTTCTATCAGGCCTGAAGGTGTCGATTTTGAAGCAGGGGATTCTTTCTTTGTCAGCACCCTCTCAGTCAATCTTTACTGATCTTACTTAGGACAATACTGGGCCTCCTAGGTTGTTGTCTAACAGTCTAAATGTTCTTATCTGATGGAGATGGTTTGCATCAAATGATTGAACCTTGGACAAAACAGAGCAGGAAAATGATTCTGGTTTTGGAATGGCAGGCTAACTAAGCTTCCCAAAACCTTAACGCCAAACTGTATTGAAAACTTATAGACAATGTGCAAAAACTCTACCCATTCTGCCAGAATGATTATGGCTACAAAAAACATGCAAATGGGGCTGTATGTATATATGTGAGATTGTTAGTATATTTTTGTGTGTAGATTAGAGAAAATCCACAATAAACTTAAAAGTTATGCCCCTAATTGTAGTTGTTAAAATCTTTGAAGTTGTTTATTGTAGATTAGTTTCATCCTGAAAAAAGAACGACTGAAGTGCATCATTAAAAAACCTAAAATGAATGATATTCATATTCATGATGAGTTCATGTAAATTTTTTATCCGGATCAGAAAACTGACAGACTTCCTCTGGTGAAACTGCCCTTTACAGGAATGCAAAACAGACCAAGATTAATAAAGTTGATAAAGACATAGTTCCTTTGTTCACAAGAGTCTGTGGTGGTGGTGGCAGGGGGTAACAAATCAATTACAAGCTCGACTCCAATTAAAGGATGTTTCTTTATTGCTGTCATGTTGCTGTTAATTGGTTCTCAGTTTAGCAGAAGATGATATTACAGCAATAAAATAGCATCTCCCAACAGAACAATTAATTTTAGGACAAATAAAACTATTGTCCACTCAGTTTTAAAAACATCAGCAGTGTAAACAACATTTATTAGCACATCTGGTAAAATGCCCAAGAATAAATCCTGCTTCTACTGCAGTAGGATTTTATGCAAAATCCCATTTTGCATAATCATCTCCAGAGGTTCCACAGTCGTCCCCAGAACAGAACCAGCCTTCTTTATCAGGTTATTGAGCCTTTTTAGGTCCCTGGCTCTGATGCTGCTGCCCCAACAGATGATGGCAGAGGAGATTTCTCCTGAAATCTACAATCATCTCCTTTGTTTTGTTCACATTCAAGATAAGATGATTGTTTCCACACCATGACACAAAGCAGTCCACCAGCTCTCTGTACTCAGCTTCTTGTCCACATCTGATGCAACCAACCACTGCAGAGTCATCTACGTATTTCTGTAGATGACAGGAGTCTGACTTGTGCTGGAAGTCTGAAGTGGTACAGAGTGAAAAGGAATGGTGAGAGTACAGACCCCTGTGGTGCTCCTGTGCTGCTGACCACCTGGTTGGACACACAGTCCTTCAGTCTCACAAACTGTGGTCTGTTTATCAGGTAGTCACTGATCCAGACGATTGTTGAGGCCGTTCAGACGAAGCAGATCAGGCTGAATTGTGTAAAATGCACAGGAGAAATCAAAGAACATGATTCTCATAGTGTTGCCTGCTTTCTCTAGATGACAGTGGGTTTGTTGAAGCAGGTGTATAATGGCGTCTTCAACTCCACGGGAATAAGCAAACTGCAAGGGGTCCTGATATGTGCTGATTTGCTTACTCAGGTGGGCCAACAGGAGTCTCTCCAGGACCTTCATGATGTGGGATGTCAGGACAAGAGGTCTATAGTTGTCAATGACTGATGGGTGAGTTTTCTTTGGTACCGGAACCAGACAGGATGCCTTCCACAACAGTGGTACCTTCTCTTGGGTCAAGCTAAGGTTGAAGAGGTGTTGCAGAATCCCACAGAGCTGCTCCGATCAGGCTTTCAGGACTCTGGGGCTGACACCATCTGGACCTACAGCCTTGTTCTGGTTCAGTCTCTCCAGCTGCCTCTTTACCTGACTTCTAGAAACAGAAAACTGGGAGGGAAAGGGAGCATCTCCTGATTTGGTTGAAGACAAACTCGTGGAAGCAGAAGAGTCCATGACTGAGGTAGAGGATAAAACATCTGAGGTGTGACAGGAAAGCTGTGGGTCAAAACAGGGTGGGACATCTGTCTGGCTGGGGGCAGGAGGGGGGATGGTGAGCTTGTTCCTGAACTGAACCTGTTGAAGAATGTGTTCAGCTCATTTGCTCTGTCCAGACTTCCAGCTATCTCATCCTCCTTTTGCTTGAAGCCTGTGATCTCCTTCAACCCAGACCACACATCTCTGATGTTGTTCCTCTGCAGTTTACTCTCCAGCTTCTTCCAATACAACTCCTTACTGTCTTTGATCTTGACTTTGAACTGCTTCTGTATACTCCTCAATAACTCTCTGGCTCACTTTCCTTTTTTTTTTTTTCCCTTTTCCATGTCAACTCAGACTTGGAAAGTAGTCGATATCCCGACTTTTCAAGACTGTGTGGGGACCTTGTAAAATATTCCATCTTAAAAAATAACTGTTTTTAACATAAACCACTGGTGGCAGTTATTGGTACATCTATCAACCCCACTTAAATAACTTACATTTTTTATTTATCCTGTGACTTTTTTTTAAGTCAAACAAAGGCTTTAGGGACCTCTAAATATTACAACTTCCTGTGTTCCTGGGGTATAAATATGACGCGACACAGACGCCCATTTATTTTGGCTAGTAAGCCGGATGAGAATCCTTCCAACAGTGCACAGTGTGACGTGCCAACCAGTTGTCAGGAAGTGATGTCACAAAAGGTATTTTCTCTCCTATCACAAATGTAAAGATGTGTAGTTTGCTAAACTCTGAATTTTAACAGAAACTGTGTGCTTTGGTCAGAGGAGATGGATCTTTTCAGAAACTAACATGCTAGGATGGATTTGACATCAAATAAAGCATGAAGAATGAGGAGGGACTGTAACAGCGAATAACACTGTGCTTTTGTACTTTAAGTTATTAAGATGAGTGGCTACAGTATAACAAATAATTATTGGCTTCATGCAATTTATTTCAGAAACCTGTTTTATTAATCAAATTAATATAAATTGTTTTGTTAATAAATACATACAGGAGCACACAGTCAGTATGGCATGTTTACATCAGCTGCCTCCTACACTTGAGAGTGTCCATGATGAAACTTGACAAAAATAGCAGATTTCTGTTCACTGTCCCTGATGTCTCAAGATCAGATCAGCTGCAGCGCTCCATCTGCTCACTGACGCCCCAAATATCCCTTTGTTCCTCCTCTGTGGCGCTAGCTGTTCCACCAGGACAGCAGCCCCAATCCTGGCTCACAGATGGTTCCCTGGAACAAAAACGCAAAGTCAGGATGAGCGCCGTGTTCAAGCTGCGATATGCAGGCCAAAGTTTGAGTCACTGCACATGCACAGTACACATAGCTGCATGAATCCTCTGCTGTTAAAGCCACAGAATAGGCTTTAGGCAGGGAATCGTTCCAATAAAACCACAGAAAATAAATTAAAATAAGAGGTTTAATTTCCAGTAGACAGAAAAATGAAATATGTAGGATTTAAAAAAATGATCAGGGCTTTATGGCATCTTATATTTTAATTCAACTGAATTCAAAGATACTTTATTTATCCCAAAATGAAATTAAATGTCATAAATCATCCAATTTTCTCTAAAGAGTCGTTTTGGATGCTGTGGGCATGAACAATCTCCGGTAGCAGTCAGTCTTGCAACAAATAACAAATCTGAAGAGGCCTCTGACTGAAGACTGTTGCAGTTTGACAATCTTATGACATGCCAACAGCCTAAAATCTGGGAAGCAGTAAAGATTGCACAGTAACATGTCCTGGATGAAACAATCAGTTGTTGACAAGCTCTGCTAATCCACCTCATTTGCTTTTACCGCTCCTCTTTAAATCTCTGTTTGGCCGCGTGGTTAGAAAGCCCGGCAGCGAGATATTGGAGTCAGGGATTTGAGTCTTGCCTATTATGATTGATGGAAGAGATGGTTTGAGCTTCCTTCTTCTTTCTCTGCTCTTTGGTCCTGCACTGCACCCATGAAGCCTTATTTTCAACTCCTCTGGGATTTCAGGTCATACTTCAGGTATTATTTGATCTTTTGAGATGCTAATCAGCTGTTACCAGTAGTAAAAACAACACCTTATTGTCACAGTTATACATCATACCAACTGTCTGAAAGTAAGAGCAAAACTCCTTCCAGCTGCACAGCATCCAGAACCAGAGGGAATAATTGTCCAAACATACAACGCCTCAACCAGAATTATTATGCGCAAAAGTCAACAAAAAGAACAAATCTGAACTAATGTAACAGAGCTACTCCAACATGCTGCCACCATGAGCGACACAATTCTAGTTGGAGGGAGTTATTAGAAAATCACAAGCTATGACATTTTTTAAAAGTATCAATTTGGACGAGTGACTTTGTACTGAACAAAACTTGACAATTCACCTAATATTCAACCATTACAGACCAGTGACAGCAAAAAGACCAGAGAAGCCTTGTTAAAACGTTATATTACCATGCATAGTTTAAATGAGTGTGAACTAACTTGATCTCCATAGGTAATAAAGTTAAAGATAAAGGCCTAATGCTCACTTTTAGAGAAGTGGCGCCACCAAGTGCATCCAGAGGGTGGGACATATTAGGGATTACTGGCCCCCAATAAATTATTTTTTAAGCCCACATCCACATTATATATACATATTAAAACTATGATTTTCTTTGCAAGAATTCTGGTTTTGGAGATTGTCATTGGTCCCTATCTGGCCCACCTGTTTGTAAAACTAAACTTTCTTACGTTTTGTCACATTACA
Organism: Anableps anableps; assembly: GCA_014839685.1. Lineage (NCBI taxonomy): Eukaryota > Metazoa > Chordata > Actinopteri > Cyprinodontiformes > Anablepidae > Anableps > Anableps anableps. The sequence continues at coordinate 8,724,578 of CM026083.1, forward strand.
GAACATGGAAATTATAAGTTTTTATGAAAAGAACAACTGGACTTGTTTCTTCTTACTAGAGGAAATGAGCTTTCTGCAATTATGAGGCTTATAAATTGTGGTCAGAACAATCAGACTAACAGGGCTGTTAACGTCACTAATGGGTCATTAGGCTCATACAAGTCACTAGCCTTACTCTCTTATTTGATTTAATATTTGGGTTATTCAAACTTGACGACCCAAACATGTCACCTAACCATATAAAAGTGGTTTGCTTTGGTCACATCTCTATCAAGATGTGAATGGCTGTAAATTCACCAGGGGAGACGAGTCAAGGGTTGTCAAAAGTGATGATTATATAAAAAAGGACAGTCTTTTGAGAGAGGAACGAAAGACAATAAACAGAAAAGATGGCTCTCAGGTTTCACCTTTTTAACACCTACAATGCAGCCTTGACTAGATTCCCAAAGCTGTTTTACAGCCATTCACACCTTGAAATGTGACCAAATCAAATTAGGTGACATGTTTGTATAGTCAAGTGACAACAATAAACATCGAACCGAATGTTGGAAGGGGCTAGGTACTCAAGTGTCTGTAAGGGCCCCATCAGTGTGATTGTTTTGACTACAACTTGTATAAGCCTGTTAACTCCAACCCATGTTCAGAACTGAAGAAGTCTTTTAGATGAAAGGTGAAACATCTTCAAGAGAAGAAGTCTAGTTATTTTGGTAAACTGCCACCCCTACCGGAGCTGTCTGTACGTAACTTATTGGAAAGGAAGTGTAACGCTTCTTACAATCAGTGTGTATGGAGCCTCTTTTTTCTCCCCACTCTCCTCCACTGGTGGTGCAGTCGACTGTCCAGGTTGAGCTGGAGCGTCGGGCGTGGCGGCGGCCGGCCCTGTTGGCGACGTATCCACGAAGACTTCATCCGCCACCCGGAAACGGATCTCCTCTCCCTGGTCCATGTAGAGGTCATGCGCTCCCTCGTCCGTCTCGTACTCCCAGACCCAAACCTGCTCTGCCTCGTCGCTGGGGCTAAAGCTAAGGAGAACTCAACTCAAACTATCGATTCAATAACACGCAAAGTAAACAATACTCAACCCCAAAGCTTAATTTCAAAGGTTAGGATACAATTTAGCAGGCTGCTGGAGAGACTCGGGTGGAATGAGAATGTCATCGAAGAAACCCATCGTCACTATGAACCAGAGCGGTTAACCACATGAATAACATCCCAAAGTTCTAATATTCACCATCAACACTAATATAAATATTTAACATACACTAAATTCATACGAATAATGATACATCCCTTTAAAGAATTAAAGCAACCCATTTAAAATCTGAACTCAGAAATTAGTTCATTCATATAAAGACTTTTGGAACAATAAGCTTCAGACGGGTGAGCAGAAATGTTTTGACATAATGGACAGTGCCAAGCCACTTATCACATACCAGCTGTTAAGCATGGTAGTGGAGGGGTGATGATTTGGGCTTGTTGTGCAGCTCTACAACCTTGATATCTTGCAGTTTTTGGATAGACTATATGCAGAACTTCTCTGCATACAAACATATTTTGGAGTCGACAGAAGCGTGGCCAAAAGTCAAAATTCTGCATTATACATAAATATTTACATGTTTTTGTAGGCAGAATCATGAGTAACGAAGGTTAATAGTTACCATGAACTCCCTCCTGACTGCAGTATTTGATCTTGCCGATGAGGATCTCATCGAGGAATGGATGGAAGACGACAAACCTGAAGTGGACTTTAAAAATAAAAAATAAAAAAAATCAAAGGAACAATGGGATCAGGCATCTGTAGCTCTAATTAATTCAACAAGTAATATAGATGTAGGAATCTGACAGCAGTCAGTGTCACAGTACTTTTATCACTGTCATACCTTTAGTGTGCGAGGCGCCGTCTCCAGGGAAAATATAGGAGTCTTCTAGTTTGGTGATATCATACAAGCAGATGCAGAGACCCACACTGTAGACCACCTGGGGGTCAGAGACCAGGTGTATTAGTTTTAGTTTAGTTTTTTTCCTACTCATTCTCCATAAATTTACATCCATTTCCTTCATATTTGGTGCAATCGCCTTAGAAACTGTATGACTTGGTTCAAACCTTTTGGATATCTTCCCACAACCTTTTCTTAATGGTTTGCAGGAATTTTGGCCCAATCCTCCTGAAAGAGCTGGTGTAAGTGGGTCAGGTTTGGAGGCTGCCTCGCTCACACACACCTTTTTCACTGCCAACAAATGTTCTGTGGGACTGAGATCAGGGATTTTTGTAGGCAATTTATCTGTATGCTTGCAGCCAATGTCCACTCGTAGAACTCAAAACACATTTTTCCACCAAAACAGATTCCCCTCTGGGAGAAAGCAGCTGTCTCCTTCCTGAGAAAATGCATGGCTGGACGTTCTCATGGTGTTTATACTTGCTTGAACAGATGAGCGTAGCATCTTGAGGTACCTGGACGTTGGACTTACGAAGGTCCACAGTTCTCTTCCGAATATCTTGGCCATGTTGTCACAAAGGGAGCAGTGTGTTTGAGGCGTTGCCTTAAAACACATCTATAGGTGTGCCTCCATTCAACTTAATTGTTGTGAATTAAAGCAGCAATGACATCATCATCAGGGCTTTTCAAGATTGTTTAAAGGCAACGTAAACTTCCTATTTAAAGAAAGCTATAGAAAAAAAAAAAATTTCTAAAAAGTTAGGGCTGCACCGATATGAAAATTTGAGCCAATATCAATATCCGATATTAATATTGCAGGTGTCACCAATAACCAGTATTTAGCGATATTGCATATATTGTATATATTTCCCCATCCTTTGAACACAGTGACAAAAAAAACAAAAAAAAAACACCCCTGACGTTGCTTCTCTGCTTCAGTTAAACACCCCACAACCCTTTGCTGTATTACAAGCATCGTCCCATGACCACACAGCCAACCCCCTCCCCTTCCTTCCTAAAACACAGCAACAAGATGGAAATAAACTTTGGATATTAAAAATGACCAACACCACCGATACCGTTGCTAATGCACCCCCACTGAAACTTCTCCCGCTCTCATTATTCTGGCATTTAGCAAATATAACTTATTTTGATAATCTTGACTGACTTATAAAACAGGAACACTTACTCTGATTTAATGTCAGAAACAGTATAAGTGGATGCATTGTCTTTATATACAGTGTATGTAAATATCTGGTTTTAACTGTATGTAACAAAGTACAAATCACTGATTAGTATATAGGTCAAAATGCACAAGTGAAGCTGTGACAGAGTGTAATTAGCAAGCTGACTGATATAAACTGAAGGAGCTTGGCTGAATGGCTCTCAGAAGTTGATATCCAGCATGTTGATATCCAGTGGAAGCTATGAAGAAAAAAGATCAAAACTGAAAATATCGACTATTTACTTAAACTGAACAAATCTGCAAATAAAAGCTTTAAAATTCTCTAAAATCCAACTATTTACTGATCTACAAATGTTACCTGAGGGCGTCAAACCTCCTCACACAGTTTAATAGCCTTGTTTATTCCAAGACAGACCCAGGATTCTTAAAAATATCCGATGTCAAAAGCCAAGAATCACATTTCCAGACTTCTAAATCCATTTTTTTTATTTATTTATTTTTTTTTAAGTATAAATACAAACGAGTGCTATGAATTTACTGCAGATTGGATGACTGGACAGACAGATGTGGATGGAAAAACTGATAGATGGATAAATACATGTGGATAGATGAATGAATGGATGCATGCAACCTTTAACTGAAGTTGCAGGAATAAACTCTGGAAAAAACAAACATCTTCTCCATCCTGTTTTCTTTTCCCAAACTTATCCAGACCTGGAAAACACTTTAGACTGATTCCATGTGATTCCATAAGAAACCTTCAGATCTCAGCTTTGTGTCATCACCTGTTACCCTCTGCTCTGTAAAAGTTGGCTACTAAACTCATGTCTCCCGTCATCCTGCTTGCTGCATAACTCAGTGTCTCCCGGCTGCAGGCGCGGTTCTGTGCAGCATGAACCCATCCTATCCTGATGCAGCTGCTCTGCCTCCCTCACCTTGTTGGCCAGCTTCTTGTTCAGCTCCTCCGCGATGGCATCGTTCAGCTGTCTCTCGAAGCTCCACGGAGGGATCCGCACGGTGTCCACCATCTCCACCAGCACGAACATGATCCACGCTTCACGCCGAGAGCAGCCCCACTCACAGTCCAAACACTGCTGAGTGGCGACAGGAGGGACGCAGATTTTAAGCGAACATGATTTTGAGTTCCTTTTCTCTTCAAATAACTACAGTGACTCTCTGTACAGAAAGAAACCCAAAGTAAATACTCTACAAACGCCTTTCCTGCTTTGTTGACCAGCGTGTGCTTCTGCTACAATGTCTTTATCTTCTTCTGGTTTGTGCGACAGCCTACACGTCTCACTACTGCCACCTCCTGAAAATGGATCACTCCTACAGCGTCCAGTCAATCTATTCACAACCAGTCACTCTCTTCCTGTTATTAATATAAATATTTAAAATGTGACAAATTCACATAAAGTGCTATAATTTATTTTTAGGACTATTTCATTTATTTTAATCTGTGAAAAACCATAAATTAGTTCAACCAAGTTAAGATAAAAAAAAAAAACAACTCTTTAAAAGAGCTCCTGTGAAAAGAAACAATTTCATAGTAAACTGTTCCAATCCTTTTAGTAAGAAGACATTTCCATAATTTACTGACAAACTCCTCCAAGGCTGCATCATTAGTGTCCTGTAAATTATGTATAATATTTATATTTTGAATATCTGGTTGAGGAAGATATTCCAAAACAACTTCTTAAGGGCTTCAAAGGGTAATAAAATGAAACATCTAAATGTTTAAGTAGGAAAAGAGATCTTCATCAGTGGACAACGTGGTATTTCTAATCCTAACATGCAGTCACGGGTAAACGGAACTGCACCGTGCTGTTTACATGGTAAGCATAAGGAAAGTACAAGCAGTTAATTAACTGATCATCATCCAGACACCTGTATAACAGCAGGGGTGTACAGGTATCTATAACAGCAACGTCAAGACAGGAAGATGTCAGCAGTGATGCAACAGAACCATTTGGTGCTGCTGTCCATCAATGTGAAAATGGTTATAAGGTGGTTCCCAAAGTTATTTTCAACCAAAGACCTTTTTCTTCTCTGCCTTTTACAAAAGTTCTACAGATGGAGCTCATTACAGTTTCCATACACCCATCCTTTCCTTTCATCCATACAGGTGGCAGAGGTGACAGGTGTGGGAGCAGCATTTGTAGCAGCCAGGTAATTTACATTTAGAAGAGGCTCAAAGATCTCAAGCACATGATCTGTACTTTTCAATTGTTATGTTTAAATATATTCACGAAGAACTGATTCTGAAAATCCTCTACATTTCACAGTAAAGATACACAATATTATGTATACTTTCCTGGTGCTTTTTAAACTGTAATTTCAAGCACCTGGGTGCAAATTTATGTAACTCACATCCAATACATCTTTACTGAAAGCAGTGAAGAGGTTAAAAAATATTGTAGATTTTCCTTGCTGGTATCCAAATATCTGTGACTTCATTTAGCCTTACTGCATGAAAGGAGAAATGTGCTTAGCTTAATAGGAATTCAGCATCATGCACTTTTATTTTCACCCCTGGTAAATATGTGTTCAAAACACTTAAAATAACTAAATAAAATAAAATAGCTGTTGCTAAGTTGATTTGGTTTATAATCTGCATCACTGTCATGAGATGATAAACTGAAGGCCTCATCTAGCTTTGTCTGTTTCCGTTTCAGGTATTTGAAACTGTTAATTGTTGCTTTGAGAGTTTTTAAGGGAAAGTTTAGGTCATTATCTGACTTCTGAAAACATACATACATATGCTTTCACCTGATGAAATTATCAGACTGCATGGAATACATTTCTGAGTTTTGGTGATGATACTCAGCTATATTGTTGCAACGTCAATGACTCAATGTAATCAGCTTGGTTTCCTTAAGTGGAAAGCTGTTTAACAATTTCAATAATGAACTGGACGTGGCTACAAAGTTTAATAGCGAGCTTGAATTAGAATGTATGTTATTGACATTGAATCTTAACAGTATTATTGAATTGTATTGGCTGTATATAACTTCAGGGTTTTTTTTGTAGTGCCTTGATACATTTGTTGTGAATCGGTGATATAAATAAAGTTAATTGAAACTAGACTGAACTGAAAAGAAAAACAATAATTCAGTATATTCTTTATTGTTTATATTTGTAATTATCACAATATCTCAACTTTGTAAGCTAGAAAACAGCCGATTACTTTTACAAAGGAATCAAGTGATGATAATCATAACTATGAAAGAGCTTCCCTCCATATTCCAGATACATTTAGAAGACATTTCAAAACATGGGTATTGAGCTTGGTCACACAGAGTACACCTGAGTTCAACAAGAAGATAATGCCATCATGTGGACCACCATTTCTATTAGTCATCTCACACATGTAATCTGAAACCAAACGACAGCGAAGCTGCATCTCATTTCACAGATAAAGAGAAATGTTTCACGATGTTCAGAGGGTAAATAAAATAAGGTGATTATGGTCATATGTATTTAAAAAGAGGAACTTTTCTAGGAAATAGACTGGGAAAAAAAAACCTGGTAAATCATAGCAACTAGTAAGCTTTAAAATTTTATAAGAATATTAATGATGGCATATGACCAATTAGTTATTTAAAGATTTTAGGAGTTATTTAATCAGAATATCAACAGTCACCTAAACCAAATTAAGGTTAAAATACAAATGAAATACATTAAATCAACTACAATCAGTTGGAACTGATTCCAACATTTGCTTGGCATGAATTTGCAGATTTCCTGTGAAAGGGGGGTAAATCGAAGTCATAGGACCACCCTGATGCTCATACATCAAACTGCAGAAAGCAGCTCTCACATCCAGAAACACACAAATTAGGGATGGGTGATCATTGTATCATTATTATTATTATTATTATTATTATTATTAATAGGAAAAAAAGATTGTGATGATAGTGATATTTGAAAACCTTCAAAAAAAAAAAATAATAAAAAACAGGGATTAACTTTTAAATATTTCTTTATCAGCAATAAATGTCAAAAAATATTTCATTAAATATTCAGGCCACATCGCACCTCTTCACCACACATTTTTACAGAGTTCAGACTTTCTACTGGCAGTGAACAAAGTTCAAGACTACAGGCACCTGATTACTAGGTTGTGCATTAGCATCTGTTAGAGAAAGCTTTCCCATCATAGGGATCCTTAAAGTGGAAATAACATTCATTTCAAAGATTAACACAATGAACATAATCTCATCACAGCCACATTGAAGGGAAACAGTCAGCACAGTAGCAAGCAGACATTTTAACAAACCACATATAAACTGGACAGATTAGTGAAGCTCCACAGGATTTCACAGCATACTGTATGAGTGGAGTTTTCTCTATGGACACATTATAATAATATTTGGTTTTGATATCTGGTCCCACTCATCCCATATTAACTAGATGTGATCAGGAACAGCTCTACTGTCCAGATAAAAGAACCTCATCTTGCTAGATTAAAGAGCTCACTTATTCATATGGGACGGCAGGAGTCTGAAAACAACGGACATTTTGTTAAACTGAAACAAACCTTGACAATAAACATTTATTTAAAAAAGGAAATGTGGTCAATTTACTGCAGTAGAATGAATACAATTTATTCTTGTTTGTGAGGAATCACTGATTCAGAGTGCCTTGCAAAAGTTCTTCTAAGACTTGACCCTTTTGTTACGGTACAATCATGCGTTTTAATGCATTTTATTATGGCTTTATGTAAAACCAACACAAAGCAGGGCTTAGCTGTGAAGTTGAAGATAAAATTGTACTTTTTTTTTTAACAAATAAATATCTGAGAAGTGTGGCATGTAATTGTTTCCAGCCGATCGTACTTTAACACTTCTAAATAAAGTAAATTAAATCAGGTGCAGCAAACTGACTTCAAAGGTCACCTCATTACTAGAATCTGCTTGTGTGCAATTTCATCTTGGTGTAAATTACAACCATTGTGATCAGCCCCCTTACTTCTGATACCCATAAATAAAATTCAAATGCACATTAGATTTTTATTTTGCCATGCACAATTTTTCTCTTCAAAATTATCCACTGCTTTGTGTTGGTCTGTCTCATAAAAAGCCTGAAATACATTGAAATTTGTGGCTGTGACTTCACAGAATGCTATCAGGTCATGTATTATTAATGTTTTTGCAAAGCACTATATAAGGCAGCATTATAGGAAGGGCTACGGGGAGTGTGCGGACACTGACGTGACTGATGCAGGTGAATCTGGTTTTACATTTTAGCAGAGTGAGCTGTAACTGGCAGCATAGACGACTGATGGGATTATAAGTAAGCTTGCTAGTTTATCACCAACAGACAGGAGCTCATGGTTGAGGACACGTATTTGTGAATTCAAAAAAAGTTAAAGATTGATTTCAATTATATTTTTTGCACAGGTGTAACTATCTGTTAGCTTAGTGCATTTTGTTCATTTGTTCAAGTCAGTAACGGCGTCAGAAAGCAGGAAAGGACGATCGATCTGGGATCGCATTAAACTTCACAGTAAAGGGTCGACAAAAACAACAGAACGCGGTAAAATTAGAACAAAATAATCAGCTTATTGGTTGGTTTTATCGGAAGCTACAGATAAACATTTAAAATGAGGTACATAAAAAACAAACAAACAAGAATAATCTTGGAATGGATTGAGTTATAAGAAATTTTAAAGCGTTAAGTTTTTAATTAAAATTCACTTTCCCATTTGATTTCTTCACGGTTTAAAATCAAGCCTAGAAACACTAGTAAAAAGTATTATATTCTCATGTAATTTCTTTTTGTTGGACTGTCTCAGATATAGAGGTGATTCTAGTGCAGAAATATATCTGATTCATTGTAGAAGGTGAGAATCTGCATGTGAAATATGCTCCACAAACCTTATTTTTTTCAATATTTGGTGCTGGTTTGACTAAACTTGTGCAACTCAACTTGTGAACTGAGAAAGCTTTAAAAATGTAAGTGCTAATTTTTCTGTGTGCGCTTTCTATCTGTACAGCGACCTTATTAACGTATTGTATCTGAACGTGAGTATGACTACACACGAGTCGGATTCAAATCTGGTCACCCTCCGCTGCTCATATTAGATCCGTATTTCTCTCCTCTTCACAGCTACTGGAGCTCCTTCATCCTGTTGAGAGCGGAGCCGGCCTTGAACCACTCAATCTGTGTCTCATTAAAGGTGTGGTTCAGAGAGATGGACTCCTCGCTTCCATCGCAGTGCTTGATCACGGCTGTCAGCGGCTGGAGAAGGGGCGCCACAGGATCATGCATCAGCAAGAAATACAGCCTGCTCTGTAGATGAATGTGTCGCTAGTGCAGAATGCTGCTCACCTTGCCAGGAGCGAAGGACTTGAGGCCGATGATTGAAATCTTATCTTCTGGGAGGATTTTGTCGTAGTCGCTGGGGTTGGCAAACGTCAGAGGCAGCAGGCCTTGCTTCTTCAGATTGGTCTCTGTAAACAACAACAACAAAAAAAAAAGGCGCCAAAGTAAGAAAAAAAAAAAAAAAAACAGCTACAAACTGACTGATGCGTCTAGCAGGTAATCAAAGGAGGCTTTGCTTTGTGGAGCAACAGAGGTGAGAAAATTATGTTATTCTAAAGGGGAAAAAAAAAATCTGGTTAATATTTTCTTTTTGATGTGTAAACCATGGAGGGGATAAACAGCATAACAGAAGCAGCTATGTTAAGTTTGATAATTAACTGTGGAAGAAGGTGCTCTGTTCAAATAAAACCAAAACTGAACATTTCAAAACACTAAGTGTGTCAGAAAACCAACACTGCTCATCATCCTGAACACATCATTCCCATCATGAAACATGGTGGTAGCAGCATCATGCTGTGGAGATACAGGGAAGCTGGAGTTAAAACTTCAATTTCTGGGTAAAAATAAAAAACTATAATAAATATTCATCATTCAATCAATCAATCAAGCAGTGCCAAAGGATTAAAATAAAAAAAAATTTTGTTTGTTTTGAAGACAAATTTAAAAAAGCCCGGTTGCAATCCTGTTTTAAAATGTCTGTCAAGATGTCCAAAACTAAATCCAAGTTAGATTCTGTGACAAGTTGCTGTTTTTGGTCTATCACATAAAATCTCAATAAAATAGTTATAATAAATAATCATAATAAAGTTTGTGGTTATAAGATGACAAAATGAGAAATGGCTTAGGATATAAATGTTTAAAAAAAAAACAGATGGGACTTTTTAAAGACTGGATACAGGAAAAAAACACATTAAATCATAAGATTATCTAATTTAGGATTATGTTGTCCTGTTTAACCCCTCTCTCCTCTAATATGAGTTTGGACCCCTTGAGAAGAATTGAAAATGTTCGATTCCTCTGATGACTAAAGTCTCTAAAATACAGATGACAGTAATATTTTCCCTCTGGTCCCTGCTGAGCAACTAACCGTGGATTCTGGCAAAGCTCTTGACAATGATGGCGCGTCCTCCCAGGTGTCGTGGCTCCAGGGCAGCATGCTCCCGACTGGATCCCTCCCCGTAGTTCTCATCTCCAACCGCCACCCAGTTCACTCCATTGGCCTAGATTTTAAAGTGATCAGGAAAGACTTACACAGCATTCAAAGGGAAGACAACTATAAAACGATTCTGAAAACATAAAACAGATTTCAACCAGGCAGTATCAAGTAAAAACAAAAGAGACGGTAAATAAAAAAAAAAAGACCAGGTGACGGGAGTCTCTCTACAATCCCACCTTGTAAAAGCGGGCCACGTCCGGCACGCCTCCGTAATCCCCAGTCAGCTGGTTCTTCACCTTGTTGACAGCGTCGTTCTCGATGTTAATGGCACCGATCAGCAGGTTGTTGGAGATGTTGTCCAGGTGGCCGCGGAACTTCAGCCAGGGCCCGGCAGCGCTGATGTGGTCGGTGGTGCATTTTCCCTTAACCTGTTGATAGAAAACAGCAGGAGGATGAGGGGGCATGAGGAATGAAACAGGCAATCTCAAGAGCCAGTGGCTGTTTTGTCCCTTCTGGGCTACTGACTAAATCTAGACTCTCTTAGGGTCCACATACACTCCCTCCTAAAACAAGGACTGCTGCAGGTAGAGGCTCGAGCTCACCCCGGAAACTGAATTACTGTAACAAGGTTAACAGAAACAGAAGCAGATCTGAGTTAATCTGTCAACTGGCTCAGAAAAAACAAAAAAAACAAAAAAACAAAAAAAAACTTCCCTCTGCTCCCAAACTAATTTCTCCAACAAGGCACAATCCCTGCTCCTGTAGCTGCACGGCACAGCTTTGAAGCAATAATCCTGTCCGTTACAGACTGAAGTAGATGACTCTGGGCGGACGGTGAGTTAAATATTTCTGGCTTACCTTGATGAGGACCCTCATGTCCTCCAGATCTCTTCCATTCCACTTGTCAAAAGGCTCCAAGAGCTGTAGACGTGTACTGGAGGGGTTCACATCTACCTGTACGGCATCAAAACAGGGTCAAAACAAGTATTCTTCCATCTGCACGTCAATAAGCTGAATACCTGAAAACTGACCTCACCTTGACTGAGCCGCTCTCAGCAGGGGGGTGCTGGTACGTGTCCTGGCCCGGGTCGAAGTCTCTGGACGGGAGCTCATCACCTGTGGGAGGTTTCAGCTTAAATTTCTCTCCGCTGGGGGCAGTCAGATAGTCGGTCTCTGGGTTGAAGCTGAGGGTCCCAGCCAGAGCCAGAGCCGTGACGATCTTTGTAAAATTCCACAGCAACACAATAAATCTTAGAAAGCAACCGTAAATCCTTCCCGATATATCAAAAATAAGGACTTAGTCTTTTTAAAGTTGCATTTCATAGCCTATGCTTCCTCCGTTGTGTTCGGCTCTTACCTCAGGAGAGGTTACAAAAGCATGAGTAGCTGGGTTAGCATCATTCCTGGCAGTGAAGTTCCTGTTGAAAGAGGTCACTATGGTGTTCTTCTCTCCTTTCTTAACATCTCTCCTGTAAAAAAAAAAAAAAAAAAAAAAACCAAACATAACTCAAAACATAAGTTTCAGTCTGAATGCATTTTACCTTCCAAGTACAATAAAACAACCCATTGACTTCTCTTTAAAAGACAGAAAACACTCATCTTGTTTTAAAGTAATCTGCCTACATGCTTAGCTTATACTGAGGTCTGTTATTTTGGTGTATGGTTGCTGTTTGAGCTTGAAAACATGAATAAAAATGACAAGATTGTAATAATTTACCCAGATTTTCACAGGAACGATAAAACATAGTCATAAAGGTACCTCTAGAACTATGATATTTTCTTTTGAATTACACGGCCCTCCAAACAAGTTCATATTCCTTTAGCTGCTCTACATTTTGTCACATTACAAAGACAAACTGTGTATTTTACTGAGATTTTGTGATGGAACAACACAAAGATGATCCCTTCACAGGACATCTGTAATTACACCCAGATGAACTTGCACACAAGTGGACTTCATTTATTTATCAAGTGACTTCTGAAGGCAAATGGTTTCACTGGGCATTATTTAGGACTGCAGGAGTCAAGGGGGATGAATCCAGATGCACAGCAGATATTTCAGAGCGTTATTTCCAGGGGAGGAAAAAAAAAACTTTTCTCATATTACTTCCATGTCACAATTATACACAACCTTAATTTGGTCTGTCACACAAAATCTTAATAAAACACATTAAAGCTTGTGGTTGTAAAAAATACAAAACAGTCTCAGAAGTTCAAAGTTTACATGGATAATTCATAACTGTGAGAGTAAAGGAAAAGGATACATTTTTTTAACAAATAAAACTCTGAAAAATGTCCGGCGCATTTGCATTCAGCCCCTTTACTCCGATACCACTTGTTAAACTCCAGCGCAACTCATTGCCTTCAGAGGTCACCAGAAGACTTTGTAAGTAAGGCTCTTTAGTATTTAAATTGTTCCATAAATTGTCAATTGGTTTCAATTAAAACCACAACTGATGCATTCAGCACTGAATCCAGGAGTTACCAAATCAACTTTTCTGGATATGCTGCTCTGAATCAACTCTTAGAAATGAGACACGTTACCTGTCCCACTGGCCGATGCAGGGACCACAAGCGTTCGCGAGAACGACTCCTCCAACGTCACTCAAAATCTTGGCCTGAGACATGGATGACATTTATTTCAGAGGATAAACACTAGAAAATTTGATGTCTCTTAAAAGCCGCACTTCCTTTGTTTGTCTGTGTATTTCTGACTCACGTATCCATCTCTCTCGATGGTGGCTCGGATCTGTTCTGAGCCTGGCGTAACCGTGAACTGGGCCTTACACTTCAGTCCTTTATCCAGAGCCTGCTTGGCCAGAGAGGCCGCTCTGCCCATGTCTTCGTAGCTCGAGTTGGTGCAGCTGCCGATCAGACCTGTTTGTCCGAAGGAAACCAACAGCAAAAACTTAAAATCACAAGAGTATCCAGCAACAGACCAGAAGTAAAAACTCATTTTAATTCTTCCTTCAATGACTGTTGCATTCAAGGTGACTTTAGAATACCAGCATCACAGCTGAGCTGAAATGTGATCTGGTCAATACCTCAGCAGGGAGGAACAAACACGGAAGTGTCTAATTTCACTGAACAAAGCATTAACAGAGTGTAAGGTAACACAGTCGCACCACAAATACCCACCAACTTTAACTTCCAGGGGCCAGCCGCTTTTCTTAGCTACAGCCCCGATCTCAGACACAGGATGGGCCAAGTCGGGGGTAAACGGCCCGTTGATGTGAGGTTTCAGCTGGAAGTGCAACACAGAAGAAAAGTAATGCATAAATGAGACCCTTGAACTGTTTCATTTAGCAAAAAAAAAAAAAAAAAACGCCATTTAAGTCACCTCACTGAGGTTGATCTCAATGACTTGGTCATATTCACAGCCCTCATCAGGTACTAGGTCTTCTTTGAACTCATCAGCAACTGAGGCGATTTCTGGAGAACAGAAAGAAACGGAGGTGAGACAGCACACAAAGACTGGAGAAACAAACAGTGAGACACTGACCTGCACGGCCAGTTTTCTCCAGGTACGTCTTCATGCGGTGATTGTAGGGGAAAACCGATGTGGTGGCTCCAATTTCAGCACCCATGTTGCAGATAGTGGCCATTCCTGCAATGTATCATTTTACATATTCAAATTATTACAGACAAATTGGCTGAAGACTGATTTCTAGCTTGGGGAGTTGGTCATAAACTCAAAACCTTTTTCCAATCAGTGATCACGCCATATCTAAGTGATACCTGGTCACACGGACTAAAACACCATGCCGTGTGGAAAGAGGAAATGTAAAGATGTGAAACGTTTTTTAAAAGGAAGCTGTATTTTTTATGACATGTCTGTGGCTCATTCAGATTGTAAGAGAGAGCAAGACTTTAAGAAGATAACAGGAAGGCTAAGTGAAGAACAACATAGGTGCTACGTTTGATCATTTTGAGCTTTTGATCTCAATCTATCATAGAATTGTTGGCAGCATTTGACAAATTTCAGAGTTAAGGAAGGGATCTAAATTCCCCAGGATTCCCCCAGATTTTTTAGGAATGCTAGCTTAGCTAACCACGTTAACTACAGAACTAGCAGAAAGACGTTTTTAATACTGTTCTTAATTCTCTTAAAGTTCTTGCAACAAAATCAGTATCAATATCGGCAGGTCAAAACCAAAGATTGGAAACCATTCACAAATTTTTGGTTGGCGCATCTCCATCGTGTAAAATATAAAGTCTGTACCTGTTCTTCCATTTTGGTTGCTGCATGTAAATTATAACACATTAAGAATTTCAGTTCACCTCAATCTTACCAGTGCAGGAAATGGAGTCAACTCCAGGTCCGTGATACTCCACAATTGCCCCTGTGCCGCCTTTCACAGTTAGAATGCCGGCAACCTTCAGGATGACGTCCTTTGGGGACGTCCAACCAGACAGCGTTCCGGTCAGTCTCACTCCAATCACCTAAGGGAAAACAACACAGGCTGGAAAACACTTGTAAAACAAGCACCTATGTGGAGAAACATGGGTAAAAACAAAATAAAAGTTCATTAAATGTGAGCTATAATTTACTAGAAATTAAACTGAGAGGAAACACACCTTGGGACACTTGAGCTCCCATGGGATTCCAGCCATGACATCTACGGCGTCGGCTCCACCCACTCCGATACAGATGCTGCCGAGGCCACCGCCGTTGGGAGTGTGGGAGTCTGTACCGATGAGCATCACCCCTGGGTAGGCGTAATTCTCCAGGATAATCTAATTTAAGCACCAGGTTCACTCTTTGAACTGTATCCAAACTCACAGCAGAAATCAGTAATATTTTCTAAAAGTAATTTATCAAAAATCAGATAAAAATGTGTTTTAAAAAATATGCTTATTTGGTGAGTAAGGGAATATTTTCTCCACACAAAGACTGAATTATGTAGTTTATGCTCCCCTTCTATCCTTAAAAACAAAAATTGAGAGCTAATGAGTTGTTTGTTTTTTTTTTTAAATAAAATCTAATTAATAAAACCATTACAAATCCAATAACAGTTTTTTGAGTTAAATAAGCAAAGCACAAAACAAGACCAGCCCCAAGTAGTTTTAATACACATTAGTGTAAATATTGTACCTGATGGATGATCCCTGAGCCTGGTTTCCAGAAGCCAACCCCATATTTAGCAGCAGCAGTTGCAAGGAAGTTATACACTTCCTGATTTACTTCCTGTTTTCAAGGAACAGAAGGAAACAATTAGACTGAGGAGATTATGAGATTAATGCACATTTTACAAGCATCACTGTTCAATGCTTTGATCTGATGTTTGCTGTGTCCTGTGTATTTCCGAAGCACAACAAAGAAACTGCTGCAGTCAAAAGGTATCGTATGGTTCAGAAAATGAATCTTCCTTACCTTAGCCCTCTGCAGGTCCTGAGCTCCTCCAATCTGAGCTTCGATCAGGTGATCGCAGTGGATCGTGGAGGGAACGGCCACCTTGGGCAGGCCGCTGCTAATGAACTGCAGCATGGCCATCTGGGCCGTGGCATCCTGCATGGCCACGCGGTCCGGACGCAGGCGCAGGTAAGTGCGACCGCGGTCGATCTCCTGCCCCGCCGGATCATCCAGGTGGCCGTATACGATCTTCTCAGACAGAGTCAGAGGCCTGCTGAGCCTGCGGTGAAGGATTGTAGGAAAGCATTGCGGAAGAATTTCAACGTGTTTAAGCGAATGAGATTCATACCACTTAAATGTTTTCACATTTGGTCATGTTTCAACAACAAACTTCACTGTATTTTATCTGGCCTTTGTGTAACAGAGCTGCATTTCAGCGGCCAGTTTTTTGGGGGTATGTCTTTACCAGTTTTGGACGTCTAAAGGACAGAAATTTTCACCCAGTCTTATCTCAGACAGACTGGATGAACAGCATCTGTGATCATCAACATTCACACGACAGATTCTTAACTGAACTTAAATCTGGACTTTGACTAGGCCATTTTAATACATTAACAGCTTCTCTAATTAACACACCCCTTGCCAAGCCAGTCAGTTTAGGTTTATGTCAATATCTTAGTAGGTTTCAAGTAGTGTTGGGCAATAAAAGTAACTTAATAACTTATCGAGAAACAGAAGATAACAATTATAAACATAGGCTTTAAAATTCAATAAGACCGATATTACGTGTGGCTTCACATACAGTACGTGATGCCACCATTATTTAAGTATTTCTACAAGCTGGAGAGAGCCACAGTGGCGTGAACCTGATCTGCATTATAGACTGGTTCTACTCGAGCATAACTGCACCTTTAAGCAATATTGCAAAAGGAATCTGGACATCAACATATGGCTAGCTGAGGAAGTTTCATTATTAATTTATAAACCCCTGCAATTCTTAAGGGAATTCAGTGTTTAGTTCATGACCATTTCTGAAAATAAATTGTCCATACCAGTTTGTCCTTGCAGGGTCGCAGGAGGAGGGGTACACACTGGACAGGTCGCTAGTCCATCACAGGGCAATACAGAGAAACACAGGGCAGACAACCTTGCACACACACTCTCACGTCTAAGGGCAATTTTGGAGAGATCACTGAAACTAACAGTTGTGTTTTTTGACTGTGGGGGGAGAGCTGGAGTGCCCAGAGAGAACTCATGCATGCACGGGGAGAACATCAAACTCAATGCAGGCAGGGATTTGAATCCAGGAGCTTCTTGCTGGTAGGCAATAGTGCTAACAGCTGTGCCACCGTGCAACACCACACCATTCACTATTAATGTTTTATTACTTACTCTGATAGAAATGTAGGCTTTTAATTTGAAACCTTGTGTGCCAATTTTGATAAACCGTTTAATAATAAATAAATAAACCTTTCAACTAATTAGGTGACTTCTGAAGCAGTTGGTTGTAGTAAATTTTATATAAGAGGTATCAAAGTAAAGGGGCCAGAGTACAAATGCATGCCACAATCTTCAGATTTTTATTCCTAAAATACTTCGAATGTAAATAAAAATGAATCCGTTTCACAATTACGCTTGTGTGTTGGGTTCTCATAAAATCCCCCAAAAATACACAGAAGTTTGTAGTTGTTACATCATAGTGTGTGGAAAAGTTCAAGGGGTATGAATACATCTGCAAGGCACTTTACTTGTGCAAATGACAACTGCTGACCTTCTGCGTACGATGCTGATGTTCTCGTGCATCTTCCCATAACTAACGCTGGAACCGGGCTCAAAGCGGCTCATGGCCACCTTGGCCTTGGCGCTGAAGACAGTGGAGACATGAAACCGTCTTGCCCCAGTTCCGAGAGCCAGCTGGACCAGGAGAGGTGGCAAAGGACACAGGACAATAAAACCATAACTTTATTGAAGCATTTAGCAAAGAGAAGAATTTTTATTATCCAAGACAGAGAATAAAAACACTAAAGCAAACCGCTCAGTCAGATTTTCACAATAAGATTATAGCTGCAGTTTATTTTTAAAATGGAATAAAGCTAAGTATTTAACTCATACTGTAACATTTATTTATGTATTTATCTACCTAATAAGTAAAAATGTTTCTTCACAAGCATCAAAACAAGCTAAATATAAGTCTATCACTGTGATGGCTGACCAGAGCCATTTTGGGATGTGCTTAGTTATTAGTTTGTGCTGCATTTTTACCATTACTGTGCTCTGAGAAAACTGGGTAAATGTTCTTCCAGCTCTTATTGCAGCAGATTTGCCTCACCCACCCACTGAACTATGGGTAATTTGATAACTCTGACCAGATTAAACATTTTCACAACCTAGTAACTAAGTACTTTCAAAGCCATCTGAAATACTGTCAATCTTTGATCTGCACACATTCCCTCTTCATAATAAGTGTTATTTTGAGGACAGCAGAAGGAATACAGGAGTAAACATTCAACTTCAACACACTGAGGTACACTAAGAGTACTCAGGTGTGTTTAACAAACTGATAAGAGTCTTAAAGGAAACAGTTTGTATTTAAAGTGGCACCGCCACCAATAGGCAATAGTTAAGATAACATATGGATGCATGTAACTGGATCTGATTGGACTGTAGGAATGCATAACATATCAGCATCAACATCTGTATCGGACAAGGTTAGTCATTTTTTAACGTATCGGTATCGATCCGATAAGTAAGACTAGGCTGATATTAACAACCTTACTTCAGGCTTGGAAAGAAAATCTCCAAAAGCCTTGAGGGAGAATGCCCTGAAGGAACCAAATACTAACTTTTAGGTGGTATGGTTGGCACAAAATCAACAGTAAAACATGGTGGTGGCAGGATCATGCTCTGGGATTACTTTTCTTCAGATGGAACTAAGGTTTTTAAATCAAGGTAAATTAAGTCATTAATATTACTAAATATCAGTCAGTTTTGACCTCATGAGAGGAAAATGAAAGTTGTGGAACAGCCTAGCAGGGGTCCAGCACTAAATCTGACAGAGCGTCTGTGGAGTTGCCTAAAGAGGGTTGCAAACAAGAGATGTCCACAAAGTCTGACTAATAAGACTTGGAGAACTTTCTTGTATTAAACACATTCTATAAATTTGCTTCCTATAATTTGTGTCCTTTTTAATCACGCGACACCAGCATTTATATTTGACGTTTTCCAAACATTATTGACGCAGTACACAGGTCCTGAATCTAAAAATATTGCAACATGCATTATTAGATGACAGCAATGTTAATGTGCTTATTAGACACAACATAACTGAGCGTCGTTAGGCCAAATTTATGTGCGTCTCATCAGGAAGTTTTTCTCACTTTGAGCTAATGTGACTCGGTGAGCAGCAGCTGTCCCGGAACAAATCACGTCGTAAAACACTAACCTTGCGTTCACCTTGTGAATAGCAGCGGATTAAGACCCGTTATCAGACACCGCCTGACTGCTGCTGACTGTAGTCGATCATGTTGATGAATTATATGTTTAAAAGTAACTCTGTACAAATATAAACACATTTTCTTACCCGCAGTCTGGCTACAGTAATACAGTAAGACGCCATTTTGTAGTTTCTTCTCTGCGGAGTGTCGCATTTTCATCACGTCAGCACCTGATTTCAAGAAAGAAAATAGTTAAAATTCAATTTCACGTCTAATTTTAGACAACTTTGTGATTTTAAATTTTTTTCGCGACCTTGATTTATTTGTGAATTTACTTCCTACTGAATTTAAAATGTATTTCTCCAATAAAAATCTGACTAAATCTGACTAAAATCATTATTTTAGGCTGTTTAGTTCATTTAAGATTTTTTTCAAGAGTGGCCACAATGCAAAGCAGGATGCATTGTGAAGCTGCCCACAATACTCAAGAACTGCTTGCATCCTTGTGAGTCCCTACATTACAATGTTATATGTATTTAAAAAATGTCTAGTACTTGTTAAATCATTCAAAATCATTACTCAGATTACTGCACAAGTTATTAAATACCAAGTGGAACGTTTTTCAGGGAAAAGCACCAAAAACAAAAAAGTTAAATCTGACTCTTCTGTCTTTTTTTGTTTGTTTGTTTGTTTTGTTTTTGAGTGGTTGGGTATTTTATTGCACAAATAATTAAAAACTGTCCAAGGTTGTGTTTCCTAATCCTCTCTGATGATACACTCAACCTTGTTCATTTGAGTGTGGCTCAGCTGAGTAAAGTCCTGTTGGTTTTCCTATATATTATTTTTCTTGCACCATAGCAGGATAAAAACATGGGAATAAAACTGAGTTGCATAACATAATATTTATAAAATATGAAAGTAATTAAAAAAAAAAAAAAAACAGTGCTGAAAACAATTAATCTGTTTCAGGATACTGTACCTTGGGAAAACATTCAAAAATCTGAATTTTTCTTATTTTTTCACATTCCAACCACAAAATTCAACATGTTTAATAAGATAATGTCACAGCAAATAACACTTAACTGTGAAGTGGAGAGAATGAGTATTCTTTTTTTTCTACAAATGAAAAGCTGAAATTTATGGCACGCATTTGTATTCAGTCCCCTTTGTTTTGACACCTCTAAATAAAATCCAGAGCAAATTTGTATTTAATTTAATCTCTTTATAAATCCATCTTCTCTGTGAGGACCACTGAGGTTTGTTAGAGATTAACATGATGACCAAGGAACTCACCAGAAAGGTCAGGGAGAAAGTTGTGGAGAAATTTAAAGCAAACTTTAAACATCTCACAGCACATTACTCAGTACAGTGTCCAAATAGGGAAAGAGTATGGGATAGCTGCAAAACTATCAAGATATCGGCATCCACCTAAACAGACAGGAAGGGAGACCGTAATCAGAAGAGCAGTCAAGAGTCCTATAGTAGCGCTGGAGGAACTGCATAAATACACAGCTCAGGTGGAAGAATCTGTTGCCATGACATTTATGATGGGTGCATTTCACAGATCTGGCCTTCATGGAAGACTCACAATAGGAAAACCATTGTTAAAAGAAATCCATAAGAAGTTCTGTTTTGCAGTTTGAGGAAATAGTGTTGTGGTTGGATGAGACCAAAACAAAACTTTTTGGCCCACATGCAAAACACTATGCATGGTAGAAAACTAACGCATCATCATGAACACACCAACTCACTATGAAACATGGTGGTGTGAGCATTATGCTGTGGGGAAACAGGAATTGGGAAGCTAGTTAGCGTTGACGAGAAGATGGATAGAGCTAAATAAAGGACAATCCTGCATATTCATGTGTCATTTATGGCCCAATCAAAGCCACAACCTAAATCCAGATGAGAATCTATTTCAAGGTTTAAAAATTAATGTTCAGAGATTTTCTACACTCCAGCTGGCTGAGCTTGAGCTATTTTGTAATAAAGAATGGGCAAGAAATACACTCTGCAAATGTGCAAAGCATATTCGAGAAATGCCCCCCAAAACTCAAAACTTGCACAGTATGCAGCAAAAGGTGGTTCTACAAAGTAATTAATCAGGGGGCTGAATACATGTTCACAACAGACTCTATTTGTAAAAATAATGATAATTATTATGAAAACAGCTCATTCTCAGGATTGTGATCTATCAAGGTAAAATCATCTGTGGTGTCTCACACTTAACTTAAATTGTTTCTGCTCAGGAAGAGATAAGTAGTTTAATCTCCCATCTTGCTTCCAGTAAGACAAATAAATATGATCAGAAAAGCAATATCAGTTTATTTCATCATTCACTGTTAAATAATAATAATCAAACTCTTAAAAATTTAATTAACAGATTCACGATCATTCACTACTACAAGACAAAATGTGAAAAGGTTTAAGGAATACTTTTGCATGGAAATAAGGGCTGTCAGACTCCATAGAAACAAAAAGTTTCATAAGCATCTAACATATTTTAGAATGTTTGTACTTAAGTTGTTTTTTTATGTACCACAGTTGCTATTAAGTTTCAAGATTGTATTGTAAAGCATATAACAATGTTATTTCATTAAGAGCTGCTATGAAGTCAAGCTGATTTTGAACTGCTATAAAAAATGAAATAATTACCCACCGCAGTGAAAAACATACATTTACTGAAATCTTTTGGAACATCATATCCCATAAGTCTTTGCCAAAAGTTACTTTGCTTTAGCTGCTGCTGACCAATAAGCTGCTGGTCTTCCTCCATGTCAGCCAATAAAAACTCTGTTGCTATCATTATTTGTATTTTTAGTAAATTGTTCAGGGAACAAAAATGTCTCTCCGCCATGTAAGCTAGTGCCTACAAAGATATTACTATATTCTACATAGCAAAATTAGGCGCTATTTTTGGGCTCGTTTAAAAGATTGCGTCTAAAAATCATAACGTTTTTCTTTCCTTTATTTTAATGAAGTTGTATATGTATTGAAAACAATTGAGTTAGACTGTAATAATATTTGGCTGGTAGATGAAAATAAGTCCTCGAAAGAAAATAAATAAGAAGAATGTATCATTTATGATTAGAAAAAAGTAGTCCCTGTCGTCACAGGGGTGTGGGCGACTCACAGTGTATAAATACGCCGGGTTGTCAAACAGTAAAGTTTCGGCGGACACCTCCAGAGCAAAGTGTCACCGAGACACAAGTAGAGAAGTACTTCAGATAATTAGTGCTGTGGTGGGAAAGGAAAGAAATACCGAAACATATGGTGAACATATCACGCTTGCAAACCCGTGGACTGTCACCTCCCCCTTGAATTCAAATTAATTATAGGGGATTAATATAGAGGGTCAGGAGTGCAAGTCAAGCTCGGACATCATTATCATTATCACTGGTAGGTAAGTACACGTCACCCGGTGCTTGAAATGGAGATATTTCTCCTTAATGTCGTTATATTGAGCATCATGTTGGGATGTGCTGGTGTTTTTCCATAGCTCTGTCTGTAAAGAATGGCTGTGCTTGGCTCGGACACTGAATTGAGCGTTTGTTTGTTTGTTTTCCTCCTATTTAATGCATATTTCCAGCCCCACATCGTCTAAACGCAGCCTTTTAACAGTATGTTCCGAGGATGTTTCCTCGACGATGTTTATGCTGAGACAGGCTCTCTCATTGGTTGGTTGCATCCTCGATAGGCTGCTCAGCACTTCATTAGCTTTACAATTTAATTTCCACTGGCATTTCAGGAGAAAGAGGGATCCTCCACTTGTACTGGCAGCTAAGTAAGTGTACTCTCTGTTCCAGTGGCTTTAGACCAGCACTAATCTCCCTCTATCTCAGTCCATGCAAACCTTTAAGATATACTTCTTGTTCATTCTTCTGTTTGCATATTTGTCTACGCTTTGGCTTTATCATTTTACATGTAAATCAACTGAAAAGGGTCCAGAAGTGTTACACAACAAGGCATTCTACTGGGAGGACAAATCTCAATATTTTGAAGGCAAGTTTCTATTATGCAACTACTGCCTTTCAATATAACACTTCTGAAAGATTATTTTTGCTCTTAATATAATGTGCTGCACACTGTGGGTTTTAACCTGACTCATAGTAGCAAGCACTGCTCCATAACGAGTCCATGTAAACAAACACAACACCTCTGATCCTGCTGACGCTCAGACTTGCAACAACAGACTGTGCAATAATAAAACCAGCTTATTTGTATCTGATGGATAAAGCAGGAAATTTTAGGTTATTTTGAGTCAGATCTGCACATGTGTTTCTATTGTATGAGGTGCAAAATGCATTGGAAAGGCAAATGCTGGTTCCTTCCCTTCAACGATACTAACGTGTTTCAATGAAGCATGTTGAAATGGATTTGTTCCACAGACAATGAAAAAAGACAAGCCCCCCTATTTATAGCTCTTTCACACAACCCCGATCCCCATCTTTCTCCTTCAAAAGAAAGGAGAGTTTAAATTCCCTTTGCTGACCGTCACTCCTGCAGCCCTGTAGCCAGCCTGTGCGAGCTTTATCTCTAATAACATTAGAGTTGTCTTTAATCTGAGCCGCCTTTCTAATCTTAACCGCTGAATCTCCATCTGTCAGGGAGGTAAACGTGAGGAACTGCTGTATTTGTGCCTTCATCCAGGTTTGGGAGGGAGGAGAAAGGACGAAGGTGCATGCTGGGAAGTTGTGTTCCAGCTACCAAACGTCCTGCCATTTTCTGATTTCTAACAAACAGTTCCTGGTTTTGCTCTGTGGGTTGTTTTTTTTTTTTTTGTTGTTGTTGTTTTTTGAGTATTTTTGCATGCAGGCCATTATTTCAGTTTGCATTCCCATGCTGATGAATGGATTCTGAAGCATTAAGCTAGAAGCACTTTATGGGATCACATTCAGATTATTCAGGATTTATGAAGCTCATCAAAGGCAGCATCTGTTCCATCCATCAGCGTGTCTCACATTTGATGGACTTGGAAAAGTGAAATGATCCATTTATAGTTGCTGATTCAGGAAAAGAGTCATGTTTGTCTCACAACCTTCAAGCATTGGATTAATTATTTATTGTTAATACAAGTAAATATAGATACGCATTCACTATTGGAATCTGTATCAACTTTCATATATTTAAGCTCCTCTTACCTTAGCAGTCCTGGTGATTGTCTTTTAAAAGCACAGTGCCAGTAAGAGGATCACACACAAACCTGGGCATGCATATTTTTAATGCAGGGCCCTTAAAAGGCCACTTTTTTTTGGGGGGGGGGGGGATTTTTAAAAGAAGAATTGAGTGCACAAGAAGAAAGTTGTAAAATTTCTTTAATCTTCATAGTCAAAATTATATTTACATACCCCTCCAACCCCCACTAATATTTGTTTTAATGTCTGCATGTGGTTTGTCTGCAAGTTGCATATAACCACATGCTTTGCATGATTTTGACTGGATATTTAACCCCATTTCAAATCACATTTTGTAGAGCCAATTTAAACTGGTTGGTGTCCTGCTGTCGACTCAGCAGAGTCATTAGATTTTCAAATGTGTGGAGGTTGAGACCTCTCCAGAAGCTTAATGTCTGCCTGCTTTATCCATCAAAGCCAGTTTTGATGTGTTTGGGATCATTGTCCTGTTGGAACATCCAACTGTCTTCAAGCTTCAACCATCTGACCTAAACTGTCACCTTTAGATGAAAGGAAACTGGGTTGAAATTATCAGGAACCTTCAAACTCAGCTAACATGTTTAAACCAAAGTCCTTCTGGTCAAAGGAGACAAAAATTGACCTTTTTTGGCCACAATGACAAGACACACCACTGGCTGTCAAGCATGGTGGTGGCAGCATCATAATGTGGTACTACAAGGAACAGCTGCCCAGCTTCTGTTGGCTGAAGCAAACGCTAACCTGAAACTCAGGGGATGGGGCCTTTTCAGTCACGGTTCCAAAACCGCAGAACAAGTTGCGTTTAAATATTAGATGGGCTTCTTTTCACACTGTTTTTAAGTGTTTATTAAAAACACACATTTTCAGTGGCTTTTGACAGTGTGAGTTGGTTTGTTTTTTATTTTAGTCATTTCAGTCTTTGTAGTCCATTTATTCTGCTTTTTATAGCTATTTCCTGTTCTATTTTATAATTACAGTGGACACCTGCCTATTCACAGATTTTTTATTTTTTTTTCCCCTGTGGAACGCAACTCAAAATTATATGCTGAAAATTCACCTATTCATGTTTGGTTTTTTTTGTTTGTTTGTTTTTTTTTGTTTGTTTGTTTGTTTTGTTTTTTTCCCCATCGACACCTAAAATATTTGAAAGAAAATGCAGCTTGGGAAGCAGAAATGTCTATTTATGTCAATGTTACATGACATGCTATTAGCAGCCAATCCAACAGAGCCATTCGTTTTCTTTGGCGCTGATCGGCTGTACCCGCGAGAGTGGAGATAAAGAGGACAGTGGATGTTGGCTACGACAGTAGTGCTAAGATGGTTTCCACTGTGGGTATTAATGCATATTCACATATTTGGTGTTTGGACTATTAAAATAGGCAGTCATAAGCGGGTCTCAAGTATTCACAGGTGGCTGTGACCCCTCACCCCTGCAAATACAGAGGGTCCATTTGTCTTGGTTTGATCTGTTTTATTGTACTGCACTTTGTCTAAATAGTTTGCCTTATAAATGAAATGGCTTTGGATAAGGAGGACGGCATCAAATGACTTGCATTCAACAGACAGATCTTCAAAACCTGGTTACAGTGGGTGTTCCAACAGGAAACGCACATCAAAACTTGTTTTGGAAGAGTTAAAATAGACTAATATTAAGCTTCTGGAATGCTCCCGTATCAATTCAACCTAATCAGTGGAAACTGCTTAAAAAGAAAGCCAGGTCTGTGCTAGAATACTAATCTATTCTACCTTTTCTAATAAAAAGAGAGGTTTACTATTATTGCTATTAGAATATTAGAATTATGTCTGTACATTGTTATGACAACCAAATCATGCAATTTCTGTCCAACTTTGAAAGGACTTTTTTTCCCCAAAAAAACTGGTTGTGTATATTTGTGTATATATATATATATATATATATATATATATATATATATATATATATATATATATATATATATATATATATATATATATATATATATATATAAAATCTCATCTCAGACTTGGCTTACCGTTTCTGGCATATAGGAATGTGATTTCTTGTTTTCCTCTGCCAAACATCAGAGTAACAGTTTTCTTGTGTCTCAACAGCTGGAACGTCTAGAGAACTTAAAAACAGCCAGCTCTGCCTGCCCTGTCCCTGCCTCTGAGATGCCCTTGCGAATATGACGCTAAAAGATTCAACGACTTTTCAGTAAGCCGGAGGTACAAACTGTACATCTGTGCTGCCTACCTTTAAACAGCATCCTCTAACACTTTGTTCACACAGCGGCACTAACCTGATGCAGCCATGCATCTAGAGGTCAAGGTCGCCCTCAACTTTATCGTGTCCTACCTGTACAACAAGCTTCCTCGCCGTCGAGCTGACCTGTTCGGCGAAGAGCTGGAGAGGATACTGGTCTCCCGTTTTGAAGGACACTGGTATCCTGAGGCTCCCCTCAGGGGATCTGCTTTCCGCTGCATTCACTTGGGGGCACCAAGGGACCCTGTGGTGGAGCTAGCCGCCAAAAGAAGTGGACTGGACACGGAGGAGGTGCATGCTAATGTCCCCGCGGAGCTCAGCGTGTGGATCGACCCTTATGAGGTTTCCTACCAGATTGGAGAGAAGGGGGCGGTGAAGGTGCTTTACCTGGAGGACCCTCCAGGCCTCGGTTGTGACAGCGAGAGGGCTGAGGTGGTTAACGGAGAAGGTAAAGGAGAGGCAGAGGCTGAGGAGGCCAAGAGCTTGGGGTTTAATCCAGATGCTCAGGTGTTTGTGCCAATTGGAAGTCAAGCATCTCCAGCACTCATGCCATCCCTCTCAAGCTCTCCCACACCTTTGACAGCTCAGCCTGGGCTCTTTAGCTACCCTAGCTCCAGCACACCTCCTGACCCTGGGGTCCATTCATCCAACACTTCCTCCCCTTCTCCTCCCAGCAGCGGGTTGCCCTACCTCCCTACTCAGCAGCCCCCTCCAGCTCTACCTCTTGCCCGTCCACAGCCCATCACCTTCACCACCGCAAGCTTTGCCGCCACCAAATTTGGTTCCACCAAAATGAAGAAGTGCAGTGGTGCCGGGTCGCCGGCCAGCTCCGGTGTCATTGTGCCACCTTCACAGAGGATGCTCTCCCGCTCTCCCACCACCATTTCGGCACCAGAGCTGCTGAAGCACAAGCCCCTGTCTCTCTCTTTGCACTCCCTTGGAGGTCCAATCCCCAGCCAGCTGTCCCCCAGCGCCAAAGAGTTCGTCTACCCAGGATCCCCGGGCCCCTTTTTCTTTGACGCGGACACCCAACCCATGCAGCCGCAAGCCAGCCCGTTCCAACCCTCACACAACATCAGCTCCAATCAAACCTTCGATCCATTCGCCAGCCCTTCTCCTCAAAGCGTGGGCATCCTTAGCAGCAGCGGAGGAATCCCTTACGTGGAGAAACCACCGTTTGACGGTTTAGGAAGCTACAGCCTGCAATATCCAAGCCAGTCTTTCCAGCCTGTGGTGCTGGCCAACTAAGCCTTCGTTTGGAACAAAAACTGCTGGGGGCAGAACTGGGTGACTCTCCACGTGTTTTCAGTTTTTCTAACAAAATATAATGCTAACACACATCAAGAGTGGGTTTTGCTACAGAGATTAAAAAAATAAATATCTCCACTGATCATTTTATGTTATGTATCTCTATAACCCTCCTGTTTGACCTTGCCTGGATTCATTTCTGTTCTCCCTTACTTTGCATTGACATTAACGTTGACCGCTGGGGGGTGAGTTTCTTTCTACCTTCAGTTCTTGCAATTCTTTTGTGACGTGAAACATTTATGTTCCTCTATTCCGACGGACCCGTCTCTAGAGCAGCTCCATTTTGCACTGCACTGTCATGCTGTGAAAAAAGGACTTCGCCAAGTCCTGCAGGGAACGACTGCTGTGGAAAACTCAGCACTTTGCTCCGCAATCTGCTCTGCCCTACTTGCCACAAATACACAGGAGAAGGCGGGGTGAGGTGTGGGTGGGGGGAGTTGCTTTGCTGTCTGTGTAGTCCTGCTCCGTTTTGTTATGGTTTGATCGGGGGAACGGTTGTTTCCGTTATCGTCGGATGCATGTGTATTGAAGGCTTGTTATCAGTTGAGGGAATGAATGATGGGCGAGCAGAGGGAAAGGGCAGCGTTGGAGAATGTATTGTTTGTCAAGAGGAAATTACTGGAGGAAACCTTTTGAATGTAAAAGAGAAATGAATCACAGTTTTAACAATGCTGATACCTCTAATAAAAAACACAGGGAAGCGTGCAGACACAAATGCACCATATGCATCGACGTGCACGATGTTCCAGTCAGCAGTGTGTGAAGGTGAATGGGAGAGGAGCAGGAGGTTGGGGAGGGGATGCAGCAGCTAAGCAGTACGGATTGTGATAAATGGCTTAGCATGACTTTGACTATGAAGGAGAGGTTTTCCTCTGCATGGAGGAAGAGGGAGGGAGACGGGAGAGAAACTTCTAGATGAGCGAGCTGCCTCTGCGTCGTCCAGGGCGTACTGGCTCAGGAAGCGCCGCGTTGACACCCAGAGCACGTTTCTGGTGAACTAAAACACTACACTATTCTCTTCTCTCCTCTTGAAATTCTCCTGCTGTCTCCTTCTCAAGCTGTTGCAAGAAAAGGAAACGTAACTATACAGTCCAGGTTGCTCCGTCTCTCCTCGGCTGCAAAAAAAAAAGAACCAATGTCTGTGTGCACGGCTTTTTCAGACATGTGACTCTCCCAGCATTTTATGTGTAAGGTTGTATGTTGTCACTGGTTACCGCAGGGAAAGGTTAACCTCCATGTCCAGCCGTTCAGCACTTTATCACTGGGTCTCCTGATGTCACCGCAGCCATCAGCGTTAAACCCATCTTTTACCCTCGCTTAGTTGTTGCACATTTTTATTCAGATGACGTGAAATGCGTTGGAAGATTATTAGATTAGCCTAACTTGCATTTCATTGTTAGAAAGATCCCATCAGACCTTTTTCTTAGCTATTTGAGTATTTGCTAGAAGTGTAGCTATTTTTTTTGTTTGTTTGTTTGTTTGTTTGTTTGTTTGTTTGTTTGTTTGAGTTAGAATTTTTGTTGAATTTGGCGTAAGGACCCCAGAATTGTTTTGTTTTTGCCTTTCTTTTTTGAGAAGATTTAGGACATTAATCCTCCCTGAATGGCCTCAGTTTAGATTTTTTTTGGAAATGACCCTTTGCATTTATATTTGACTCCAGGATTGTGTATATAAAGTTCTCATGTTCAAATTCTTTAGTTTTGTACATCCTGAAGATTCCCCCCCACTTTTTTTTTTTTTTTTTTTTTTTTTTTTTTTTTAAATGCATCATGAATATATGCAAAATGAGACAAAATAAAGATGTAAAGAATAAAGTATTGAATGTGTATTGTACCTTGTACAGTATTTGTCTCGTAAAAGACGGGTAAATGTATTCTCTTCTTGAGTTTGGGTATTAGGAAGTGAACGTTTACAGTGAGGATTGTGCAGGAAAAAGATTGCAGATATCATTTCTGTGCCCCTGGGGAAAATAGTACTATTTTACAAAGTAAACCAAAAATCGTCACAGTTAAGGATTCTATCCCCTTTTTTATATATAACCTTTAAATTCCTGTCCATTATGTGGCCACACCTTCTTTTACTCCTTAACCTCCAGGGTTTTGCACTTTCTGTAACCTGACATGCAGTGCTTTGGAGAAGAGTTCATCGTTTTGAACTTTTCCACATTTTGTCACATTGCAGCCACAAACTTCAATGTATTATTGGGGGGAGGCTTTTTGTGACAGACCAACACAAGGTAGTGCATCATTGGGTAGTGATAGGAAAATGGTTTTTTTTGTTTGTTTCTTCAGATAAGCTACTGGAAAATGTGGAGCCTCTAGCAGGCATTTTTCCAGGATGGCTCATGTTCTCCCATTAACTCTGACCAGCTTCTCCCTCCCTGTTGATGAAAAGCACCCCCACAGCATGATGCTGCCACCAGCATGTTCACCAAGGGGATGGTGTGTTCAGGGAGATGTTCATATTTAGTTTTCTGCCACACATTTTGGTTTGCATGTAGATTAAAAAAAAAGTACATTTTTAGTCTCATTTGACCCGAACATGTTCTTTCACATGCTCATAGTGCCTCCGTTATGGGTTGTGGCAAACTGGGCTTGGTATGACTCTCTCTCAGCACCGACTTTATTCTAGCCACTCCTCCATTAAGGTAAGATTTGTGGAGAAGGAGCTGAATAACAATGCAAGCCACTTTTTTTTATTATTATTTTTTTTTTTTAATTATTTTTTTTATTTATTTATTTATTTTTTTTTTTTTCAGACAAAATTGAAAACTATCTGTTGGGTATCAACATGTTTGTTTGGTCTATCCTTTTAAATCCCCCAAAATTACATTAAAGTTTGTAGCTGTGATGTGGCAAAATGTTGAAAAGGATAGTCAATTCTGTTGCAAGCCACTGTAGTCAACTTATAACTAAAGTCTATGCTTGGACATGACTTATTTTACTAGGAAAAATCCTCAAATTTCAATTTTATTATTCCCTGCTGGGACCTTTTCGGGTTCTTAAACTAAAGCCATATTCCCTGCCGTCTTTGCTTACACTGATGCTCATTCTTCTGCCCTGCAGTCTGATGCCATAATTTTTACACCGCCCTTCAAGATTCAAGGGGTCTCTACCTCTCTGCACCCTAGAAAACAAACCCAGTAATTGCTTTGAGTAGGAAGATGCAGTTGTGAGGGATGTGGGAGGATGGAGGAAATAAAGTGAATGTGGTCCAGATCTAATTGTCAACCCTGGTTTAGGTAGCCTGCAGAAAAGAGAAACTTTCAATTCCATGCACATCTGGAAAAAAAGAAAATTTATTTGGTTTTCCTTCACCTCTTGATTTTGATGTGGAAAGAACTGCATTGGATGGTGTTTAAATCCAGGCTGTTCTAAAGCAGGGTTGATAATTGATGAAGATGGAATATATATATATATATATATATATATATATATATATATATATATATAATTTTTTTTTTTTGTATTCTGATGTCCTTTGCTTGTACCACTGTGTGCAGTTTATTTTACACCTGGGACTATTTAATTGTGATAAAAGAATCTTATTTTCTATGTAAACTTTAACATGTAAAAGTAAAATAGAATAAGAGTTTAAATATATAAATAGTGCTCTGTTTCCTCCCTGTATTTTATTTCTTTCCTATTTTGTATCTGATCTGTACACCCTGTAGATGTCCGATGAACCTTTCACTACTGAAATGCAATGACCTGTTTTCTGTGCTGCCCCTTCGGGAAATGGGGACTTACTACTGCAGTTTCTTATTGTATCAGATTCTTTTTTTAAGTTTATAATAAAAAGCAAGACTGGCAGAAAAAGAAGCATGGAAACCAACGCATCCCTGTCGTTCTTTCTGTTAACAGCTGAACCTTTTACTGATCAAACGTAATCTGAAAGCAGATTCCCGTGAAAGGCTGGATGATTGATAGCAGTGTCGAGTAATGAGTCCTCTTATTGCAGTCAACAAATTCAAGCCATGTTTGATCAATAATTCAAAGCAAAAATGAGGATTCTTAGATGATGAGCTGCCAGATTGCTCACCACCCACATCAGCTGGACTCATCCCAGCAGATATTACTTTACATTTCATCAGCCAGCACTCTGTCAGTCAGTATGTCTCCTACCGCAAAGACAGCCAAAAGATTGGCTTGTTCATCTGAGAGAAGCGGTGCAGACCAGTAGCATGTACGGGTAAAACATTAACATGCAAGACCAGGATTCTATTCATCTTTGTCTCTCCTTTTTTCCTTCATTATCCAGCTTGTTTGCTTCCAGTTCTTTCTTCTCCTTGTCCCTAACCCTCTAATCTCCCCCCTTTTTCAGGGGGCTCCATCCTGCACAGACACACACCCATCCCGCATGTCTTTCAGGCTGCTGCTGTTATGCAACGCAGCTCCACCGTGTGTGCCGATGTGATCATTACGCAACATCTCCTCTCCTCTGGAATACTGATGAGCAGCAACACTGAAACAAGGGATGAGATAGACGGAAACACAGCTGCCTGACAGAAAAAATGTGATCTCATCTTGTATGTGTGTCCACCTACATGCTCAGGATGATTGTGCTCTGCTGATAAGGGTTAAGGATGAAACCTTTGTCCTCCTACAAAACCAGTTTCTTTGTTGTCTCTCAGTACCAGGGCCGGCTCAAGGTTGAATAGGGCCCCGAGCCGGCTCACCCTGCTGTATTATTTGTACACTATTCCACTGAAAACAATATGTTTTAAGAGTTAACTCGTGAGCCAACAAGGAGTTCCTTTAACTATTAATTTCCTTTATTTATAAATGAAACCAAGGTCAGTTAAAAGGTTTATATGAGTTTAGAATAAACTGTCGAAATTGGGATTGTTTTTCTTGCCGTCATGTCGACTGTACTGTGTTTCGATAAAAGCTCAGTAGAGTTCAGGAAAGAGACCCTGTTTAATTAGTAGTGTTTTCAAGCACATTTGGAAAATTGTCCATTTTTACTGAGAATTGGTTGGAAAATGTAACTATGCATATAAAAAGTGACCCCTGGTCAGAAATAAACAGAGGAAACTGATAAACTATAACAGAATTTTAAACAATTATTTTTACTGCTTCTTAAAAAGAAATATCCAACATTTTGATTAGCACAGGTATTTTGGTTTTGATTGAAAGACTTAAGTACAAATACAGAATAAACACCTCCTACTTTTAAGTTTTCAAGTGCATATCATGCTGAATATTATACATTTTTGCTGTTTTTCTTTTTATAGGCTTTAACAAGGATTTACCAGGGCATTACCCTGAGGCGCTGCAGTTTTTGGGCTCCCGAAAGAGGAGTTTTCTGATTTTAATGCATTGATATTTGACAGATTCCCAAAGAAGTGCAAGGCCATACATCAAGGTATTTGATGTAGCCTATACAAAAATCAGGACTCAAATTCTGATGGGTTTTTATTATTATTATCATCATTAAGTGCTTTTAGTATTCAGTTATGTGCAACACTTTTGTGTCAACTGTGGCTGTATGTATGATAGGGGTGGAGTGGACAATCCTGGTCCTTGAGGGCCCATGTTTTAGATGGTACCTACTTGAACACACCTGGCTCATGTACCACGAACTGGTCTTTGAAGAAAGTTGGATTTTGTGAAGCAATTCCTTGCAAAGAGCCTTTCAAAGGAGTGGCTCATTTCTTAAATTGAACTATTTTAAGATGCCAGCCTGAGGTAAATAATCTCATCCAAGAAACAAAGCATGTCCCAGTTAAGGGAAAACATGGATATGTCAGATGACAATATGTGATATCTGCATATCAATTAGGTACTGCACATGTACTTTCCTGCACTCTTCTCCTTCTGCCTGTTCTCCTCACTCAAAGAAGGAACAAGGCAGAGGTTGTGTGCATCATTTGATATGACTCAGAGCTCGACTTGCTGCTGCAGCTGAGTTCCTATCGCTCGTGTCAAGAATCTGGTCAAAAGATTCAGTTTGTTTGTGAACGTCAAAACCCACCTTTCAATGAACTCTTCTACAGTTAACAGTAAGACAACTTCTGGTCTATGATGTATTGTCTTTGTACTCAGAGGTCTGGTTTTCTGAGTTCGCAATTGCAAATACAACAAGAAAACCCTCCGGAGACGGAATTCCATCTGAAACAGTCAGAGGTTGAAGAGCAGCCCCAACTCCAGTCACCCCCACCGCTCCCCTGATTATAAAACGTAGTGGTGGAAGTTGTAGTTATGGACTATCTATTACCTTTTCCAGGGGTTTGTATCTCCTTAAACCAGCAGTACAGATTACACTATAGAACTTCTATTTGTGAACAAGATCCTTTACTGCTCATATGGATAAATAGAGACAAATACACCGTTACAAGTTTGCACTGCAAACAGTAGTTAGCACAACCACTAGCAGATCCTACTGGTTTTCAAGTTTGCAGTCATAACATACTCAACTTATTTCTTCTGAGACAAACTGAATGCACTAATATAGTGTTTGTGAAGTCTAGGACCCTTGGGTGCCCCCTTCTGGCCTAGTTGCAATTAGCAGCAGCTTAGTACGCTTATCCCTTGGGCCAGCTCTGCTGCAGCCTCTCGATGACTCATCACAACCGGAGCGCACGTCATTAAATTCCACTTTATTTTATATGCATATAACAAGGTACAGTTACATAGTATGACAGCTTCATGTATCAGATAGTGGGATTACAAAAACATGTTTATATAAAAAGAGAAGAAAGCAAAACACATGAAAACATTTGAAGATTTTTTTTCCCAGAAGTACAGGACTGCGACGAGTAAACAATATTGAACAGATCCATTTCAACCTGATTACAGGATATAGCTTGTTACTGACTGAGAAATTAAACTGACAGCCAGATTTTCAACTAATAACATTACTAATCTCTTCTTGAATATTCTCTTTTTCAAACATCTTGAATAAGTTCTGCTTTAAAGATCTTGATCACAAAAGATTTGGTTAAAGAGGATCAAATTGTAACAATCATCGACTAAGTCCATGATTGACTACTGCTATTTTCCTTTCCAAAAAATAATACAAGCTGCCATGTGTATACATCTGTATAAGTAATCTCATATCATTTTCTTACGTTATAAATTATTTTTAAAGGTGCTTCACATCAGAATGAAAGAGACAGCTACATGCTGTGTGTGTGGTATTTTCTGAAACATATTTTTCTTTTATACTAAAAGTGCCTTGATGGCATTAAATTTCAATCATTTATTAGGTCAAACATGTTTTTATTCAGTTAAAAAAAATATTTGCACTCCTCAGCTGCAGCACTGTCCAAAAGGCATAAAGAAAAACACACAATGCCTAAAAATGTCTTTTATACTACACCATCAAGAAAGTTATTACCCTTTATGAAAACACAGAAAGCACCAACTGATCCAGTGTATGATATTGACATAATTCAATTCGTAGTAAATAGAAGTCAATCTTTAGAATAGTTAGAAAAAGATACCGCTTTCAGAAGATGCTTGCAGAGACAGATGGCGCTGTTGTGCCCATCATCAGCAGAGGACATTGGGGTTGTTGTTGTTTTTTTTTTTTAACAGAACAAGTATCTTAGGCATCCAAAAACACATCCTATCTTTAGTGATGGTTTTACAGACATAAGTACACTTGGTGTGACATTTACAAGAGAAAATAAAGACGAGCTTTACTGGATTCATGCATTAGGATCCTTAAGGAAAGAGGACCAAAACTGGAAGCACAATGACTTTGGGACATTTCTATTTAGTACATCATAGCACATTTTACAGATAACATTGTTACTTAAAATGAAACAGGCATTACATAACAGAGTATTATTGCCACATTAATTATCTGTCCAAGAATACGGTGACAATGAGCCCAAAC
Organism: Anableps anableps; assembly: GCA_014839685.1. Classification (NCBI taxonomy): domain Eukaryota; kingdom Metazoa; phylum Chordata; class Actinopteri; order Cyprinodontiformes; family Anablepidae; genus Anableps; species Anableps anableps. The sequence continues at coordinate 8,760,519 of CM026083.1, forward strand.
CAGCCAATTACAAAATGTAGAAACCCCTAACAGTCTGTGATGCTAAATTAGAAACAGGTTCAGCCACTTTAGCAGAAGGAATTCAACCAAAGTTTGCTTCAGTAAGAACCAACCTGCGTTTTATGTGCTTTCTGCTTCAACCAACCCAACTTTAGCTCTGCTAAAATTTATCCAATCAGAATGGGAAGTAGAGCCAGCCCGAGGCATAAGCAAACTAAACCACTGCTTTGGGCCCCCAGGCCAGCAGGGGGCCCCCAAGAGCACTTAAATTATCGCACTACTTACAGTTTATAGATTTTAGAAGCCAATGTTTGCGGTCATGTTTATGAGAGATCATGCGATTCTTAAAGAGCAATTTTCATAACTTTAAGCTTAAGAGAACTTAAAATTCTTAATTTTCAAATTAATTTCAAATGAGTTTTTATATTAAAAAAGACAAATAAAACTTTTAATCAAAGGGAACTTTAGTTCAATAGCTAGATTGGAGTAAAATTAAAACTATAAATTCATCATTTTATTACTTTTTTGACAGATTTACACTTTTAACATTAACTTAAAGTTATGTTTTATTTAAAAAAAAACATACAAAATGTGTTATGTGTCTTCGTACAAGGTGAAATTTAGTTTGACGGTCATGTTAGATTCACAGTTTATTGCTGTTAAATTTAATCATTTCTATTTTAGTATAGATTGCCATAGATTTGGTTTTTAAGATTTTATGTGTCTGAGGTGGGGGGGTCGCATTCATGCACATTGCAGCCGCTGCCAGAATGTATAAGTCAGAAAATTAACCACAGAATTTATCGAGATTTATCCTCCTCTAAAATATATTATCCTAAATTATCCCCATTTTTAAAACAAATTGTTGCATTTAATGAACAGCGAACATGTTTCCTGTTGGGAGATTAAATTACAATTGGGCCCCCAAATCAAATCCTGATAGGAAGTTTTGGATGAGGTAAAGCAGAGTGTCCTAAGCATCTATCCAGGAGGAAATAACAAAGACAGTTAGAAATCTGTTTGAAAAACATCCAAAAGCACAGTTTATCCATTGAATTCCCTGCTCAGTCATTGGTTTCATAGTATAGCTATTTCTTAAAGAAAAAAAAAAAAAGATTTTGTCCTTCATATTGTTATAGATCACAATTTACAGATGTGTTATTACCATCAGAAAGAATACAGCACTCGCTATTTGGCAAACATTAGGATATTATTGGGTTAACAAAGACACAGTCAGAGTCCCTGTCTTAGGAAATAGAAATTATGATACAGACATATTTACAAGCACGCAGGCTCTGGGTCCTGGCTACATGTTTAGAAGAAAAACCCCCCAGAAAAAATCAATCCTGTCAAGACACCTTTCGTGGGGAGACAGTGACTCTAGCGCCCTCTACTTGCAATGCGCAGTAAAATAAACATCTCTACATTTTAACATACCCCTCCACAGGCGAGGGCCACTGAGTTTGTCACACTGAGACCATCAAACTGACATAAAAACAGAAGACTTTTTTTTTTTTTTTTCTTGATTTGTAAAGTCTTCATTTTCACCAACTCAGGTCTTATTAGACGCTCTGATAGCCTCAGCGGCTTTAAACTTTAACTCCCCACGCCCCTCCCCAATCCCCCGTGTGGAAGCTGCTGTTTTTTTTCCCCTTCTGCGGTTTTATGGTAATCAAGATGGCTCACTGCTACCTGTTCTCACACGGCAAATATGTGTGTGAGTTTGTGTGTTTTTTTAAGGAAAAAGTGCAATGATTAATTACACACACTAAGAACACACAAAACACGACGCGTACACTGGGAAGAACTGGGACTGAAGCCCACTGATAACGGCCCACCCTGCCTTCCTCTGATCCCTCCATCTTTACGCTAGAAGTACCGACATGAATCTAACTCCGGCTCTTTATTTAACTTGACTGAGCCTGTTCACGACTTGGTCCTCTAAGAAGCAGTGTGTGGTGATAAAACTGAGGTGTGTGTGTGTGTGTGATTCTGCTGCACCAGCTTGCTGTTTACATTTTATTTCCAGGGATAAACCTGTGTTTCCCCACCACCCACAGTCCACCTCTTTTTTCAGTGTAGGAGCCAGGCGCTCTCCACAGGCCTTCCTGCGACCACCGCTCCCATCGCACCCCACCACCTAACAGTGTGTGTCCAAAACTCCAGCATCATGTTAAGAGGCATCAGCTGGAGCTCGACTGCAGCGACTGGAGGTTGGTGAAGACAACAGTGCAAATTTAGGTTTGTGTCTGAGTTGGGATTCTGCAGGGAAGGAAGTTCTGCTTCTGTCTCATTGATGCTTCATGGATCCTAGATTTCTTTTTATTTCGTTCTTTTTTTTGTTGCTGTTGTTGTTTCTTTTTTTCCTTTCTTTTTTTTTTTTTTTACAGAGGGCCATACTTGGCTTCGTAGCGGGCCAAGATGTTCTTGCAGCGCCCGCAGTCCTTCCGCAGCTCAGCAACCTGCTGCCTCAGCGCAGCGTTTTCCCGCTCCAGGAAGGAGGCGCGCACTGTGATCTGGTTTTCCTTCAGCCGCCGTGCATCGCGAGAACGCTTTGCTGCCAGATTGTTCTTCTTCCTCCTGGACCAGTATTTCTCATCCTGGGGGAATTAGTGAAAAACAGAAAGACACAAAGTAAACGACTGGATGATATTGGCATTGTATGATGAACAGAATTTGTACTGTATGTAATTGGATCTGAATTAACAATATGGTTGTTTGCACTGGAATTAATGGGAGTCTATAAGCCAGGATATGACCTGGACCAGTTTGTCTTGCATAGTGCCTTTTAATGAACTATGTTATCATTTTGTGCTATACAGACAAACTGAGTTGAAATAAATTGAAGTAATTATAACTGAATTAAAACAGGACTAAACTGAATTGTTCATCTTAAACAATAACAACTGAACACTGTTCCATTTCCAGGCGCTCAAGCAGAAAAAAAACATTGCCTTTAATATTAAAATCTACACTCTGACCCAAATCGTTCATTGACCAAAATCTATTCCCTTTAAGGAGAAAAAGCCATCTCTTTTTAGATTTAGGGAAGCTATATTTTGAACTAACCTACCTTTTGTTCATCAGGAACAAACACTTTCTTGGCTTTCTTGATCATTGGCTGGGGTTTCAGCTCCTCGTCAGAAAACTTGTGCTTGCGGGGGTTGAACAGCTCGCCGCCAGGAACGCTGGACAGGACCAGGTCTGTGGGATCGGGCTGGAAATTGATGTCCACCTCAATGGCATCTGGGTCGATGGGGGAGGGTGTGTTTCTTTCTGCAGTTTTACCATCTGCGGGTTCAGAGGGAAACACTGAGTCTGGATGCAAGAGAAGCCATTTTGATAAAATGCTATCAATCATATCAATGTTTTTGTTAAAAAATGCACAAAATATGTGGCCTAAAAATATTAGTCTACTGGTACATGACATAGGGAGGATTAAAATACACAGTGCCTTGTAAAACTGTATAGGTTATTGGGATTTTATGATATGCACCAACACAAAATAACATAACTAAAGTGGAAGCAAAATGACAAACGGTTAATAAAATGTTTCAAAAATAAACATCAGAGAACTGTGGCATACATTTGTGTCCCTTGTGGCAAACGGCAAACAGGACTTCTTATGGCTTTCTTTCAGCAATGGTTTTCTTCTTGCCACCTGCAGCTTTGCCATATTCTTTCCATTATCAGACAATAGAGTTAGTAGTGCTGCATTAGACGTTCAAAACTTGGAATACTGTTTTAAAACCTGACACTGCTTTAAAATGATATTGCTCCATGTAGCCCTGGCCAGTCTGTCATCTTTATTGGCCTTCATGATGCTGTTTGTTCACTATTCGTAACTAAACCTCCGAGTTTCACGCAGCAGCTACCCCATGGGTTTTGTCCTACCCCATGAAATTCATGTAAAACACATTGAAGTTTGTAACGTGACAAAATGTAATGGGAAAAAAATGCAGGAGTGAATACTTTCACAAGATGCTGTATGTAAAACTACATTGTAACTATTTTTTAGCTCTTTAAATTAATGATTTATGGTCAAAATCCGTTCTTATTTTGGCACCATTCCTTTTGTTATGGTGTGGCAACAAACTTTTGTTTTTATTTAGTCTTATTCATGTCTAATTTTAATATCTATGTCTTAAACAGTTTTAGATTCACAGCTTAGTGTAATAACCGCCTTATTTAGTGAATGTCTGAAAGCTATAGACTGACTGGCTGCTGATTTGACTGTGCATTTATGCATGCAAAGTGATGGTCAGATGTTAGCTTACAAGCAGCATCAGAAAAATTCCAGTCCTCGGTTTTCACTTTTATGGCACTAAGCTGTAATTTTCCACTTAGTTTAATTCGATTATTTAGAAGAAGAGTAAATCCAAACAGAAATAATAAAATAAATAATTCCATCACTTGCTAATGTTTAACAAAAAATAAAAAAATAAAATAAAAATCAGAATTACTTGCCTGTTTTCTTCACTTTCACTTCTGCTGGAGCTTCCTCAGTCAACGATTCCTCTTCTTGTCCTTCCTCCGGTTCATCTTCTTCTATTTTGGCTGGCTGCAACGTAGTGACCGTCACGGTTTCCTCCGCATCCGAAGTGGCCTCGGAGGGAGAAGGGGCGGGCAGTGCTGAAGGAGAGATTTCAGCGGCGGCAGCAGCCGGAGGGGCAGTGACTGGTGCGGCGGGAGCCAAAGTGATCGCCTTGGAAACGGGTTTGCCTTTGGTGTCCACTGAGGTAAGAGTCCTCTGTAGCTCCTCTTCCTCTAGACTGACAGGGATCCCGTTCTCCAGGAGAAATTCGTCCAGGTCCATGTACTCCAAGTGGAAGGTCTCGCCATCGTAAGGAATGGTTTTCTCCCAGATGGCTGGGGTCAGGGAGGCCGACACTCCGGCACCCCCACCACTACCACCACCACCTCCTCTAGAGCCTCCACCAGCACCGGATGCCACAGTGCCACCTCCTTCCACATCCTCAGAGGAGCACTGCTTCTCCTTCTCTAATTCTGCATAAAGAACAAAATTAAAAAGAAAGTTAAAGATATTAACCAGTGGAGAAATGGTTTCTCTGACAAATGTAAACTAACAATAAAAAACACAGCTAACTAATGAAGCAAACATTTCCAATGCAGCATTTGACAAAATCCAGAATTTTTAAGAGAAGGAACCTGCCTTCTCTGTTCTCTGTGTATTTTGTTGATGACATCACAAAAGGCACAAGAACTGAGCTGGTCCGCTTGCATTACTATTCATAAAGAAAGACAAGTGACTTCTGACAAATTTCGACGTAGATTTTAAACCATTTTCAGCAGGAGTAGCAAGAGATGCCGCAATTTCGCAGGAAGGACCTTTTGGACCTGCCTCCAGAATGTTTTTTCAAAGGCCACTTTAATTCTTGGGTTGGCACACCACAATGCTTTTATTATGCTGTCCTTTTTTGCACAATGAGGTTAAGGCAGGGCTGGGATGGACATTAAAAACTGGCACTATCTGATGGGGGTCAGCAAATTTTGTATGACTAGCCATTGCCACCCTTTGCCCTCATTTTAAGTAACACTGCCTAATCAAATGCATTGACTAGACCGTATCTTTTTTAAAAAAACTTTCAAAATGATCGTTGAAGATCTTTGATTATGAAATCTGTCTCTTCCTTCCTTAAAAAAAATCTCACGTCATCCCTCGCTGGAGCCATACAAAATAGAAATCAGCAATAAAGGAGGGTTTTGATTAAAAACAAACAATAAAGGCTAGAAAATCCAGCTGCAACAGCAAAACAATATAAATACACAAGAAATCTGATCACTGCCTAGTCTGATGTCACTAGCGGCATAAATGAAACTGGTCCTCCAGCTGGTAGATTTTATCTTGATAAAATAACAGCTTAAAACAAAACACCAAAACAAAAATTACATGTTTATAGGTGACAAACTGATATATTTAACAGAAAAGTCTGGTTGTCAGCTTTAATAAATAGGCTGTTTTTACTGTACACACATGCACAACAGCAGAGATGTATTTATAGATGAACAGGGAGTGGGTGGTGTCATATACAGTCAAAAACTGTGTAAACAAAGGGGGGTTTTAATGAAGTAGTTCGTCAATGACGCTTGACAGAGAGAGTGGAACATTACAGCATGGGGCGTCGCGGAAGTCAGATAATGAATCTTCCGCATAAGCAGCCATAGACACCAACCAACACAATCTGAACTGAGAAACAAACAAACAAACAAAAAAATATGAACTATGAGTTGGATAAAAAGCCAAGCAGTTCCTCCGTCTGAAAGTGTCCTTACAGAATGATTTCATTGGCTGTAGAGTGGCCCAGAGAAGTGGGAACTTTTTGTTCTTTTTACGCTTCCCCCCAGCCTCAGATGAGACAGGCTACGAGCAACAAATGGCAGACAAGCCACTCCATCATAAACACCCATTATATTAAAAAGCACCCATAATGATTCCTGGATTGCACACAAAGTGTGTGTGTGAACCATGTGTACTTCAGATGACTTGACATGCCTTAAAATTAAAGCCCTGTCAAACTCTAAGCTGACTGACGTCCAAAGCTTACCGTCGTCCCCTTCCTCCAGGATATTAGGAGGTGGGATGTCCATGATCTTCTTTAAAACAAAAGGGTAGGACTTCTGAGGAGCCGCTGCGGCTGGGAGCGCCACCGTCACCGCTGCTTTGCCAGGCATTGTTCCGTGCCAAGGCCCGGGGAGACGGTAACTGAGTTGGCAGCGAGTGCTGGGTCCAGAACCACGGCGATAGAATCCCACAAATTTCCACTTTTCCTGCAGCCACAGCTGATGTTGGACCTTCTTTATCAATAATAAGACGTGTCTAATAGACTTCACAACCGTCTGGTTCTGCGTACCCACCGAGCGCGCTCATTGGATATTCATGACGCGCGTGTCCCGCCTATTGAGGGGAATTGTAGTCGCTGATTGGGTGTCGCTGCTTTTGCACATGAATATGTATTAGTGTGTCTTATTTTTGGTGTAGCAGCTGCTCTGTCTTACAGGTATCAAACGCTCAAAGATAATTTATATACAGTAAAAGCAATATACATTTACAAACGGTAAGAGTATGTGTGTATCTGAACACATTTTTTTTCCACATGAAAAAAATCGAATTAAAAACAAATAAATAAATGAAAAATCTCACTAGGTTAGAAAAAAACCCAGCAAAGGTAATGACGCGCACACACACACAAAAAAAAAATATCCTAAATTTCTGTTGTTTCCGTATGGCGTACACCCTAAGCTGCAGGACAGAAGCTCTCCTAAAAAAACACAGGCTGTCTGCTGCGACTTCTCTCGCAAGAACGGGACACTCGTGGACAAACACGTGCGGCCCACCCTCGCCCTTGCTCACGTGAAAGCACAAGCTGTCTAGGGGCGTGGCTTCAGATCCTCCGCACGTGTGGGGAAAAGGAGAACAGCAGCAAGAAGGCGCGTGCCCACGAATTAAAAACAACCGAACAAGCGGGGCGCTTTGGAGAAGCACAATACACATCATTCACTACTAAGTTGGTGTGTATTTATTTTAGATTTATGTTCGCAGATTTGTTTCTAGTTCCCGAAAATGAAGACATTTCATTTGACAGCCCGTGAAGGACATCAGAATTTAATCAGTGTTAAAACTGATACAGAGGTATGAGGGGACCCTCTCGTTTTCACACACCTTTTTGTGGCGAATGCTCGTCACGTGTTCTCAAACAGAAAGGTGTACTAGGGTTCACAATATTCAACCCACCTTCACTCCCTTTATCTGTTTACACCGTTAATAATAAGTGCCTGGTAAACAAGCTGTTAGTCCAGGCTGAAAGGAGGCCAGGAAATTTCCCTGCAGCAGCTGGTTCATGAATGCTAAGCAGAGCACTGCAGCCTGTAAACCATTTCTTCTTTATAAGAACAGCACATGATAAGACAATAGCAGTATCTGTATTAAAATGTATTGCATTAAAATGTTTGAATAGGTGATCAAAATATGTGGAACTCCAAAGATTTGTAGTATGTGCAGTAAACCTAATTTCTGCAGACATGCCACACTATAACTAATTGCAGTTTGTCTGCTTCCAAATACAGATCTATCAATGTCAATGAGGTGAGATACCAGTATTAAAGTATACCAACGTTCTGAACTGTTTCTTTTAATGCATTGCCAGGAAAAGTGCCAGAGTGACCAGAGTTTTGTCCAGTTGAGTCCAGCTAAGACTGTCAGTCCTTCCAGCCCTGTTGCTGCACACTGCCAGTTAACTGGCTGAAATAAAGCTCCAATGCTTTATTCTTGCTAAACTAAACAAGCATCACCCTTCACTCTTATTAAGGTGATGTGGTTGTAAAACTACAGTTAGCGAGCTACAACTAGCATGTCTGTTAAGCAGATGAATGCAGGATAGTTAATTGACTACCTAACATCAACTTCTTATACTTGTGTTACTTCAAAGCAGAATTACAAAAAAACATAAGCAATTGAAAACTACTGCTAAATTTTGTTGGAAGCTGTTTTATATTTTTACCATAAATAAAATGTTAAAGATACTATTATTGTAAGGAGTTCTAAAGAAAAGCAATTCGATCATGCTATAATTTTTGTTCAAAATTTTTGCACATGCACTGTGAAATCACTTTATTTTTACTCAAGGTTATCATTCCATGAGAATCTCTTACAGGTCCATGTCTAGTGCCAACTATTCAGCATTCACACGAATGAAATCCTTGTGGATACAGAAAACACAGGTGACACTGTGGAACATCAGGGCATAATGAAGATTTGTGGGTGGTTGTGGGGAAGATTTGCCCAATTTCAGGTGAATGATTCAATCATTTCGCAGCACCATTTTTTCATGGACCCTTCAGAAGCATCTGTTGCATGCCTGGGACATTTTCCTCCTTTTTTCTGTTCTTTATGCCATTCTTCAATCCCACACTAGCAGAAAAGAGAAGGGTGCGGTTTGCTTGTCTGCAGGGTAAATGTGGGTTTCAAAACTTAGTATCAAAGGGGAAAATGTTGCTACTACTGGTGTTGTTTACTGAAGAGTAAAAGAATCCTTTTTTTGAACCATTTAACAAGACTATGTGACAGAAATATCACAGGATGCATTTGTTAGACCTCATATAAACAACCAGCATGATATTACAGAATATAATACCTAGTTCCAACATGTATATTTTTCTCTGTATAGTACATGTGCAACTTTGCAGATGATGTGACAATCTGCCATAGTGAGGCTTAAGAGAACTGTTTTAGGAACACAGCAGTTCTGTTGTTAGATTATACAACAGGGATAGAATATGGGGAGCTATCCAGTGCTGAAATGGCCCTGCACTGCATACTTTGAAACAATATTTGTGATCACTTCAACAATACTTTTTATGCTTTTGATTGAATCTCAGAAAACAGAAGCAGTTGCTGTTATTCATTCATATATTGTATGTGATGTAATCCCACTGCGGTTTTCTAGGAGACATTAATGAGAAGGACAATTCACACAGCATAATACAGGTAAAGTATCTGTAACCAAGCAAAAAGCAGTCTGAGTTATATTCAAAAAACTTCAAAAGGTCACTTTTAAGCTGTTTGATGAGTCACCAATGTGTTTTTTTTTTTAAATTTCAAACTCACTGACAGAGTGTGATGTCTGCAAAAGCTTTTTGATTTGAGATTAAATGAATCCTAATGTTGCTGGCCTCATGGTTAAACAAAATTATGGCTAGGGCTTCAGGCTTATCTGAATGACTTTTATCTGCACTGCCATAATGTTAAGAAGATGAAAAATAATCCTAAACTAAAAGAATTGCGAAGTGAACTTGAAAAGTTAAGTGAGAGCAGAAAAACAAGACACAAAGGTGACGAAACCCTGAGTGAAGATTGTTTCTGTTTTGCTGCATCAGCTTCAGGCGGCCATGTTGTCACCATAAACTGAAAGATCACAATCTGGTGATGATATAATCTTTTGTCAACTCTTCATGAGAAGGGGACATATTTGCAAACTTTTAAGAGCCACACCTAAAGCTCACCAGAGACTATTCCACTTTGAACTATAATGAATCACAGATTATTTACCAGAACTCAGCATACATACCTTTTTTAACTTTTTACTTTGAGCAAATTGCATAAAGTTCAAGTTAGGGCAAAAAAAAAAAAAAAAAAGAACATTTTGATTATCACAATGTAATGTTACCAGATGGCTCCATGATTGTAAAAGTAAGAGTTTAGGTTATTACATACAATGATGTCACAATAATTTATTTCTGGTTGTATGCAGGTATACATGTTTTAATGCCAGTCGTTTTTCAAGTAACGTAAACAGGACTAATTTAATAACATTCATAGTTAGCCTTTATAGAAGCAGGAGGCTACCACTACCACTTAAAATGGCATTAAAAATAGGTTTTGCAGTATATAGTATAATCATGTAAGTCGATGCAAAGTTTTGATTTCACTTTTCTGATCGAAATAATTATTAAATAGCATTAAAAACAACTCACCGATGTCATCAAAAGCTGGAAAAGAGAAGGGATATTCAGCCAAGGCTTTTAGGAGATCAGGAATGTCGCTTCTTTCTCCAAAGAGGATTTCAGTCGTTGCTGACATGATGAACTGTGACGTACCTGCTCTTGTCGAAAAAAAACCTGCTCCTTCTCAGGAAAATATCCCTAAAACACGAAGCAAACGCAGTATATGTGCTCAGTAACTCACTTCTTTCACTTTTCACTAACTTCTCTGCATCACAGGGATGCCCGCATGTGTCCAAGTGTTATGGATTTAATGAGTAACTGAAGCCACGCCCCCGAACTCTCCGTATTCGACAACTCAACCTTTCAGTTGAGCAAGAGAGCCAATCAGGAAGCGGGAGGCGGGCCCTGAAAGCAACAACAACAACAACAGGATTTTGCAGACGGAAACTGGTTTCAGAACACCATGCACGTCTGCACGTGCGGTACAAAGCAGGACTTCATTAGGGGCGTGCAGTGACCTCTAGTGACTGATACAGGCAGTGCAACACAGAGCGACGGTGTCGTGTCAGAATTTGTTTCCCTTATGTCGGGAGAGCGCACTGGGCTTGCAAGACCGGATCCAGTTGCTTTCCTACGTGATTATTTCAACAAACCGAGAAGTTTGCCTAATAAGAAGACAACCACGTCTGTATAAACTCGATTCATGTAAACATTCACACGCAAAATCTAGATCTAGAGTGATTTTCATTAAATCAGATTACTTTAAACCAAAATACAGCTGGGGAGAATAATTAGGTGCTCAACATCTTTGAGAATGCACACTAGATACACAATCTGTTTATGGAATATACTCTTGCATAAACGTTTCTTCTTTCATTCCATACTGCCAGACCCAGTACAACTAGTATTTTCATTTACATATCCTTATAGATTATGCTATTGAAGAAAATGTCCAGTCTGCCACCAGTCAGTAAGGAAGCCAGTGCTCCACTGAGATGCTTCTCCCACCTTTTACTCCTTTGGTTTAGCACTTGTCACTAAAAAGCTTAGTCTTAGTCTCATCCGACCGAAGCACATGATTCCAGTTAGACTAGATTTCAGTGAACTCCATGTTTACATTTGTATTGGTAGGACAGAACAGGCTTTTCTCCATCATCACCCCCAAAAAACTAGTAGGCATCTAGATAGTTTAGTGACCCCACTCTTTGCTGTGTCTGGGACAGTGAGCTTTGGGGAAGTTTTTATTTGTTTTTTTTCCACCACTATTTGCATCCTGCTTACTATATGTGGGGATGAGAAAAAAAATATTATTGCTCATCCAGCCTCGCTGCTAAAAGAAATGGACCCAAGTGTCATGTCACATCTATGTCCAAGGGAAACAAAAAGTCATGGATGACTAAAAAGATGTTCCCACAACTTGTGATCAACTTAAAAAAGTATGACTAAAAAAAATGCATGGGACTGTTAACTGGACCAAATAAAGCCACCAAGAATTTAGCTAAAAACAGTTATTTCTCTACAAAAGATTCTCTCTCTACCTGCCACACTTAAAATGACAAAGATTGTAAAGTTTTTTGTTTTTTTACTTAAGCGTAAAAACATGCTACTGCAATAAGAGTTTATTATTAGGCCTTTTAGACATCTTTAGCAAGTGCCGAACATGTAGTTGGCACTGAATTCCTGGTACACTCAGTATATTCAGAAAACATCCAGCAGTTTTCTATTTAAAAAAAAGACAATTTCAGCAAAATTAAGACATACATGAAGATGTCAGATTATGTATCATCTTTGTGTGGCTTCCCTTCCACCTCAGAAGCTAAAATGAGGAAAGTCTTTGACAACAGGTTTCCTTGATGATTAATTAATATTCTGAGAAAGAAAGAAAAATAACCAAATCAATTTCATAGCTTGTTTGCATAAAAACAAACTCAATGGTTTTAAAAGTATTTTACTTAAGTTTTTAGTTTTTCCAACATTCAGCTTGTTTTGATGAACCATGGAATAAAAGCACAGACTGCTTCTGAAAAAAGCCAAACAGAGGAGGAAACAAAAAAAAAAAAAAAAAAAAAAAAAAATCAAATACTGGAAGCATGGTTGAATATGAACCTTAAAAAATAATAATAATCTTCTTTTATAACTGATTCTTTTATGGCAGTCACACATTTCACAGTGTTTATGCCTTACATTCAAAGGACTTTTTACTTAATAATGTTATTATGCAAAGATGAGCAGTAAATTTGTTTCTTGACACTTGAAAACATTAGCTAACTTAAACCCAAGATGGTGACTTATTTTTGGTAAGGCGAATTCTTCTATAGATTCAATGGTATATTGAGCAAGCTGGAAATCCTGATTGCTGTCCCTTTGGTTTCAGTTCAACAAGGCATGAAACAATGACACTGATAGGTTGCCAGTTCCAAAACCGGCTCGCAAAGTCCCATTATTCTCAATCCTGAAGCAGAAAGTTGTACTTCCCAAAGTCAAGCTCATCAGGCATGATGAGCATGTCTTCCCTGGCTTTGGCTAGCTTTTGTCGGAGAAAATCCCGTCTCTCGATCCACTCCTGCAGCTCCTCTTGACTATGAGCGTAGTCGCAGCTTACACCATCAGGACAGCCATTGTCGATTCTGGAAATCACAAGGATTACACTCAGTTTGTAATTGGCTTTGATCACAAAGTTAAAGCTATGTCATATATTTCTGCATCTCAATAAATTAACACACCATCAAAAAGTTAATTTATTAAGGCAGATTGGATTCATCAAACCATCATCTATACCCTTGCAGGGTACATACATATATTATGTAGATCAGATTATTACACACAGATTGATACATTTCAAATGTTAATTTCTGTAAACTTTGATGATTCCGGCTTGCAGCAAATGTAAACACAAAATTCAACTTCTTGGAAGATTAGAACATTACATAAGACCAATAAGAAGATTTTTAATACAGAAATGATATGTTATGGCCAACACAATCATGCAAAAGACTACAGATCTGAAATCAGATTGTGAAATGAGGCTCTTTTAACAATTCAGGAAAGATTCACAAAGTGTGGCTGCAGCTTGAGTCGGCGCTTTAAGAGCCACTGTACAGATGTAGTAGTCCAGAACATGGACTACAACTGTTGCATTGCTTCTGTTAAGCCATTCCTGAACCTGAGGCAACGTCAGAAGAGGAGAACTGGACAACCAGAGACAGAACTTACTTGGGGCAGATTTTAAAACATGTTCCAGGGAATCGGTAGCTCCACGTCAGAGCCTCGTCTTCTCCCTCACAGCTGAACACTCGGTCTTTGTGCTTCTCAGAAGAAATGTGCTGCTGCCACTGCCGCTCGCTGTTACTGTGTTTACCACACAGACGGCAGTGGAAGCCATCCTAAAACACAATTAGGATGCATGCTTACAACCTTCTTTTTGCTTCAATGCCAACAGATAAATAAACAGACTATTGACCAACCATTTGTTCTGCATAGTCAGTTGGCATGGGAATGAATTTCTCCTCGGGGTTGGGCTGACTGCACATGGATCCATCTGTTTGGCGGTTTTGAGCAGCTAAAGCAAGCCACATGTTGTATACTTGCTCCATGTCCCACACTGCAAACACAATTGTTTTATGTAAGTTTAACAAACCTGCTGCATTGCAATTACCAGTGTTATTCCTAATTCTAAAATGTGAATCCACCTCTACTTAACACCACAATCTTCAAACACTGGACAGTGCTTGCATGATTGCTTTATTATTTCATAGATACTGCAGTGCAGAGAAATTTTGATCACTCACACTCATGATTTTTCATGTACATCCACATCTCCTTCTCCTCTTGGCTGTGAGCAAAGGTGCAGTTTCCAGGGAAGTTGCATTTCCTCTTCTCCAGAATCTGTGCACACATCTGACAGAAGACAAATGTTGTGTTATCAAGTGCAGAAAGGCAAAGTATTCACACCATGTTGACTTTTTCACATTCTGTCACGTTACTATGCGAGACAAAATGTGAAAAAGTAAAACAACACACAAACTACACACCATTTCACGAAGTTCTTTGTCCTTTAGTTGCATTTTATGTGATAGACCAGCACAAAATAGGGGATAATTGTGAACAGAAAGGAATATTACACAAGGACCGTAACGTTTTTTTTTTTAAAAACAAAAATCTGAATAGTGTAGAGTGTGTTTGTATTTATCAGAGAAGCAGCCAAGAGGCCAAACTCCAGAGGAGCTGCCAAGATCTACAGCTGGTCCTCAGGTACAATCTCCAGAAAAGGCACCATGGTCATCTGTTCAAAGAATTATATGCCTGTATAAACAGTATTTGAACAAAAATTTGTTGGCTCGTCCAGGATGAGTGCTTGAGTAAAGCCACCTATATTTAGGATGAGCACACCTACATCATAATACATAGGGAAGTTCTTGGCGTGTGGCAGTGGTCGGACTTGAACCCACTTAGTCCGCTCAGTAGACCTGACCAGCAGCACTCGTCTCTCTTTGGTCCACCTGAAAATGAAAGGGCAAAATCCCAGAAACACTGGGTTAAATTAAATCTAGACACTGGATTGAGCAGATCTATGCCTACATAAGACATTTTTAAATAAACTGAAGCAGTATTCAATGGTTTAGAAGAATCATCAATTTTTTGGCTACTCAACTCTTATAGAAATTAACAAAAATGAAAGGATGATTTTGCTAGTGAGAATATTGTACCACTCACATACAGTGGGGCAAAAAAGTATTTAGTCAGCCACTGATTGTGCAAGTTCTCCTACTTAGAAGAATGAGAGAGGTCTGTAATTCTCATCATAGGTACACTTCAAATCTGAGAGGCAAAATGAGAAAAATAAAATCCAGGAAATCACATTGTAGGATTTTTAATTAATTTATTTGTAAATTATGGTAGAAAATAAGTACTTGGTCACCCACAAACAAGCAAGATTTCAGGCTCTCACAGAGCTGTAACTTCTTCTTTAAGAAGCTCTCCTGTCCTCCACTCACTACCTGCATCAATGGCACCTGTTTGAGCTCATTATCTGTAGAAAAGACACCAGTCCACAGCCTCAGACAGCCAGACTCCAAACTCAACCATGGCCAAGACCATAGAGCTGTTGAGGACACCAGGAAGAAAACTGTAGCCCTGCACCAGGCTGGGAAGAGTGAATCTACAACAGGCAAGCAGGTTGGTGTGAATAAATCAACTGTGGGAGCAATTGGAAGAAAATGGAAGACATACAAGACCTTAGATAATCTCCCTCGATCTGGGGCCCCACGCAAGATCTCATCCTGTGGGGTCAAAATGATCATGAGAACGGTGAGCAAAAATCCCAGAACTACACGGAGGGACCTGATGACTGACCTGCAGAGAGCTGGGACCAAAGCAACAAAGGCTACCATCAGTAGCGCGCTACGCCGAGAGGGACAATCCTGCAGTGCCAGGCGTCCCCCCCACACACACAGTTAAACCGGTAAATGTCCAGGCCCGTCTGAAGTTTGCCAGAGAGCAGACGGCTGATCCAGAAGAGGATTGGGAGAATATCATGTGGTCAGATGAAACCAAAATACAACTTTTTGGTAAAAACTCAACTCGTCGTGTTTGGAGGAAGAAGAATGCTGAGTTGCATCCAGGATACCATACCCAGTGTGAAGCACGGTGGTGGAAACGTCATGCTTTGCCTTTCTGCAAAGGGGACAGGACGACTGATCCGTGTTAAGGGAGGAATGAACGGGGCCATGTACCGTGAGATTTTAAGCCAAAACCTCCATCCATCAGTGAGAGCATTGAAGATGGAACGTGGCTGGGATCCCAAACACACCGCTCGGGCAACGAAGGAGGGGCTCCGTAAAAAGCACTTCAAGGTCCTGGAGCGGCCTGGCCAGTCTCCAGACCTCAACCCCACAGAAAATTTGTGGAGGGAGTTGAAAGTCCTTGTTGCCCAGCGACGGCCCCAAAACATCACTGCTCCAGAGGAGATCTGGATGGAGGAACGGGCCACAATAGCAGCTGGTGAGAGCAAACCTGGTGAAGACTTACAGGAAACGCTGGACCTCCGTCAGTGTCAGCAAAGATTTTGTTACAAAGTACTGAGTTGAACTTTTGCTGTTGACCAAATACTTATTTTCCACCATAATTTACAAATTCTTTAAAAATCCTACAGTGTGATTTCCTGGATTTTTTTTTTTTTTTTTTTTTTTTTTTTTTTTTTTTAATTTTGCCTCTCTGGCTTTCTCAATCTGTTATGCTTAATAAACAATCTACTGAACATATTTGAATTCAGGATGCCTTGTTCCTCACGTGTGTTTGGCTTTAGCTGTACAGTATTTGAGGCCTTTTTCCGGTTCACTGATCAGGCCACCACGCCAGCACTGTGCACATGCAAACTTCATCTTCAAGTTAAGACTTGTTCCAGCGCTGCTGGCTCCTTTTAATTTGCCTCCACCAGAAGACAGCTGGAAACAAGAAAATTAACAGAGGCTAATGTTATTTTACAAATCATGAACTCAGTTTTGCACTCAAAAGTCAGAATTTTAGCTTGAAAACAGATCTCAATACCCAATATTATATCTGCTTTATATAGTGAAATTTTCAGCAATAAACTTTATCTACACTCATAGTATTTGACAACCTTCATGTGCTCACATGAGTTTAACTCCATAAAATGGAAAGAAAAATATTATCAGCTTGTTTTTGCTACAAATAGTTAAGCAACAATAACCAAACATCACTGGCTTTCTAATTTGCAACAAGAATGAGCTCAACCAGGATGTCATACACAGATTCGAACTCAAACACAGTATATTCAATTCAAAGAAAAATTCAAACACTACATTTTGGTAGTAGTGATTAATATGGTAAAGGATGTTATTGTGTGCCCTTAAACAGATCATCTATACTCAAAATAGGGATGAATTCAAAAAATTCAGCAAAGAGTGAGCTACAACTCCTCTACAGCAATGAAAAAGACTCTTCATATTATTGCAAACACTTGATGCCAGTTGTTGGTTTCAAGTGTTAATAAACAGTTAAAAGATTTAGAAGGTGATTACTTGTGCAAAGGTGTGGCAAAAAAAAAAAAAAAAAAAAAGAAATTTGTAAGGGGTCAATACTTTTTCTACTGAATGAAAACAAGATCAAAGCTCATTTCGAATAAATAATCTAAACAGAAAGTGTTGTACTGTCAAACTAAACTCCTTCCTTACCCTTTTTTCCTTCTCCTTTTTTGAGTTTTGCTCCTGCTTGTCATAATATCTCATGGACACTTTCACAATCTCATCCAGACTGATGCCTGGAAATAAACACACATTTCAATATAAACTATTTACTGGTCACTGTTTTGCCATTAAATATTTACCAGCTGGCAGGCAACTATACATGCTGCTTTCAAAAAAATAAAAACCAATTTGTGAATATAAAAACATTTATCGACTCTTCAGAACAATAATTTATGAAGTTCTGAAGCAAAACGGCCTGATATTTCTTTGTTTTGAACTGTATTACAAAGGTTATTTTCTGGTACAGATGGACAGAATAAGTTGAAAGGGAACATCTTGCAGCCCAGGAGCACAGACTGTAAGCTGTGCTGGCTGTGCCTTAGAACACGACACTCTTTAACAGCAAAGTTTGACTCGTCTGAGAACATACCAGCTGCCCACCAACAGGTTGCTCCTAATACATCAAGAATGAACTTCCTGGATTGTACAACCTTTGTGACACAGTTTAATTCGAGTTTCTGTTTATTGCATATGTGACAGGATGCACCTGTATGGCGCTGAACCCTCCAGGTTTTCAGCTCTATGACAGAGTGGGCAAACACACAACTGTCCTCCCGCTGGCAGCCGTATCGGATGGCTTGTCGGCACAAATCCAAGTGGCACAACACGCTGAAAGGACGGACTTTGCTGTAGTTAATGTTGTGGGTCCTCACCACAAAGGCCAAGCACCTGGCGATAACGGAGGGGAGACGTTAAGAGTTTGTGTGGAATAAAAGAAGGTTTGAGGGTTCAGGATTGGTTCAGACCCGCAGACTCACTTATTAGCATCAAACTTGTGACGAGCATCCAAGTTGGAGCAGATGGCTTGACTGACACAGGAGCGCTTACTGATGATTCTAGGTTTACTGTCATAGCATTCCTACAGAAAAATTAAAAAAAATAAAAAATACTTTAAAACAAAAGGTCAACTCTGTATACATAAGTAATAAAGACAATATCCTCGGTTTTAAGCGTTCAGATATGACATTGTGCATGCACTAACCTGACAGAGGAAGATAAACATGCCCTTGTGTTCCTGCAGAAGACCAATGATGCTGTCTACAGGGTCCAGTTTGACAGTTGGTGCTCCAAACAGGGAGTTCCTGTCCAGCCTCCCCTTTCTTTCCTCTGTCCAAACGTCGATCTCTATCTGGTTGTAAGCAAATGTGCATTTTTCTCCAAACTTGCACACACCCAAATCCCCAGACTTCAGCAGCTCTGGATACAAGAAAAAAAATACCCTCAAAACAGAATCACACCATTCAATTACAGATCATTTGACTGCTCAGTTACACATAAAAAAATAGTGTTTTACAGATTTCTTTAGCTTTTTTGGAATACATTTTTCAGATCAAAGAAATAAGAATATCAAATGAAGATAATCTGATTAAATACAGAAAATTGCTTTAAATCATGAAATCATTTATTAAAAAGGGAAAAAAAGTGTTCCAGACCAAGCAAAAAAAAAAAAAAAATAATAATAATAATCGCCTCCTCATTAAAACACTAACTGATTAACCATATCTTTTTTTGTTCAGTTTTTCTAACCACATTCATGCCTGATTCCTGCCTGACCTTTAGAATAGAGAAACCACTTAAATAGAACCTGTCTGCAATAATCAGGTAGCATCAAAGATCTCAAAACACACGTCATGCCCTGATCTAAAAGGTGATGATGCAGGTAAATGATGGAACCATGACTTTGCTCTCGAGCAGAAAATCCTGACAGAATGTGTAGCCATCAGCTTCTGACCTTAAGATCAAGCGTACTTGGGTTATGCAGCAGCACTATGAGTGCCACCACTGAACAGCACAGAAAAAAAAAAGAAATGAAGGATTTGGAAAGGCCTGGTCAAAGTGTGGACTTAAATCTGAATGAGATTCTGTAGCATGACTTCAAAACAGGAAGTTTAAGCTGGAAAACCCTCCAATATAGCTGAATTAAAACCGTTCCATAAAAGACTCCACGCTTGATGCCAGCTGGTGCTGCCAAAGAGACAAGTTCTTTAGGGGAAAATTACTTTTTCACACAGCAACAGGTTGGTTTGGTTGACTTTTCTTATCTGTAACAAATTAATTCATGATTTGAGTTATGTTTATCTGAAATTAAAAACCAAGTGTTTCTCTGTACGTCCCAGTTTCAAATTACCTTTAACTGGACCTAAATACAAACAGTCATCTTTAGGAATGCCTATAAAAACTGCATTTACTTTAATAGAAAGAAACTGAAACAAGCATAAATGGCTAACAGATTTTATGTCTGAACAAGCAAACTGAGCTCTAATCCATAGCATTTCCCATAGCTTTTACTGGTTATTAAGAACTGAACAGTAAAAAACTGCAAAGGATAAACAAGATAAATGAAGGAACAGAATTATTTTGTTTAAAAAAAATAAAGAAAAAAAAATCTTGTAGCAATTATTAGCAGTGTTTGGATGCTGCCAATACCGTCTCTTTGATGTTGTCTTACCTCGACAAAGAACAAAAGGTCCAGAGAACGAAGTCCAGACAGGAAGCGGCCTCACTCTCGTCCACTTGGAGGAAGAGTCAGCCTTCCGTCGACATAATAAAATGTCTTTCTTACAGTTATGGACAAGGTCTGGCTTGTGAATAAAACTGTACACACTTGCACCTAGGAATGGAAATACACCCACACATTAAAAATGAACCTGTAAATATTGATCAGAATAAAATCTGAAGGAAACAGAAGAAAAAAGTCTAACAGACCTCTACGAGGAAAACAGAGGGAGCAAGCCTGCAGGAAGTCATGGGTGGAAGAAAGGGGGTTAGAGACAGCTGTCGCCCCATCATGGATATCCTTCACCTGTAAGTGAAAATGATTCCTATTAATGTTTAAAAAAAAAAAAAAAAAAACAATACTGAAAATAAAACAGGAGCAGTTATGGAATCAGTCTTACTTTGAGGTGATTTTTTGGAGATCTTGTTACAGAAGCTGCAGCACTGTTAGACTCAGAGAAACCTGAGAAGTAATGGCAGAGCACAAATTACAAACAGCAAATAAAGACTTAAAAACATCCAAAATGCTACTTTGAAGATTCTGGTCATCTTCACATACGCAGGATTCTTTAAATGCAGCTTTCTGCAATGCTGTTTATCAACTAGTAAATGTGACTGCAGGTCAGTTTCAGTGAATTTTCTCCAAAAGAAAAACATAGCAAAAGTCAGTTTGTTTGACAGAAAGGGATTATTAGGCTGGATAAAGGTATATAAAAAAAGAGAGAGAGAGAGAGAGAAGGGACACTGCTGAGTTTGGTGGTTTGTATGAAAACTTCAAACAACAACAACACTCACATAATCATTGGACATCAATAGATTATTTCTTATTTGATAAATTACATTGACAAACATAGGCGATTTATAATTTAATGGTCCGGTCTGCAAGAAACAGTGACACCTAGTGGTAAAATAATGCAACTGACAACAAAATGAAGACACCAGAGCCAGTGTCCTCTCTCTGGGCTACTCTAGCAGCAACATAGCACCAACAGATGACAAACTTCTTTGTATTTTTTAAATGTTAGGAAGCATTTTCAACCATTCACCAACTTTGATACATCAGTAAATCTGAAAAAAACAACAACAAATCCCTTCCCCAACATTCTGGTTAACTAATGAGTGCCAGATCAACTTTAATCACCGTTTGAGCTGAAGTCAGAAAGTGAGTCAAGGCTCGTTCCTCCAACAGAAACCCCTGGTAAAGCAGCCCCAACATGTTCCATAGTGGGGAAGGAGTCCAAGGCATCGAGAGAGTCGAGCTGCTTCATGGCGTTGGTGACGACTTTAGGAACGTCACCATTCTGAGCATTTATAAAAGACATGGGCCCCAGGGTGTCCACTTCATTCCGCAGTTCATTGAGAGACTTTTCTCCCTCCTCCAGTTGTGTTTTAGGCTCCTTAGCAGCAGCATTCGATGTCAAGTCCAATATGTCATCAAGGATGTCAAGAGAATCAAGACCATCCAGGTTATCCAGTGTCGTAGCGGGCAGCGATATGTTTGAAGCGTCGGTGCTGCCTCCGTTCCCAGCAGTGTAGAGATCATCAAGGATATCCAGAGCTGCAGCAGCTGTGCCATGATCGCCATTTGTAAAGGAGTCCAAGGAGTTGAGCTGGCTGATGGATGAGTTGAAAAAGGCTGGAGGTAGCTGGGGTGTTGGGGCGGGAAGGATGACAGTGGAAGTGGGTGTATGGCCAGGGTCTGAGAACGGCAGAACCTGGGAAAGATTTGGAAACAGGAGTAACAGCAGCTGAAACCATCTACAACTATAAAAAAATGTATTTATAGCAACCCACTAACTTTAAAGTAGTAGTAACTACTATTTCTACATAAACTTTAACTTTACTCATCTTCAAAAGAAAAAAAAAAAACAGCCCGCTGTACCTCAGATGGCACCTGCCCAGTAGGAAAGCTGTCAAGCAGACTGTCTAAGTCATCTCCCATCACTTCAAAGTCCTCCACAGCTTCCACATGGCGAGGGACTGCAGAGACAGCAGGACGACTGGTGCCAGGAGGTGTGGAGGGGATGTTGGACTCACACACGCTGGGAAAGCTGACTGTGGTGAAGCAAAAGAAATTTTATCTTATCAGAATTTCAAACTTTTGGCTGATTTTGCATTCATGAGAGAGCAGACATGAAAGTGAAGAGTTCTGACCTGCTGTAGCGACACTTGGAGGATTCACACCATTACGCATAACATTACTGGGAGGGACCTGGAAGACAGAAGCGGGGGGCATATAAAATACAATCTGGTATGCCTTTAAACTTCAGAAGACCACAGCATAAACTACTATAACTATAAATTAGCGAAAAGGAAGATTTGCAGCATAGTCTGAAAAGTAGGTCTGTTACGCCCTACAGCCAGGTCAAACAATGAAATCTAGTAAAGACCAATAAAAATATATTATAGCTACAGAATTAAAGTGCTTTCATTAATATTTTCTATTTGCATTCTGACAGTGAGGAGCAACTTAAATATCAGTTCATAACACTTTACTAAAACTGATTATTCTTTCCTTATTATCCAAATTCACTACAAATACAACTTAGCCTTTATACTAAGAATCTCAGTTTGATTTTGGTTTAGTTTCACTATGTTTTTCTTATTGAAATTCGACCATACCCCAACCCCAAGGCTAAGACAATATTCGTTTTTTTATGCTTCACAATGTAAAATATTCTGCTCACCTTTGAACTGACATAGGGTTTTCGAATTTTCATCCCCAACTGGGAGGCCAACTCCTGTGAAAGCTCGATCACCTGTTTATCCTGTTGAGAGGTAAAAAGAGTGGATCTTTAGATTTTTCTTTCGTTTCCTTTTACAGATTTTTTTTTTTTGACATGTCTTAGCATAAACCTTTAAAACTTCTAACCTCCCCATACCTGAGGATCGCTGAGCAGGCAGATGGTGGTGCAGTCATACGCCTCCTTGTGCTTCCCGAGCTCCTTCAGGCACAGCGCCTTCCTGTACAGAGCCCTGCGGCTGCCGTTACACACTTCCAGAGCGCTGCTGGAATCCTCCACACCTTCATGATACTTTCCCTTGTTAAAGCAAGAGAAGGTGAGGTGACATTTCTCAATTTGTTCAGCAAGGTGGAGCTGTTGAGTAGTGTTTCCTTTGTATTCAGGCTGAGGTTCAATGACTTTGTAATACTGATCAAAAACATCCA
This sequence comes from Anableps anableps, assembly GCA_014839685.1. Classification (NCBI taxonomy): domain Eukaryota; kingdom Metazoa; phylum Chordata; class Actinopteri; order Cyprinodontiformes; family Anablepidae; genus Anableps; species Anableps anableps. Next base: position 8,783,910 of record CM026083.1, read on the forward strand.
AATGATTTAGGGACGGTACATTCCTTAGGGGACTTTCAGCAGGCTGGTACTGTTTGAAAGAGGAGGGGAGGAAGAACAGCCTAGATAAAACACAGCAGGAAAAAGTGTGGACTGCCCTGGTTGTTCTAATATCTTATGGAAAAAATATATTAAATAAGATATTAAATAATCCGAATGTAACCCTGCTGAGTCATAGCAATTTGTTTCTTTTTATATCCAAATTTTAAAAAGTGGCTGACTGTCAAAGTATCATATCTTTAAAACTGTTGCAGATGAATCAAGATCAGTGTTGACTTTTGAGTCGACGCAGGGATCAGCTGGATGATGAAAGGTGGGTAGTGCAGGTCTCTAACCTTTGGACTTCTACATTAACCCAGAAGCAGATGGGACAGTCTGAAACTGATAACATATGGATCTTGTTATTAGTTTGATCAGTTCTGTTTAAAACCAATCAGACTACTTTTATCCAAATCATTTGTACCTTAAAACAGAACATCAAAGGATCATCTTTAAAACTTTCACTTGGGATTGTATTCAGGTTTGCAGGTCATGACAGATAATTTAATTTCCATGTCTGCAATTGAGAAGTATGGAAAGAAATATTGAGAAAAGAAAGGCAGCACAAGGTAGCTGGAATTAGGCATGTTTACATGGACATGAATAATCAAAATAAACTGCCGATCTAAATAAAAATGCGTCATGTAAATGCCCCAATCGCAATATTCTGATCGGATTCAGCTCGATCGGAATGACATTGTAATCCAAATGAGAGGGGTGATTTATGCCGATCGATAATCTGAACGGCGTGCATGTAAACACTTGTTCTGCTCATTTCATTCTGATTGTAGCAAACTGACCTGACTGTGCATGTGTGCCCTATGTCAACTTGACCTATGCCTTCAGTGGCTCGATGCTATGTTGGGGAAGCAAAACTGCTGTGTTACGGTCAAAACTTTGAGGGATGTTTATTTGCGCTCATCCTGTAACGCAGGAAGACCAGCAGCATGTGTTGCTCAGCCTGTAGCTTAATTAGGGAGGGCAGAAACATCTCAACCGTTAAAACCTGGCACGGGTCCATTCTGGTAGCTCCGAAGACTCCGAACCAACACACTTCTTTCTGTGTTTGTTTGTTTTTATGTTCAGCACAGACGGAAGTACAACTTCTTCTTCTTCGTGTTTTGTTAGGGAAATATTACAACTCTGCCCATGTCAGTGCTTCTACTCTGAAAAAAACTGCTGCATGTAAACGCACGTCATGATCGTATTAATTAGTGTTCATATGAACAATATGAATGTCATTTTTAGACCTCTTGAGAGATGTGAAAATGGGCCTGCACTGACGGTTCTCATCCGACCTGATAGAGCTTGAGAGGTTTTGCAAATTAATTTAACAAGACCTTGATCAGATTGAAATGTATTTGGATTAAATAATCCGAATGTAATTGCTGCCAAAGGTGGAGCAACAAGTAATGAGCAAAGGCTGTGAATATTGGTCATGTAAGATCTTAGTTTTTTTAATTTTTAATATATTGGCTAAAATCTCAAAACATCAACAGCTTTCTTTAATCATCACCAAAAAATGAGCCTTACCATACTGTGGTAGGCAGCAGCTCGGTTGACATACAGGCTCTCCAGCAAAGCTTGAGGGATCTGGATCTCCTCTCCTTCAGCATAGTTTGAGACATTTAAGGCCTCACTGAACTGTCTGACAGCCTCCTCCCACTGTTGGTCTCGAAAGAAGGCATTGCCCTCTTCAAGCAAGTTGCACACCAAGCGGGTCAAAAAGTCCTGAGGGAGAGGAAAAGAAAAAAGGGGGAAAGATGCACATAAAGCCCTTTTATTGACTAAAAGTCATAACACACAACATAACTACGGTTTTTTTGGAAATGCGTTTTCTATTTAGTATATTTTACAGGAAAACAATAGGTATTTTACAAGCTTAAATCAGTATTTTTTTTTAGTATTCACTGCTTTATTACAATTGTGGTGACAAAGGAGTTGGGGAGAAAGGTATATTTTACAGCTGTTTCGCATCACTACCTTAACAGCACATATTAAGCAACTGGGAAGACAGGAAACCAGTTGCTCAATATGTGATTTCAGCATTGCAAAAGTTCTGTGCTTCTTTAGTTGTCCTTCTGTTTATGTATTGAAGCTAATGCTTGAAAGATCCGGCCTACAGGCAAACCCTTTTGGAATGCAAATTTAAATCCAAGGCAATGGCATTGAAGCACCGATTCTAGACTGGCATCACATTGCTGAAATACGTCAGACGTTTCACAAGGAAGTCCTCTAGATGGAAGCTTCTCCTAAACCTGTGTAAGCCCAAAATCAATGGTGCATTCACAGAACAGCAGGTACTTGCACCATCTGCATTAATTGCAGCATCCTTGATTAGCAAAAACCTTGAAACTTGGCAGAGCCTTAAAGTATATGCCACCCAGAGATTACACACAATTACTCTGCTAGAACTATTCAAACGCTCCATTAAACCATTGAATTCAGGCGTTCTGATCTCTTCCATGGCCACAGTTGTACATAAATGAATCACCTATCATGCAGGCTTCAACTATCTCATGAATGAAATTTTCTCGCTACTAAGCCTTCCATGGTCAACTCTTAGTGGTGCTGTAAAAGTGTACACAGGTGGGAACAAGTGCAACTCTGCCACAGAGTGATAGGCCATAGCTTATGTTGAGACACAGAGTGTGCAACTTTCTGTAGTCATTAGCCCCAGACCTCCAAACTTCCTCTGGTCTTCAGATTAGCTCAAAAGCAGTGCATAAAGAGCTTTCAGGGCTGAGCAGCAGAATCCAAGCCTAACACTGACAAGTGCAAGCAAAGAGCCGTGTACAGTCATGTTAAGTTCGCCTCCACTGTGATCTCTGAAGCGGCAAAATCGTGCTTCTTTGTGTGGCAATGCAAGATGAAGACGAGCATGAGATAGGTGGCTGCCTGGGGAACGGGACTTCCTGACTGCATTGAGCCAAATGTAAAGTTTAGTGGAGGTGGGATTATGGAGTGGGGTTGTTTTTTTAGGGGTCAGTCTTGGCCCCAGTAGTTTCATTGAAAAGAAATTCAAATGCAGAGACATTTTGGACAATTTTATACAAAGTTTCAAGTTTACAAATATGTTGTAAAGGAACCTTTTTTGAACATTTCCCGGGATTTTATGGTGTTGGCCAGGGTTCTGCAACATGTGGCTCATTGGGTCATTCACAGTGACTCCTTACAAGTTTAACCAAAAATCTGATATAGAAATTTAACAAGACTAATTCAGTTCTTCTGTTTTCCACAACAAATGACACCAACTATGCAAGTTATGGCTGCAAATAATGTGCATTAATTATTTATTTAGGTAATTTCATTACCTCTTCATGTTTCATTAATATAACAAAGACTCAGGTGGGCTTATTCTACTCTAAACATGTTATTTGTCATCAAAATTTGATGGGGTTTTTTGCCCTAAAACTAGAAATTAAATTGTTCTTTAGTTTCAGTAAAAAATATTTTTATATCTTTCTAATCTCAGAAACTACAGCATGTTTCTTCATATACTGTAGGTTTTACGGCTCCATACAAATTTTACTTTGGAAGTGCGAGCGCAAAAATGGCTCTTTAATTTTTATTTTATCTTATCTATCCATCTCCCAGTCAACTGAGCTGTTTCCCTGCTGAAAGCAAGAAAGTCAGATCTTCTTCCACATGTTTGCCATCTCCCCATATTCACAAAAAACCTCCAAAACTTTCACAGAACAGCTGTATTAATACTGAGATTAAACCACAAACCATTTACAACTTAGCTGACTTCTAAAGGCAATTTGTTGCACTGATTTTATGTAGGTGAAACAGATCAAAGAGGGCTGAACACAAATCAATATCAATTTCCTCCCGCTTCGTAAAAAAGCACTACTCTGTGCTGGTCTATCATTATAAGATCCATACATAATGTGACTTCTAACTTCTTAACACTTTTGCAAGACACTGTAAAAATGAAAATGATGTTGAGTTGTTTATATCCCACATAAAAAGTAATAAGAGGGAGGAGTGTGACTTCTGCAACAGCATGTGAAAACAACTGCAGGAAAATACATACATGCCAGATTAAACCCACTGATCACAATCACTACCTGGTAGCCTGCAGGATCTGGATAAGCCAAGGGAGACCTAAAACACAAGACATAAACTTAATCAGAAACGGTTCAATATCTTATCTGAGTCAAAGCTAGTTTCACTTTCTGCCATAGCGCCCTTGTATTGACACATAAAAACAATGGACTCACTGTATAAAAGCCAGAGCCCTACTGATCTCTTCCTTTCGTTTCTCTCGGGCTGAGTCCATGGTGGTTCACTGCAGAGCAGACCTGCACAGAAACAAAAGACCCAGCTAATGGGGGGCGTACTCTATGTCTATGAATGTGTTACTTTTTATACCAACTACAAACATAACAGTTATGAGGGCCAACTTCAGTAAGACACACCTACCTGCCTACCTGATAAAGTAAGGAAGTTCACTGAACCAAAGCAAAGTTTAAATCCAGTTCATGGTCGCCGAATAAAGCAAAAACAGACGAGCAGCTGCTGTGAAGTCGAGCTAATGCGCTAAGGCCATACAGGGAGGAAAGATGAGCCTTCGTGTCTGACGGAAAGGGACCCCACAATCTCCGGTAAGTTTCGATTCTCGGCTACCAGCTGCAAATCCTCCTCTCTGCACGCGCATGAGAGCCGTCACGTGACCACAGCGCGCCCTGCTAGTCCGTGTCCGCGAGCTCCTCACCTCGGTTCGCCAAGGTTTGTCACGTCACGTGACAACCGCTCTTTAAAAAATTGGAGGGAGCGTCGATTTACGTGATGCCCCCAAAGCAACACATGAGTCAAATTTGGCAGAATGCATGAACAGTGGCAGTTTTGGCTCTGTACATATTCTGGTAATGGAAGTATCTGAAACCAAAAATGGAAAAAACAAAAACAAAAACAACAAAAAAAAAAACAACAACAACAACAAAAAAAAAAACTGTGTGGTTATTTGACATAAATAAAATAAAAATTATTCACAGGCCTTTTGGTCAAAACCGAGGAGAAGAATTTTAACTTTTGATTTTCTGTTCATGTTTAAAATAATAAGAACCTGAATCACCTGTAAAAATGATTTTGTCTGTTTTCTAAATACTAAATAGTAATTATGCTTCTTTGGAAAAAGTTAGTATAATAAAGACAAAAAAGGAGACAAAAACAGAAACAACACAGTTTCATAAATACTCTGTAATCCTACAATGAAGTGCTATGCATGCAAAGTCTGTTGTGGTTGTAAAAGGCCTTGAGCTTGTCCAGGTGAGACTCATTAAGTGATATTTCTCCTAAAATTCTCATTCTTACATCTAAAGCCTATAATAATCAAGCTCCATCATAAGTTACAGATCTGATTGGTCCATATATTCCTAACTGAGCACTTCACTCTCAGACTCCAGGTTTACTGGTGGTTCCAAGAGTTTCTAAAAGTAGAATGGGAGGAAGATCTTCCAGGTTTCATGCTCCTTTCCTTTGGAACCAGCTCCTAGTTTTTTGTCTATTAAGGAGAGACCATTGTCTACTTTTAAGACTAGGCTTAATGTTTCCTTCTTGCTAAAGTTTATAGCGTGGCTTAGGTTATCTGTATCTATGCTGCTATAGGTTCAGAATGCCAGAGGACATACTGACCACACTTCCTCTTTCTGCTACTTTCTCTTACCACTCTCCATGTATGCACTCTCAGCAGTTATTGCTGCCATTGACTTTATGTTCTCTAATTTTTTTTCTCTTCATAAAGGTTACGTCCCGTGTTTTCCTGTATTTCTGTTGTTAGCTGCTTTACCTTTCTGGAGGGGACCATCACCTGAGCTACTGCTACCAATAACTGCTCTCTACAGATGACCCTTCTCTGGAAAGGAAATGTTCCTTTCTGCAGTTGCAGTATGCTTGTTCTGGAGTGACCCGATGCAACTGGCAGGGTTTCCTTTGAGAACTTTTTACCAAACTACATTATTAAGTTGAACTTGACTGCATTGTTTGATAACTAGGATTAAGTTAGAATGCATGTAGTTGACTTTTAATTTCTCTTTATGGATTAAATTGACTATATATTTCTGTATCAACTGAGTCTGATTGTCTTGTACAATGCCTTAATAAGACATTTTTTGTTCATCAGTTCTGTATAAGTAAACTGAACTGAACTGAATTGAGGTGAATTGACTTGTGGTAAAGGGAGGAGTATACAGTTGAATGGCCTCAGGTAGTAACAACTTTCTGTGGCAGTCTGTTGCATAATGTGGTGGAATAGTTGTTCACTTAACAAGGTCTTATGGTTTGCTGTTCCTGATATAATTGGTTATTGTGATATGTTTTTATCATGTAAAGCACTTGGAACTGCCTTGTTGATGAAATGTGACTGTACAGAGAGAAATGTACAACATTGTCCTTGGATAGCCTTTGACTAGCCTAAATATTGCAGTTTCTCAACTCTCTTTCTCAACTCTCTCTTCCACTGTAAGTCTATTTTAACCTAAGGTGGTCCAAACACCAAACATCTCATAGATTTTGAACTAGAAATGCTCCAATGTAGACTGGAGCATTTCTAGTTTTGGTCATCTGTAGCAATTTTGCATTTTCTGTAATAATCTTACATGACAACACGACTTTTCAAGTTCCCATAGGGTACGTCAGGAAATTGTGTTTTTGTCTATGTGTTAAATTTTTTTTAAGACATATATAAAAAGGACTATTAAGATAAGAAATTATCTGCAAGATTGAAAAAAAAGCATGTAAAGTTAGGGATATCACAATTTAAATGTGTAATTGTTAAATGCTAGAATTGATTCAATGTGACTGAAAAAAATGACACTTAGTCCCTGATTCTATGAATGTTTGGCTGTCATTAATTCTTCTTATAATCTTTAAATGAAAAAGTTGTTAATCTTTTTTTTAATTCTAAATCTATACTGATTGGTTTATGTACAATAATATAACTTAACTTGATATTACTGTTCAAATTATTCTTATCTCAGATTATCCATCTATTTTAATTCCTTTTCATATTAGACAAAATTATTTTAAAATTTAAGTGGTTTCAAAGTTTATGAAGAAATGTGAACATTTTTGCTTTCATCTCATATTTAAAGTATTTATAAAAGTTGGTGGTGTTGAATTCTTACTTAGATGTCATTTTGATTCTTCCAAACTACCTGTGAAAGTTATTTAATTTCCACAAGCAAGTTTTCCAATACTGTAAACTGATCTTGAAGCACAATTTCTCTTCACACACAGTTTTAAGAGCAGATGGATACTAAAACTGCAAAGATCAGATGCAGGGCAATATTTAGTCAATATTAGACTTTATTGATGATCATTGCAACTTTTTAAATGTTGAAATGCATAAGCTGAAGGGTACAACATAGTTAAATGCAGTAATTAAGGCAATTCCTTCAGCATTAAGTCTATAACTGAGAGGTATGGTGACATAATAAATAATTATTCAGAAACAACATGTTTCTAAATATCTGTATTTTTGTAGATGAAAAACATGCAGCACATTTATATGGTCTGTTTTGACCTCAATGTGTTTTCCATCTAAAGAAAAACATCATCTTTCTTATAAAGGTAACAACTCAATCATCCTTTCCACTCCCTCCACAAGTAAAAGAGGTTCACTTTGAGATCCTAAATACAATTTATTCTTGCAATATTTGTTTATACAAAAGAGTTTGTATAGTTTATACCTATTGTGACTCTATTGATACATCAGATCACCTTTTCTTTTATTTCCATCCAGTGGGGACCTTCCGGACAGTGCTCCAGTGTTACATTTCCCAAAGTGAAAATGATTCCTTAACATATTGTGGAATTTGGAATTTATAAAATCACAGTTTGTAAATAATAATATGTTTGCTTTGACCAATTATTTGCACATAAATGCTAATGTCTTACAATTACTCTTTGTTTAATTAATTTACTAACAGAATGTTGATGTTTCTAAAGTCCCTTAACCCCCACTACTGCATGTTGTGCCCTTAGTAACCTTGTTTCCTTGTTCTGTTTTTGTGCTTTCATTTATTTTGCTACTGTACTTATATATTTTGTTATGTACTTGCTTATTTTACTCATAAGTTAATTTACAATTAAGTGCCAGTGTAAAAAAAATAATCTCACATACTTATTTCTTATTCTCATTTGTCAAATAGGCTAATTGACCTAACAATTAAATCTCTACTAATATTGTGAGCCTAAGTATTTTTGCATGATCATGCAGGTTTTTACCCCCATTAGAAATGTACAGTGATAATGCATTTACATTTATATTTGTGTGCGTTTAAATAAATTACTGTAACTCTTTCCAAATATACAGAAATAATTGGTGGCTGAGGATGTTTGGACTCAGTTTACCATTGTAGTCCTGATAGGACTACAAGTCCCGTGTTTCCTCGTTCAGCGGTCGTCAAGTGTTTTAGTGTGGCGGTGATGACCGGGTTTTGAACGGCAGAGGCGAGCGGGAGTGTGTGGCTGGACTGAATTCAAGCGTAAAGGGAGTGTTGTGGTAACGACGACGTACGTTTTTATAGTAAAAGCTAATTTGTTATGTAAAGAATTGGAGAAATAAAACTTAAGCCGTAAACTAACAGCAATAAACGTTGCGTGACTAAACGAAAAGGCTGAGTCACAGACATGCTGTTTCATGTGAAACGCACCAATGCTAGCTAGCAAACTAAGTTTTCCATGTTATAAACTAACAACTCCAGAGTCAGATACATGTTTGTACTGGTTCTATGTTAGTACGTCGCTAGGGTTTTGACTTATGTAAGGAGCAGATAATGTGTTGCTGAGTCGGCAGTTCTCCATAAGAACCATGTTGGCTCTACGGACACGGTGCAGTTCGGTGCTTGTCACTGTTAGCAATGAGTTAGCAGCCGCAGGTCTACTATACAAGTCAGATGTTTGAAATAGGACAGTATACCTTTAAAACAACTTTATTAGATAATGAACAGAGATTTGAACGTTGTCTTCATTCTGTTTTAAAGGAGTTATGTTTATCGCTTAAAAAATAAAGTTATTGTGGAATCTGTGGTAAGCATATCAAGGGATTATTATTTGTTTCTATACAATGTAAAGGTGGGGAAAAAAAATCCCCAGAACATACATCAGAGTTTAAATTGAAGAGTAACAAAAAGTGAATAATGCCTTTGGTCCTCAGGCATCCTCATGGCGACAGACATTGTTGCAGAGCTGGCCGACTCTCTGGCCAAGACTGGAGTCGAAGATGGAGAGTTGAGCTACAAAGGCCAGGGAAGGAAGCTGGATGATGCCCAGTCAGGTACGTGTCTTCAGTAGATTATTGTTCAAACTCAGTGATGCAAATCCTCAATAATATTAATATTACATAAAATTCTTCTGTCTTCAGCTTTTTTTTTTGGTTTTGTTTTGTTTTTGTCTTACTCTGTTCATATTCAGTTATTTTTGACGTATCAAAAGTATGTAAATTGAAGTACCATTTCTGGAAACTCTTTTCTTTTTCACAATACCCCACTACTTATGCTGAGCTGTAGTATCTTGGCCAATAAAATAGATATCAGATGTGGGCGCTAAGAGCAGTTAGAGTCAAAAATTGTCTCCAAGCAGCCCTTGACAATTGGAATATTGCGATGATAGTTGCATTTGTGCAGCTGTAGTTGTTACCATTGGTAGTGCTAAACCTGACACCGCTTATGCATTTTACAGCGGAGGAGATCGTAAAGGACATCCAGGAGTTTGAGGGTTTACAGGCTCTCAGGATGGAGGGAAACACTGTTGGTGTCGAGGCAGCGCAAGCCATTGCCAAAGCCCTGGAGACAAAGAGTGACTTCAAGGTTCTGAGTTTAATACTTTTGTCATCAGTCTAGTTTTAAACATCACTCTTCATGAAATCATCAACAAAAAGTAAACATTTTGGGGTTGTATTGGCTTCATAAGCTCTGATACTGTAGAATATGCCATAAATATATTTCTCATTATAATTAGAGATATACCAATCAGTCAACCAGAGATTGGAGTTGACAAATTTTTCTGTGGCAGACTCCAATCAGTGATCAACAGGTCGAACACTGAAAAAAACAGATTTTGTTAAATTAATAAAAACTCATAACTCCCAAATCAGATAGAAATTAAGGAGGTGCTCTGATGTTGAGATGCGACTAATTGTCCAATAGCTCGGTTTTCTGTTTAATTCAAAGCTAATACCTAAATCTATGCAAGACACGTTTTTTTGTTTGATATTTTTTAATCCTTAAAATAAAAAAATCCAACTTGACTGGTCAGAGCTTGAAGAAAACTGGAAACCAGTATTGGGCGGTAAAAACCTGATCGGTGTATCTCTAGATATTATTTTTTCCAGTTGTCTCAAATACCTACTGTATACTTTATTAAGTAATTTGGAAAATTGACCTGATATGTTTTTCAGAGATTGGTAACATTGCTTACATGTGTTTTTTTTTTTTTTTTTTTTTTTTTCCACAATCAGCGCTGTTATTGGAGCGACATGTTTACTGGTCGTCTGCGCTCGGAAATCCCACCTGCCTTGGTAATACACTTTCAATTATACCTTGAAGATCTGTGTTTACAAGACATTAAGTGTTTAGTTGGATTGTTTTTGTACACTGTCTTGTTCTACAGTCAGGTTTTGTGTTTTTATGCTGTAGAATTCCCTGGGTGATGCCCTGATGCTGGCAGGTGCCAGACTGACAGTTTTGGACCTCAGTGACAACGCGTTTGGGCCCGATGGAGTGAAGGGCATCGAGAAACTGCTCAAGAGCACCGCTTGCTTCACGTTACAGGAGTTACGGCTCAACAACTGTGGTATGGGCATCGGAGGTGGAAAGGTAACTCATCAGCTTTATCGTCATTATTGTCAGAAGCAGACAGACCAAGTAACAAAGGCTTTTGTGTACAAATTCTTCTTCAGTTGAATATTGTTGTGTAACAAGTCATGTTTTGAACTCTTCAGATCTTGGCTGCTTCGTTGATCCAGTGTCACAAACAATCTAGTGAGAATAACGACCCCCTCAGCCTGAAGGTGTTTGTTGCAGGTAGGAATCGTTTGGAAAACGACGGAGCCACCGCCCTCGCTCAAGCGTTCCAGGTGAGGGTCTGTAGCATTCACAAAGAGACCTTTATTCAGATAATATTAGTTGGAATGGTGAAAACACCAACTGTTATGAAATATAAATTTATTATTTTAATAGGGGTGTGACAGTACAACCACTGTGTTTTTTGGTCATTGTTTGGTACATGCCAAATCCTACTATTTTTGTTTGTGTTCTGCTTATTTATTAACAGAAACAGACACAAAAATAAATCACCCTTGCTGATATGGGGGCTGTAAGGTGTCAGGGTGTGTAAAGCAAAGCAGGATTTGGCTACTTTTTGGTTCTCTTTAAAACGTTGTTTTATATATGCAGTTTTAACAAAAATATGCCATAAAGGGCACATATCAAACAAAAAGTATAAGTTCAAAACTAAAAAGTTTTTTCAGTTCAAAAGTGAAAGAGTTCTTCAGTTCATTTTTCAGCCTTTATTATGTGCAAAATACAAGGCAGTGCAGACCTAAGTAACTTCTCCAATTATGAAAACACTAACTGAATGAAAAGTCGGTCTTCAGTCTTTTCCCTGTCATCAATACCAGTTATTCCTGCATTATTTTGGTGTGGAGTGCATTGGATAGCAGCTTTATCTGCTCACATGCTGTCGTTACACGCAACTAAAGGAGCTAAAAACACATGTTCTTTTCTTAGGGATGGTGGTGGTCACTTGTGAGTGGTATCTTTGTCTGATTTCTTCCACCTGAGTGACACCTGTACTGTGATTGTTTGGTACAAATTCATGTACCTTTTTCACGCAGCTCAAATTGGCATACAGCTTGACTGTAGCGACTAGTGTAGCTGTTAACAATTTACTGCCGTTCCTTTTGTTGAAAGGTTTGGGTGCCTCTTAGGTTGATAATTGGAATATTACATCTTTTGTTTTGTTTTTTTCTAAGGTGATTGGCAGCCTGGAGGAGGTTCACATGCCCCAGAATGGTATCAATCACCCTGGTGTGACAGCTCTGGCCACAGCAATGCAGCAGAACCCAAAACTCCGAATCCTCAACCTCAATGACAACACCTTTACTGAAAAGGGGGCCATCGCCATGGCTCAGGTACAGAGACATAAGATATTAGCCTCCTAACATAATAGTAGCAGTTTATTTTATGTTTTTAAAAACAAAAGTGTTTGGAGTTAAGTTTCAGGGAGCAGCGAGTATTCAGTGAAAGGCATTTTTTAAAATCATATTTGCCTCTTTATCAGAGTCAACTTGTTTTTTCCTCCCAAAGTTCCATGCAAAAAATGAATATATATGTTATAGTGAAAATTGAATTTGTCAGTGAAATTTTTTGTGTTGACATCATTGCATAATATATGAATCAATCAATTTTTAGAAAAAGAAAAGATAGAAAGCAACAAATCTAGTCCAAAGGGTGTTATACCAGCAGTTGGGGTCACAAATTGAACACTGTAACACACTGAGGAATGTCGCTGTCTTTATTTATTCACCACAGTTTGCATCCAAATGAATTAAAAGAGACATAATGGCTCTGCTGAAAGGTTGTACAAATTAATTTAAAATTTGCAAGGGAATTAGTATTCAGATGAATATAACTGGTGCAACAGAATTAGTTTGAGCTGTAATGATATAATGGATATGCTGTCTGTTCTCACAGGCCCTGAAACACCTCCACAGCATCCAGGTGATCAACTTTGGAGACTGTTTAGTGAGACCAGAAGGTGCTAAAGCTATTGCAGAAACTGTGTCAAAGGGCCTACCCATCCTGAAGGTGAGAGCTCGGTATACTGTCACAACCAAGATTACATAATCTGTTTGTTGCTTTTGGTTTGTGTCGGCATGAAGGATTGGGAGCCTAAGCACGGAAACTTTCTGAATGCAACATTGTCACAAAGTTGTAGTAGTTGATCATCTCTGGTTTAGATTCAATATAACAGGCAATTATTTCACCTTGGTTCCTTTTTGTTTGTTTGTTTGTTTGTTTTTTTGCTGTTAATTTTTTTCTTCTTCATCTGTGAGTGATGAGCTATGAATAGTAGTACTGGGACACTTCTGTCTGCATTAGTTTAGCAGTCTGGACACAATCCCTTACCCAATGTGACTGCTATTGTCTAAGTTACCACAACTATCTGAGGGAATTTTCTGAGAAAAAGGATTTCTTTTTGGTTAAAAGTTTTAAGAAAAGTTGTTGAATTTATCTTTAATAAAAGAATTTGTTCTGTCACAACTCAGGATTGTATGGTCAAGATGCGATCTGGGTGAGGGATTTTTATCTTATGTTGTTGGAGCTGATCGTGGTCACTAATGTGATATTGCCGTTCACGTCGGCTATGATCTTGTTACTTCGGTGTGTGAAATGGTCACTCACTTTTCCACAGTGCTATGTGTGCAGTAAAGGTGTGTAAAGCAGTCAGGTGTTTACTGTGGTGCTGCTGTAGGAATTCAAACGACATCACTTAACCCTCTTTACCTCTTTTGCTGCTTCTGTTGAGCCACATAATTTAGAGACTTTTTCCCAGATAGCATTTGTACTGAAGGGACTTGAAAAATTTCTCTTCTGATTGTTAATGTTTAGATTGTTGTAATCGAAATACATCGCTGCATATTCTGTGATTTGGAAAGATGAGGAGATTTGTTTGAGTGAAGGATGTCCATTTTTTGCCTTCTCTGCTTATTGAATGCTGTGTTACATTTGACAGGAGCTCAATCTGTCTTATGGTGAGATCACAGCGGACGCAGCTCTGGCTGTGGTGGAGGCGGTGAAGAACAAGGACCAGCTGGAGAAACTGGACCTGAACGGTACAGATCTGGCAAGCAGCAGCTCAAATCTTTCTTTCTGGTTTTTGATATTTTAAATTATTTTTAGAAAAAAATGATAATGGTTGCTTGAACCTTTTGAAGAGATTTTATTTGTGTTGATTTTCAGGGAACTATCTAGGAGAGGATGGCTGCAAAGCTGTGAAAGACTTCATGGAAGGCGTGAACATGATCAGTCTTTTAGGATCACTTAGGTAGTGGCCTTGCTGATTAATTGATATATCAATTAACCTTTTGTTCATGTTAATTCCTGTTTTACCCCCATAGAAAGTGCCAATCATACCTGCTGCCTCTGACTTCTGAACTGACTAATTAGATCTTTACATAAATACATCAAGTCCAAAGTGTTTTTACTGCCATTTTCTTAGTGACGATGAGGGTGAGCCTGAAGACGACGAGGACGAGGACGAGGATGAAGAAGATAATGATGAGGACGATGAAGAGGAGGAAGATGTAGATGAGGAGGAAATTGAGGAGGAGGAAGAAGAGGAGGAGAAAAGCAGCAGCACCAACAAGGTTAGATGTGACTAAACTGTGGATTAAATACACAGAAATTTCTGCCACACGAAATGATCAGAAATCAGGATTAAATGTATTCGAAAACAGGTACAGTATAAATCAAGATAAAATGACCAGTTTTACAATATTTCCTGTTTATCTGTGTCAAATTGGTTACATGGTTACATCAGTTAATGGCTTAAAGCAGCAGTATGTAACTTTATGAAAAATATGTTTTTTCCATATTTGTTAAAATTATCATTATGTCATGACAGTGTAATACAGATAATCTGTGGAAAAAAAAAATCCAGCACCTCTTCCTTCTCCCAGTGCTCCCAGTCGTAACTGCAGAAGTACACCAGTCAGTCAGAAACAACCAATCAGAGCCAGGAGGAGGGTCTTGGCGCTGTCAATCACCCTCATGTACACGCTGCTCACACACTCCCCCTTGCTCTCTGCTACGCTACAGCTGGTTCATCACAACATAGCCTGCTGCTAATGCTAGTTAGCATGGCCACTGATGACGGCAGATAAACAGATTTCCTGGAACGGTAAGTTGTTTCTTCACCATTAGCACATTTAGCTGTGCGTACACGAGGTTGATTGACAGCACTAACACGCTCCTCCTGGCTCTGATTGGTTGTTTTAGGTCAGGAGTGGTGCCTTTCTTTAGATGACAATAGTAGCTAGAGAGGAGGTGGAGGAGCTCAATCTTTTCACAGATTATTTGTCTCATACCATCCTGTCACGACAGTTTTAAGAAATATGCAAAAAACATATTTTTGTGAAAGTTACATCCTGCAGCTTTAAGTTTCTTACTTTCTTTTCTTTGCGTCCTCACCCAAAGCTATCCACTCCCGTGTCAGCACCACGACCACCAGACGTCTCTTCTTTCCTCAGCTTCCCGTCTCCTGACAAACTGCTGAAACTTGGCGCCAAGAGAGCATTTCTAGTCCAGCAGCAGGTAAGCAAACACAGAAATATATGGACGGCTGCATTGGTTTGCACAACCATCTTGATCTTTTATAATACCTCTGTCACACTATTGCTTATCTGCCTTTGGTTTTAAGACTCAGTACCATAGAAAAATACCCCCCCACATCGACTGACACACATGTGCACCGTCAGATTCTGCAGCAGAATAAATGCAACATCAATGAATCAATAAGATTACTTAATCTCATGTAACACTGCGACAGTGCTTCACTCACCTCGGCATGCTGGATTATTGAACTGATGACACCTCACCTGCTTTCTGATTAATTCAGCTAATCTGATCACTTGGGGGCACTCGCAGCATTATAATTTCATTCCCAGATGGTTCATTGATCCTGCAGCATGATCATTAAATGAGACGGTGACGTCACTGGAAAATTTAAATGACGCAGTGGAACACTGTGAAACCACTGATTCCAGTTTACACACACTATACAGAGCGAGGGCGCATCACTAGCGAGAGAAATGGAGAGAAAACGGAACCCTTGTTTTTCAATACACCAGCATAGATGACATGATAGGAAACAATGTGAGAGCAGCTCTCCAAATAAAGTGATGCGAATGGAGGTCTTGATCACTCCTGAAGCAGGTTCTTCATTTCAAGGTTTCTGTGCAGTCTGGAGTCATCTTTGACCATTTTCCTGCTCTGAAAAAAAAGAAAATTGATTATGCAAATATGTTTGATTTTTCAGGCTTTTTTTTCCTTGGGTTTAGTTTTATAAAGGACACGATAATTATTAAATGCAGTGGTTTTTGCATTGATAATATTTCTATTGGATTCTTTAGCTATGATTTGGCACATTACACCTTGTTTTAAAGTATTTTACCCATCACCATTTTGGTTTTTAATTTTTTTTAAAAATGGACTGAATGTACACTCATTCAAAGGTCAAAAAGGGCCATTTTACTACTTTTTGGACGTCAGGTATTTTCAAAGTCGGGTTGAACTGGACCTATAGTACTTAGACTGGGTCAAACAAAGCACTGAAGCTGCAATGTTTTGGAAATTTTCCAAACAAAATAAAGATACCACACTTCACAAATTGTGCTAGGAATTTGAGACTGGAAAAGTCTGAAAAATGGTCACTTTAATGTATTTCCCCGTCTAGGTGGATGTGACAGATGCAAGAAAAACTGCTGAAGCTTTCCTGAAGATCGCGTCAGTGTATAAGGAGGAGAATAATGACGTTAAGAATGCAGTGTTGGACACAATTGGTAAGAAGCATGAACTTGTGTTGGGTGAATGGTTGCTGTCCTCATTGACAGAGGAGCCTAATTTTGTTCACATATGATTTTTTTTTTTTTTTTTTTTTTATCTATTTTGTGTCCTAATGACTCCCAAAAGCAGGAAACTTTACTAACCTGTTATTGAATGCTGTCTTGTTAGCCTTGCTCAAAAGCAATGCTTTTTTCCCCCCTCATTTCTGGTTTTACATGCCAGTTTTTGCAGTTTAGTGTTTTTAGCTGGGGTCATATGTGACTGTTTAGTTATTTTTTAACATGTTGAGGTTTTTAATACTTTTAAATGTTTATCTGAATTTTGAGTTTTATTATTCTCACTTTTAACAGATAAAATAAACAAATGAGATCCTCATTTTTTTTTTTTTTTTATACCGACATTCACCTAAGAAAGACAAAACCTCACTTTTGCTTTCTTAAATATTCAGGTCAGATGCTTATTAACATTTTTGCTTTGACTGAGAGCTTTGTAGTTGTTCAGCTACAAAATAAATAGTTGAAACTAAAACTTGCCTAATAATTGTTCACGGTGTTGGATCACAGTGTCATCTCCTGTTAATATCATGCAACTCTAACTTTAATGTACAAAACATACTAAGGGGAAGGAAAAACTTGAACTTCCTATTGAGTGGCGTTGTTACAGATTTAAATAATAAAAAGCCTTCGAAACAGATCTCATAAACGTGAACGCTCTCATCTAATGTTGGATACATATTGAATTGTCTAAATAATGCTTCACTTAAAAAGATGCACCATTATTTAAAAAGTTAGTCAGTGTAACACATTTACACCTTGATGACATATTTGTTTTAATCACCAGAGAAATCTTTTCAGGTTTTTTTAAACCTGAAAATGCTACATAACCTAATGGATTTCAGTGTTGACTAGAAGTAGCTACTTTGTGCTAAGAAGCTGCAGCAGAAAAGAAAAACATGTTGCTCTTTCCATCAGACCAAAAACTAAAATGCATCATTGTGAATGGGCTGTAGATTTTATTCTCCTCACACCTTTTCAACCTCTCCTTAAATGCAGACTCCTCCTTCTAGAAATAAATTGTCAGGATGTTTTGTGTTTTAATTAATTTTTTTTTTTTCCTCCAACCTTCTTTTTGGGATTGACGTTTTCTGTTTCTCTAATTACCGCCAAATCCCTTGATTGTATAAAGATCAGGATAAGTAAATAAAATACTATCATAACTTGTTCATAGTCTCTGTAAACTATGACTGTATTTGTTTTTTGTTTTTTTTGTTTTGTGTTTTACACAAAGACGGCCCCCTAAAATGTGTTTTCTTCTCACAGATGCCCTCCTGAGTAAAGCTTTCAGCACTCCATCCTTTCAAGGTTACAGCTTTGTATCCATTTTATTAGTGCTTCTAGGGCTTATTAAGGTAAGCTTTATTTGGACAAAGTCAACACATTTGATTTGGTTTTTTCACATCTAATGCGTCACTTCTCTGCTGTCCTCTTGTCACCCATCTGTCCCACCGTTGTGTTCTCTGTGCCGCTCAGAGCGAGGACAAGATCAAGCCCGTGCTCGTTGTCCCAGGCCACCTCCACGCCTTGGAGCACGTTGTTCGGCAGGACTACTTCCCTAAAGAGAACGTGGCAGTGCTCGAGGCATTCATGTCCCGGTAAGGGCGTGGTGAATGACCCAGTCAGCATGCAACTTCCAGGTACAAAATGCAATGATTACTGTCCCCGTCTTCAGTGGTGGCAGACACATGAATGGCGATGAGTTATTTTTGCACCAGGGTGGGGATGAAAACACATTTTAATGGAATGTGTTGAGACATGCAGTGCCTTGAAACGATAGTCACGTCCATTCAAAGTTATGGGGGGTGGGGGGGGTTCGGCTCATTACCACAAACTAATTTATTTTACTGAGATTTGATGAGCTGGAGCAGCATAAAGTGGTTCATCATCATGAAGTGGAAGGAAAATCCGATGAAAAAACAAAATCTTTTCTTTTTTCAGTTCAATAAAATCCTCCTTATTTACGCTCCAAATAAATCCAGCTGTTTCTGTGAAGGGCTCCGGGGTTGCTCTGGTCAGATGAGACTAAAATTAAACAGTTTGGTCCACTTGCAAAATGCTACGCATAATTCTCACACAGTACCCACAGTGAAAACATGGTGGTGGCAGCATCATGCATTGGGTTCATCATGCGTTCTTCACCAGGCTCAGTGATGATGGATGGAGCTAAAGGTTCACCTTCAGCAAGCCTAAACATAGAGTTGTAGCTACAATCGAGTGGTTTAAATCAATGCATATGCATGTGCTAAACTTGGTCTAGTCAAAGTCCAGATCTAAATTGAGTTGGGAACCCGTGGCCAGACTCGAAAATGAAACATAAACGCTCTCCATCCTAATCTGGTTGATCTCCAATGATTCTGCTGCTGTAATTCCTTCAAGAAATACTTCTAGAGTATTAACTTGGGGGAGCTGTGTACATAGGCACATATTTTTCAGTTTTTTAATTAAAATTTTTTTTAAATCCTGCATCATTTTCCTCCCATTTTATGATTTATGCACTACTTTGTGGAGACATAATTTGGAAATGTAGAAGAGGCATAAATGTTTCTGTACAGTACTGTCGTGCAGGAGAAACTAATGCATAAAAGTGGCCGTTTATGTTGTTTAAATTATTAGTTAAAAAGTAAGGAAATCTGTGCTTTCATCCACAGGAGCAACAAATCCTTGGAGTCGTGTGGAAATGCTCGAAACGGCCTCCAATCAACACTGCAGAGAGTTCGATCTCAGAGCTGAGGCACACAGACTGAGCAATATTCACTGATGGACCTTTTAAAAACCTGCACACACGAACCCAAAAGCTACACTTCAGGAGATCTCCGTTCTGGCACAATAAGCAATGTCACTGCAGTGTATCTCAACTTTCTGTTTTATTAACCTTCTGATTTGGACTTGAATGCACTGGGTTGGAAATGAGTCTGCTCTTATGTTAGGAACTACTTCTGTACACTAAGTATTAACCTCACCTTGAACATATCCTGCAATAAAGTTGGTAACACCTGGCTGACCTTGTCACAGATTATACTGTAGTGTGATCAGGAGGAGCTCTGACAGAGTATCTTTAGCTGTTCTCTGTTTTATATTTAATGAAGAAATTGAATATTCTCTCAGATAAAGTTTACGAAAGACATAAATATGATTTAAAAAAAAAAGTTGATTAAAATATCAAAGACCAAGGGATGGTAAGTTAAACCAATCAAAGTGCATTTAAAAGCTGATGTCTTTACTGTGTTTTGTAGCCTAGGGTTGTATGTTTTTGAATTTGATTTGCAAAAATAAATCATTTGTCGGATGGCTTTGAGTCTTTTGTATTTCAAAAAATGTTCATTTCAAGAGAGATGTTGCAAACCAAGATGTAGGTAAATGCTAAAGCAAATTAAAACTTAGTGTGGTTCTTGTGCTCGGTTCTCTGACTTAGCTGAAAACAGCAAGCCAGTGTGTAAATTTTTGGAGCGTAGAGATCAGAGGTCACACCAAAGGAATTTACCAAAGCCTTGTTTGTTGGGCTGCAGGACCACAGAGAAAGTTCTGGACACAGTAAGGTGTGGACCTCTGTAGATAACTCACAACTGAACCGCTCTAAGGAAGCTGTTAATGTTGGATTCAGCTCTAAGGTAAGGTGTATTTAAGGCATTTTACTTTTAAATGACTCCTGTCTAACCAACTTGTGTTAGGCTTTGGATCTTTCTCACTTAAG
Organism: Anableps anableps; assembly: GCA_014839685.1. Taxonomy (NCBI): domain Eukaryota; kingdom Metazoa; phylum Chordata; class Actinopteri; order Cyprinodontiformes; family Anablepidae; genus Anableps; species Anableps anableps. The sequence continues at coordinate 8,804,288 of CM026083.1, forward strand.
CTAACATTGAGATATTTATTAGTAAGTGAAATTTCTGGTCACCACAAATTAATTTTTGAGACTTTTTTTTTTTTTCCAAACAATAACTAACATAAGCTTCTTTAAAGGTAAATTGGGAAAAACAAATCTAAAGTGCTCCAGCAACACTTGTACTATTTAAAGCAACTTTGTTCTTTGATCAGTCTTTATTTCTGCATGCTACAAAAAAAAAACAGAAGGAAGCAGAGAAGTAATTTCCAGAAAAATCTGATGTTTTGAAATTATTCTAACGCATTCTGCTGGCGCAGATGCAGTTCTTCTTTTCTGCAGTTTTGCTGCTCATTTTAACTTCAAGCTCAACCATCAAAGCAAAAAAATGTCCAAAACAGTGCAGCTGTGATGACACCAAACTTACAGTGGCCTGCGTCGGTAAAAACCTGACGGAGATTCCCCTGGGTGTAGATGAGGTGAGGAACTTCAAACCTGTTTACAGTCTGCTGAGGTTTTCTTTAAAATTCAGAATGAGAGTGATTCATTTGGTATTCTTGGGGTTTTGGCCTTTGTATTGATCATTTTCAATGAGTTGCATTTTTCCATTTTGTGCTGATTGAAGCCGTTTGTTAAACATAGTTCCTGTGCAGTCATGAAAAGTCTGTAATTTCCACATATCTAGACTTTGGGGAAATACTTTCCAGATTTGTCTGACTTCCATTTATCTCCTGTCTATAAATTTGTCCAACATCCATCCAACCATCACTATCATCCTTCCATCTATCCGTTTGTCCATCCATCATTATTCATCCAACATCCCTCGATCAGTAGGTTTGTCTGACATCTGTCCAACCATTCATCTGCTTGTTCATCCATGCGTTTGTCCAACATCCATCCATCCATACATCCCTCTCTCTCTCCATCCATCTATCCTGCTATCTTTTGGTCTATCATTTTGTTTCTCCAACATCCATCCATGTGTTTTCTTACAGGTTAAATATTTACTTTAGCATTAATACCTTAAAATAGATTAAATGGACTGAAACCTATTGTCTGGAATCTCTAACTCAGCCTCAGAATAATGATCCAATCTGATTCATCCTGCTTACAGATTACAGTTAAACTGGATCTAAGGAATAACAACTTCCAGATGCTACCCAGAGGTGCGTTTGTTCACATACCATACCTCACCCACCTCAGTCTGCAGCGGTGCAACATCATCATGGTAAAGGAGGGCGCGTTTCGAGGTCTTGGTCGAGTGGTCTACCTGAACCTGGCCTACAACAAAATCGACATCCTTTACCAGGTGAGATGAGAGGGGAAAGAACAATACTGTTTCCTCTTAGTGTTTCTGGTGATGTAGAACTAAAAGATCAAATTTGTTTTATGCCTTGCAGGAATCTTTTGATGGCCTCTCATCCTTGAAGGAGCTGCACCTGGACCACAATCGTATCGAGGAGATCCAGCCTGGAGCCTTCATGCAGCTCGGCTTTCTCAACATGTTGACCCTCACCCACAACCAGCTGGTTTACATCCCCAACATGGCCTTCCAGGTACTGAAAAACATCCGGGTAATCACCAAAGTAGACACTGTTGTAAATAAAAAAGAGCTGCACTCGCTGTTCGAGACATGATTCCACCATAACATAGCTTTTCTTTCAGGGCTTGCAAAACATTAAGTGGCTTCGTCTTAGCTACAACTCCCTGAACAACCTGGCTCAAGAAGCATTTGCAGGGCTGTTCACTCTCACTCGCCTCAGCCTGGATCACAATGAGCTGCAGTTCTTCCCCACACAGACAATGACAAGGTTACACACTCTGATGTATTATCATGGGCAGAACACAGAGAAAGTTTCAACCATCTTAGAAAAATTAGAGCGTTTGACAGTGTCAGTCCCTCTTGAATGTCTACTTGGTTTTATTAGCATTTAATGATTTAATTGTGAAGTAGAAGGAACATGATTCATGGGTTCCAGATTTACTTTTTTTTTAGTTTTCCTGCATTTTAATGACAAAAATATGTTTTAATTTGATCTGTTTGGGAAATCAGTTAAATATCTGAAAACAAAAGGCCTCTGTCAGTCTGCTTTGGAGGTTTTTAAAGTATTTCAAAGGCAGATTTTTTCGGTTTGGCGATTGATTGACGGCAGATTTGTTCTTCCTTTTAAGGGTTCCTGAAGTCAAACAGCTGGAGTTGAGCTATAACCCGATGACCTACCTCGGAGAAGAATCTGTCTCGATGGGGAAGCTGACACACCTGTACCTGGATCACATGTCCCTTCAGGATCTGTCAGATCAGGCGTTTTCCCAGGTCCGGCTCCTGTCCCACGTTGACCTTAGCCACAATCAGCTTCGATACCTGGAACCTCCCTCAGGCCCAACGACACTGGGCATCCTCAACCTGACTGGTACAGCTCTCTGTTTTGTTGATTTTCCTGTCAACACCTTTACTAAACATCAAAGAGGAAAATGCATTTTTATCATGCAGCAGAGTCACAATTACCACATTTAAAGTGCCTTGCAAAAGTATTTTATTGAGATTTTATATAATAGACCAACCAAAAGTAGTGCATAATCAAGAAGTGGAAGGGAAATAATTTTTTTCCCAATAGAGACTTGATCTAAACCAAGCTGAATGTTTGAGGCTGTGGTCCTGCTGGAAGGTGAACCTCAGCACCACTTTGAAGGTTTTTGCAATATTTTTTAGGAATTTTCTGCATTTAGTCAAACTATCTTCCCAACTATAAAAAGCATTGCAGCAGCATGATGCTACCACCACCATGTTTCACAGTGTGAATGACTGAGCTAATATGTGAGCTATCCCAAGGCTCGTTTTTTTTTTTTAATCTACACTCCACCTTGGAGAGATTATTAATACATTTCATAATCCCCCAATACTTATTATACAGGTGAAGATCAGCTGTACCATCTGAATTACTTGAGGAACCAGAGCAAGTAACAAGCTGGTTAAAAAATAACTCCCTTCAACTGAACTCTGACGAGTGTTTAATCTTTGCATCAGAGAGCATGGTTCTTCTGATCAGACAACAAACTGGACCTTTGAACTTGGCCGTTTAGTCAAATTTAAGAAATTAAAAAGTTTCTTATGACCAATTAATGTCTCTTGAAGTCCATTCAGAACCATTTGTCCAAAAGTATTGTTATTATTTGTGAAATATTTCCAAACTAAGAAGGTTGGAAAATTGGGATCTTGAGATGGTTATTTCTGCTTTTATTTCTTTTCGTCGAGACTACTGTAATTTTTCACATAATCAGCGAAAAAGCCTTTGATCGCCTTCCTGTTGGTCCAAAAATCTGCAGTAAGACTGGAGCAAACAGAAGACCATCTCAAGACCAACACCAACCTCAAGACCTGAACTGTGAAACAAGCTTTCTTAGGTTTTTATGTTGTTTTCAGAGTCTGGAATTATTTCAAGAGCAGCCGAAGATATTCTTATTGAACATACTTCTCTTTAAGATATTGTAAAATATTAGTTTACATTTGTTTTTCATTTCATTACTTGAATAGCTTTTTGTCTTTTTAATGTTTAAAGGGGTAGTATTATGTAAAATTTACTTTTTTGAACTTTACATCATGTTATAATGTTATTCCCTAATTTTTACTAAATAGCAAAGTCAAATTTCTTTTAAGTCATATTTGATATATCCAGAAATTTTGTAACAACTGAAGTTGTTACATAGTTACTTGATTGTGCGATAAAATGCCAATGTAAGCCTGGAAAACACATAATACATAATCGTAATGTGACAAGGTGTGAAAAAGGAGCATGAATACTTTAGCAAAGCACTGCACAGCAGCTTGGATTTCTCTTAAAGGCAACCCGATCTACTGTAACTGCTACATGAGGCCGCTGAAGGAATGGGCGACCGTTGGAGAGGTGAAGCTGCTGGGGGCCTGTGCGGGACCACCTCACCTCTCCGATGAACCGCTGCAGGCTGTGACCTCTTTGGATCTGCGCTGCCGCAGCAGGGCTGAGGCTCTGAAGGAGGAAGAGGAGGAAGAGAAAGAGGAGCAGGAGAGTAATGGAAACATCACAGCCACTGCCAAGCCCAAGCAGATAGCCAAGTGTCCACTTGACTGTGAATGTGATGTATGTTTTTTTTTAACAAATAGCTACAAAGAAAGGGCCAAAGTTTTAGTTTTATTGTGAATTGATGTGCACGTGTTATAACCCAGCCTTGGCAATGACAAGTTAAGTATAAAACTCCTTAGATCTACTTAGCTTACGTTAATAAAACCAATCCACTCTTCCTGGTATTTTATGCAAATTTTCTTCTCCTAGTTTTATAGTGTATTGGGATAATAATATTTTGACATGTTGACAGTGAAAGATTTTAAGAATTAAATGTTAACCTGGGAATATTGTGGGGTCCAATAAACATTCTTGGCAAGCATCTGGAGACAGTAGGCGGGAAAAGTTTTCCTATAATAGGAAGAAAACCTCAGACAGAACACGTACTGTGAAAATGTACCAAATAGTTTGAGAGCAGTCATTAGACACTTATGATTTAAGATGTATGGCAGCTTTATTTTTCTCTGATTTTACTTCCAGACTGAAGCCCATCACGCCACATGTGAGAGGCGTGGTCATAACAAAGTCCCTCGGGGCTTTCCACCCAGGACTCAGCTGCTCGATCTCCGTGGCAACAACTTCCATTTCATCCCCTCCAGCAGCTTCCAGGGCACCGGCCAAGTTGTGTCTCTTCACCTGGAGTTCTGCAAAATCCATGAAATCGAAGGCGGAGCCTATCAGGGAATGAGAAACCTGCTGTATTTGTATCTGTCTGACAATGACCTCAGCTCCTTGGAGCCCAAAGCTTTCACCGGAGTCCCGAAACTCACCTATCTTCACTTGGAGGGGAATCGACTAACACAATTTCCTGGAGCAGGTCAGATTAAAGTTCTTAAAATTTCAATTCCATCCATATAAAGAACCAAAGTAAAGTTGACGTTTTCTTATTCCCCATGCTCCCTCCGCAGCTCTGTCACTCTTACCAAATTTGTCTGTTTTGCATCTGGAGCGAAACGCCATTTCAAAGCTGGAGCCTACAGGTTTACTATCCTCAGCTGCTCCTGCACTGATGGAACTATACTTGAGCAACAACCCCATCAATGTTATTGCCAGAGGTGCCCTAAACTCTGCTCTCATTGAAACGCTTCACCTGGATTCAAATCTGCTGAGTGAGGTGCCTTCTGGCGCTCTGACTGATGCCCCACGTCTGGCGGAGCTGAAGCTGTCTCAAAACTCGGCTCGCTGGGTCGGACCCAACACATTCCAAGACATATCGCAGAGTCTTCAGAGGCTTTACATGGATCAGATGGGGATTGAAGAGGTAAAGACGCCTGCATTTTAACTGTCCTTTGAATTGTGTTTTTACTAAAACCGAAGTTGATTTGATTTCGAAATTGCTGGGTTGACTGTATGTGAAAATAAGCAGTGAATAAAAATTCCTGTCCTTGATGAAGGTCTACATCCATGTCTAAATTTTGTCTCTGTGGTTAGATGTCGAAGCAGGCCCTGCTGGGCCTGGGGCCACGACTGAAAGTTCTGACAGTGAGAGGAAACCAGCTGAAGGAGCTGCCTGACCTGGGGCCGCTCACCGGCCTTGAGATGATCGACCTGCGGGACAACCCTCTGCTGTGTGACTGTGCTCTGCTGCCCCTGCGAAGGTCAGTGCAGGTTCTGGGAGAATCTGAAATGTATCTGGTTTGCCAGTAAGCTGGTAAATTCTTCCAGGACACCCACGGCGCTCACAAGAAGTTTTCATCCCCTCATCATTGTCAGAAGTGTCAATTTTGTTATTTTACTGTTATATTTAAGTAGTTCTCTTATACAGTGCACAAGGTCAATGAATCTGAAAAATAATAATTGAGAGCATGTTTGAATTTACTGTAGATTTTCTCTGATTCACTACAAACAGGTGTGAATACACACACATGCAATTCGTTTTTGGGTTTTTTTTTCAGATATCCCTCAACATGTTGCCAGACTACCACTCACTTTTTTTCTTATCACAACTGATAGAGTGCATTGCAATTGGTAGATTGGTGCTTTTAGGTGTAATCAGTACATTTTTAATCAGGTGGAGGTTTGGAGAAGGCTATTCTATAAATGTAAAATTAGGATGCTTTATCCCTTCGAGAACAAGTTTTGCCATGTGTTCTGGATCACTATCCTGTCGGAACACCTCACTGTGTCCATGTGGGCTCTCTGTTGATTTGAGGTGAAGTTAAAGAGTATGGATATACTGCAACATAACCTCAAACTCTGACAGGTGTGGCAACAGTTTAACCCACATGTTCTGGTCATGCCCAGCCCTGAAATCCTAGACGTCTGCCATTTTTGAAATTTTATCAGAAGCACTCAAGGTTACTCCTCAACCCAGTCCAGCCTACAGCTATGGAAGGTAGACTGAAGCGCAATCTCATTCATAACTTCACTAGCTCAAAGGAGAATGCTACTATACCAGAAATCAATAATGTCACATAAAGGTAAGGTGACATCAAATGTGTCATCCACCCTTGTTGATGAATGGCTTGATGTAGTTTATTCAAAATAAAAGATGTCTTCAGGGGCTCCAGAGATTATTTTTTTCTCTGTTTGGAGCCCAATTATGTCATATATGAACAAACTAAATGTGGTGTCCTCTTAACAAGATTCAAGCTCTTTTATGTATTTATTATTTTTTCTTTCTATCCGAGTACATTCACTTGACCATAACTCTTTCGCATTCATTCACTCTTCCCGTAAGTTTTATTTCTCCACGGATGTGAGAGTTGGAATGCGCAGCCTCAATATTTATTTATTTAGGTAATTTTCATAGGTGTCCCTGAGGTTCAGCTTGAGTAGGGTGGGAGAAGGGAGGGTGTTAGGGGAGAAGTAAGGGGATAAGCGGGGTTAAAAACATGCAGCAATCATGTCTAAACTCTGTTCCAAACTTGTATTTTGTGGGGCATGTGTGAAAACGTTGTGTTATAGGTTGGTCAGAAAAATTAAAAATAAATAAATAAAAGAAGAATTTGGAGGTAGTCCTCCTCCTTCAATGATGCTGCCACCACCATGCTTGACATTTAAACCTATGCTTTGTGTGCATAGGTTTAAAAGCTTCACATTGACTTGTCCAAACATTCCTCCTGTTATTGTGGCCAAACAGCTTAATCTCTGTCCCCCCTGATCACAGCCTTTTTGAAGGGATTTAGACTATCTACTTGGGAAGAGGCTTATTTCTGCTGAGTTTGAAGGTGTAGATTTGGAGCAGCAGCTCCTTTCCTCTGACTGTGGACAGTGATTTTGGTGTTCTAGCAGTTTCCAGTTTATGGTAGACTTGCACCAAAGACGTTCTGAGTTGTTCTTGAACATCTTAATCGTTTTTTTTGGTTCAGAGTTTGGGTCACATGTCGAAACATGGATGTTACTGGATGTTCCAACAGGACACTGATCCCAAACCAAAACTGGTTTTTGAATAGACAGAGCAGGTTACCATTATGTCACAGTTCAGTTATTCCACCATGAAAAACAGTAGCTTTAATTCACCATTAAATGCCTGCAAATAAATGTGGCATTCATACCTATTACGACTGCATATAAACATCACACTGTACGTTCAGTTTGAATGGTTTACTAATGTCTCAATCTCTTTGTCTCGTTCGCTCAGGTGGATGGAGAATGTGAGGTTGGAAGTTTCAGCAACATGTGGTTACCCTCTTGAGCTTAAAGGTCAGCAGGTGAGGGACACCAGTGTGTTCGCAACCTGTCCAGAAAACATAACTCAGTCTCTGACTGAGACGGCTACTGTGGGACCAAGACCTGTGAAAATAAAATCCACCAGAGCAAAAAAACGGACAGAAAAGCTTAAACTGGACAAACTGCCCAGGAACCAGCATCGGAGAAAGGCTGTGAAACATAAGAAGGCCAAAAACAAGAAGATGAACAAAGCAAATAGAAGAAATTGAGTTTCTATCATTATTATTATTATTATTATTATTATTATTATTATTATTATTATTATTATTATTATTATTATTATTATTATATTATTCAATGCTGGCAGTTTTTTGTAAAATCAAAATTTAGTAATTACTTTACCATCTAATCATAATATACAAATCAGCTCATGACCTGTCATCACAGTACATTGAGGATAGGCCTGGTCTAGGTTTTTTCCTCATCTCTCTTTGACGTGTTTTGTTGATTTTCCTGTCACATCTAAAAATAAAGCAATGGGCATCATCAAAGTTCAGAAAGAATCAGTGTCTCTCACTTTGAATACTAAGTCTGGTTCTCTTTCAACGCTGATCCTGCTTAGACCCCCTTCTCACTCTAAGCTCCAATCAAAAGTTAGTGCACCTGTATTCTGCCAGGATTACAGAGGTGGAGTCTGTTAAATCCACTCAAAATCAAGGTTGACTAGCGTGGTTAAGGTCCATGGACATTTATTTGGATGTTACTGCCAATATTGGTTGTTAATAGATATCTAACATGGTTTTATTAACCCATGTTAGACATCTGTGTTAATGGCAGTCCACTGTAGGGGTTCTCCAAGTCTGTACCAGTGTTAGCTTTTTTTCAATCAATAGAGGCTACAGTGGTGGGATTCTTACAGCTGCTAGTCAGACTTTTTTGCAAAATCAGTCACTTTAGATATAGTTTATTCCCTATAGAAGAACAGGTCATGGTCAGTTTGTCTATTTGTTATAGATCATTATTGAATAAGATGAACACTACCCACAAAAAAAAAACAAAAAAAACCCCTCCCACATTCACAACTATGGTGACATCACATATGATATAAGCAACTGGCCATAGTTCTTCTCAGTTTGTTTGTTTTGTTTGTTTGTTTGTTTGTTTGTTTGTTTGTTTGTTTGTTTTTTTCTTGTGTATACAATGTTTGTTTGTTTGTTTTTTTAAATCATTTTTCTTATTCAAATGTATTAACTTTTATTCTGTACCACAGAAGCAAAAAGTTTGATACCCAAGAAAGAAAGATACCCAATTACTCATCAATCAGAAAGAAAAAGGTTGTTGTGGTTAGCTAAAGTATGGACAAATACTACAATTAAAAGGTGTTTCAACTGGGATATGACATTTATTCATTTTAGTAGTGGTGAAAATGCACAAAAATGAATCAGATGGATAAATTCAACCTGAATATGATAAGATTCACATCGGTTAAAGTTCTGAAGACAATCTTAGTTATGTTATTGCTTCATTCTGCTTGGCTTTGGGATCACCAGAGTCCAACTCTAGCTCAGCTACAAGGTTGAACACAAATCCATGTAGAATGCTTTACAGTCTGCCGTGATCATCATGATCTGTCAAAATTCATTCATTTCCCCATTGTTTGCTGATGCTCGAGTCTTGCACCTCTTATGATGTTATCCACCAAACACACACAAAGGAGAAGAAAACGTTTTTTGGCATACGATTTAAAAACATTACATCGTGTGGAATCCTGCAATGAAAACCTATATCTCACCACCAAACTTTATTTGTCATTGCACAGTAGTTATTAGGGGTAAAAAAGACTGGAGTGTCTCTCTAAAGTTGAAGCAGATCAACAAATATCAAACTGACCAAACCGCATGACATAATGAGATTTTTCTGCCCCGTCTTCTATGGGGTTCCATGGTGTAATGGTTAGCACTCTGGACTCTGAATCCAGCGATCCGAGTTCAAATCTCGGTGGAACCTGCTTATTTTTTTTATTTTTTTTTTTCTTCCCCCCTCCATCAAGTCTTTTTGGAATTCTCTTTTACATATTAATAATATGAAATTGTTGTACACAATAAGTCTCATTCATTTAACCCAAATTGAGAGAAAATATTCACACGGAATCCTCCAATTCGAAACAGGTTAACGGAGATTGTCGTAATTTCCGACCGGGTGAATAAACTAAACTTCCCCGATAATCCAAGATGGCAGCAGCGATGGATGTTGACACACCAAGCGGTACGAACAGTGGAGCCAGCAAGAAGCGCTTTGAAGTCAAAAAGGTATCTTTGTATAAAGCAGCTGTGGTTAAATTAAACTAATGTTTTACGTCGTTAGTAGAGGCAGAAGGTTGTGAGCTAACAGCTCAGTGCTACAAGCAGCCTAAGCTCCTTTAAATACAGCTAGCATTAGCTACGAAACTGTTAGCATAGCACATTGTGAATTTAAATGCGTCATACTTATAGGAAACAATGCTTTGACTCTACTATCTATTGAAGTCGACCACTTGTCGTTAGTAGCTCTACATAAATAACCGCCTTTGACTAAAGCTAAATGAATGCTACCCTGCATGCTAAATTAGCTTAGTCAGTTAGCTAGCTTTAACTGTTAAGATTTCAAAACTCTAAAGAAAATAAATTAGTTGTGCTCTTACTGTTTGTTTGTATGTTTGTTTTTATCTTAACGTTTACTTAGCCCACCAATGTCATCTTCTTGGCTTATTTTCTAGTGAAACTGTCAGTTTATTTATTTTAGTGTTGGAGGGGTTAGCATGTCTGAGTTAGTTTTTAACCGTCATCCTAAACAGAGAACTCCGGCTCAAATCTCCACTTTCATTCCGACGACGCATTACAAACATCTGCGTTGTTATTGAAGTAAGAGGTGATATATCTTCAGCTTTTAATGACACTGGTTGGTATTGGAAGACCTCTTTAGGTGATTATTTACAGAAATTGTTCCTTATTTTTATTATATACACTGATGAGGTATAACATTACGGTCCCCGTTTTTCTGCCAAAACAGCCCTCCCAGATTCTTTAGGTCATGTAAAGCCTTGGACACACTACATTTATTTCAGTCTTAATGGACTGTGAAAACACTTGGCGTAAACACTGATAGTCTGATTTCAGCATCTTGAAAGACAGGGGATCACACACCTGCTGAAGGATCACAGACCACATGATTTGTTAAATTAACTAGAGCCCAGTAAAACCATCAAACCCTCACAAGCCTGATGCTTGAATGTTAAACAAATGTACCAGTGATTGGCAACAAGTGTTCACACTATGCGATTGCTTCTAGGTTAAACTCAAAAATTCAAACACATTTGATTGACTGCTAGTCAAGTTGGGGTCGGTCGTGTTCCTTTCAGATGTTGCAGAGGTGCATCTTTATCCCTCACACTCGAGGTGATTTTTTTTTTTTTTTGTTAAGTAGCCATGCCAACTCTCCCCAACTAGTGCAGACTTTACTTAAATGGGAATTGTGGTTGAGATCTTAAAGTACGTTCACAGTTGAAGTTGTGAGGTAAGACCTCCATGGATCCAACATCCCAGAGATGCTTGAGTGGGTTGAGATCTTGAGGATTTGGAGGCCAAATCAACACACCGAACTTCTCCTTGTGCTCCTCAAGCAATTCCTGAACCATTTTGCTTTCCCAGGGCACAGTTTCCTGCTGAGATGCCATAAAACAGCAATGCGCTGTGTCAACTTTTTTTTTAGCAGTCTGAGCTACAGCAGCTCGTCTGTTGGATTGGGCCACACTGGGGCATTGTTTTACATCTTACATGGATCAGAGCTGGAAATTTGGAGATTCTCTGATCCTGTCATCTTACTTTCACAATCTCTCTCTCATCAAACTCGCACCGATCACATCAACTTGGAAGACTATATTTTCTCTAGCTGCCTAATGTATCCCACTCACTAACAGTTGCCATGAAAAACTTATTTGCTACATCTGTTACTGGTCATAATGTTGTGTACCTTAGGCCATCTAGGTAATTTTCCCTATTTCTTTTCGTCCCCAGTGGAATGCTGTTGCGCTGTGGGCCTGGGACATAGTGGTGGATAATTGTGCCATCTGTAGGAACCACATCATGGATCTCTGTGAGTTCCTTCGAACCTGACATCGAACATCTTCGTCACAAGCTGTTTTTGGTCGTAATCCTCTGATATCATTTTCCCATCCTCCTTCAGGCATAGAGTGTCAGGCCAACCAGGCATCTGCGACATCGGAAGAGTGCACCGTAGCCTGGGGTGTCTGCAATGTGAGCTTCCATATCGACTGTCTTTGAATTTGTCAGGATGTTTTTACTTTAAACGTTAGATAGTTCTCATATCTTTACTCCTTTTCTGGAAATATACGGAAATTAATATTCTAAATCTGCACTTGAAATTGCTACAAACGTGAGGTACATATTGGTTCAAATGGGTCATTTGTTAACATAAAACAAAAATGACTGATTTTTTTAAGTCAACATGGTTTAGAAAAGTAAGAAATTTGATCAAACTGTTTTTCTTGAAAATTTAAATTTGAGCTTTTTTAGCAGAAAACCCTATATATTTGGCTGCTAGTTTCAGATTTAAACATTTGAGCTAATTATATCTGACCTAGAACTTATTTAAAAAGCACTATGGTGAGTCAAAATGTGTCAGGTTTGCAGAAATGACTTAAACGCTGTCATTAAGTTGGAGTTCAAGTCTGGGTTTTAACTTGATTTGTGGGGTTTTTTTGTTCCACAGCATGCCTTTCATTTTCACTGTATTTCCCGCTGGCTGAAAACCAGACAGGTGTGTCCTCTGGACAACAGAGAGTGGGAGTTTCAGAAGTGAGTATGACCAGTTGTTTATGTTTGCTGATTTGTAGCTTCACTGTGAAACTCTGAATATTTATGTTGATACAAACAACTGTACTGACGCCACATCACCTGTCTCTGCCATGTTTTCACAGATACGGACACTAGCTGTTATATTGTTGATGCAGTTCTGCGAGCGTTGGCCTCTCTGCCTTTGTATTCTTCCCCGCTTCTAATGCTAGATGTTGTTTTACACAGATTTGTTTTGGGACGTTGCGAGTACCTAAATAAAGAGCAATGTTATCACAAAAAAACACTGGATTGGTTGCACTAGGTGACTTTTTTTTTTAATGGACAATGGTTGAATTATTATGAATTGAAGTAAGGTACGGTGTGTTTATGAGTTGGTTTATGAACAGCATTGTGGTGGACAACAATCCTTAGCGTCCACAGGACTCGCTGTGTTACAGGGCAGTAATCCTGTGGCAGAAAGCCAGGCGATGCAGCAGGATCTTAAGTGAGCTCCTAACTCTCTTTGTTCATAACAGCTCGATAGAACATCTGGTTCTGCATCTGCCACATTCATTTTCTGCATCTCGTGGGGAAAAAAAAGACACTTGACTCGGTAGGTGCAATCAGGTGGAGCCTAAATAGCTTTAATAAGATTTATAATGATTTGGTTCACAATAGGTCCTTGGATTAACAAAAAAATATCCTCTGGGTTTATGTTGAAGATTTATCTGCCTGTATATTTTAACAAATGTTGATGGTAAACATCACTGGCTATAATTGAACTGATTTGTTTCAATTACAGTGATTATATTATTTCTGGAAAGAGTTTACTAGTGTTTCCACCATAAGTCTTTTTTTGGTAAACTAACTTTTTTTTTTTTTTTTTTTTTTTTTTTTGGGGGGGGGGGTTGTATGTATTTTTTGCAGACCAGGACTGAAGTGTTATACGCAATATAAATAAAGGAAAGCTAATGGAGCCAATATTCAAGTCAAATGCAACCTTTAAAATCCAAAGAGCCATTTTTACCCTCATCCCAGCTAATTAAAACTCGTTCAGAGCAGCTATTCTTACATGACCTTATTGAATAAAGACAACTTATTTTTTTATAAATATCTGCTGTAGGGAATATACTTTTCAATAAACACACTCATTTTTTTTTTAGGTTTTAAAATAAAGGGAAAAAAACTTAAAAGGATCAATGTTTTCTTCTGTGGGATGTTTAATTGTGGAAAATTAAGTAAAAACGAAGCAGTTTCCACTGCTATATTAAAGAACAGTCTGCTTCATCAGTTTTACTCAGTTATTAAAAGCCACTGTGGAAGGTCCAAAGAGCCATGGGTTACAGAACTCTAATCTAAAGTAAATATTTTATCCTAAGAGGTGATTTAAAATATTTGAAAACAATCCTAAGGTTTTAATTTCTGCATAAAACATTTAACTCATTCTGGAAAAAAAAAATCTTAAAGATCCATTCAAGTTTTCTGTTTCATAAAGGCATCTGCAACTTTACACCAGCTTTGGTGTAAAGTTGCAGATTTTTTCTTTAAGTTTGTAAATCTGGATGAATCAAGCATTCCAAAGGTGCTTCAAGATCAAGTTTAGAAACGTTTCTTTAAATTTGTGAGGTTTCATTCACAGCGAGCAGCAAGAACTGTGAAACCTTACAGTAAATGCTAAATAGCTTTCAGTTGGTCACAAATTTGACACAAAAAAGCCCCTAAACTGACCCCCATATGTCTAGGTAAATGAAGTCATGGATTTGTAAATTAATATAGTACAGAAAGCAACTTAGAGCCATGAAACTGGTTTTGCATCAAGAGTTTTTATTGTGAATATTTTTTTCCCAAACATCAACATTACTACTTTCTTCAGTATTATTAACAGTTCTGATAAGAAAAACACACCAATGCCTGTGTGGGAGTTTTCGGCTGTGTTCAGAAAGGAAACCGGAGGGAAAACTTTACAATGTATTAAATGTTTGTAGAAATGCTAAGAGTTGTAACGCAGAGGCTTTCAGTGCAGCTGTTCCAGTTAGAGGCTAAGAAAAAGTCAACCTGTGGGTTAAAGTCCAGGCTGAGACACGGCTGTGAGCTTACTGAGGAATCAGACCTGGTTCTGAATCGTCGGCTCAGATGTTAAGTGCTGACAGGCTGATTGAGAACATTGTAAAATGTTGCTCCATGTTTTGTTTTGTTTTGTTTTTTTTTTAAACATTGCACCAGTTTACACACGATCAGCTCCCCACTTTGAACTAAACACAGTGAATAATTGTTGAAAAGCGGCGCTTTCTGGATCGTTTCACCACTCGGGTTTGGTCTCTTCCCCGCACCCCCCCTTTATGGCTGCGGGGAGGCTCCGAACTTGGCACTCAGCTTGGTGACCAGGGCCATGATCTTGGGGTTGTTTTGATACTTTGAGATGTTGGCCGGGTTCTGCGCCACATCCTGGAATGCAGCCATGACCTCAGGGTCCTGAATTGAGACAACAGATACTGTCACTTTTAAAAGGTACAGCCCACCACAAACAACCCAAAACTCTTTATATATAGGCCCCTATGCACAAAGCTTACTGCATATCTTTAACATACATGTTAAAGAATATACATACCATAAAAACAATTTATTTCAGTAATTCAACAAAAAAGTGAAACTCCTACAGATTCATTACACAGTGACATATTCAGAGCATTTTCCACATTAATGTGGATAAATATGGCTTACAGGTTACAAAAACTGAAAATTCAATTGCAAAGAGAAAGAATATGACAATTGAACATTAAAAAGAGGATTTTAATACAGAAATGTCAGTCTACACAATCATGGGGGAAACTGCTAACTGGAGAGATGTCAAAAAAACAGCATATTAATAGAAAATTTGGTGGAAAGAAGTTTTCCACCAAGCAAGAGGGAAAACGGCAGCCTTGAGAGGATAGTGCAGGAGACCCCATTCAAGAGTTTAGGGGAGATTCACGAGTTAAAGACGACAACTGGACTCTGGCTCGAGATGACATCAGAAGCGTCATAGCTGAGGCAAGGAGAAAAAGGACTGACATCTAACTCAGCGGTCCATCATGCCTCACTCTGCTGACAAGCTTTAAGGAAATGTTGATTTTATTCACACAGCAGGAACTGGGACCTGCCCACACTGAAAAAAAGAACCAATACCTGCTTTATTGACCAATGGCGTTGGTGTGTTGGAGCAGGGACAGTAGCTTGGGCCACCTTAAAACCTCAGCAGAGCCAGAGGCTGATCATCGATGCAGTGATTCAAACACAAAGAGCCCAGACCCAGTCCTACATGCATATAGTTCAGTACATGGACCTTCTTTTCACAACACTGACATTTCTGGAACAAATTCCTTTTTCATTCCTCTTATTTAATACTCTTCATTTTCTGACAAACTGAACATAGAGCTTTATTTAGCTGTAACGCAAATTACTGAAATAAATGAACTTCTTGATGACATTTGAATTTATATAGATGCAGCTCTTGCCCAGCTGCTTATATCCGCATGGTGACTCAGCGTTGATTGTTGCCTTATTAACTGTAAGGCTTCGTGACTGAACTCTGCTGTACATTTCTGTAAAAGTAACAGTTTCTTTTTGAGGCATAAAACTGATAAGTAGAAACATGCATGAACTCAATAATCCCTGTTAAACCAATAAAACCCGCTCCATTTTGGCCTGCCCACAACCAAATGAGTTTCCCCTTTTTTTGAACTGCTTGGTCGTAGCATTTGAGCTCACTCAGAACCTCTACGGCCAGGATTTATGACATGGTTTGGTTTTTTTTTTTTAATTTTCCCAATCAAAAGAATAAACTCCATGTTTAGAAGCGAAGCAACTTTAAAGGTGTGAACGGCTTTGATGTGAGGGATTGGTGCTGATTTGAGAGTCACCTTCATGGCGTTGAGCAGCTCCGGATCCTTGAAGAGCTCGCCCAGACCGGGCATACCGCCAGGGGCTCCGCCCGGGAATCCAGCAGCTCCTGTAGAGGAACAGACCCAAACTGTGGCTACGCTGGACAAAAATCATCTCTCTAACATGTTCGTGATCCTCGGAGGAATGTTGACCTGTGATTCCTAGAGAGGCGTCACTCATAACAAACCCCTGAACAATCACATGAGAATGACTTCAGGGTTTTACAACATCAAACTGTGTGAAGGAGGAAACAAAAAAAAAACATGCATCCATCATGCTTCCACTCTTACCAGGGAAGAATCCTCCTCCAAACTGCCGCGCTTCCTCTTCCTGCTGCGATGAAAAGCAAAAGGTAAGGCATCCTGACCAGCTTGTATTAAACACCTTAAATATCCGTCCCAGACTCACCCTCTGTGCTCGTGCGTGCTCCTCTCTGGCTTTCTTGATGCGTTCTTGCTTCTCTTTGATCTCCTTCTCTTCCCTCTTCCGCTCGTATTTACGTCTGTGCTCCAGGATTTTATTGGCCTGACGACCAGAGGCAGCAGAATGGAGGTTAAACATATTTATCATTTTTGATCCCCTGTCTGTGATGCTGCAAAGCCTTTATTATTCCCTGCTTTGGCACCTTGGGCTGGACCTCCTTTAGCAGCGCACTGGCGTCCTCGTCGTAGTCCAGTTTACAGGCTGTGGCCAGGTCTTTGGCTGCCTCCTCCCAGTGCCCAAGCAGCCTGCGCAGACAGGCACACGTGTAGCAAAAATCAGCTACATTTGGACCAAAATAGACCTTTCTGGGCTACACTGCTGAGTTTGATTTGTCTCAGAAGTCAGAGCTCAGAGCAGAGGATGATGGCAAAAAGAGTGGGATTTGCTAATTGTTGCTGTGGCCGACTATTCTTAGTAAAACAAGCTGATCACAGTCCAGTTAAGGAATGGTGGTGGCAGCATCATGAGGTGGGAACGCAGCAGCACTACAGAATTTTATTTGTTCGAAGAAAAATGTAATTTTCCTTCCTCTTCACAATAATTCAGTCACAACTTTGTGTTGGTCCATCACATAAAATTCCATCAAAGACACTGGAGTTTGTTAATGTGACAAAATGTTAGGGTTTCTGCACCATTTTTCATTTTAATAATTGATAGATTCTAAACAATAATTTCAAGATTTTTTTTTTCCTAGATTCCTTTTTAATGTTTTTTTTTTTTTTTATTATTTTATTTTTGAACATAAACTCTCTCTGAAAATGCTTGATAAAAAAAAGTAGTCGCATCTTAACTGTAGGTTCCACAAATCGTAAAATAAGAAAATGATGAAAATGGCGTCTGATGAACAGGTGATTAGGTCATTTCACTGCTTGTTTGCCATCCACGCTAATTTAGATCAGCTCTTATTTTAAATCCTATGACATGTCAAAAAAGGACTGGAGTATCTTATTACACTAAATGCAGATCATTTAATGAAAACTTTATGGCCTTTAACATTCCCTATATAAAAAGAAGCAGTTTCAGTGCTTTCCATTCACAATTCAAAGTGAGTCTAAAGCTGACGAGAGACCAAAAATTTAAAAAAAAAATTGTGAATTTTTTTTTTTAACTAAGTGTGCATTAGTAAAATCTTAAAATCAAGTTGGATGTCATTTAAAATTTTTAGCAACATAAAAATGACTGCCTTTTATAACCATTATTTGAATATCCTTAATAAAACAGAAGGAAAAAAAAAGAAGAAACTAATAAGAGTCTAGAAAATCCAACAATATTTCCGTGCTTGTTTTATACCTATCAAGATCTGGAAAACGATAAAAGAAAATCCCATACTTTTAAAAACTGCATAAGAACCATGACAAGTTCTAATAAAACACATCTGAATGTCTTCCATTCAGGCTTAATGTTACAAAGTCCATATATGATCAAATAAAATGTGCCAAAGAACCAGTTGGGTTGCACGTGTTTACACTGAGGGTTTGGTGATGTCACTTGTAAATACTAAATGCCGCCTCTTGGCCAAACAGACAGCAGCAGCTCTCCTGTACCTGTGAGCTTTGCCCCTCCACTTGTAGGGCTGTGCAGAGTCGGGGTTGATGCTGATGGCTCTGTTGCAGTCTCTGATGGCTGCGTTGGGTTTCTGCATTTTAATGTACACACTAACACACACACACAGATAAACACATTTAGAACCGGCGCTGTTTTACAGAGGAGTTCTAGATTGACGTTACAATCCACCCCGGGATGCTCACCTCGCCCTCTTGGCGTAAAGAATGGCTACTCGCGGGTTCAGCTTGATGGCTTCTGTGAAAAGATCCAAAGCTTTCTGAAGGTCACCTAGAATAAAAACAGAATGAGGTTCCTGAAGATAACGAATCCCATTTTAGTGTTGGAGATCATTCTCATTCCTTGATCAATAGTGGGTCTGAGTTCATCTCCTAAAGAGTGGAACCAACCTTCTCCAAGAGCGTTGATAGCTTCAATCTTCTTCTCGTTGGCTTGGTCCATCATCTCCTCTGTAACCTATGCAGACAAGTTCAAATGGCTGATTTCAAGCCTTTGTCTGAGTGAACTGCTGAGCTTACTCATGAGAGAATAGAGCTTCAGTTTCAAACTTATTCATCGGTATAAGAAATATTTTACCTCAATGTTTTCAAACTCTCCCATCTCCTGGGGATCATCTGTGTCCGGCTCAATCACTCCTTCATTGTCGATTTCTAAAGGAAAGGAGAATTATGTCTTTAACTCCCCCTCCAAAGTAGAGTCCAGGCACCCTAATGTTTGTCAGCTTCCTCTCCTCTTATCCCCCACATATCTGAGGCCTGGTCCATGCTAAGGATGATGGAGTCAAAGAGAAGATTTGATGCATGTTTTTGGCTTCCCATGCTGCACTATGTACTGAGGGCTGAACCTGAATGGACTGAAGTAAACTCTCAAAACTATTCTCTTTAGATAATTAGATGTGTTAAAGAAAGTTGGTCAGAAAATATGGAGAAAATAGGCAATAATGATCTCAAGTTCAAGTGTCAGTCTGCAAAAGTTTTAACATGCATTACACTGATGTGTAGCAATTCTTTCTTTAAAAAAAAGGGAGGGGGAGAGGGTAGATGGATGACAATGACAAAAACCATATACCCTTGGTATAGATGTGGAAAAAGGCTCAAAATAAATTCATCTTTTTTGCAGCAGCATAATCTCAACCTTCCACTTCTCAGTCCTTTATGTTCATTAAAAAAAAGCTAAACACAAAAGTTCACTGGGAATTTATGGCAGAAAATTCTACACAGGCTTTGCTTTAAATGTGGAAGGAAGGAAGGATGGATGGACGGATGGAAGGCTGCGAGGGAGGAAGGAAAGGATGAAGGAAAGGAAGGAAGGAAGGAAGAAAGGTCCAGTGCTGAGACATGTTAGTGCTTGGTCCCTGATGAGAAAACACAGAGGGAGCTGGATGGTGAAGCTGTGATCAAAGCAGCATCGCATCTCTGATACCTATTTCACTCTCCTCGCTCTCAGAGTCCACAGGAAGCTCCGGCTCAGGAGGCGGCGCTGCTGAAGGGGCCGGACCACATGGGCAGCCACCCTAAACATCACACAGCACCCTGTCACTCAATGGTCTTCTGTCTTTTCAGAGGCTTTTTAATGAAAGAGACAAAAATATTTGGCAAGAAAAGAAAATCTGCACGTCACCTGGCATGAATCCTGTTTCTTAGCTGGAGGAGGGATATTAGCGCCCATACTGCGAGATGAAATTATGAGGAATTAGTAAATGATCGAAGCAACCACCCTTATTTTTCTATAATTTCATAGTGCTGGATGCAATTTTTTTTTTTTTTTTTTAATCAATCTATGGGAGTTTTTCAAACACTGGCCTTATACATTATCTTGCAAAAGTATTCCAACCCTAAAAATGTCTCAATACAACAACGAATCAGGTGTAGAGACATCTAAAACTCACCTTGGTTTAGATCAACGAATATACAGTTAGTTATTTTGTCTTGAAATGAGAAAGGCATCTCTCAGAAGACTTTATGAAAATAGCATCAATTTTGAAGAAAAAAAAAAAACATGTTTTTTTTACATCTTATTTTAAAAAGTGGCATGTATAAAATGTAAACCCTTCTCAATGATTAATGAAAAATGTTTATCAGCCTTACAGCCCTCCTTATAATCAAACCCTCCTTATAATTGCTAAACAGCTTTTTACATGTTTCCACAAGTGTTTTGGATAATTTATCTCATTGCCATCACCCTCATCTTTATCTCCCTCTAAAGACTGTATCAGATTCAAGTCAAGACTGGCTGGGTTGCTCCAAAATCCTAATATTACTTCCACTAAAAAGATTAAATCTAAACCTGCTAGGGGGGGAGAATGAATACTTTTGGACTGAACTGTTTTCCCAAGACTTGCAGCTGTGCCTGCAGCAAAAGGTGGAACACAAATGCAGTCCACACGTTTAAGATTTGTGTTAATAAATGTCACAATTAAGCACAACTTTGTGTTGGTCTATCACTTGGATTCCCAACAAAATATGTTAAAATGTATGGATGTATGGTAAACTACCTAAATGTTTTTATTTAAATTTAAGTGTTATGAAAACTTTTGCACGGCACTATACTATTACAGATTCCCACCTGTAAATAAAAATGTGTAATTTGGTTAAAGTTATTAAAATGTACCTGAAAATTTTCCAACACCACCAATTTGAAAGCTTAAACAGTCCTGTTAGTCTCCTACAGATCCATAGAATGATTAACATGAATTTTTGGACACTGATTTTTATGTTGGGACCAGGATACATCTTAATCCTAATGGCTGTTGAGACTTGGGACTTCATTTTGCAATAGGATATTGAACATTAATTTCTTAAAGTGGTTTGGGTTATGGCAGACTGATCCTGCCAAAATTGAAACTAAATCAGGAAATAAACAAATAACTAAATATGGAAAGAAATAATTACAAGATATATTTATTTATTTCCATATATAATTATTTAAAATGTATTCCCTCATTAAGTTATTGTCAATTTTGGCAGGATCAGTCCTCCATATATTATCACAATATACATAGCTACAAATGGCTGCTGGTTCATACTGGCAGGTGGGCGGGTCAGAGCACGTGGTCAGTCCATAGAGCGTTAATGACTTAAAATATTACTGAGAACTAAAAGAAAAATGTTATTTATGTATCTATCCCAATAAACAGTGATCCCTCGCAGGGTTAATCAGCAGTGATGTTTCAGAGATCCTGACCTCTGCAGCCAGGTGCGGAAGAAGCCCATCTCTGGAAGGTGCAGGATTCCCGGATTGGACTCGCACAGCTGCACGAAGCCCTTCAGCTCTGTCACTTTTCGTGGGTCCATGCTGGCGCGTCAACGTCCAGCACACAGAGCGCAGCGGCCTGGAAACAGAGTTAGAGACAGGCAACAACTCAGCCAAGTGGAGCTTTGTTTATGTGCTGAGCTGTTAATACCCTCCGTGATAAGCTAGGCAGTGCTAGCATGCTGGCACGTATTGAACGTGAGCTACGACCTCTGATTATTTTATTCAAACAATTCAGCTAAACAAAAAAACAGGCACAATGGAGGCTCCAAAACAAATAAATTTAACACTACTTAAATATTGCAATAGCTTAAAGCGAGAACTTTCTGGAAATGTGGATCAGTGCGTGACGCGCTGACCCTTTGACGCATGAACACAACGCTACTATATGCACCGTTGGTAAATTAAAGTCAGTATTTGCATGCTTTTTAGAAAATAAAAGTAAACACACCTATCTAAAAATGCTTAGAGAAGAGAAGAAGCACTGCAGAGGAAGGTTGCAGTCGGTTTTATCGCCACAACAGTCTGCTTCGCTGGAGGTGGCGTCGCTCCTGTGTTTCATTCAGGCGAGAAGTCGGACAGACCGAGACCAATGGGTAAAATTTTTCCTCGTCAGGGGTTGTCAGGGAGATTTTACAGGTTGGCGTTAGCAGCATATTTTTGATAGAAATTTGTTCCGTCACGGACAAAAAAATGTGTTGTGTGTTAAACAAGTATTACTGTTTATCATAAAGCCTAAGCTTTAAATAAAACATTAGAAACACGTCCACAAGCAAACCATTTTCTGTATATGAGCTTTGATTTTTATGGAATTCTGCTTTGAAAGCGACCAACAACTGCTGAACAAGAGAGAGGGAATCAGACTGGGGTGAGAAAGTTGATTCGTTAAGCGATCTTTTTTTTTTTTTTTTTTTTTTTTTTTTTTTTTAAATTGAAAAATAACTATAAAATGAGTATTCAGGTTTTGTCTGACCTTCCCCTTTAAAAAATGAAATAAGTCTTACACTTCTCCAAAATCAGATCAGGAGGGTAACATCCCTCTTCCCAGTAACATTATACAACTTATTCTGGGGGATCCCATGTGGGGATCTCACACCAGAGCAGGTATCTTCCAGAATTCGACAATAGCCTCAGCAGTTTCAGGTCAGCCCGAGATGGTCCCTATTTTCTCTTTTTGTGACTCATTAAAAAGTTTTTCTCTTGAATTTTTCTCAGGAAAATATGTCAGATTCATGGAATTTGAATTTCAAAAGATATACCTACACCAGCTTAAACACATATGTGGTCCCATGAAAAATATGTTCCCCGTTACAGAGGACCGAGAACGTCTAAAGCACTGCAGGCCTCAACCACCAGTCAGTCAGTATTCATGATTTAACAAAAAGGAAGAGACTGGACAATGAGAGTTGGAGAGAAAAAGACACAAAGGTCTGTCTCACATTTAAAAAAAAACAAAAACAAAAACATCTTAATGAACCTTAAGTCTTTTGGGTAAATATTAGTGTGGCTTCTCTGGATTTGCTGTAATTAATGGAACCATGAATACTGGTCTACCAAAATGCCCAACCATTAGTTTGTGCAACTTCGGTGATGCAGCCGGACGATGATCCAAAGCAAAACAGCAAGTCAACATCTGAATGACAGTTAAATAAGTATATAAATAAATAAATAAAACTGAGCTTTTAAATCCAATTTAGATGTATCTGGAACATTGGAGTGGGACAAAGCAAAAACAGAACAAATTAGTATGGGGCTTGCATTAACTTATTTATGTTTTTTGTTTAAATTTATATTAAAATTGTATATTAAAATATGATTCAACAGCAACGTTGCAAAATAGCTGAAGGGGTAAGAGTTCACTCTGCCTGACAAACAAAGCTCAGGGCAGCAATTTCACAAAGAGAATGAATGCGGCTAATAGAGCAGCGAGCTAGCGAAGGCAGCTGTCATCCACAACATAACTGTTGCTTTAGAGGGTTTTGACGGTAGGCAAGTTAATCCCCACATGCTGCTGTTATGTGTTTAGACATAACTTCTTGTTTCTTGTCTGTTTCTGACTCCTCCTGTCCTCAGCAGGACACCATGCTGCGAGTGGTCCTCGGTGTCCTCCAGCAGCAGCAGCTTTAAGAACAATGTTGTCCCCAGCCTGCAGCTTCACGCGGTCGGCTGTCAGGCTGCTGCCGCGGCGGACCCGAGCTGGAGGTGGGTCATATCACTCCTTATTATTCATCTCATTGAGCTGACAGCATCAGCGACCCAACTCAAACTCAGGCATACGGTTTCTGTGTATTTTAGAAAAAAGATGCAAATGAGCGCGAAGTTTTACTGTAACTTGTGCATACATAAACTAAACCTCAGCATAAATACAGTTGATACTGCTCTCTGACAGGAGATATTTAGTCTGATCTCCATCCGTTCGCTTTTTCCACATTTTTATTATGTTACAGCTTTATTCCAAATTGTATGAAATGACTCTCTTTTCTCAAAATTCTTCACGCAAATACCCAATTATGACAATGTGGATTTGTTTTTTTGAGTGTTTTGCAAATTTATTAAAAATAGAAAACCAAGAATTCACATTCACGTAAGTATTCACAGCCTTTGCAGTTTGGAATAAGGCTGTAACATAAGATGTGGAAAAAGTGAAGCGCTGTGAATACGTTCTGGATGCACTGTAAACAGTCTTGTAAAGTTTAAAAAGTCTTTAAAGGATTTTGTTTCAGTATTTATCAGGTCTGGATAAGAATGGGGAAATATTTGTTTCCAGACTTTATTCCTGTCCTTCCTTCTTTATGCCCTACATTGTATTCTTTTCCTTATGTTCTTCCCACTTTCTTCAATTATACTTCTTCCCTTCCTTATGTCCCTTCCTTCCTTTCCATGTACGACCTGAGTGGCGGTGGCTCAGGTGCTTCGTCCTGTAAGTAGTACAGGACGCCGGTTCTGCATCTGTTTCTTTTCTGAAGCAAAAACTGACTCAGAGTAGGATCTCGGACTGAATAAGACTCATTCAGTCAGCACCATGAAAGAAGTTTGCCCCAGTCATATTTGTAAATCATGATCAACTTGTTGAAAAATCTGTTGCAGTGTTCTTGTTCCCCATCGACATGTAGAGGTCAGCGCCAGGAGAGGAACCATAGGACAGTCTGAGCTTGAGCTATGCGGTCTAAAATCTGTGTATCGGGATACTTCCCAATTGATAGCATCTTTGAAGATTGTTGGAACTGCACTTGTTGAGGTGCAAATAAGGGTTCCAGAAAGAGTAGACACCACAGTCAAATTTCGGACTAGATAAGGAGTCCTCCTATCAGTTTTATTGCAGCAGTTTGCTGGTGGCCAAGTTTATGGACCCAAGGTTCTTTCCTCATTTTTAGGTCAGGGCTGAAATAATGTTTTGTGTTTAGGTTCTGGTGGGTTTTTTGCCCCACACCAGCCTTGTTAAACAGTGCCTAACAATCTTGGAAGAGTTTACCAGAAGATGTAAACCGGAAACGTTTTCGGTGCTGTAAGTTGTGGATTTGTGTTGTGTTTTCTGCAGGTTGCATATGGTGCAGACATATTTCTGTGAAACCTGGAGGTCTGAAACCACAGACTGTCCCACCTCGGTACCTCGGCCAGCCCAGCCCTTTCACTCATCCTCACCTCATCAAACAAGGTGAGTGTCTTTTATGCTTGGATGCAAGCTGCTCTTAACTTTCGATAGTTAGTCGTGCCAACAAAAGGGCTTGATGCTTGAGGCTGTCTTCAGGCAGGTAAGATTTCTGCTTTCTCTGCTCCTCAGGTGAGGTGACCCCAGGCATAACCCAGACGGAGTACGAGCTCCGCAGGCAAAAGTTGGCCCTGCTCATTGAGGCCCACGCAGACAAGCTGGGACCTTCTGCCTCCTCTGGGAACCACGTGGTCATTATTTTATCCCATCCGATACGCTACATGACCAATGACATCCCTTACACCTTCCACCAGAACCAGGTTCATTTTCTATTCTTTCAACTTCTAAAGCATCAATCCTGTAAATCCCATCTGGTCCACGGCTCTGCATGTTAATCCTCGGCCTTATGTCTGTTAGGATTTCCTCTACCTCACTGGCTTCTTGGAACCTGACAGTGCCTTGGTTCTTTACGGGAGGGCTCGACCAGACCAGGCCATCTTGTTTGTCCCCCGGAGAGATCCTGGGAGGGAACTATGGGACGGTCCCCGGGCAGGAAAGGACGGGGCAGCCGCTTTGACCGGCATAGAAAGAGTTCACAGTACAGAGGAACTGGGTCTGGTGTTAAAGAGCCTTAAAGGTGAATGGATATAGGTGCACAGTGGTACTAATACAGTTCACACCTTTCTTAAAGCTGCAATAGCCCTTTTAATTGTAACATCTAGTTTTCTTTAGTAGGACTTCTCTCAGCCTGCTACATCTTGGGGCCATATTTACCCACAATTCCTTGCAAACATTCCCTTGATCTGTCAGATTTTAAGGTTATCTCATATCCACATATCTTGTCAGTCACCCTTTTGCTTTTTTCTGTTGATTGTTTTTTTTTTTTTTTTTTTTTTAATATCTCCATTTATTGATGATCATCTTCACTGTAAATACATTATATTGCCAAAAGTGTTGTGTCAACTCCCCCAAATCATTGAGTTAATGTGTTGCAGGTGTGTAAAACCCAGCAGCTTGGCATGCGGACTGGTTCTACAAACATTTGTGAAAGAACAGATCACTGTCAGGAGCTCAGGGAATACCAGCCTGGTACTGTGACAGGATACCACTCGATCACAAGGTCTCTGCTGCAAAATTTTTGACAGGCTATAGTAAGGTCAGGTCGCCAACTTCATGCAGAGTCAATCGCTGCAATCCTCCAAACTTCATTCAGCCTTTAGATTGGACTATAGAGGTGTCTGGATTTGCCAGTTTCCAGGAGAACAGTGCTTGCTGGACTGCATGGTGACGGTGGTTGGGTTTGGTGATTCTGGTTTGGGCCGGTTCTTTAGGAGTTGGGCTCAGCCCTTAAGTTGAAGCAAAAGGAGCTCCTAATGCTGCAGCATGCCGAGGTATTTTGAACAATTTCATGCTCCCAGTTTTCTGGGAACAGATTGAGAATGGCCCCTTTCTGTTCCATCATGACTACAGACTAGTGCACAAAGCAAGGTCCATAAAGACTTTAACCCCTTTCACGTCAAAATGCCACAGTAAATCAAACCAAAACTTTTTCATTACAAACCACTTGAAGATGATTTGGTGAGATCACGGGTCATGTGATCATTTAGATCATGTGGAATCAGTTAAGTATGACTGACAATCTGCAGCCTTTACCTGCAGGGAATTTCTCTAGAGCTTTAAAGTGCTTTAAACACAACGTTGTTACACACTTTTCTCAGCACATTTGTAATCTTCATCAGATTCTGCTGATGAGTATATTTGATCAATATATTTCTCAGATCAGACGTCCACTGGAGGATGAAATTAGATCTCTGATCTGTGGGCACCTGCCAGCTGACCAGCTGCTGATGCTGCCTTTGGTTGTTCCGCAGTCCCATATTACTCCTTACAGTTCATGTTTCTTACAGGTTGTTTGCTACCTCCTGCGTAATGTTGGTGGGTCAACTTCAATCCCCCCTCCCCGTCCATATCAAGACTGTTCAGCTGATCATGTGGTGTAATACCCATTCATACACTGATGGTGGTAAGCTGTATTATAGCCACAGCTGCCCTGGGGCAGACTTACAGAAGCAAGGCCGCTGTTCAGTTGGAGCCACCAGGTCCTCTGAGGGATTCGTACTGTAACTGGTGGGGTGCCAGGTCGAACCCCCGCTCCGTCCATCTTGGTGGTTGTGTCCTTGAACAACACTTCACCTGCAGCCTCACTTCTGTCAGTCTGCCCCAGGGCAGCTGTGGCTACAATGTAGCTCACCACCATCAGTGTGTGAATGTGTGCATGAATGGGTGAATGACTGAATGTAGTGTAAAGTGCTTTGGAGTCCCTGGACTAGATAAAGCGCTATACACATGCAGGCCATTTACCATTAAGAGCCAAGCCTTTTAGTCCAACATCAGTGTCTGACCTCAAAACATGGTCAAAATACACACCTTATGAAAAACCTTCCTAGAACAGTTGCAGCTTGGTTAACTCCAAAGGGAGTTAAGCAAGTCATAGTTATATTAAACCCTGTCACTCATTTTCATGTGTGTGGAGGCAAAGAAGCGACTACTTTTGGCCATATAGTGTAAATTTAGTGCTATGCAATCCTTTTTGTAGCCTTCTTCTGACTGATACTTTTTCACACTGAGATACTTTCGATTCTTTGTAACCTCTCAGCAAACTATGGGTTTAACAAACGGAGGTAACTCAGCAAATGTCAGTAAAATCCTACGAGGACAGCTGAAGTTTATTCCTGGTTCATCCTGTTCACAATAATTAATAGCCGGTGGGAAATAAGTGACACTTAAGTGGGGAAATTGAATCCAGTATTAGTTTAAAAGATGTGCACACCTATGCAATTGGGTTGCAGCTGTTTTATAAGAGAAAAATCCTAAAATGATTTATTGTGGTCTTGCTGTTTTTTAACACCACAAAGACATCACTTTTTAGAGTCACTGAAGGAAGGTACCAGCAGGTTTCTACTGATTTGCTCCTTAAGACTTTTAGTAAAATCCTAAAACATTTGGCTAATAAAAATTTAAATCTTCACTATTTGATTTTTTTAACCCTTATGGTCCTTTTCTTTTCCTTCAGGCACCCACCTCTGGTATGATACCTCTCAGCCCGCTCACTCTCGGCTCCACCAGACTCATGTGCTCCCCGTTCTTGAAGCAGGCCCCACCCCGCGTTCCCTCAGGCCTCTCGTACACTCTCTCCGGGCCATCAAGAGCCCCGCAGAGGTATCACTTATGGAAGAGGCAGGTCGGATCACAGCACAGGTGTGTCAGTAGTTTCATGTGCAGGGTGGTGCAGTGTTTTTTCTCAGCTTTGTTGCATTTGCTCTGCCTGAAACAGCAATTAACGTCCTTTTCTTTCAGGCATTTAGGAGGACGATGGCTTTGTCACAAGGAGATGTTGACGAGTCGGTCCTGTTTGCTAAGGTAGGTTTTTGATTTGATGACCTCTGTTGAAACTGTAGTGCTTCAGTAATTTGTGGACCCTAATATTTTGAAATTTATGTGAAAAATTGTCATTAAGAATGAAGAAACTTGGGCATTCAGAAGAAATGTTCCAGCAGGTTAAAGTTGACACATGGTTGGAGATGATTATTTGCGATGCTATGAAAGATTTGCTTTCCTTGTTAAATCATGAGTTAACTCTAAATATTCACAGTTTCTGGTTCATTTTCATTCGCCACATGCAGGCCTGATTACTCCCAGACCCATTGAATCAAGAAATCGCTTGAATAGAAACTGCCTGACAATATGATGTGTGCGCGGAGATCTCAAAAAGCAACACCTCATATCGAGAGCTAAAAAAATTAAAGAACAGCTGAGAAACAAAGCCATCAACAGATAGCATTATGGAAAAGGTTAAGAAGCTATTTTTAAGGTTTTGGGACTCCAGCAAACCGCAGCGAGAGCCATAATAGACGAACGGAGAAAAGATGGATCAGTTGGGGAAACTTCCCAGGAGCGGCCAGCCTACCAAAATTACTAGAAGAGCCCATTGATGCATTGATGACCAAGAGGTCAAATAATGAACCCAGAACAGCTTCTAAGGAACTGCAGGCCTCATCTGCGTCAGCTGAGGTCAGAGTTCATGGTTCAACAATAGGATACTGGTAAAAAATATGCATTCATGGCTGCATTCCAAGGCCAAAATCCCTGCTGACCAAACAGAACACAAAGGCTCATCTCACATTTCCAAAAAACGCTCTGATGATCTCCAAGCTTGTTGGGGAAAATACTGGGTGGACTGACAAAGGTAGAACTATTTGGAAGGTTTGCTTCTCAATAAAACAAACATAGCATATCAGCAATGTAATGGTCTGGGGCCGCTTCAGGAACTGGACAACTTCATGAGACCATGAATTCTGCTCCCAAGGAGACAATCCTGAAGGAGAATGTCCGACCATCAAACATACTTTAGTAAATCTGGCTCTGAATGGCTCAGAGAAATAAAATGAAGGTTTTGAAATAGCCTAGACAAAGCCCTGGGTTAAATCTGAGGGGAGTTATTTAAAAAAGAAGAAGAAAAACCCCCCAGAAGAGTAAGAACGTAAATACATTTTCACCTCAATGTCAACCTCACCTTAAACTATTATTTCTTTTTCCAGTTTGATTTTGAGAATCGGATCCACGGCGCCAACTTCCTGGCCTACCCCCCTGTGGTTGCCGGTGGAAACCGAGCGAACACTCTGCACTACATAAACAACAACCAGATCATCAAGGTAATCATTACATTTGAGGTGCAGGGAAGACTTTGGAATATGTTGCTTGTTCTAAATAGTTAATGGCTGCTGTTCAGTCGTGGCCAAAAGATTTTGCAGTGATTAAAAATGTTGGAACACAGAGGCTTCAGCTGTTGATTGAAAAAAACAAAAATTGTGTTCGATGGGACAGAAACTTCATATCAGCATAGTGATATCAGAATCACAAGTTAATAATGGCTATTAATACATCTAGAGGAAAAAAGGGGGACGATTGCAAGCCTGAGAACAGATGAAAGATGTGTGGAAGCTTGTGGAAAGAGACCCAAAATGTTTGAACCCAGTCGTACAGTTTAGAGGCAACGCTACCAAATACCAAAGAAATGGAGGCAAACATCTTGAGTTCTGGCAAAGTAATCAAAAAATATATATTTCAGATTATTCTGCCGTTTAGCAAATATACAAAATTTTGGTCATCCTAACAGACACAAAACAGGAAAAGTTTAGTCAGATTTAATTCTCGACAGTGAGAACGTCTGTAAATATATGGTTTCAACTGTAATTATCTAATGTATTTTCAATTAGGACAGAAAATATTAAAGATTTTTTTTTTTTTTTTCCAGTTTTTACACTTCAGTAGCTGTAAATATTGATTCTGCAAGTTTTTCCTTCCTGTGTCCTTCATCAGGATGGTGAAATGGTTCTTCTCGACGGCGGCTGCGAGTACTTCGGTTACGTCAGTGACATCACTCGGACGTGGCCAGTGAACGGGCGGTAAGTTTGACAGAATAACTTAAAAATTTAAAGATGAACCAAAGATTTGAAATAGTTTGGAATATATCACTAAAATGGGAGCTATAGAGATAACATTTCCAAATGTTGAAAAACATCAAATATATGGTAGCTATCTCTAGTTTGGTACTTTCAACTAAACAAGCGCGTTTTTAAGTTTGGTTCCCAGACGACTGACAGACTTACATTCGTGTTGTGCCCCTCCCACTGTCCTCCTGTCAGATTCAGCCCCGCCCAGGCTGAGTTGTACGAGGCTGTCCTGGAGGTGCAGCGCTCCTGTTTGTCGCTCTGCTCCCCCGGCGTCAGTCTGGATCACATCTACAGCACCATGCTGGCTCTGTTGGGACGCCAGCTGAAGCGCCTCAGCATCCTGAAGGCCGGCACCAGTGACGCTGATGCACTAAAGGTAAAATCCCAGAAGAAAGGAAGGGAGAATATCTGCTCCAGCTTGTCAATGATCGAAATGACGTTAGCTGGAGTTGGTTTTGGCTGCAGGTGCCCATAGCTTGCTTTTATAGTATTTGCAACAGTTTCAGCCAAAATTAAGACTAAACAAACTTGATTTTGAACATTAGCATTTTAATTATGATCATTTGACCATGTTACTGCTTTAAGTTGCTTGGTTTGTGGAGGAGAGCCTCATAGATCAATAAGCTGCACTTATCAGATGTGGTGAGTGGGAAACTCTTCATCCATTAAACTGTCAGGTACCACAAACATCTGCTGGTGTGAACAAATAACATGGCTTATAGCACAGTGGCAGGAATGTATTATTATTATTATTATTATTATTATTATTATTATTATTATTATTATTATTTTACATAGAGTAAATATCTTAATTTTGTTTTGATCCCAGGCTGCAAGGAGGTACTGCCCCCATCATGTTGGCCATTATCTGGGCATGGACGTCCACGACACCCCTGAGTTATCCCGCTCACAACCTCTCCAGCCTGGAATGGTCATCACTATAGAACCTGGTTGGTCTGAACCAAAAATACATTTTACTAAACTACTTGCAACACTATTAATACGACTTGAAGCTTTTTGTTTCTTTTTGCTTCATCACAAGTACAAATTTAATTGAACTCTCTTGGGATTTATGAGACCAACACAAAGTAGTGCATAGCTGTGAGGTCGAAGGAAAATGACTCGTGGGTTTTTAAACAAAACAAAAGAAAATCTGAAAAGTGGAGCATAGATTTGCATTCAGCCCTCCTGAGTCAATATTTGTTATAACCACCTTTTGCAGCAATTATACCCGCAGGCCCCCGGGGTAGTGGGGGTTCTACCAATTTTACAAATTTAGAGGCTGAATTTTTTTTTTTTTTTTTTTTTTTTTTTTTCCACACGCTACTTTGGAAAACAGCTCAAGATCAGTTAGATTGATTGTCTGTGAAAACCACAGTTTCATGGTTGGATGTAGTTCTGGACTTTGACTAGGCCATTGTGGCATGAGTGTGCTTTGAGATAAACTGTTCCATTGTAGCTTTGGCTTTATCTTTAGGGCTATTTTCTCACAGTGGGATGAACATCTGGCCAAACCTCAAGTCTGTTGCTGCCTCCAACAGATTTTCCCTCTCAAAAAGAAAACATCGCCACAGCATGATGCTGCCTCCACCATGCTTCATAGTGGGGATTATGCTCCTCTCTGATTAATGTTCTCTTTACCCCGGTCAGTCTGTTAATCTGGACAGCTATCCTTTGGTGAGTTTGAAGTTGTGCCATGTACACAGGTGATGGGTTGATTGGCACTCTGTGAGATGTTTAAAGCTTGGGATGTTTTATAATCTAAACCTTCTTTAACGTCATCACAACGTTCTCCCTGATCTGTCTTTTTTGATCTTTATGATGCTGTTTGTTCACTAACGGTCTCTAGCAAACCTCTGAGGCCTTTACAGAACAGCTGGATTTATGCTGAGATTAAAGGACAAAATATACTAGTAATATTACAGGCAGACTGTATGAGTTTTAAATGCAATTGTTTGAACCGGAGTTTATTTTTTGGTATCAGTTTCAAGTGGGCTCGATGCAAATGCACATCACCCTTTTTAGATTTTCTTTCTTTTGCATTTCAATGAAAAGTTGAACATTTCACATAAAATTAAAATTAGATCCATCTAATTTTGTGATGGGTCAAAATATTAAAATGTTTCATGGGTTGAAATATTTTTGCAAGGCACTGTACATGTGACACAACCAGAAACCTTTCCTAATCGTTTTCCTCTTCATAGGGTTATACATCTGTGAAGACAACGATCAGGCGCCAGAGCATTTCCGTGGCCTCGGAGTCAGGATCGAGGATGACGTGGTGATCCGAGAAAAGGGTGGACCTCTGATTTTGTCCTGCGCTGCTCCAAAAACTATAGCTGATGTAGAGAAGGCCTGTGGCTTGGGATAGGGCAGGGAGAGAAAGAGAAACTGAACCAAATGTTCCAGATCGTGGATGGTTCATCCAATTTTCAGTCGTCTCAAGAAGCTCAGGACCTAGGAGCGTGACAGCTTAGCCCTTGATTGCATTAACTTTAGTGT
This sequence comes from Anableps anableps, assembly GCA_014839685.1. Lineage (NCBI taxonomy): Eukaryota > Metazoa > Chordata > Actinopteri > Cyprinodontiformes > Anablepidae > Anableps > Anableps anableps. The sequence goes on from CM026083.1 coordinate 8,837,679, forward strand.
AATCAAGGTTGCAAATCTTCAGAAATGTGGTGTTAAACATGAGAAACTGTGCAGACAGGTATATTACCTTTAATACGCAGCTCAGTTTATCCAAAATACACATTTTCAGAAAAGAAACGCAACCCAGCACAACTGTGCCTTCAGTAATAGTTAAGGTGGCTCGAAGCACTGAAAAGGAAAAGGGGAAGATGATCTGAATGTTCAGGGATTGTGTAGCTTTGAAGTCTACATTGTTCCTCTATTAACATTTCAGTAATGTGGTGATGCAGTAAGAACAATCCTGATCATGCACCGAACTTGCATAAAGTTTCCACATAAATCATAGTAGTTCAGTTAGAAACACCATTTATTTTCATCTGTTTTCTCCTTATCTTTTGTTTCTCTAGACCAACCAAAGACAGGTGTTTATGGCCACAAAACAAGTTAACAATCGTACTCATGCTGAATGACAAAACCTAATACCACCAAATGGAAATACAAGAACACATCTTCACAGATGGATTTTTTTTTTTTTTTTTTTTTTTTTTTTAAACCAACATATTTATTCAGTGATGAAGGAAGAGTTATGTGTTCAACATGGCTGTTTAAGATCGAACTGGAGTTATAAACTTGTCTTGAAATGAGATCTGTTGTACTGAAGGTTCGACTGAGTTGTTGTGAATGTGTGTAATAATTTCCGTAATAAGAAAAAAAAAAGTGTTCTCTTTCAGAATAAAAAAAATTGTTTTTGAATTTCATAACAAAAAAAGTATTTTATTGGAAGATAAATAAATTCAGATGGTTAGTCTTAAATTACCAACTCCAGAGATTACTGGGGGGAAGCAGGTTGATGAGTAAAAGTTTCTGCTCAGGGCTATACCTTCTCTTGCATGTAGATCTGGGTGCTTAGAGGGAGGGGGTCTAGTGAAAACTGGTCCTTTAGAGCATCTGTACTGCCATGCATTATCAGATTGTATTTGCTGTGGTGCGCACAAATGCTTCTGTAGTACAAAAGCCTGATTCATATGTTCTTTTTTAAATTACTTTTAATAATTGAGGGGACTTTGAATTTCAGTATCCACCCACCGAACACATTTATGGACTGAAGCAGTCTAAGGTTAGACAACCTGCTGTGTTTACTGAGCTTTTTCTTTTCAGTCAGAATTTTTTTTTTTTTAGTTAAAGTGTAATGTAATGTTGCTGCTGTTTATAGTTCTGAGTTTACATATTACGTTTAATGCACTGTACTACTTTAACCCCTTAACTGTCACCCCAAAAACACTTACAAGCAAGTCAGTGGGTCCATGAGGACACTGGTGTCTTCATGACAATGAAGGGGTTTTAAACTAAAATGTACTTGTACCTGCAGTGCTGTGAAAAGTATTTTCTCCCTTCCATCTAAATGTTCCAGATCAACAAGCAAACTTTAAGATCACACAAAGATAACCTAAGTAAAGGTTTTCAAATGATGGTTTCATTTATAAAGGTAAACATGCTATCCAAACCAACCTGGCCCTGTTTGAAAATATTATTTACCCCCTATTATTTCATTAATAAACTGTTTTTGCTTAATTTCAATCACAACACATTGGCCTTACCACAGCTAAACCTGTAGACTCAAACAGCTGGACATCATCTAAAGATATTCAAGAACAGCAGAGGGCCAAAGTCTTCTACAGCTGTCAGTCTGAAGAGAGAAAACAAAACCATTTCTAGGGCTTTGGGACACCAGTGAACCACAGTGAGAGCCATTATCCACAAAAGAAAACATGGAACAGTGGTGAAGCTTCCCAGGGGTGGCCAGCTGGACAATGATCCAAAGCACACCGCTAAGTCCACCCTTAAGTGCCTCGAAAACCATAAAATAAAGGTTTGGGAGTGGTCTAGTCAAAGTCTGGCATTAACTCTGCTTGAGATGACATGGCGTGATCCTAAACAGGCCGTTCATACTCTGAAACACAGCAGTGAGGTTGAATTAAAACAACATTCAAAAGAAGTGCCAACATTCCTCTAATGTAAAAGACTGATTTTCAGTGACAGCAGCAGCTGATCGCTGTTGTTGCTGCTATGAGTGGTTGAGAATAAATAAAATCAGCATTTGAAAACTGCTTTTTGACTTCACTTATCTTTGTCTGAAGATTGGTGACCAGATCAGGGTGCACCCCACCTGGAGAACTTTTCCTTTGCAAAATAACTAAAGTTCAGTCAGATCGGACGGAGACATGTCTGAAAACATCATGTGGCTCTTGCACCTGAAGTGCTTTGATCTTAGCCGTGTAGCTCTGGTTGTATGTTTTAAGGTTGTCCCGCTGCAAGATGAACCACTGCCCTGATATTTAGCTCCAGCATATCTTCCCTTCAAGTTTGACCAGCTTTCCTGTCCCTGTTGAAGAAAAGCACCCCTACAACATAATGCTGCCACCACCGTGTTTGACAGTGGGGGTGGTGTTTTCAGGCTTATGAACAGTATTAGTTTTCTGGCATGCATAACCTTTTGCATGTAGGATCAAAAGTTTAATTTTGGTTTCATAAGAGAAAAGCACCTTCTTCCATGTTTTTGCTGTATCCTGATGTATTTATACTGGGATTAAATTGCACACAGGTGGACTCTATTATAGCTGAATTCCGAAGGCAGTTAGTTGGATTGATTTATTTTGAGTTTTCAGGGTAAAGAGGGCATAAAAAATGGCAATAAAATCTGCTGAGGTTTGTGGTGAAACGTTCAAGGGATGTGAAGACTGTATTGACAACTTTTTGAAGGTGTCAACTATTTAATGATCACATAAGTCAATAAGACACATTCTTGCATGTTTTTCTTCATCATGTCACCTAAATCTAAGACTTGAGTAATTGGCAACCATGTGTACTCTGTTTACTTGAGTGTCACTGTGTGTTACAATGTAATAAACTAGCAGAAAATCGTTCACCTGTTTTAAAAAAATGTAATTAAAATAGGCTAAATAACAGACTGGTGATTTGCACAGTGTTTGGCTGATTCACTGAGAGGTAAAAGTGGGGCACCACTGTCCCCTGCAGACTGAACTCGACGGCTGCCGACACGGTGGGACAGGTTTCCGGACACTCCCGAGCACTCACGAAGACAACCTCTCCTCTTGTTCCTTTCCTCCGTCCCTCCTCCTCCTCTTCACGCCTAATGTTGCTGTACCTCTAACCCTCCCCCCGTATCAGAGGAGTAGAAACAACAAGCCGCCATTTTGTTTGGCGGACAGACCGTCAGAAACAGGAGATCACCGATAGAAAAAGGAGCGACCCCGGCAGCCGACAGCAGCCGCTCCGGGAACCGCAAGGGGGAAGAGACACAGTAACCAAATCCTGTCCGAGCTGTCCGGTGGAAGGGAAAGCAGCAAGGAAGGAGGCTAGACTTCAGTGGAGGGAAAGCCGCCTAGGTGTCATGTAGCTATATATATTTATATATATATAAATATATTGATGCATGCATGAGAAGGAAATACTCTGAAAAAATCAAGGAAGGGGGTGTTTTGCGGAGCGGCGACGGGGAGGAGAGGCGGAAGAGGGCTGCACATAACGAGGAAAAAACCTGCGATAAGAGGAAAATACCACCATGAAAAATCATTATGTGTCCGCGGCGGAGGAAGGAACGAGTCCGCATAGACAATTATATAAATAAATTGCTGCCGGGCAGAAGGGAGAGGTGGAAAGAAAGACGGGTTTAAAGAGAAGAGAAGGGGGTGAAATTGCCAGGACCAACACGAAGGGGGGGTTTTCACCATCACAAAGAGTCAATGAGAGGATTTTTTTTTTTTTTTTAGGAGGATTTGTTCCAATTATTGTGCCGATCTGAAGCATTCCGCTTCCGAAATAGCCATATTAATTTTTTTTTTCCTCTCTTTAAATCACATCTCGCCTCAGCTGCGCTACTGCTTTTTGTCCATGCATTGCAAATCTTTTTACAGCACGAAAAAAAAAAGTGGCAATATTGATAACATTTTCCTTCATCTGAGATCCCAGTTGTGTTTGAAACAAGCAGGAACTAGAGGAGGAACCTCTGCAAGGAGCGCAAGATAAGTAACCCGTTTGATCCTCGTCTGCAAAAAAAAAAAAAAAAAAAAAAAAAGGAGAAAAAAAATCAAACTTAATTAGATCAATCCAACTGCCCCGCTGATTGGCAATTAGCGCTGTTATTGCATTCGAGAAGTAGATTTAAGAGCCAAAAAACTGCATTGAAAGTGGCAGCGAAACCCGTATTTTAAAGGTCTGTTTTGCAACAGATAACTGACGAATGGGGTTGCATCAACCAAATTTGCAATCTCAATCTGTTCTTCAGTGCCTTTTGTATGGTTCAACACTAAGTGCACATATAAGTCAGCATGCACATGCAAAGTAAGTCATGCATGAGAATATAGGTCTACATTTTCTGATCTGAGTGGATGGATCTGTTTTCAGACCAGTTATACCACTTTTTAAATCACTGATAAGCCAATTGAGTTGCGCTTGGAGCCTTGCCAACATTTGCATTCAAAACTACTGCTTGTTGCCTTTTTTTGCCGTGGAAAATTTAAGGATTCGGTGATACAGACAGCAATAAGAGAGAAAAAGTAAATCCCTGCAGGATCTCTAAGCTGTTGCGTGAAACAGCAGCAATCTGAAGTTTATTTCTCTTTGGAAACTTGTGATTTTTGTGCCATCTCGCATCATCTCCCCCTGCAGCCTTTAATATCTAAAAAAAGAAAAACAAAGGATTTGATCAGTATACTATGGAAGACCAAGTTGAATGGAGCTCGGAGGACGGATCTTGGGACAGTTTTAATGTCATGAGGTTGTCAGTCGCCCGTCGACTCCACCTTCCCACCGCCTCTTGTTAAAATCTGCGAAGAAACAAAATCTCCGACAGGGGAGGGGGGCTGATCTCTACCAGAGAGCTACTACAAACTCAGGAGGAGGACTGAGAAAGAGTTGAACATCGCCGTCCTCTTCCCCTACCGTCCCCCAAAGCGGTGGGGGAACGATCAGAAACATTTCTTAACGGGAGTAAGAAGGCGGAAATAAAGGGAATACATCAGCCCTGAGTGGATATACAGTCTCTTTAAAAAAAAAAAAAAAAAAAAATCGTCAAAAATATGGCCGATAATGTCCTGGAGTCTGGCCCGCCTTCAGCCAAGAGGCCCAAACTGGCTTCTCCAGCTCTGTCTGTGTCCACCAGTGATGGAAATGGTAAATATATTTGATGCTTTACTCCAGCATGAACTAGCTTAGAGATTGGTGCTTTTAAACTTGCTTGCTCCGAGTCTGAAGTTGCTATAGAGTTTCACAGTAATTTCTGCTTCTTAAATGACGTTTCTGGACATAAATGTAGTCCTAAATTAGACAGAAAAGTGCCAGTAAGAGAGCTATAGTCGCTTTGGTTTAAACCTTTTTAGTCCTGCATCAGGAGAAACTTTCCAGCTCTTGTGTTTTGATGCGTTAGCCTCAACAGGCTAACTAGCCGCAACTAAAAAGATCCTCCTCCAAACAATGGACGAGTCGAGACACCCCACTTCGTCTAAACTTGCTTTGCTACTTTAAAAGTTATTAAAGTGAACACATATGGGTGAATATACGACAAATGTCAAGTTTCTGATATATTAATTTGTCATAACGGCAAATAAACGTTTGAAAAGTAGGTTTTAGAGCTAGTAACTGAAACCGAGTTAGCTAGCTAACTAGCTTAAAAGACACCCCCACCGGAGCAACTCAGCTGAGCTCCGTGATGGGAAATGGCTCCTTAGTTTAACATTCATGTCATTATTTTCATAATTAAATTAGAAACTGAGCATATAATAATTATAAACATGTTTTTTATTTCGAAAAACTTACATAACAAAAGCGAAAGCTAATGTTTTTAAGATAACTATTGTCAAGCTAGCTATTGTTCAACACTTGATTAAGTTGGGCGAAGCGGTGTTGACCAGCTGAAGTTGTAGCTACCCACGTAAACACTTTGATTCAGTTTAACAGATAATCCAAATCAGATGCATTCCGTCAGGCGTTTTCTTTGAAATCGCTCTGGTTTTATTCATGGGCTTTTAATGAATTCAACTAAATATGCTATAGCGGAGCTAATTATTCACCCTCCATTGTCTTCATGGTACCACTGCTGCACTTTTTAACAAGAAATCATAGCCAACAGTACTAACTGAACGTATTTCACATTGAAAGAACTATTAGAGCAAGTGAATTTATGGCAAACAATTAACAAGAAGCTGTATAATATGATTCCTCCCTTTTACACTCGTTATTTATTGGCTCTCAACCTTTTCCGACTCAGAATTTTCAACCTGATCTTTCCACATTTTCTTGCATCCGCTTCTTTATTTTCTGTTAATGCCTTTCTGCCCCAATCATAGAACTTTGCCTGTATATCCACGCTCTTGAGCCCTATAACTGCTTGACAATTTCACTGAACCACCTGGGTACTGTAGTGTTTACCTTCTGCGGCTTCTCACCTTGTTCCCACTGCGTTTGCTCTCCACGTATGGCAACCCACCAAACCACAAGCTGATGTCTAGAAGAAAAATTTTGGGATGGGAGAGGCTCATTCTGCTGCATACCGTGCTTTGCAAAAGTTTTCATGCCCCTTGAACTTTACATTCTATCATACAACAGGGATAAACTCCCTTGTATTTATTGTGATTGTATGTCATAAGGCTTGAAGAGTTTGTCAGATAATATTAATGAAGATTTGTAAATTTTGGAGACGTGTAACATTGGGTTAGTTTATAAAAGAGGCTTTCACCATCAAGCAGAGGACTGTTTAATCCTTAGTCAAACAATGGGAAGACTGGCACAACTGCAAGTCTACCGGGACAGGGCAGTAATAATCAGATGGGTGGTCAAGAGACCTGTAGTAACTCTGTAGGAGCTCCAAATAGTCACAGCTCATGTGGGAGAATCTGTTGACAAGATGGCTATGGGCCTGCATTCTACAAATCTGGCCTTTTTGAATGAGTGGCAGGAAGAATGTAATTGTTAAAAGAAAACCATAATATATCTAAGTTGTGGTTTGCCATAAGATGTGTTGGGCAAATTCTATCCATGTGAAAGAAAATGCTCTGGTTAGATTAGACCAAAGTTTCTGGTCCACCAGCAAAACATTATTCATTGTGGAAAGCTAACACTGCTTCTTATCCTGATCTCCACCATAAAACATGGTGGCAGTATCATGCTGTGAAGTTGATTGGAGTTTGTAGGAATCTGAATGGAACTAAATGAATGACCAATTTGGGAGTAAAACTTTATTAGAGGCTGCAAAAGAGTCAGGACTGAAACAGAGGTTGACTTTATAGCAGGACAGTGAGTTTAAAATATACAGCCAGGGTTACTGTGGCATTGTTTAGATGAAAGCATTTTAATGTGTCAGAATGGCTCAGTTTAAGATAAGACATAAATCCAACCAGGAATCTGTGGCAGGACTTTAACATGTTCAGACGTTCTTCGTCCAGTCTGACTGAATTTGAGGTATTTTGCAAAGAAGAAAGGGCAAATTTTTCAGTCACCTGGTATGTGAAGTTGGTCGGCTTACAGCTGTAATTGCAGCCAGATGTGGTTCTACAAAGTATTGTTTCAGGAGGGCAGAATACAAATGCATGACACACGTGAATCATTTTCCTTTTTCTTCGTAGTTATGGACTATGTTGATCTGTCACATAAAATCCCATTAAAACTCATAGAAATTTGTGGTTGTAACGTGACAATGTGGAAAAATTCAAGGAGGCTGAATACATTTGCAAGGCACTGTAGGTTTTTAAGTTATGTGATGTTATCTAAAGCTTGAATGTGTTTTTAAAAAAATACTTTGATTAAATTTAATGGACCACTTTATTGACTTATGCCTTTTTTACCTAGATTTTGGTTCATTCTTTGACCTGGAGCATGACCTGCCAGATGAGCTCATCAGTTCCTCAGACCCAGGGCTGACGAATGGAGGAGATCCCAGCCAGTTCCATACCAGCCTCGGGGGGCTCGGTGGAGGTGTCCAGGATGCAGCTGCAAAACACAAACAGCTATCAGAACTGTTGCGTGCAGGAGCCCCAACGCAACCAGGTGCCCCCGCTTCCAACAGTGGACCCTCCGGGGCTTCCATGGCAATGATGGGGGGAGTCGGTGGACCTCAAGGCATGCACCATCAGGGCCAGCAGCCGCAGCAACCTGGACTAATGCAGCAGGTTGGAATGGTGCCAAATAGGGCAACGGCAATGATGGGTGCCCAGAAGGGCACTACTGGACAGCAACAGCATCAACACCAAGGGCTTATAGGGGGGCAGGTTGTGAATGGCTCGCCCAGAATGGGTTACCCTGGCAACACAGGAATGGGTAGCAATAGTAATATTTTGGCAGAGACCTTACAGCAGCAGCAGGGTGGTCCAACCCTGGGAGCTGGGGGTCAAGCAGGGATGAGACCACATCAACCTGGTGCACTGAAACAGGTAGGCTCACTCGCAGTAGCCTGGCTGTTTGATGTTTTTGACTTGATCGCCTTAAATATGAAAAATAAATATGCCTTTAACGTTTCAATTATCGTTTAAAAAAAAACAAAAAAAAAACCTCATAAAATTTTGAGGTCTGTGTTAAAGCTTGAAATGATTGACTCCTAATGATAGTATATCTATGTGTGCAAACAATAGACAGTGATGTTTTTGTCATCAGAATTAAATCGGTAGGTGAAAGCTGTAGTTTGTGCTGCAACGCTGCTGAGGATGAGTTTTTCTCAGCAGGTGCAGGGAGGAGTGTGGTTATGTGTTGGGACTCACAGCTGTTGCACAGTTTGCTCTGTGGTATTGATGGTTAACCCTCCCTGCTAGTCAGAACACCACATTACAGTTGTGATTTTCTTCCAGACATCTACAGAAGCATTTCTGTTAACCTTAAGTGGCGAGATGGAGCCGTTTTCCTGCAACTCGTTGTAAATAATAAGTCTGAAATATTGTTGTTTTCTCTGCATTTTTCCAAGATGTTCTCGGTTTTTAAAAAGTCAGGTATACTGAGAAGTCATCATTCCTCTTTCCCTCATATTGTATTTCTTCTGTATTTTTCTCCATCCTTCTCCAGATGAATTTAATGGCCAATGCGGGGTCCTATGGTGGTCCATACAGCCATTCTGCTGGCCAGGGGCTGCCTGGAGAGGGGCTGGGCCCACAACTCCAGAATAAAACGGGCCTACCCAGCAGTATGGCTGCCCAGTTCAACATGGACAAGAAGACACCTCCTGGTCAAGGCATTCCGGGGATGGTAGGATTTGTTTTACTTATACTCTGTATAGAGGTGGGTGTCACAGATACCCCCTTCTCTTTAAAGGTTGGGTAGAGCTTTGTGCCTTATATTAGTGACACAATGTGGTACACAGCAGTCAGCACACTGTTAGTTTCAGGAGGAGGGTTGGTAAAAAGAAGCAAAGACACACCAGGAACAACAAAAGAGTATATCTTTGTGTCAGCAAGAGATTGAAATCAGCAAATTTCACTTTTATAAGCTCTCACCATTGATTGGTGGGTTAGAAATTGTGAAATCAACATGGTGTTTGTTTAACTAAATGTATCAAAACTAGTAAATTCATACTTTTTTTTGTGTTACTTTGGTTTTAGTGAAATAAAAAGCTCTTGTTCAATTTTCTCATTTGCCTAGTTGCCCCACCCCCATTCCATTTCTCCATTTCTCATACATATATTTAACCATATTTCTCCTTATAGTTATTACGGGATTAACAATCAATTCAGCTTGTGAGTTTGGGATGATGCATAACATTGGGACATGATAATGGAAGGTTTTGGCAGGATGTTTGGAAAAGCTAGCAATCCTTTTTAATAGATTTCATAAATCATGAACCTTGTTTTTTTTTTTTAAAAAAAAAAAAAAAAAAAAAACTGCACTCAGTGTAACATAATCCAATCCAGGTTTGACTTGGGCATGCTTGATTAATTCTTAAGTGGTTCTAATTCCAACAGAGCATGTAGAATACTCTGTTCTTAGAAATAGAATAAAGATTTCATAAATCTTAAATGGATTTTTAAAGAATGTGTCGTCAGTGTAAAGTTATCCAGTTTATGTCTGATAAGGTTGAATTTAGTTTAGATCCTGAACTACAGCTGCTAATGCAGTCCAGAGTTGGTTAGAAAAATTGTAAAATAGCTCTTTAGTTGAGGCACCAACAAGAAAGTAGCTTTACAGTAGTAGCTTTCCTTTTATACACAGTTCCTAAAATGCCTCCACCTTAAAAATTTAAGTGGCGGGGGCTTCTTCTGTGATTTTGTATTTGAGCCACCTCAGTCAACCCTACCAGCAGTTTTCAATATTCAGCGCTGTTGAAACAGGAAGTCCTTTTTTGTCACTTCAAAATAAGAGCCCCAAAAATAGATACATGGTCTTGATCTTAAAACACATTAATATCCAGGGCCTACAATATTACCTTATATCTAATTTTCCTGAAAAAGACACACGCTTACAGTAACTGCAATAGCCTGCTTTACTTTAGCGTGCCACTCAGTGGTTGTGTAAGTCTCACCTTTTGACCTCGTGATCACGCCGTTCTTTATGCGTACATATTAAGCTGCAACGCAGTAATGTACCCGTCATAGCATTATGCCATGGGCGCTGTTTGTCACATCGCTCAAATTCTATTTTTCCATCGCAGATAGTTTAACCACAATAACATGAAGGGAAGTTAAATTCTGATGCACACGGTTAATCCTGTCAAGATGAGCAAAAAAGACCAATAATCACATGATAAATTAAAAAGAGCTCGGTAATTTCTGTTTGGATAACAATCGTTAGAGATGCTCCCCTTTAATATTGCTGAAAAGCCGGCATTTTGAAAAAGGCTGCAAACATTTGACACCCAGTATGAAGTAATTTGTTTGTACGTTTGTTTAAAAAAAAAAAAAAAAAAAAAAATCCTAACTGGCACTTTTGCCTGTTTCTCCCTGTCTAAACTGAAATATATTTTGAAACGCAATTTTGGTAACCGAGACTTCATAATCTGTTTTAATTATTGTTGATTTTGTTTATTTATTTTGGATATTTGAAATGTTTTCTAGTTCCAGTGTTAAATGTTCTTTAGAAATAAAAAATTTTTGATCTTTGACTTCCTACTTGTGAGTTATGACAAATTTAGCATAATTTGAGGATTTATTAGAGCAGAAAAATGAAAGGAGTCTTTTTTTGGTTGCTAGTGATGACTCAGTTGGTATCAGCCAAAGTGAAAGGAGTTTTTGTGTTGACTTTAAACTCAGATTTACAAATCTCCCTGTTTTTAAAGCTCATCTGTTTCTCTATCATAGACTCCACAACAACAGCAGCAGCCCGGTGCAGTTGGCGGCGTGTCAGCATCAGTGGGTGGGCCCCAGGTTGGAATGAACGCCGTGGGGGTGGGACCAGGCGCCACGCCCCCCACCGCCGACCCTGAGAAGCGGAAGCTTATCCAGCAGCAGCTCGTCCTCTTGCTCCATGCGCACAAATGCCAGCGGAGGGAGCAGGCCAATGGGGAGGTGCGGCAATGCAACCTGCCCCACTGTCGCACCATGAAGAACGTGCTCAACCACATGACTCATTGCCAGGCTGGCAAGTCCTGCCAGGGTGAGTCGGATAAATAATATTAACTACTTTAGTTTGTTTTTTTTTTTTTTTTGCAAACCGTAACATGAGCAACAGGTTTGCGTTCATGTTTGTTTTTCTATATTAAACACTTCCTAGATTGTTCCTAATTTTTCCCTCATATCGGGATGAGTTATTCACTCCTCAGCTGGCGGTTCTTCGATGATTTGTCCTTTCTCCCGCTCTCACTGAGCCTCCATCTGGACGTAGTTTTATAGCACTGAATGACTCATACAAGATCTTTCTTAGTTTCTGCCTTCTGTCTTCGTTTTGAGTCATTTTTTTTCCCTTTTTGCCTCTTTTTCTTGTCAAGTCATTGGTTTCAATCTAATTCTGTCACATTTATGCGTCTCCTTAGGCTGTCTCTTCTTTCTTCTCATGCTTCAACTTTTTGCTTCAACATCTCTCTTGTTTTTGTCTCTTCCCTCAGTTGCACACTGTGCCTCATCCAGACAGATCATCTCACATTGGAAGAATTGCACGAGACATGACTGTCCTGTATGTCTGCCGCTGAAAAACGCCGGAGACAAGAGGAACCAGCAGTGTGAGTGTTTCTCTTCTCACTCTTCTGGCTATCATTGAGTAACCAAAAGAAGAGTTTGAAATCACTGCTGTTTATTTCCCCTCTCTCTCATATCGCCTCAGCTCTGCTCAACAGTGTAAGTTTAGTGAACTCTTTAGGTGGAGCGGGGGCAGGTGGGCAGTCAAGCACTCCGAGCCTGAACCCTCCCAACCAGATTGACCCAAGTTCCATAGAGAGAGCCTACGCTGCATTAGGTCTCACATACCAGGGCAATCAGATGCCGCAGCAGCAGCAGCCACCGCCACAGGCCGCCATGCCAAACCAAGTCCTTCACGGACAGCCAGGAATGAGGACTTTGAATCCACTGGGTTAGTTCGGTTGATATATTTTGTATTTGTAAAGCGAAAATTAATGTTTGAAAATTGTGGTGTGAATTTGTGCCTATCCCCTTTACTCTCATACCCATGAATGAAAACCAGCTGTCTCCAGAAGTCACATAACCAGCAAATAAAGTCCACCCATGTGTAATTTAGTCTCTATATAAATCTAGCTGAGTCCATCATTGGTGAACAAACGGCATCATGAAGATGAAGGAACACAGCAGACGGTTTAGGGAGCAGGACTGGGAGAGTTTTAAAAAAAAAAAAAAAAAAAAAAAGAGTTGGGTTACAATACAATATCAGGGTGTCTGCGCATCCTTAAAAAGTCCTAAGTTCATTCATCTAAAGTTAAGGTCTTAAAATGTTCTGAATTCATTTTTAAAAAATGAATTTGGCCTTAAATACACTAATCACAGGTCTTAAATGTTGTTGTGGCAACATTTATGTATGCTATATGTTTTGTTTTTTGGGGGGGTTCTTTCTCTCGCAGGACTTTCCTGTCAGGCTAAAGTTTGAGTCACGCACAGACATCGTTGTGTTCTGTGACTCGAGGTGGTTGAGACTGCCGGTAACTTCCTGCTGAATATCGTCGTCCAGCCATTGTTCGTCTTCGCCACTGAACCACTTCTGTTGCCAATCCATACAATGCTACAGGCCTTTTTGGACAAAAAAAAAAAAAAAAAAAGCGATTTTTCTTTGTACATTTGCAATATAGATCTTAAATTTAATTCATAATGATCTTAAAAAGTCTTAAATTTGAGTTAGTGAAGCCTGCAGAAACCCTAAATATCCCAAGATGTCAATAAGCTCCTTTAGAGTTGTGCCACAGATTCTGGCACAGAATCAGCCAAGACGCCCTCTGTAACACTGGGGGAGCTGCAGAGATCCACAGCTCATGTGGGAGAATCTGTCGACAGGATAACTTTTAGTCGTGCTCTGGACGAATCTGATCTTTATAGAGGAATGATAAAAAGACAGGCATTACCAAACTAAAGCCACAAGAAGTCCAGTTTCCTACAAACCATTCAGTGAACACTGAGAATATATGGAGGTAGGCGCTCTGGTCAGATGACACCAAACTGTAGTTTTTTGGGGGGAGTTTTTTTGGCCTGCATACAAAATGCACTCATCATCCCGAACACGCCATCTTTATGGTGAAACATGTTGGCAGCTTAATGCTGTGGGCTTTTCTTGAGCATAAACTGTGAAGCTGTAAGTTGACTGGATTATGGATGGAGTTAAATAAAGGCCAGTCCTTGAAGAAAATCTATTAGAGGCTGAAAAACACTATAGACTGGAGCTGAGGTTCACTCTTCAGCAGGAATGGCAATCTCAAAGTCCGGACCCAAAATCGAATTGGGAATCTATAGCTAGACTTGAAAATTCCTGTTCAGATATGCTCCTCGTCCAATCTGACTGATCTGGGAACTATTTTACAAAGAAGAAAGGATAGAAGCTTCAGTGTTGAGACGGAACACTTTTAGTTCTAAATGCTTCAAAAGGTGGTTCTGCAAAGTATTGACTCAGTGGTGGCTGGAGACAAATGCATGTACCCGTTTCATTCCGGTTATTATTTGTGCTCTACTTTGTCACATAAAATCCTAAAAGCTGATCTTATAAACTCTCGCATTTTATGACCAGGTGGTAACTCCATAGGAGTGAATGGTGCCGTTGGGGTGCAGCCTCCAAACCAGCAGTCTGCGCTGCTGCCGGATGCCATGTTGCACAACATGAATGCACAAAGGCAAGAGAAGCTGCAGCTTTATCTTTGCATCAATGTGGTTGCTATTCTTATGAAGTCGAAATCAGCCCACTGGTGTCTGAAATGTTAAGATGTTGTCTGGTTCTTTCCCAACCCTAGTTTGATGAACGACGGTGTGGGGAACCTGGGCTCCATGCCCACGGCAACGCCCCCTTCTGCTGCAGGGATGAGGAAGTCTTGGCATGAAGACATCACGCAAGACCTCCGTAACCACCTTGTCCACAAGCTGTGAGTCGGTTGTGTCCCATGGCTCAGCTCATGAACCAAAACTTGCATCAAATAGATCTGGATCACGTCATCTGCTGCTCTGGATGCTAATAGAAATGCTTTGTTCTCAAATATGTTTCCACGTGAACAGAGTGCAAGCCATCTTTCCCACTCCTGACCCCGCGGCGCTAAAGGACAGGCGGATGGAGAATTTGGTGGCCTACGCTCGGAAAGTAGAGGGAGACATGTACGAGTCGGCAAACAGTAGGGTAGGCATCCGTCACGTAGAAGATGAAGAAATGTGCCGTGAAGATGGGATGTTTGTTATTCGTGTTGCGTAATTTCCTCCCACCCTCCTGCTGTGCTGCCTCCAGGCGGAGTACTACCACTTTCTGGCAGAGAAGATCTACAAAATCCAGAAGGAGCTGGAAGAAAAGAGGAGGACGCGTCTCCAAAAGCAGGGCATGATGCCCGGCCAGCCCTGCCTTCCTTCTTCTGGCCTCCCACAGGGTCCTCCTGGCATGGGCCAGCCCCCAGTACCCCCTGGGCAACCCCCGAGTAAGTAAAGAATGTCCACCTTGTTGGACAGACGGATGGACAGACTTGTTAAAGTGGTAAAGATGAGTGAAACGCCTTTAAATAACTTTACTGAAGTAGCATTATTTCACACAGAAAAAAATGGAACCTTTTAATGAGAGCGCAGTTATTTAGTGTGGGGGGAAATATAATTGTTTTAAACTGGTGGCACAATTATTTGTTCCCTTTAAAATAAAAGCAGCTGAGGCTTTAAGTTTTATAGTTTACTTCATTGATTACTTTGATCAGATTTTCTACGATCTTTTAAGTAGTAATCCAGGATTTTATGTTTCACTGGAATGTAAATGTACGGAAAATATGTATACTCATCCACTAAACGTGTTGAAATTTAGAGGTTTGATTTTTCTCAAAAATATACAGGTGTGGTTATTCTGCTGCAATAAAATATGAATTTATTCTTATGTTTTTGAAAGCTCTTTACCAGAGATGCTTAAAAATTAGTCCAGGTGTGGGCAGATCATGAATGAAGTGCTGTCTTCTGTGCTGAAGTGAACATTTTATTTTATTTTATTTTTTTTATTTTTTTTTTGGTGATCTATGGTTTCGTTCTCCTCCTTTCAGATGGTCCTCATCCTGATCCGTCCATGATCAGACCTGCTGGTCCAAATCAGATGGTCAACAGGATGCAGAACCCAGCAGGCATGTCTGTTTACTCCGAAAACTGGAAACACAGCAGACGTGTAGTAATTTACACGTTCACTTTGCTGGCTGTTAAAAGGGTTTTTACTTATTTTGGGGAGGGGTTCACATAAAATCATAATGTGATGACATTTTGACAATTGTGGTTTTTAATTCCCTGTTGATGCTTTTAGGGATGACTCAGTTTGCTCAGATGGGGTTGCAGAATATGGGTCAGAGGTCAACGCCTCCTCTTCCTCACAATCCCCAAATGAACCAGGTTGGCATATATGTCTGTATCATATCTTATGATGTCACAAGTAATTTTTGGGAATTTAAACCAAATCATCTGCAAAGTGATTGTGTCGCCAAAAGGACTTTAGAGGAAACTGCAGCCGAAATTAAGGATTTGATGTATTCCTTGTCGTTTTGTTTCCAGATGGGTATGGGAGCAACACGGATGGGTCAGCCCAGTGCCACACAGCTACAGAACCAGTACCTTCCTCCAGGCCAGTTTCCTGGCTCCAGTCCTGGTCTCAGTTCTGGTCCTGTTGGCATGAACCAGCCAGGAGCACAGGCTGCGGTGCCTTCTGTAAGCGTCACACTTGGAGTTTATCTCCTAAATGTAGAATGAGATGGACGGTTTAATTAGCTTGTTTTTGGACGTTTAAATATAGAAATCTACATTTTTGTATCTGATCCACTTCAGCAGAACCAGATGTCAACGCCTCCATCCATCCCTGCCAGCAGCCCTGCAGCGCAGTCCGCCTCTTCTGTCCCATGTTCCGGAGGGTCTTTCGGTCCTTCCAACGGGAACGGTCCCGGGCCCCTGCCCAACCTTCATCCACCCTCCACCCAGCCCTCCTCCTTCCCTCACTGCCCACCCGTCCGCACAAACTCCCCATCGCCGGCACGCAGCTTAACGCCTCAGCCCCATCAGACACCACCTACGTTACCCCGCTCTCAGACCCCTCAGCCACAGACCCCAAACACACCACAAGTGGCCACCCCACAACACCCCCAGCAACAGCAGCAGCAGCAACAACAACAAACCTCACAATTGTTGCAGCCCGCTCCATCAGGACCAACGGCGAACTCAGAAAAAGCCAATCAGTTTCCACAGCAAACAATTGGGGGTGTTGCGTCCCCAGAGCCCCCAGCAGCTCAGATTTCTTCGGCCCCAACCCAGAATGATCACGGACCACAGCTGCCACACACCCCAGTGAGTGCAGTTACTGCTTTTCCTGAATAGAAAAGCTGCATTTGTGATTCTTAAACTGTTCTCTTCTTCTTTGTCCTTGCTCCTCAGCCCTCTCCTAAGCCTTCCCTGACAGCTGAAGGACAAGTTTCGTCCCCAGCATCAATTACAAGTAGCTCTGACCACAATTCCCAGCTCGCTCCTCCAGAGGGTCTTGCTCCAAGCCAGGACGACATCAAAATGAAGGTAGAGAAGGAAGAAGAAGAGGAGGAGGATGTGGGTGATGACATCCAGGGAAACAGCAAGGGGAAGATGTGCAAGGCTCAGTTTGAGATGAAGAAAGAAGAGAAACCAGAGGTAAGATCGTCTAAACCCATCTCTACGCAGGACAAATGTCTGTCATCAATGAAAAAATTGCCACACTTATACTTGTAATTGTCCTTGCAGATCGAGGATGAGAAGCCACCAGGAGATGCATGTAAACCTGAGCCCATGGACACCTCAGCAGTGTCTGGGTCATCGACAGCAGCATCAAGCGAAGACAAGAAGCCAGAGGTGAAGAAGGAGCCCAAAGAGGAAGAGCAAGGATCAGGGTCACCAGCCACCAACAGCTCCTCAGCCAGCAGTCAGAGCAAGAAGAAAAGTAAGTACTATATCAAAGCAATTAGTTTAATGCTTTTAGAAAGCTCTAACAAGACTAGAGGATCAGCTTGAAGAGCCAAAAACCTCTTCAAGTTTTTCTCATCCAGTTCCAAATGCATCTAAAAATTCAACAGATCATCTTAATGGCTCAGTAAGGTTTGTGTGTTTGTTGGCTGAGCTAAAGTTAAAAGTCTAAATTGTATTTAAAATGTTCTGGTATTTGAACAACATGATGATGCCATGTACCTCTTGGAACGCAGGCCCACAGCGTCACAGATGCTCCATCGTACTTAAGTGGTAACAAGGTGATTTTCAGTTTATTCATCCTTTGTTTTACACTAAACCCACCTGAGTTTTTGTTGCTGAGACTCTCAAACATAGTAATCTGATGACTTAAATGATCCTAGGTACTCTGAAGTATTCTGAATTTTGCTACATTTATTTTAAAGGGATTGTTAGGGGAAGCTACAATTATTTACTAAAATGGGATTTCCCCCCCCACACACACACACACAATAAATGTGCTTAATGGGATGGAGGGATTTAAAAATGAATTTATTTTAAGGTTGTTTTTTTGTTTTTTTTTGTTTTTATTTTATTTTATTTTATTTTTTTACACATCATTACCAGTATGGCCAGCGTAGCCCTGGTTCTGTAGTCTCTATATCGTACGTACATAAAATATTCAGTCGGTATTTTCCCTGCCATCTGTCTTGAAGCATTTTGACACCCAGAGTCTTCATCATTGTTCAAATGGTCATGATGTCATTTTTCTTTCCTTTTTCACACCTTTTCTTCCAGTCTTTAAGCCGGAGGAGCTGCGTCAGGCGTTGATGCCAACCTTGGAGGCATTATACCGCCAGGACCCTGAGTCCCTTCCCTTCCGCCAGCCAGTGGACCCCCCGTTACTGGGAATACCCGTACGTATTCGAACTAGTAACAAAACTAACCTGGTAAGGGACTGCACTGGCTGCCATTTTGCTTCAACTCCATCCAAGCATACTTTTTTTTTTAATTTCTGTTTTTGTTACTTTTTTTTTTTTTTTTTCCCCTGCCACTGTTACCATAGTTTTCAATCATTTTGGGTTTTGTTTTTTGTTTTGTTTTTTTTTAGCCGTTTTGCTGCTGGGTTGTTTTTTTTGTTTTGTTTTTGTTTTTTTTTAATTGCATGCTGAAAGTTTAGAAAATTATATTTAGGCTTTTGTGTGTGTGGTTGATGTGTTAAGCTTGTAAATCAAAGCAGTGGCTCTTATGAACATTTGTCACATTACATACATTAGTTTTGTATTTCGTAGATGCTGCCAAATATGGAGGTCTAAATAGCCTTTATATTAGTGGCTCACTGCACATTTTATTCTAATGAAAATAAAGTGGAACTAATTAAAAAATGCCTCGCAGTTCATGAGCCAGATGCTTTTATTTATCGCTTTCATTTTTTTACTCCAAATTTTCAGCTTTTTATTATATATCTTTTTTTATTTATTTCATCCTCATAAACCATTGCTAGCTTTCTAATTCAGTTCCTCATCAGCACTGGTTCAACAGTGTTCAGGTTGGAGGCGCTGGGGTGGCACAAATGCTCTGCCTTCACTGCATCTAAGTTAAAGGAGACTGTATTTTTCTAAGACTCGGGAGAGACCTAAAATAGACCATAGTAGCAGATCGACAAGACCACATCTCATGTCCTCCTCAGTCAAATGATGCAACTTTTACTGTCTTGCAATAGTATTAATTTCCCTTAACATTTTCACATTTTGTAATGTTACAACCGCAAACATCAATGGATTTTGTTGGCAGGGCTGCTGGAAAATACTTGAGGCTGGGGCAGATGTTCACCTTCCAGCATGATATTGACCCTTAACATTCAACCAGAGCGACAATGGAATGTGTTAGCATGGCCCAGTCAAAGTCCAAATCCAATTAATAATCTCTGCCAAGACTTGAGAATTGCAGTTCTGACGGCCCCTATTCATTCCGACAGAGTTTAAGCTGTTTTGCAAAAAATAACGAGGAAAAATATCTCAAATATTTTTATGATATGCAAAGCTGGTAGAGGCTTGTCTCAAATGACTTGGAGCAAAAGTTGGTTCTGCAAAGTAAGTGGTGGGGATTCTTACGGTAAGGCGCCAATACCAGAGCTAATTTTTCGTTTAGCACTTCTGTTAACGTTTCGCGCACTAAATGAAAAAATAAAAAAAATTTCTGGATAAATTCTGAAGCGCTAATTTACTTGGCTGTTTTGTAAACTTTCAGTTGAATAAAGTTTGACATCTGTGTTGAAGTTTTGATTATCGACAGTTAAATCTTCAAGTAGTTGGGTGTTTATATTCATCCTCATATTTCGAAGTGGGTAAAGACTGCTTAGACAGCTGTTCCTTTTCCTCTCTTCACAATAACTTTATTTCAAAAACAAGAAATGTATAGTAACAAAACACAGTAGAGAACAAGATACAAACACAAATACATCTAAAGGCATTATAAAACATGTAAATTATAATGTCAAAATTAAATTGGTGCTCAAGGGTTGTAATCTTTTGAGGGCAGATATAATTTAAGTTAAAGTTAGTGCTTTAGCTTCTGCTAAATACCATTTTGGTGTAGCTCTTTAGCATTAGCGGAACTAATGTTTATGATTAGTGCTTTATGGTTAGCACAACTACCTTTTTAGTTAGCGGTGCCTACCACTGTGCAAAGTATTCACTTGGGGTTTGAATCCAAAGAATCGCGTTACACTTTTCACGTTTTATTGTGAAAACCATGTCCACTTAGCAGTTCTGCACCGCTGTGTGTTAGTCTCACATAAAATCACAACAAAATACACTGATGTTTGTGGTTGTATAAATACTGTCACTCTCTGTGAGCAAAAGAAATGTTTTATTTTGGAAATATCTATAAAAATCTAGATTAATTTTGTTTATTCGTCTGCAAAACAACTGGAGTCTGGCTCTGCAGGCTGTCTTGCTAATATGCATCAGTTGCTTATTTGTGTGAGTGGCTCCATTCAGATATGAGGGTCTTTTCATATCTCTTGTTGCCATGGTGACACTGAGATGGACCCTGCTCTTTGAAACTCACACCTATTAGTTAGGGGTTTTTTTTTTTTGTTTGTTTTGTTTCTTTTTTTCCCCCCTTCGTTGTTGAAGCTCCAAAACAGCCATTCTTTTGCTTGCCCTCCTCTTCACTTCTCTATCAAATGGTGCTGCATTTTGAGCAGAAGCAAAGGGGGAGGCGGCACAAACTGGAAAACGGCTTGGAGAACCTTCCATCAGCCGATGCATTTGCTTCACCTCAACACTGTTGGCTTTAACGCTGTCATCTCATTACCACTCATGCTGCTGGCATTGTAGCTAAAAGCGTAGATCCGTCCTGCCTGTTGCTCTTTTCTTCATGGCTTTGCACCCTGGTCAGTTGCTTATCATGGAGGTTTTGTTTGCGTTCAGATTTTAGCAGAGACTCATCTATCTAACTGTGTTTAAATCAGCCTTTTCGAACCAATTGATGGTGATTTGATCTATGACATGCTCAGCTTCAGTTGCAGCATGATCATGTAAAATCTACTTAGATTTTACCAGCAGTTGACTGGACAGACTGGTCATCTGGCTGCTGTAATGGGGTGGAGATGAGTAGCTAGATTTGAAGTGTTGGGTGCAAAGCAGAGAGCTGGAGGGCAGAAGTTGTCATGTCTCTCTGTTTGCACATGAACCTTCTTCTTTGCAGCGCTCAACAACATTGTCCCCCTGCACCCTCTTCTCTCTCTACTCTGGTCCTGTCGGTCACCTGCAATGCCTTTCCCTGACGTCAACGACGCTGATGATGCTGGTCATCCTCTGTCTGGCAACTTATCCTGGCCTCTGCCCTCTGATGATTCAACCGCCTGGCTCTTCTTTCCCATCTTCTTCCTTTTCTCCCTTTTTTTCCTCAACTCTTCAACTTGACCTCTAACGTGGGCGACCATCCCAATCCAGGACTACTTCGACATCGTCAAGAACCCCATGGACCTCTCGACCATTAAGCGCAAGCTGGACACGGGACAGTACGAGGAGCCATGGCAGTACATCGAGGACATCTGGCTGATGTTCAACAACGCCTGGCTGTACAACCGAAAAACATCGCGAGTCTACAAGTACTGCTCCAAGCTGGCCGAGGTGTTTGAGTCGGAGATCGATCCTGTTATGCAGGGTCTGGGCTACTGCTGTGGGAGGAAGGTAAATCAGAGCTGTTTGGGAGGTTTTTGTATTATCTGGTGTGTGGGTCTAGAAAAACAAGTGGATCTCTTAACTCGTCGATGGAAAGGATGGTGTTCTAAAAACTTCATAATAAAGGGATGCCCTGATCAGGATTTTTTTTTTTTTTTTTTTTTTTTTTTGTACTTGAAACCAATCAGTCATCTATAATCAGGTTTTTGTTGTGGCTGAGTTTGTCTGATGCTACAATAAAATCAGTGTCTTGTATAGTCAGTGTTCAATGGTCTACATTTCATTCACTAATGCGTTCTTGACACGGACAGATATTTTGTCCAAGCCAAAGTTTCTGCAGATCAGCCTCAACATGCATATATCTCATATATCGGTTAAACCCAGTTAAGAATGCTGTTGCAATGTTCTGAACATTTCTCAACCAAAACTAATTTTCTCATTTATTTGAACATATCTGCAGTCTTCAATAACTCTCGCTCCTGCTCAGAACACAAAATTCAACAAAGATAATTACGCCATTATATGTTTATTAGGAATGATCGTATCCAAAGCATTGGCTCGATGTCCCACAATTTTTAAATGATTAGTTTCTACATTTCTGATGAATCACAACTACTGATACCAGCTGATGGTTTACTGTCTGTAATTCTTTAATCTGCACTTCTAGCAAGCCATGGGGCTTTATTAACAATCACAGCATATTTTTGTCTGCACGGCTAGCAAAACTGTTAAGCCTTCAACATTATTTCATCAGTCAAACCATATTTGTTCTCCCTAAGAAACCAAAGCAGTTTTCACAATTTAGAATGACGTTCATGGGCAACGTGAGACTGTATTGGCTGCATTAGCATCCTGTCGTATCTTGTAACCGGAGGGAAAGGTGGACAGAAAGCAGCTGAAACGCAAATTATTTAATTTTATGACATTCAAAACAGAATGCTGTGTTTGTGAAGCAGGGAAATGACGACAAACTTTTCTCTGCATACAATTAACTGGAACAGCACTGAAATATGTAACAAGCTGAATTATAAATGAGTCGTATCAAAATAATGGAGAAACGCTAACGTTAGCCTTGCATTTCAACAAACTGCTCCGAATGAAACCATCGTCAGGAGCAGCATGGTGCATGTTTTTTGTTGATACGGTTGCTTTATTTGTCAGACATATCTTTAGAAGAAACTGATAAAGCAATTCTTATTGTAGATGACATCAGAACATTATACTAGCTTTTTAAACTTAGTTGACTTCTATAGAAACCTTGTCTGTCGCTGTCCAGAATAACAGAAAGGAGAAGCTTCAGTGTTCCCAGCATAACTTGTGAGTGAGTTAGTATAATACTGGTGAAATCTAATGTTATTTTACAACTGTTAGTTTATTTTAAGCATGTATGGCATTGATTTTAGTAACTTTAAGGATTGGACTCGTATCAGCAAATATCTGAACTTATATGAAACTGACTGAGACCTCCCTACTGTTTACTGCAGTGGTGTCCAAACTTTTTTCCCTGGGGGCTAAAACAGGCTAATTTAAACTACTGCTGTGTCACAACATTCATTAAATTAAAAATGCAAAAACTAGTTGTTTTTTATTATTATTATTCTTTAACCTGCTCAACATTAAACCATTTTTTTTTTTTTTTAAATAAAATCTGTATATCATTAAAGATCCAAAGCATAAAAAAGGCTTTGGACTGTTGTCTTATTAAAAGAAAAACAGACAGTTTACAAGTTTGTTGTTTTCTATTCAATTTTTTTGATTTTCTATTTTGTTGAAGAAATTTTTACTATTCTTGACTTGCGATCAGGGGCCGAACAAAATAATTTCAAGGGCCACAAATGGCCCCCGGACCACACTTTGGACACCCCCAGCTTACAGAATCTAGTGCAGCTCTTAACAGTTGTTAAATAAAAGAACGTAGATATGTTGAAGCTGAATAAGACGACGTTGAGATGGAAAGGTGTGAATTGTTGTGGTTTATTTTTGAAAAATGCTTTTTGTTAATTTTCTAACATTTCTCTTTGTTTTCTTTGTCTCTTCACTTTTACAGTACGAGTTTTCTCCCCAAACTCTTTGCTGCTATGGAAAACAATTATGCACCATCCAACGCGATGCTTCTTATTTTAGTTACCAGAACAGGTAAGAGCTTTCAGAATAAACCTGTTTTCAGAACATTTAGTTAGTGGGTTGTTTTTGTTTTTTTTTTTTTTTTTTTTAAAGAAAGATGAAGCTGCTGGGATCATCTAGTCTGTCGCATTTTTTTTTTTTTTTTTTTTTTTTTTTTTTTTTTTTTCCCAAAGTTAAAGCTATTTCCTGCAGCGAAGCATCAGTCAGTGCAGTCACAGAAGAGATTGATTTCTGGCTTCAAATGTTTACTGTGGCACCATCACCATCTTCATAGTTCACTGTTTTTAATTTTCATGATGTCATTCATAAAGTGGGCTCCTTTCTTCTCCAGCGGTGGTTATTAGCGGCACTATTGTTGCCACTGGGTAAAATCAAACACCTGACGGCTCATGTTTTCTGCTAGTTGCAGGGTTGGTTTGTTTTCCCCACCAGAAGAAAGGTTCCCACTTTATGAATGACCAGAAAGGATGATGGATCGCTGTTGCTTTATCTTTTCCTCATTCACCTTTTCATATTTGGAGCCTTGTATCCTCGCTGCCCCACAGCTTCCAGTGCTCTCTCATGTTGCTGTAATGTTTTTGTTGTTGTTGTTGTTTACCACTGGATGTCTGATGCTAATCTTTGCTTTGCCTTGGCTCTCTGTCCTCTGTTGGTTGTTTTCCACCTCCTGTTCGCCCCTTCCCCTCTGTCTCTCCATCTTTCTTTGTGTCCAACCTGTAACAACTTTTTTTTTTTTTTTTTTTTTTTTTTTTTTTTTTTTTTTTTTTTTTTTTTTTTTTTTGTTTTTAAATTCATTTTGACCTCCCCCATCTCCATCCTCTCCCCCCTCCTTCCTGTTCTTTTTTTTTTTTTAACGCTTGTGATGTCTGCATTGGCCTGCTTTTGGTGTGACCAATCATCCACTCCAAAATTAATGCGCAATCTCAAAACCCGCCCGCCCACACAAAAACCGCGCATCATGATTGGCCGCTACCTCCTGGCGACGACCCACCTTGCCCTCCTTGCCTCCACCTGTCTGCCCTGCCCCGCCCTGCCCTGATTGGTGGCTGCTTCTTCGCTCCTTCTCTGTGATTGGCTGTGCTGATGATGAACGGTGTAGTTCACCAAAATATGGGCTTCTTGCTGACAGGTACCACTTCTGTGAGAAGTGTTTCAACGAAATCCAAGGCGACAGCGTTTCCCTGGGGGACGACCCCTCCCAGCCTCAGACGTGAGTACCGTCATACTCTTAACACACATAATGTAGCAGGTGACCCAACTAAATCTGGCTGACTTTATGTGTTGGCAGATTTGATTTCATATAATCCAAAATAGGCCAAAGGTACAGAGCTGTCTGAAACCTGATCACACAATAAAAACCTTCAAGGTTTTACTAGGCAGATTAAAGCCCTACTAAGACAGTCACAGTCCAACTTCTTCAATAAATAGAAATGCATTTTTCAGATGGAAAAAAAACAGCTACCTCCTACTAGTTGAGAGGAAGAAGCTTAAATTTACTGTTAGATTGTTGAAAAAATTAATTTGCTTCTGTATGGAAGCCCTCATGTCATGACCAGTAATTAATTAGGAGGAGAGGCAACATCGCACCGTATGCATCTGCATGAGATGGAGAGGTGTGACTTGGAATGCAGGCTAGTACCAGAGCAGATATCCTGACTGATGAGCTAGCTAATACCATGTATTATTGTGTAATTACTGCGAAGCTGTTGTATTTATACTCAAGCTCAGGCCAGCGTAAAAGTGGACCCTCACTTTACCCTCTTTAAGAATCCCAGAAGGCTGCAAACGAACCCAGCATGTTCCAAGGCACAGAGGTCAGGAACGTAAGAGGATAATACAGATCAACTTGCTCTGCTTAGTTCAGCCTTACTTTTTCAGTAGATCTTTGCAGCTTTTGTTATTTTGAAAGGATAAAATAAGATCGGACTTTTTTTTTTAAATTTGCTAACGTCTGATCAGCAGTCAGGCTGGCCAGTCTGAAAAATGCCAGGTTCTGATCAACTACCGATTTCACTCCGCATCTCAAGTTCTAGCTGCAGAGATGTATCAGTGGACAGTGAAATGGGCTGAAAATACCAGCGAAAGTTTGTTGTAGATTGAGAGAACAGAACAATAAAAATGCTCAAGCATAGAGAGCCCTGACCTTTTTAGTTCATTGATCTGCAAATGAAACACAGATGAGCTGAGAGGTTTCATGGGAGCTGTTGTCAGAACAGAAAAAAAGCAGTCAAACGTGTGCAACTAAAGCAGTTTGAAAAGAATCTACATGAGTTACTCAGTGATTTTTTTTTTTTTTTTTTTTTTTTTTTTTTTTTTTTTTTAAAGCATTTAAAGTCCTGGTTCCTGTACTTTGATGGAAATCATTCCTACTCACATCACTTTTTAAAAAAGACAAATCACTTTGACTTGTTTAAATGCTTCCATGTGTATCACTTTCTCCATTTTTGCTTTTTTTTTTTTTTTCTTGACATTATAGATACTCATTTATATTGCTTGGCTGAATTTCCTCAGTGTTGTGCTGCTAAGTTTATTCAAACTTAAGAATATCAAGGGAAAATAAATGCCATATTATTTGATCAATCAAGTGAGGCTCATAAACTAAATTAACTAATTTATAATATTTGTACTAGACAAATCTGGTGGATTTAATATTGTTTTTGCTTCTAAAAATCTTTTTTTTTTCGTGTGTGTGTGTGTGTGTGTGTGTGTGTGTGTGTGTGTGTGTGTGTGTCATCCTAAAATCTCAGTGGAATATATTGGGTTGAGGATTATGGATATTACTTTGTTGTAATTGTTTTCTGTAATAATCAGGATGTCAGACTGAAAAAAGATGAGCAAGCAAGACTTTTTTATAAATGATTTTATGCAGCGAGTCTTCAGAGGATCAAATATATTTCCTTTACTCCCACAGGTCCATTAACAAAGACCAGTTCCAGAAAAAGAAGAATGACACACTTGACCCTGAACTGTAAGTGCTAGTCCTCTTTACTATCCATTGTTATTTGACTCTGTATGGTGTGAGCTTCCTGTAGGCCTCCAGTCAGGATTGTCCCAATGTATTTCCCGACTCTTGTTTTCTCTCTGCTCAGACTCGTGGAATGTATCGACTGCGGTCGTAAAATGCACCAGATCTGTGTTCTGCATAATGAAACCATATGGCCATCAGGGTAAGGAGGCTATCATGCACACACTGTATTGCTCAACTGGGTCTTTAAAGAAGCGTATCTTGAATTTTCGGAAGTCCTTAAAATCATTGAAAAAAGCCTTGAAATATTAAAGATCAGTGATTCCTTGAAGTTAGATTTTCCTTCCTGGATGGTCTGTTTGTGTCAGTTAAACATGGGAGCAATTTTCCAGTGTTGTGAGTAAGCTAATGTTTTAAGCAAAGTTAGTTATTTAAGCCCTGATTTTGTTCATTTCTTCTACATTCACAGCTTTGTATGTGACAACTGCCTGAAAAAGGCCAATAAAACACGAAAAGAGAACAAATATGCAGCCAAAAGTAAGTGGAACTGGACAGACGAGTGTTTCTTATGAAACCAAATTTGATAGTGATGTTCATTGCTAGCTGCACATTCTGGGACTTTTTAATGAGAGAGTTGTTCGTCTCCTCATTCGTTGGTGTTTTGTTGCAGGACTTCCTCAGACAAAGCTGGGGAACTATCTGGAGACACGAGTGAACGACTACCTCAAACGGCAGAGCCACCCCGAGTCGGGAGAGGTCACCGTCCGTGTAGTTCATGTCTCAGACAAGGTGGTTGAGGTCAAGCCGGGCATGAAGTCCAGGTGAGTTCTCCACAGTCACACACAGGTTTCTTACTACTCAAGGATGGATTAGTTTGAGTTTCATAAGTGGCTGTTGCTTTATGTGTTTATTTCAAGTTATATTTTCTTGAATTTCATGGCTATTTTCTTCCAGGTTTGTGGACAACGGAGAGATGGCAGAGTCGTTCCCGTACAGGATGAAAGCCTTGTTCGCATTCGAGGACATAGACGGAGCTGATGTGTGTTTCTTCGGCATGCATGTTCAAGAGTACGGTTCCGACTGCCCACCACCAAATCAGAGACGGGTGTACATTTCTTACCTGGACAGTGTGCACTTTTTTAAACCTCGGCACCTGAGGACCGCCGTCTACCATGAGATCCTTTTAGGCTACCTGGAGTACGTCAAAAGACTGGGGTAAGAGAACAAGAGTGTTCTGAAGATGCAGGAGGTAGATTTTAATATCAGTAAATTAAAAACCAAATCTTTTCTCATCTCAGGTATACGACAGGACACATTTGGGCGTGTCCTCCCAGTGAAGGGGACGATTACATCTTCCACTGTCACCCACCAGATCAGAAGATCCCAAAGCCAAAACGCCTGCAGGAGTGGTACAAGAAGATGCTGGACAAGGCTGTTGCTGAGCGAATCGTCCACGATTACAAGGTGAGATTTTTGATTAGAAATGTGGCTCTACTTTGTTTCCAGGCTATTAATATGGTTATTTTTTTCTAGGATATCAAATATGCAGCATTTTGTAGAAGTTTTTCTACCTCTTGAGCTTTTCATTTTTTTCCCGTTTTTCTCACATCAGAACCACAAAAGTCATATTTTACTGGAAATTCATTTGACAAACCAAAGTTCTACAGAAGTTTGAAGTGAAAAAGGTGTCCTGTTTAAAAGCTGAAAAATGACATCATGAAGATATCATTTATTCTGAACACCGTGGTGGTGGCTGCATCATGCTGTGGGAATACCTTTCTTCCACAAAGATAGGGAAGCTGGTCAGAATTCAATGGAAGATGAATGAAGCTAAGTAAAGGAAGAAACCATGTTAGAAGACATAAAATACATTGAGGTTTCTGGTTTTAATGTTATATTTTTATGTTAAAATACAGCACTCCTCCCACCCCAATTGAATTTCAAAAACACATTATTAAATTAAATGTTTTAACTCATATCATCCAAGTATCGTCAAAGAGTTGTGGATGGGAAGGATCTCTGGTAGCAGTCAGTCTTGTAACATTTTATAGATGCCTCTGACTGAAGACTGTTGCTGTAAGACAGTCTCATGACTGCCATAACATTCTAACGGCTCAATTTATGGGCAGCAAGAGATGATATTCCACAGAAACTGGATGACACCATCAGCTGTTGACAAGCACTGCTAATCCACCTCATTTGCTTTTGCCGTTCCTCTTTCATTCCATCTCTTACTTTTTTGGACCTTTAGGACATTTTCAAGCAGGCGACAGAAGACCGCCTGACAAGTGCCAAGGAGCTGCCGTACTTTGAGGGCGACTTCTGGCCCAACGTACTCGAGGAGAGCATCAAGGAGCTGGAGCAGGAAGAAGAGGAGAGAAAGAGGGAAGAGAGCAGCACCTCCAACGAGAGCACAGATGTGAGTAGAACAAGAATCTGCTGGTGGTCTCGTCCTACTGCCGTCTTAGAACGTGCATTGACTTTGTCTTGATTTAAATCTTCACAGGCCACAAAAGGAGACAGCAAGAATGCCAAAAAGAAAAACAATAAAAAGGCGAACAAGAACAAGAGCAGCTTAAGCCGAGCCAATAAGAAGAAGCCAGGGATGCCCAGCGTTTCCAACGACCTTTCCCAGAAACTTTACGCCACGATGGAGAAACACAAAGAGGTATGAAAGTCTGGCTGTTGTAGCAGTTGCTTAGTGGAATTTTATTTGAAGTCAAATGTTGTTTTTTTGTTTTTTGCTGTACCTATGAACTTTGATCTCAGTAAAACACACTAATTTAAACAATAAAATAAAAGTAACACAAAAATTATAATTAATGCCTGGATTTGTCTTTAGCCCCCTGTACTCTGATATCCTTAAATAAAATCAAATGCAGCTTGTTGCTTTCAGAGGCCACCATTGAATTTCTCAGCATAAATGCAGCCTTTTTGTCGAGGCCTCCAATTTTTGTTAGAGTGCATATGTGAACAAACAGCCTCACAGAGACATGGTGGCAGCAGCATCTTGCTGTAAGGATGCTTTCTTCAGCACGGACAGGGAAACTTTTGCAAGGTACTGTAAGTGTTTGAATAATATGTTGATTTAAAAAAAAAAAAAAAAACCCAAAACAGATTTGAACAACCTCAGAGAAAGACTTGGGAATAAATTAGAAATACTCCTCAGACTTGTTGAGGAAACATCCACCCAACTTTCTCCATTTCATTTCGGTAGGTTTTCTTCGTCATCCGTCTGATCGCTGGCCCCACTGCCAACTCGTTGCCCCCCATCACCGACCCCGATCCCCTCATGGCTTGCGACCTGATGGATGGCCGCGATGCCTTCCTGACCCTGGCCCGTGACAAGCACCTGGAGTTCAGTTCTCTGAGGAGGTCCATGTGGAGCTCCATGTGCATGCTGGTGGAGCTCCACAATCAGAGCCAGGACCGTTTTGTGTACACCTGCAATGAGTGCAAACATCACGTGGAAACCAGGTTCCACTGCACCGTTTGTGAGGTAAGAATGGGGATGTTTCCGCCAGGAATAGACAAAATATATTATCTGTCCGCATTATTTTCAATTTTCTCCTTTTTTCCTTCAGGATTATGACTTGTGCATCACCTGCTACAACACTAAAGGCCACGAGCACAAGATGGATAAACTGGGGCTTGGCCTAGATGATGATAGCAACAACCAGGCTGCAGCAGCCACTCAGAGTCCCGGTGACTCTCGCCGCCTTAGCATCCAGCGCTGCATCCAGTCGCTGGTCCATGCGTGCCAGTGCCGCAACGCCAACTGCTCCCTCCCGTCTTGTCAGAAGATGAAGCGGGTCGTTCAGCACACGAAGGGCTGCAAGCGTAAGACCAACGGCGGCTGTCCCATCTGCAAGCAGCTCATCGCCCTGTGCTGCTACCACGCCAAACACTGCCAGGAGAACAAATGTCCTGTCCCGTTCTGCCTGAACATCAAGCAGAAGCTCCGGCAGCAGCAGCTGCAGCACAGACTGCAGCAGGCTCAGATGTTGAGGAGGAGGATGGCCACCATGCAGAGGGTTGGTCAGCCTGCAGGGGGGCCACCCGGAGGACCTATGGTAGGGCTTCCATCACCAGGAAACAACAGCACCACAGCTCCCAGTACACCGACATCAGTTGGCACCCAGCCCCCAACCCCTCACACCCCAACTCAGAATTTGCCTTCAGTCCCAGCGCAGGGAATGGGTCCTGGAAACGGAATCCAGCAGCAGCAAGGAGGGATGCCTTCTCAACATCCGCTTAACCAGTTCCAGCAGATGACTGGTGGAGCTGGCGCCGCAGGAGGAATTATGAATTCTCCCCAGCACCAGCAACAGATGCTTCCTCAGATGCAGCAGCAGCAACAAACTGGCCCGGGGGGCAACCCCCACCCACCTTATGCCAGCAGACCACCAGGCTCCTCCCCGATCCACCAGTCCCAGGGTAAACCGCTTATTGGCTCATCGACGCCTCCTCATCAACCTGGTGGGGCTGTAATGCCTGGAAATGTGGGGGGCCAGCAACCTCCTGGTCAACCCCCAGGCCAGCCGTCACTTCAACAGCAGCCCCCATCGGGCCCCCCACCAGCAGCAGTAGAAATAGCTCTGAAGATTCAACAGGTAGCTGATGCCCAAAGGAGATTAGGGCTACAGAGACAAGCAGCAGCAGCAGCGACAGGCCTGATGCCGTCCCACCCCCACCACCAACCGGGTCAAGCTCAGCAGATGGCCATGGGGCATGCGGGACCTGTAGGGATGGTCGCACCCCAGGGAATCCAGCCACAAACCCAAGCGGCTGTGAGAGCCCACATGGATCAGCAGCAAGGAGCTCTGCAGGGGATGATGGCTGGTGGTGGGCACATGCAGCAACCCCCCCAGCAGGGTAACCTGCCCCCACAGGTGCAGCTGCAGCAGCAGAGGATGGGTGCTCCTCTCCAGAACCCGCAGCAGCAGCAGCAGTGGACTGGCCCAGGGATACCACCACAGCAAAGGCAGGCTATGATGAACCAGATGAGCCATCAAGCCATGATGGCGGCGCAGCAGCAGCCGTCGCACCAACCAGCTCAGGGGCACACCGCCATGATGAACATAGTACAGCAGCAGCAAGGGTCTGCTGGTGGAAACATACCCCAGGCAGCTCTACAGGAGCTTCTACGCACCCTCCGCTCACCTAGCTCACCACTCCAGCAACAGCAGGTGCTCAACATCCTACGATCCAATCCGCAGCTTATGGCTGCTTTTATCAAGCAGAGAGCCTCAAAATACAAGGGAGGCCCGGGTGGACCGGAGACGGTTCCAGGAGGAGGTCCCGGCCCGGCGGGTGGTCCCGTTGGAAACGTCATCCCAGGAGTCAACCCGCAAGCAAACATGAATGCTTCCAGTGGCGGCCAGCCAGGGATGCACATGGGGGGTCAGGGAGGAACAAACGTCAACATGGCTTCCATGGCTCAGCTGCAGCAGGTTCAGCAGCAGCAGCAACAGCAGCTGCAGCAGCAGTTGCAGCAGCAGCAACAGAGGCCAATGCTCAGCGGTTTACAGCAACAGCAGCAAGGGGTGGGACGGGGTATGCAAGCTCAGGGGTCGCAGATAGGAAATCTCAACAATCTCCAAGTTCGAGAGTTGATTATGAGACGACAACTGCAGCAGCAGCAGCAGCAGCAGATGGGAATTAATCACGGTCAGTTCCAGCAGCCGCAGCCTCCTCAGGGGCAGGGTTTCATGGGGCAGCCCGGTGTGGGGCAGGGTCCACCTGGAGGCCCCTCAGGTCAGCAGGCGCAGGGCTACCCAGGGTCTTCCCAGCAGCAGGCCACAGTTGCCCTCCAGCAGAGGCTGCAGCAGCAACTCCAGATGCAGCAGCAGAACAGCATGGCTGCCCTCCAAAGCAGTGACGCAGGTCCAGGCGGAGTCGGAGGTGTTCCTCAGCAACCACCTCAAGGCCCACAGCCTACCCAAGGTGGACCCACCCCTCCATCTTCCCAGGCCCTTTTCCAACAAAATCTGCCGCAAAGGTTGCTCCAGCAGCAGCAGCAGCACCTCGGCCCTGGCGGGTCACCGGCCCAACACAGCAATCCCATGAGCCCTCAGCAGCCTCAGCAGATGGCCCCGTCCCCACACCCCCACCTGCAGGGCCAGGGGCTGCCGACGTCGCTCGCCAATCAGGTGCGTTCGCCGCAGCCCTCCCCCAGACCTCAGTCCCAGCCTCCTCACTCCAGCCCGTCTCCGCGCATGCAGCCTCAGCCGTCGCCGCATCACATCTCGCCGCAGGTGCAGACTGGCTCTCCGCACCCAGGCCACCTGAACCAGCACCATCCGGGGATGGTAGTCCCGCAGCAGCAGCCGACAAGCCAGCAGCAGAACGCTCTGGATCAGTTTGGTTCCGAGCAGAGCGCGATGCTTTCTCAGCTGAGCGGCATGGCCGGTCTGCACGGGCCGGGCGGCAGCGGGCCGGACGCAATGGGCCAGAACATGAACCACAACTCCTTAGACCACATGTAGGAGCTGGAGAGGCTCAGTGAATTTCTGCACAAACTGCACTCACCAAGGACAGTATTATTGTCTATTCCTTCGCCTTTTTTTTACTATTATTAAAAAGTTATTTAAAATGTTTTCAATAAAGATGCATTGAACTGAACTTCCTATGGGAGATGAACAATAAATGGAGCAGTTGTTTAAATGAGTTAGAATGAATTGTAACTTATTGCTGTTAATATATATTTTTGCCAACTGAGGACAAAGGGGTGGAGGGGGGTCTCTCGGAAACAAAAATACTTGCCTTTTTTTTAAAATGTGTTTTTACGATTTTAAAAGGGGGTCAAGGATTAAAGAAATTATTTTAATGCAAGTTTGTTTCGTTTAGCATCATGCGGTCTGTTTTTGCAGAGTGATGCGAGTTATCGATGTAAATTCAAACAGCAAATTTTTTTTTTTTTTAATCTTTTGGGCTCGTTTTATTTATTCAGTTTCATCAGGGGGGGTGGGCTGTGGATGGCCTGAGACCGCTTTAGTTCCTGTACATGTCTATCTTTTGGTTGCTAGTCTCTTATTTGGCTTTAGCTGTCCTGGTGTGAACGACATCAAGTGTTTTGTCGGGGGTCTGCTCGGGTCCGAGCGACGGGCACGGTTTTTTTCCTGACGTCCATCAGTCACGCTGGAAGGGTCTGGGTTTTTTTTTTTTTTTTTTTTTTTTTTTTTTTTTTTTTTTTTTTTTTTTTTTGTTCCCCCTTTGCAAACATGCAAGCCCTCTCCCTCGAATGTGTGCCCACTCCTTCATTTTAAAGACTTCAGATGGAGCTGCGGAGGCTTGGGGAGGGGGGGATGCATACCTTTGTGCCTGTAACGTTTTACATATGTGGACTGGGATGTATAAAAACGGGAAGGGTGGCTTTTCTTTTCTTTTTTCTTTTTTTTTTTTCTTTTTTTTTTAAATTCTGCTGTTAAGTAAACAGAGGATGATGATCCAAATGAACTGTGTTGCACAGAAATGAGGCGAAAGACGGCAATACGAGCGGTTAGTCTCTTTCTTCCTCTTCCCCTTTGCTGCTTCCTTTGGACTTTGGACTTTTTATCCTCCGGGGTGGTCAAGCTCCCTCCTTATAAACTGTATCCTCTTATCTTTCTGCTCAGAACTTTGGGAGTTAATTTAATATTTTTTACTGTACAAAGGAAACAAACTGTGGACTCAAATACTGTTTTTTTTTTTTGTTTGTTTTTTTGTTTTTATAATAAAATGAAAATTAGCAATACAGTTTCTGTCCTGCATGTTTATTAACCCTTGACGTCTAAACCTGATTGGTTCGATGTCGCCTTCATCAGAAGTTGCATACGATCAGTCCTTTTTGGTTTTTAAAGGCGAAACGTTCTTCAGAGCGAAATAATATATATTTTTGAAAATAATTGGGTTGATTCTGTACTATACATAAAGGCTCATACAGTTGAAACAAGTTTACATACATTATATAAGACATGCATTTTTTTTGTCACACTGACATGAAATCAGGATAAACTTTTCCTGTTTTAGGTCAATTAGGATTACCACATTTTTTTTCTATTACCTCATGCCAGAATAATGAGATTTTTTTTTAAATGCAATTTTTATTGTTTTCTTAGAGTATTTAACCTTTTGATTTTTATTAGTATTTGGTACCACTGCCTTTGAACTATATGACTTGGGTCAAACGTTTTGGATATTTTTCCACACACTTCTCACAATAGTTTGCAGGAACTTTGGCCCATTCCTCCTGACAGAAATGGTGTAACTGAGCCATGTTTGTAGGCCACCTTGTTCCCACATACCTTTTCAGCTTTGCCCATAAATGTTCGATAGGATTGAGATGAGGACTTTGTGATAGCCACTCCTAAACACTGACTTTGTTGTCCTTAAGGAACCAGTTTGGTAGTATCCTTTGGGACATTGTCCATTTGGAAGACCCATTTGTACCTAATTTAACTTCCCGGCTGATGTCTTGAGATGTTGCTTCAATATTTCCACAAAATGTTCTTTCCTCATGATGGCATCTATTTTGTGAAATGCACCAGTCCCTCCTGCAGCAAAACAACCCCACAACATAATGCTGCCATCCCGGTGTTTCACAGCCTGAATAGTGTTCTCAGGCTTGCAAGCCTCCCCCTTTTTCATCCAAACAAAACAATGGTCATTATGGCCAAACAGTTAAATTTTTGTTTTGTCAGACCACAGAACAGTCCTCTAAAAATTAAGTTCTACGTCCTTATGTGCATTTGCAAACAATCAGGCTTTTTTATGTTTCTTTTGAAGTAATGGCTTCTTCCTGGCCGAGTGGCCTTTTAGCCCATGTTGATATAGTAGCTGTATCTCTGTGGATAATGACAGTCTTACCAGCTTCAGCCAGCATCTTCACCAGGTTTTTTGCTTTTGTTTTTGGGTTGATGTCCACATTTCGGACCAAAGCACATTCATCTCTGGGACACAGAACCCTGACTTTCCCACGATGTTACACAACGAAGCTTTGTAGTTTCACCTTTTTCTACAACAACCTTCCACAAGCTTCAAAGTGCATTTTTGAGGTCAAACATTGATGTTGGCAAGAAAGTCTGGAGTTAAACTGGTCTTCCAAGTCTTTATAGGCCTTGCTTTGTGCTCTGTTGCAGTGCCATGTTGGAAAAGGGAACATCCCTGAACTGTTCCCACACAGTTGGGAGCTTGAACTCGTCTAAAATGTCTTGGTATGTTGATGCATTCAGAGCTTATTTCACTGGAACTTAGGGACTGAGCCCAAAATCCTGAAAAACAGCCCTGTAATGTAATCTCCTCTGCACCAAATGCTCCACTTGTCACAAAGCACTCATGCAAGGGCCAAATCCCTAGCAACTCCCACACCCCAATTTATATATTGGATTGCCAGGCAGAGAGAGATGGTTGATTCATCATTATAGAAGCTCTCTACTCACTGTTCAGAGATTCTTCTTCTGCACCATTTGCTTTAACATCTTAAGAGTTTATAGGCCTTACCCCTTTTTTCACCTCAGTTTTTGTCATTCCCAATAGCTTCCATTTTGTTGTAATGCCACTAAAACCTGACTGAAATATTTAGACTTGTAGAGTAAGAGGCACCCTGTCATTGTATCATACTGGAACTCAAAGTGATTGGAAAACCTGAAATCAGGGATTTGGAGAGGTGAACACAACTTCAACATAATAGAGTACATACAATCCTGTAAGTTTTCAAATACATATTCTTTTGTAAGTTGCAGAGGAAACCACATCTTTTCTGTTCAGACCAAAAGAGCTATTTAATGTTAGCTTTTTCCCTTCCCAAAATTAGTTTTGATGTGTGTTTGCATCCAAGTTCTAACCAACTGACCCCTCAGAGGAGAGAAAATAGCTTAGAATGATCCAGAAAGTTGAGTAATTCAACAACAATGACAAAAAGTATGATTGAACTGAACAAAACACTATGATCTCTCAAGCATGGTGGTAGTGTCATGCTGCGGGACTGTTTGAATGACAGTGGAACTGGTCCACTGGATGGAATTATGAAAAATTAGGACCACCTCCAAACTCTTCAGCTTCACCTCAAGTCAACAGCTTGATTGTAAAAACTCTACCCTGGACTTTTTGAGCAGATCCATAAGTTCTATCGATACTGAAAATAAAGATGGTCAAATATCAAGCCAACATTTTGTCAGGACCTTGTTGATCTCTCCAAAAAGCATCTGGTCCAGGTGTACCTGGTCATTAACACTTACATAAATATTAGTGGGTGTTTCTATATAAGACAGCTTGTATAATTGTGACCCGTTGTGGATAAGAGAAAAATCATAAATTCAAACATGTGCACTCAATTCTGTTTTATAAAAATCATTAGTTATTTGTTGATTCATATTCCCAACCTGAAATGAAGCATGCTTTTATTGTGTCTTTAAATGCTCTGAATGATATGATATTCATCCACATAGTGAGTCTGTATTGGTCAGCTGAAATGTGATGTAGCATCACATTAAGCTCAATTTTACACTGAAGTAACCTACAGTGCAGCTTAGAGCGAACACGGAGCCATAAATTCTGCTAAAGGTCAACAGAATCACTGCTGCCTGTGGTTTCTGTTCTGAACACAAAGCTTCCAACAAGTGGAAGAAGTACAAAAACATATACGTGAGTTAGCTTTAGATTTGAGCTATTTCACTATAGAAACCTTTATGTTCCTCAGCGCCCACAAAGGAGAGACAGGAAGCTCTCATTCATGGGGGAAATGTTCACTTGCTACACCTGTTTGTTACCAGAAAGCTGTTTTCTCATGGTAACTTGGAGGTACTAAAATGTTGAAAAATTTTCCAATTGAGAATAGTAGTGTTACATATTTGATGTCGTTGTATCCACTGAATGAAGTTTATGATTTTAAAAATGCAAGCTCAAGGCACAAGCAATGTATGCAGCTGCTTAGTGCCCCCTGCTGGCCTGGGAATCTAAAAAGCTCTTGAATTGTTATTTTGAATGAAACAATTGAAACATGAGGGTAGTTTCATATTTCATAAAATATAGTGATTGTTTTAAGATGGTAGAAGTCAACTTTGCTCTTGGCCCAGCTCTGATTAGCTTTAGTCTCCAGGTCAGTCTAATCCTTCATACAAAACTAAAATACTAAGATGTATGATACACAAATCATTCTGTTTGGAAATATTTCGGGTCACGAGAAATTAAATCATAATGTGGAAACTAAAGAAGCACCACCAATTACGCAACATTTTTCATACATGTAGTTGGCAAACAATTATCTGCAAGTTTGTTAAGCAGCTGATTGCAGATTGGCGACAGAAACAGAGATCCTGACTAATTTATGAGCTAATATCGGTTTGTTAAACAGAATGGCAAAAAGGTATAATGTTCTGCTCAATAGGCACCTGAAAACTACTACTAAAGCAATCAAGTGTTACTTTAATTAATTCTATTTATCAAAATACAAATAATGTTATAAATATTACAACTGTATTCATACTAAAGTTTGTTACAAATGTATGGCAAATAGAATGTAATGTCAAGAAAGAAAGATCTCAAGGGTGCAGGACTAGAAAGAAAGGGGGCTCTACCCAGGAAAGAAAGCCAGAGGAAAGCTAGGTGTGACACAAAAAAGGAAGGAAACAAGGAAGGAAATAAAGAGGAAAAGGGGTTGGGTACATAAAGACACAAGGAAAAGAAAAAAATAAATAAATAAAAAAAAACACAAAAGGAATAAAATCAAAGAACAAAAGTAGGGAATGGAAAAAGGAAACAAGGGTAAGGAGGAAAGGAACAAAGAACACAAGGAAAGGAAGGGAGAAAGGGAAAAACAAACAAAAAAATAAATAAAACAAGGAAAAAATAAGGAATCAAAGAAGAAATGACACAACTTTTAGACGATGGAAGAGAGAATAAAGTCTGGGAAAACAACTAGTTTTTATACTCTTCGTTTATTTTTTCTCACCCACTTCCAGACCTGGAAAATGGTGAAATCAGGGCTCTTTGAAGACTTTTTGTCATAATTTGGGAATTGCAAGCAGATTTTGCCCGCATGCGGCTGCATTTTTACATCTACAATCCGTTTGCATTGTGGATCCTCTGCTCCTCCAGAAGCAGTATGCACCCCCACCGTGCCGGCAGTTATAAATCACATCTGGATCTGTTGGCTCTCATGAGAGCACTATGCCATCTAGTGGTGTTGCTCAGTAATAACAGTTCCTAAAATATTCTGTCCACAACAATCGCTTTTGCTGACGGGTCATTGGGATTTTTAGAGACTGTTTTAACAGCAGTTGACAAAACCCCCTGGGTTTTCACCGGAAGAGCAAAATACATAGCTTAAAACGGGCTTTTCATCCGAAGTTTAGGTTTCCAGTAATCGCTGTGCTCGTTGTGGTTTCAAGCCTCCCCTCTGTCAGGATCACAGGGACAGCTTTGAAGTTGTACTCCGATTTTGATTTCCCATTACCCATTGATAAATATCCACCAAGACACATTATTTTCATATACATTTATTGAAAATGCAGTCAAATAGAAATCCTTTTTTTTGTGATATAGAGAAGACATGTTTGATAATCCATCTTTGTTAGAGAGACAGATTCAGACATATCAAGAGACATAAATTAGTGCAGTTTATACAAGTGACATGCAATAAATAATAGCTCACTACATTTTGACTCAAAAGTACATTTGCTTCCATTTGCACATTACCTACGGAGCTCAGAAGCAATGTCTTAAATTGATATTTCCTCTTTTGATAAGCACAAAAGCCAGTGAAAAGAGCGGACTATCAATTGGTAATACAAAAATAGACCCAGGTAACATTTCATACTTGGAAAGTTAAAGGACGAAGAGACAGCAAACACGACCGCACGTTTCCTTTTGTCCATCCATCCTCCTTTAGATCCACAGCTCCATCTGAGGCCTTAATCCACCGTCTTTGTTGGATCTCGCTGTTGTTACAGAAATAAACGCCTCAGACAGAAGCACGGCAGACAGCCGCGTGCGCGTGTGACACAGACTGGTGGGGGCATGCAGGTAGCTCTGTGCGAGATAGTGAGCAACATTTACAAAAACATTGTTTTTCTTAAAAAAAAAAAGAAAAAAAAAAAGTCGACTGAAAACAGGTCGAATAAAAACCTGCATCCTGCTGGAAAGCACTGAGGACAACTGGAACAGTAGCTGCATCAGAGTTTTGTAAACTGTTGATTTAGGCTGCCCTCTCCTGCTATAGGGTGAAAACCCAGCTGCTGTAAGAATGAACTCTGCCACTGAGATCTGTTGAATCTGCTGGACTGCAGTGCATTATTTCCTGTCACACCTAATAAATGAGCCACTATAATAATAAAATCACCACTCACTTTTATTCCAAGGCAATGATGTCTTACTGAACTCATAAAATCATGTGGAATGACCTTACAGACACTATTTGCTTGTTATTTACTTCACCATGAGCGGCAAGTCTAGCTATGGTTATGCTGATTCCTTTCCATGTTTCCTGTTCTGGGTTCAGCAGCCGTTGAAGAAGCCCTCGCTGCAGCTCGCTTCTTTAAAAGTCACCGTCAGGCAGTTTACAGTCACGTTCGTCACGATCACTTTCCCAGGACGTGGCGCTTCGGAGGGAACTTTTGGACGGTCCGACGCCGTCACGACCACGCTCTGATTGTCGCTTCTCGCTTCATCTTTCTTCAGCTCAGAGTCGGAGTAAACGGAGACAGCGTCACCCGTCGTCTTGCCGCACCCCTGGACCCTCACTATCACTGAGGTTGCATTCTTTTTCTCCGCATTTGGACACTCTGAACAGGCTTCCACACCTTTCTCCTCTACCCAGTCTGGCCTGCCGCAAGGGGAAACCACGTCTCCTGGTTTGGCTTCAGATGCCAAGGTGTTGTCCTCTGATTCCTCATGTGAGTTTGTGTGTCTCTGACTGGTTCCAAAGATTCCTCCGTCTGCTTCGTCGGTCCACATATCTGGGCTGGCAGCCTTCTCCTCCACCTCCATGTCCATGTCCTGTTCCTCCAGGAACGGAGGTGAGCTGCACTCTGACTGACCTGTAGGACAGAGCAGGAAAAACATTGGTTACATATAAAGTTTCAGTTCAGATAAATGTTGCCAAATTAATCAACTCGTCGGACAACTGACCATACAAGCTGTCTCCGCATCTCTCCTCAGTGGTGCTCTCACATCCAGGCTTGTCCTCCTCACTGTTGCCACCCCAGTCCTTCTCCACCGGCTCCACTTTCATCTTCTGCTCATGGATGGGCTTGTTGGAGGAGTGTTTTGGGAAGGCTTTGGTCACTCTCTGTCTGTTCCTCCTCCTAGCTGGACGTCGGCACACTTGCTCGATGTCTGTGCTCATGGATCTGGTGAGGGACAGGCGCAGGCGAGGCGGGGGCTTCTCATCATCCTTGTGGGCGCTCCGAAGGTCCATGCCGAAAATGTTCTGAGGAAGAGCAGTAAATGGTTAGCAGGGGGAACAATTATCACTGGTACACAAATCTTTCATCAAAGTTTGAGTGAGTTCAGAATATCTCATCATCTTACAAGAAACAAAATATTTTTGCAGAGTTTTTTGATGATTTGTCATCTTTTGGTTCTAACACACACATTTTTTCTGCCGAGTTATAACAGGAAGATAACTTCCGGTAAAACGACCATAAATGAGTTTTAAGACCTTTGAGAGCTGTTAAAGGAACTCTAGATAGAAGCAGTAAGTTGAAGGAGTTAATCAGTTTTCCCTTTTCCATATGCAGCTCAGTTTACATAAAATGCAGCATGAACCTACATTTCAGATGGAAACCTTCCTGGAATCTCCTCCATTAATTTGTAATACAACCTTAGTTTAGGAAGGAGAGCAGTAGTGAAAGTGATAGTGTGGTAGTAAGAGTGCTGCCATGACTTGTTTGTCAGTGCAAATAGATTGACTCTTTAACATTTTGAGAAAGCTACATCAGT
Organism: Anableps anableps; assembly: GCA_014839685.1. Taxonomy (NCBI): domain Eukaryota; kingdom Metazoa; phylum Chordata; class Actinopteri; order Cyprinodontiformes; family Anablepidae; genus Anableps; species Anableps anableps. Next base: position 8,879,393 of record CM026083.1, read on the forward strand.
GTTTTAGACTGCTGAAGAACTTAAAACCATGTAAACAATGATACATCAGTTTTTCCTATGTTCTTACCTGGTTCAATCGCAGTAATTAAAGAGGAATTCTGCTTTGCTCTAAACAAACTACTCAGTGAATCAAAACAGTTTCCATAATAACCAAGGGTTGCCATAGTGATGTAATCTGGGCTGTATCTGACTGAGCTTGGGAATGTGTTACATGAGAAAAATCCACAGTATAGAAATGCCCTCAACTTTATGAAAAGTGAAGATAAATTAAATAAGTTTGATTAATTTGTGTTTCAGTTTTTAAATTGTTGCAATATTATCAGCAACTATGAAAAAATTAATAAAATACAAAAGTACCAGATCACCACAAACAGATATTGGGTTTGCAATCCAAATCTGAACTCTTTTACTACTACATAACATACTTAAATAAATAAATAAAATGTTTCCAAGCTAAAATATTTAATTTGCAAACAAAACCTTGGCATTTGCAGTTTTTTTTAAAAATTGGAAACAAGTTAAGTCTGAATTTACAATATTTAGATTCAAAAGCAAACCCTACACAAATAAACAAAAAAAAAAAAAGGAAATAAATAAATATGCTCTTTAGAGGTTTATGCTTTGACACAAATCTGCAAATGAAACAATCTAATACTTAAAACAATATTAATATTTTTCCAAACAAAAACTTTGGTCCTATTAGACTAACAATTCTTTATTATCATTATTAATTCTTTATTATTATTATTATTATTATTATTATTATTATTATTATTATTACTACACTATGAATATTTAGACAAACACTGAACTAATCAGTAACTAAATATATTTCCACATTAAACCTATGTTTGGAAAAGTCTGATTATGCCTAAATGCAAATAAATAAATTAAATACATTTGGCTCAGCAGCCTTTTTTATAATTTAAGAAATTCTTTTCTCAAGCAATGTCCTGACAATCATGCATGATAAAACACCCTCAGAGAACACTATGTTGTGCAAATTACTAAAAAAAGAAAGTTACAACAACTTTAAATATACAGCTGCCAGCAGTCTGTGTTGATGAAAGAAGATGCAACAAATGTTTGAGATATAAGAAAGAAGAAAGAAGTGTTGTTACCCGCAGCACCAGCTTCCTGGGTCTGAGACCTTTCTTTCGAAAGCTCAGAGATCTGAGCTTCTCCTGACTGGAGGAAGAGAATATATACAGAAAGGAGGAGGAGGTTAGGGGAAAGGAAATGAGAAAGAAAACTAAACTTAGAGGAGACAATAGTGAAACTTAAAATGCTTCCATTATTACTCACTTCTCTTCATAAGCCATGACCAAGAGCGGGTCCAAAATGTTGTCCTCTGGCTCCCAAGTACTGTACCTGCAAATACAAATGTATGTAACGACTAACTATTTATGAATTAAAGATATGGTGTATGGGTATCACTGAGCAAACTCTGCAAAAGCTTTCAAGGGTATCTGGGAGTGATGAGGTTTGTGGATGACTCAAGGGTTACTCACTCTGGGGGCCATCCCTGCCATTTCAGTAGATACTCCACATTACCCTGAAGAGAGAGACAGAGAGGGGAGGGGTCACATGTAGGGGAGGGACAACATTCACTAAAGCTGCCATTTAAATGCATTCCTGTGTTAAATGGACAACAGTGCATGGAAAACATGGAGGCTGTCCCTTTAAACTACGAATTGAGGGAAGGAGGAGTCAAAAGTGTCACAATGTGAAAAATGTATTAATTACCAGTTTTTCATACATTTTTTTAAATTAAACCAATGAAACATGTTTACGATTATTCAAATTCATAAACATTTGAATGTATAATTAAATAATAATATGTGAAATCCCTGCATTATTAAACGTTGAAGCCATATATAATTCTATCATGATTTTCCTGGTGACTCCTGCGCTGCAGTGGGCCAATCACACAATAAGTCAGTGCAGCTCATAAACTACATCCTAACACCTGATTGGTTAAGCAGCACACAAGACAACTTGAGACCTTTATAGTGAATGAAGCAGTGGCAGCTCTGCCCATTAACTCCACATGATTTGTTGCAGCGGGTGACTATGAAACAGTGAAACAATTACAAATGCTTTTTGTAAGATTGATATTTCTGTTTATTTATTTCATAAATGAAATTCATTCCTTCATTAAATTCACGTATAACCATTTATAATCACTTATAGATGTCAATGATCATAAGCACATTTATCTCTTATATATTAAAAGGCAATTGTTTACAATGTCATTTTAATTATGACACATAATTACAAAATACTGCATTTATTTATTATATTGTGTACTTTTGGCTTTGGATAGCGACTATAATAAATACATAATAACAGTAAAACAACTGCAGCGTAATACTTTTTTAAATTACACCAGTTGTATTAATTAAACATTGTCATAAGTTTTATATTTTAATTAATTAATGGTACATTAAAGTAAAAACGATTTCTAATTTTTAACTGAATTGTGGACCTTCACAGAGCAAGTTCGTGAAGCTCTTCTCTTTCTCCACGTTTTCTGTTTTGTTTTTTTTTTTTTTCTGCAGGCTGACGTCATTGACAGCGGGGCTGCGTAGCCTCCAAACAGCAGCCCTGCGCTCGCATTGCAATGACGTGCACGCTCCACGAGCGCTGTGTTCACAATGCAGGGGCACTTTCTGGAACATTACACCGGTGGCTTGGATAGGTGGGGCCACGCGGGAACATGTAAACAAGTAATGTTGCGCAACGTTCACGTCCGAAACTGTTAACAGAGGCATCCGTAATTTTAAATAAATAAAACACAGCAAACATAAAATGAAACATGTTAACAAATACAGCGCATGTGATGGAAAGCAATGGACTCACAATATTGTGTTACAAGATCGCAAACTTTAGAAAGGCTCGCTATATGTTACTTTTTGGCGTTTTATTACGTCAAGAGCGTTAAGGCGAGCAGGGAGCACCTGTAGCGCTGTGGGGTTAATAGGAGTCAGTTTGAATTCACAACACCTCTCCGCCGTAACGAAATACGATCAGCATCACGCGGCTCTCCGTGATGTTACACAGCATCGCGCGCTGGCGTAAATAATATAAACTGCGCAGCAGCCTGCTTGCTGTCCGCTTTAAAAGATACACACACCCCCTTTTTTCCCATTTTACTACAACTGCGTAGGCTCCCCAAAACATGGTCATGCCGCAGCAGCTCAGACGCTGCACAGGATGCCACTCAGGCGCTGTGAGAAACTTTGGCGCAGTTGCATTAAATACCGACTTAGTTTTAGTGTTTTCTTCACGTAAACCATAGCCCGACCTGGTGTTGTTGTTGACGGTGCGAGGACAGCGGTTAGTACACTAAGCTACGTTAGCATGAAACAACAGAATAATTGCTATTAATGGGGCATTTTGTTTATAAGCAGAGATGTTTTTTTTTTTTTTTTTTTTACCTTTCTGATTCTCTTCTTTGTAATTGACTCAACAGCGAACACTTGCTCTCCAATGGATGACAGCTCCATCGCGACGATCCAAACAGGACGCAACTGGATCCCTGCTTGTTTACTTCCCGACGTGCGGAAATAAAGTAGTTAAAAGGGGGAAAATGAGGACGTGCGAATAAAAAAAAAAACAGCGCGTTAAGTGTTTTTCCACGGTCCCTTCTGAGAGTCCTAGTTTTTTTTCCGCTAAGCCGAGTGCGCCTCGCCTCGCACAGAAACTCCAGCCGTTCTCCTGCCTCACTTTTTAAAATCTGCGACACATCAACGCTGGACAGCGCGCTGCTTTAAGGCGGGCGCGTCCCCTTTCTGTTGCGTAGAGGGCCAAGCCCCCAGTGAGCGTGCCCGCGGAGACGAGAGCGCGCTGAAAATTAGAGCAGAGTGCAGAGGAGGGACAGAGGATGAAGAGCGAGGAGTCGGGTCACACACACAAGGTTACCGGGGGATAAAAAAAAAAAAAAAAAAAAAAAATTACTTCTGTGAAAATCATTTGATTTTACTTTAGGGCTTAATTGTAAAAATAGTTTCAGGCAGCAATGATTTATTTTTGTAATTTATCAAAAAAAACAAAACAGCCCCCCCCCCAAAAAAACTATTTATATATTCCTGCTTCTTTTCCTCTCAGATATGTACACCCTGATTAAAAAAAAAAAAAAAAAAAGAGTCGGCCACATTTATTTTAACAACTGGTAATGTCTAAAATACCTTCAATTCATTTCATATATTTCTACAGTGGTATAACCAGACATCGGAAAGTTTTGAAGAAATCCACCTTTTATTTTTGAGCAGTTATTTCTTAATTAAGGGGTTAAGGGAAAACTTTTTAATAAAATCACCATTTGCAAAATTATTAATACCCTGAACAATCCCTTTAAAATAAATGTAGCTCAAGCATTTTTGTAATATTTGTTCTTGAGTACGAGTTTCTAGGACCATCTAATAAGTAATCAGTGACTTTGTGGAGTATAAACACGACATATTGCCTGAGTCACCAAGACAGGTCAGGTGGGGCAGTAGTCCACCCCTGTAAATATGCAGGCTTGCTTGGAAGTGATGCCAGAAAAAAAGATGATCTACCATCAGTTTGCTTAACTGGGACTTTAACTGGAACTCAGATGAGACTAAAACTGAATATTTCACTGACATATAATCCAGATGGGTTTGGCATGACAAAGGAAGAATATGTGGAAAACCCCCTCACATCAACTGGTAAGTACAGAGGAGGATCTGTTATCTGTTATGATGTGGGCCTGTTTCTCTTGTTCTTCTCTGGGAACCTTGAAAATAGGAAATGGGTCAGTATTGGGTATTTAAAAAAGATAATGATTCAAAACATGAGGCCAAATCAACAAAGAAGGCAATGCCAGCAGGGTTACCAATAACTGTTGTACACATCTTTACCAGAGGTGCCAATAAATATGGTCAACACTGAATATCCACACGTTTAACCTATCATGTGTGGCAAATATGAAGATAAGACAAATTTAAAAGAAAATCTTCTTTATACAGTATAAAGTAAAGTATCCATTCTGATGCTTATTTTAGCTTCACATTTATAGAGACAAAAAAAAAAGAAAAGAATCAAATTTACTTTGAACTCTGCATCAGAAATCCAATAGGATTATTTATGCATAATAATCCTTCACAATACAGAAGAAATAGATCATATCAGTCCCATCCTAGCTTCAAAGACTGATCAGTGAGCAATGTGAGGCGGTGTAGTTAAAACAGCGTACTCGCTGAACTTGTCAGTGAAACAGTGAGAGCTCATGTATTTTTATGTAACAGAAGTAAAGCCGGCAAAGATCAGAATCTGCAATGGAAATGACAGCACTGCCTCACTTCTTCTTCAGTGGAAATGCCCAGCCCATCCAAGCGTGTTTGATCCAAATACGGAACAAAAACGGGTAAAAACTGACCGAAAGTCTCAAATATAACCCATCCAGTGAAACGAAAGCTGGAATTCAGGGTGGCTACAACAAGGACTGCTTTTCATAAGTACTTTTTTAACTTCATATCTGATCTTCAACTCATCCAGTCTCTAGGTAGAAGCATATAATAAAGGTAGGCTTGATAAATAAGACCCAGAGTCAGGCTTCTGTTATGCTTCATTGAGGCTTCTGTGGATCCTTTTACGTTAAGCCTCTCTGAGACTCTGCACATGTACGCAGTTTGTACTCACTGCCAATGGTTCATGGTCTCTCTGCACCTGGAAAACTTGCATCACTTACGGGCACTGGATGTCATGGTAACTGTTGTTATGGAGACAGCAGAAAAGCAGAAAGATGAGGATGACGCAGCAGGAAGAGCTGTTGAACAGCTGAGGGATGAAAATGGATATATTGACCTCTGACCTCCCTAAATTTGAGCCTATATGAATGAGTCTGATAGGATGCTCTGATAAACATTTATGAATCTGTCGTAGTTCAATCACTTGGTGCACGCAGCGGTTTCTGTCACTTCCATCTGAACAAGTGATGTCTTCAAACCTGCAGCTTCCATTCTGGACTGTGTTTATGGTTGTCTTCACCATGAAAAACTGTTGCACCACAGTTTGCAATCGAAAAGAAAGAAACATAAACAAAGTGAAGCCTGGTGACTTCACCATGACATCATCAGTCATTTTGGAAACAAACCACAAGGATTAAGAGGAATTTTGGTCATGTTTTTGCAGGATGAACGGGAATAAGAAACTCCCAAAATCCAAATTATGGATACTGGCTCAAATATATACACCTCAAGATTTAATTGTATTAATTTCCTTTAGCAAGTTTCAGACAATCTAAACATTTCTTTGTAGCCCAGAACAAACTTCTGGTATGTTTCTGGTTGGTTATTTGACCTCCCTTCTTGTCAGAAATGGTAGAACTCTTGTAAATCGGTGGCAAATTAGGTACCTTTGAGATTGTGACCATTCCATAAGCTTAATAGTAGCTTCCTTTATTAATTTCGAAATCAGTTTTGATGCGTTTTTAGGATCACTGCCCAATTTGAACACCAACAAATTCACCTAAACATGAACACTGCAGTTATATTCCAACAGGACAATGCTCCCAAAAAAAAAAAAAGCATCAAATATGGTTTTGGAAAAAAATAAAGCAGTCTAACGTCGAGCATCTGGAAAGGTCCGGACTACAGCCTAATTGAAAATGTGTGGAGTATACTTCAGGTCCTGCTCTGTGTCAGAAAATCAGCAAATTCAAATGAAATCCACCAATTAAGAAAAGAAGAGTGGTGAGATTTCCACCAGAATAATCCCTGAAGCTTGTTCAAGATGACCAACACGCTGCAACTTGCAGGAACATTTATCCCAATATTCGTGGGATATTAGAGCCTGTATGAATAGTTTTGATTCTGAATGGATTAGAGGTAGTTCACATTGCTTCTAAAATCCATCAGATTTATTTGTGTCATCATGATTTTACGATTGAGAGAGAATAAGTTTTAGTGTATCTTCAAAATCCCTATATAATAATATTTTTGCCCCTATAGGAATGTATGCAAACTTTTACCAGGAACTTTAATGTACTCAGTGTCTTAAATATGAGAACAGGTATGGTGCAGTAATTTTGCACAGTGTAGTAAATAAACAAATAGGAATAATTCCAGTTATTTCTATCGGGACATGCGGGAATTTAACTGCACTCTGGGGTGTTTTTCCGCCTTCCTGGTCTTCCTATAGTCACCCTACAGGGATGCAGCGCTTTTTTTTTTTCTCCCGTAAGTGAAAGCTTATTGCCTGCAATTCAGAGAAACGACACGGCCTACCACATGACTTGTTATCTGCCTGGATACTCTTGTAATCGCGGAGTTAGGAGTCGATGCAGTGAGGAGAAAGAAAGGAAAAACACGAGAGAAGGGATCCACCCACGTTCTGACTCACACATGAGTCATCAACGTGCCAGTAAAGAGATCGCTGCATATTCTCTGGAAAACCAGCACAGCTTCACAGAGCTGTAAAACATTAGGGTAACTTACAGCCTCCTACCGGGAATCTTTTACTTCCCTTTGTCCCCGCACCGATTCCTGCTGGGCTTCCTCCTATATTAGATCTCCAATGAATTGAGGGGAGGGGGGCATTTTTGGGAATGTTAGCCCCAGACAGACCCTGATGTGGAATTTAAAGTTCCACGGAAATCCACCCAGACATTTAAAATAAAGCGCGTTGCAAAAGAGCTCAAGCCCTACTTTTGAACTTCCCTACGTTTTGTCACATAAACTTACACGTAATTAAATGTGTTTAGCTTTAAATTCATGCGACGGTGTTCAGTACATCAACCACTGCAGTCACAGCTGCGAGTCATCTGGGGTTCGTAGCTTTGCACGTCGAAAGAATGACGCCGTCCATTCTTGTTGTTCCAAAACAGTCAGTGAGATTGGACATTGAGCTTCTGTTAACATTAACTTTCAAGTCTTGCCACAGCTTCTCAGTTGGCTTTAGGTCTGAACTTTGACTGGGCCACTCTTGGACACATACATTTTTTTTTTATTCAAAGCCATTTCATTGCAGCTCTTATTGTATATTTAGGGTGGTTGTCCATGTGGAAGGTAAACCTTCGCCCCAGTCTCAGGTTTTTTGCAACCTCTAACTTATCTTCCAGAATTACCCTGCAGTTAAGCCTAAAATTATTAAAACACTGACAGATTTAAAAATCATTTTCACTACCCCTCCCCCCCAATATGTATGACAAGATAAGCTACAGGCATCCCTCAAGGATAGTTAAAAAAAAAAAAAAAATTCAGTTTAAAAGAGGTCTGAGTGTCTGACTGATCCTAGGAGCTAAGTTGAACCCTGGGGTCATTCATGGCAAACAGGTTTTGCCCATGGAGCCCGGCTGGGCACAGCCTGAAGAGGAAAGGTGGGTCCCCCTTCCTGTGGGCTCACCACCTGTGGGAAGGGCCAGATGGGTTGGGTAAAATGTGGGATGGGTGAGACAATGACGTGAGACATGGAGCCGACCTGGTATGGCCTATTTGAGAGTTTTGGAGAGGAGGGTCTGCATGAGTCGAGTGTTGGGTTCAGGAGGAACAGTGTGGTTTTCATGTTACCCGTGGAACATTGGACCAACTCTACATCTTTAGCACGGTCCTGGAAGGTGTAATGGATTTCACCAAACCAGTTTACGTGTTTTGTGGACTTAGAGAAGGGGTTCAACCATGTCCCTAGGGGAGTACCAATTCTGTTCATAACCTTTATAGACAGAATTTCTAAGCAGGTGTTGAGGGGATCTGTTTTGATGGCTTCAGGATTGGGTCTCTTCTTGTGAATGATGTGGTTCTGTTGGCCTCATCAGCTCCTGATCTAAAGTTTTCACTGCAGTGATTCGGAGCCAAATGTGAAGCATCTGGGATGAGAATATACACCTCCAAGTCCAAGAATATGGTCTTGAGCTTGAAAAGGGCAGAGTGTTCAGTTTGGAGATTAGGTCTTACCCCAAATAGAGGTGCTCAAGTATCTTATGAATAAGGGAAAAATGGAGGGGGAGATCGATAGGTGGATTGGTGCAGTGTCTCCAGTGACACGGGTGGTGTACCGGTCTTTTGTGGTGAGGAGACCTGAGCCAAAAGATAAAGCTCTCGATTTACCAGTCGATCTGCGTTCCCACCCTCATTCATGGTCGCAAGCTCTAGGAAGTGACTGAAAGAATGAGATCGGAGATAGAAACGGTCAAAATGAGTTTCCTCCACAGGATGTCTTAGAGATAGGGTAAGAAGTTCAGTCATGCAGGAGGGACTCAGAGTAGAGTGTCTGCTCCTCCACATCGAGAGGAGCCAGTTGAGGTGGCTCAGGCATCTGGTTAGGCAAGCCTTCCTGGCATATCCTACCAGGAGGAGACCCAAAGGAAGAGCCAGGATGGATGGATGTGAAATATTATTTATACCTTTCTCAATAATTGGTGAAAAAAAACCTTCATTGGTTTTACTGCAATCAAACCCGTTTTATAACAGCCTACCAGCTTTTTTATGCTTTCCACTGGTATTTCAATTCTTAGACAGAATCCATGGCATCACCCTAATCTTAAGATCCCTCTCTATTAAACTAAAGGCAGGGAAAAGTTCTGTTTTCATCTTGTCTGACCAGAGCACCTTCTTCCACATGCACAATGTCTCCCACATAATTTGTGGCTAAGAGAAAATAGAAATAAACACTATAATTTCTTATAGTGTTTTTTTCCCCCCTCTATTAAGGTCTGATTTGTTGAGGGGGCATCAATAGGCTCTTCAACCTGAAACTTGGATCTCTGCAGTTTCTCTAGAGTTACCAAAGACCTCCTGGCTGCTTTTGATTTCTGCTCCCTTGTTCAACTGGTTTCAAATGTACTGAGCAGTGATCCATAATAATGGAAGTGTGTGGTTGTAATGTGACAAAATGAGAATAAATTCAAGAGGGATGAATACATACAGAAAGTAATATACATGCATTTTACAGAACCTGTTAACAATAAGCACCTGGTTTCTATGAGACTAATGACTGGACATTTTTGACGGGAAGTCCAAAACGTGCACTCTAGAACTCAGTTAGGGTCAACAAGCTTGGTCAGCACTGACTTAAGTGACACAACGAGAGCTGACAGAAGATTTTGGGTTTTTCCAACTTTCATAGATTAAACAGCAAAACCAAAACTAAAAGGAAGCAAACAAAAAGGAAAAGCACCACAGACTCAAAATAAAGCCTAACTTCTCTGAAAGCAAAGCCCTGCAGATGTTCAAAGACAGAAATGTTTATTAGCGTTAATCAAGTTTAACATTAAAAATATGCAGAGCTGACCATGCTTTTTTAATGGCTGTATGCATTATGTTTTAATAAACTCTTTACACATTAACAAAATAATAAAACAGTAAAATATTTCTCTGCTTTACAGTGGAACCGTGCAAATAATTACAAATAAAAGTCAGTATTTTAAATAAACTCTTATTAATAATTCACCTATAATTAGTCGTGACCTGCTGCTTATATACTGTCTTTAATTAAACACACATTGGCTGGATGTGATGACGGACAAAAAAGGGAAAGGAATCATCTTATCCAAGGCCAGCACAGCAAATGAACAATTAACTTGTTGAGTATCTTCTGAGTTACCGTGGTTACAAACACCTACAAGTTTTAAAAGTAGTCCAACATGCTCATGTGCGTTGCTGGGTTTCTCCCTGGATTTTTCCCTCCAGCAGTAAAAGAGCATTAAATTAACAGTTTGACATTTGTAAATAGGCAAAGCAGGCCAGCTTAAATTCCCCTTCTTAAAAGAGTTCAATATGCATCTATTTTGGTTTTTATTTTTGTCCTTAAAAGGTTAAATTCCACCTCTGTCTTTCCCTACAAGGATAAAAAGAAAAGAAAAGAAGAGTTACTTATGAAACTTCAAGCTGTACTCAGAGCTCAGATCAGAGCAGAACAAACAGAGAACTTTAGTTTCTCTTTCATTCTATTGTTGAGAGGCACAAATCTGTTTTCACATTCCTCCCTCCATCTCAGATCTGTTTGTAGCCGTTAGTCCAGCAGCCAAACTTGTTTTCACTTTACAGGAAGAGTTGCGAAACAGACAGGGAGGACGTTCACCTGCTGTGGAGGGGCATGTGAGGATCGCACTTATTGTCCATATGAAAGCAAAGCCCAGTTACATTTTGTGACATCACAGCGCTCTGGAAAAAACAGTCACCGCTGAGGACAGGTGACTCGGGTGTGTCCCGGCATGTGGCAGATGCCGCAGGTGCGCGGTTTCTTTGCAGCGGGAGGTCTGTTGGCAGCGTCGTCTCCCATCGTCTTCCTCGCCTTCTTCCCTCCGTCTCCGCCAGCATTAAATCCTCTGAAACCACCTGAGATGAGGGAAGCAACATGTAGAAGTTTGCTTTAACTGCATAAAATTCTTTAATAATTTTAATTATAATCTATAATAATCTATCAAATAGTGCCTCAGGGAGGCAGAATATATATATATATATATATATATATATATATATATATATATATCAGGGCTGGACAATAAATCAGTAACAATATATATCATGACAGACGTGATCTTTATCAATAGATAATACGTCTGATAGAATATTCAATATTCAATATATAGACTATTCACTGAACTATGACTCAGAACCACACAGCATTCTGGGGGATGTAGGCAGAAGAAAGACTTTAGCTGCTCCTCTCACCGCCAGCTAAGCAAGGTTGGTGGCATCAACTAAAGCACTCACTCTTTGGTTACCTAGCAACAACCTGTTAAGTTAGTTGTTAACTGCTTAAAAATAAACAACGGCGTGGAGTGAAAACTGCAAATAAAAGAGGAAAGGTCACGTCACCAGTTTGGCAGTATTTCAGATACTTAAAACAAAAAGCTAATCAATAATTATCAATCTCGACTGATATCTAAGTTTTTCAGCCATATCATCCAGCCCTAATATATATAGTAAAAAAAAAAAAACCTAAACCATGCATCATTTTTCTTCCACTCCACAACTGTGCTCTACTTTGTGTTGGTCTATCACATAAAATCCCAGTAAGTACATTGTGATCTGTGGTTGTAACATAACAAAATGTGAAAAGATTCAAGGAGTAAATAACAGTTCAGTGATGAACTGCTTATTGTAAGCCTGTTTAATTGATGGTCTTGTTTTAAGAGTCCAGGCTGTAGTGTGAGATAAAATGCTTTAGGAAGCTCACTCTGACACGAAGCTCACAACTTAGTTGTTGTCTGAAGCTTTACACGTCCATGGACTTTGGTTTAAAGTGTGTGTGTGTTTATGTATATCAGATGCAGGAGTAGTTTTAGTTTCAGTTTTGTCATTAGTCACTGGGAGATTTTAGGCACAACCTTTGTCTCATTTTGATAATACAAACAATTTAGATAAAGATCTGGTTTATCTCAGTACTGATTAAACACTGGGAAACAAAGCTGTAGATTTATAATGCTGCTTAGCAATACGGAAAGTATAAAAGCATGTGTGTGAGCCTTGCCTGGTGGAGGAACGTTCTCATCAGCCCACTGGAAGAAGCCGCACTGCTGGTCTCTTGGTTTCCCGCAGGTGTGGAACATGCGGCCCTTGTTCGGGCCGTCCTTCTGCACCGTGCGGGTCACGGCGTTGTCGTTACAGTTGCACATGGCCTGCCCCATATGTCCTGCTGCGCTCGCATCATGCCCTCTGCTGCCTCCGGATGTGTTCCCGAACCCTAACGAAGGCCGAGGAGGCTGAGGACTCCTCTGTGCTGACAGCGGAGGCCCTCTGCTCTGCTGTGGCGCCCCCTGCTGGCTTGGTTGATCTGCCCACAGAAAGAAGTTGCAGGTCCCCGAGCTGCACTTGTAGAACTGACGACCTTGGTTGGGACCGTCTTTGCGGACAGTCAGGAGGAGAGCGTCCTGACCGCAGTTGCACACAATTGCATCACTGCTGGCATCTACACCAACACCGCTGCCCCCTGGTGGAGGTCTTGGCTGGGGGGTCCAAGCGGGAACAGGAGGCAGAGGAGGTCTGGGTGGTTGTGGTCTAGGGAGCCTTGGAGACAAAGGATCATCTCCTGCACCTCCCCCTCCATTTCGTCCTGCAGCATCCCCTGGTCCTCTGCTTCCTCCTCCTCCTCTGAGGTATTTGAGGTCCAGCACCTCTCTGAGCGTCTCGTCGCAGCCACCAATGCAGCCGACAAGTTCCAGCGGCATCATGGGAGGCACGCTGCCTCGACGGAACTTAAACTTCAGCCTGAAAAGGTTGGGAAACACAGGATCCAAATTCAGGGAACTGAGGCCACAGAGGGAAAGAGGTAAAAAGTTCCAGTCAGAACAGAAAGTTCTACAAAGGAGCCTATTTGCCTCCTCTCTACAAATAACTGTCCTTAGCAACAAAGTAGACTTCATCCTTGAAAAACAAAACAAAACAAAACAAAAAAAAAACAACAACCCAGCATTACTGGCTAATTTCTATACAAACAATAATTAGAAACGTTGGTTATGCAAAGCTACAGTTTTATTTTGTGGGGATTTTAAGGGATAGACTAACACAAAGTAGGGTATACTTGCGGCAGGAAAAACCATACTCCACATGGTTTTCAAATGATTTTTTTTTTTTTTTTTTTTTTTTTTTACAAATAATAATCAGAAAAGTGTGGCACACATTCCAATTCAGCCCCCCTGAGACAGCACTTCGTCAAACAGTCTTTGTTAGAAGCTGCAGATCTTTTGGGGGTGTGTCTCTCATAGCTTTGTACATCTAAAGATTGACATTTTGCCCATTCTTCACTGTAAAACAGCTTAAACACAGTCAGATTGGATGGAGAGTGTCTGAAGAGCACATTTTAAATATTGCTGCAAGTTACTCAATTGGATTTAAATCTGGACTTTGACTAGGCCATTTGATCTAAACCATTCTATTGTAACTCTGTCTGGATATTTCAGTTGTCCTGCTGGAAGGTGAACTTCTTTTTCCTCTAGGATTGTCCTGCATTTAGCTCCTTCCACCATCAAATAAACTCTGACCAGCTTTCATGTCTCTGTTGAAGAAAAGGATACCCACAGCATGATGCTGCCACCACCATGTTTCACCGTGGGTATAGTGTGTGCAGTGTTTCTGCCAGTCATAGAGTGCCTTTAAGGTCAAGATGCTGAATTTTGGGGTCATCTGAACCCAGCACCTTCTGCTACGTGTTTGTTGTGTTTTCTACTTGACCTCCTATGGCTTTCTACCAACAATGGACTTATCTTCCAGTTGATCTCTGCAGCTCCTTCAGAGTTACCACAGGCTTCTTGACTGCCTCTATAATTAATGTTTGTCTCGCCTGGCCTGTCAGTTTACCCTAATTTTTCCATTTTTACATGATGGACAGAACGGTACTATCTGAGATGTTCAAACCTTTTGACATTGTTTTATAACCTAACCCTGCTTTAAACTGGACTTTATTTAGACATAGAGTAGAGGGGGGCTAAGCACAAATGCACACCACACTTTTCACACTTATCCTTTTCCTCCAGTTTATAGATATGTGCCACTTCTTGTTGGTCTATCACCCCAACTTCATCAAAACCCATGCAATAAAGCTCATACTATGTGGCTAGTTTTGCGATGCACTGCTAACACCTATAATGTAGTTTGAGAGATATAGATTTTTCTACATGTTTAGGACAAAGGAAAAGACTAAACTATCAAGAGGAAAAACATGCACTTTGTTCTCAAGACCGACTTTGATGCAATTGAACAGAACTGTGCTGAACAGAACTAGCCTGAGCCAGCCCTATACAAGTCCTTAAATCAATAAAGTAATGATAATTAATAACTATTCTTAGAATCGAGCATACAGATGAAGCCGCAGAAGAGGGAACGTAAAAATTTGTTTGGTTTTTGGACTATTTAATTACCACTACCTTGTTTACCACTGATGAAAGCAAAGACCTTCATTTAAAAAACTTCATATTAAAGTTTTATGATAGAATTTTAATTTTTAAAAATCCTTTCTGTTTTGGGATTCATGTTCCTAAAACACATTTACTGCACTTTTGTATTTAAAGTAATTTCCCCACAAGTATGATGCAAAATGAGTTGTTATTTCAGACTTAGGGGAAATATTGCAACACATGAGTGGAAGATGAAAAAAATCAAGGCTGTGAGTGGGCTAACAACCAATTAGCCCGATCGTTTAAAAAGATCGCTATAGTTCTTAACATTTAGGAGAAAATTTGACATTCATATTTAATCAGGCGTTGAAAATGAAAATATGGGGGTATTGTGAAATCTTAATGGTTTATACTAAGACAGTGCCAGCACAATGATTCACAATTGTATTTTATTTCAAAATAAAGAGGAATCAACGTTTAAGAGAAAGGTGATAAGGATTTTCTTCTTAGGCAGATCTAGTTCAATCAGCGAGTCATTAAAAAAAACACATACAAAACTATTAAAACTAGTCCTCCCACGTGTTACCACATACATAAACATGATTTATGTTTGTTTAATGATTTTTTTTTTTTTTTTTTTTTTTGGTCAAAGCAATGGAGAGCCACCACAGGGCGGCTTGAAGAGCAGCAGGCAGTAGATCAACGGGTTGGGCTGAAAACATTATCAAATGATGCTTAAAACAGACCCTTCAGCCAATCAAAGACACAAAACCCACAGAAAAATTAAGAAAATAATTTTCTGCGATTGACCCAGCTTCGTCCGGACAAGCGCTGCTGAAGTTATCCAACTGATTAGAAAATAATATTGCTTTAAGAACAAACACTGAAGCTCAACTTTAAGCTCTGTACAGCTTGGTTGCTATGGTAACTTAAGCTGGTGTGGAGCACTTTGGCTCACTCCGAGCAAGCGTGCCCTATATTTGGACCGAGCTGAGGCCAGTGCTCAGGGGGTTAACGCCTACTTGTGTAAACAAGAGTTTAGACACATTTCTTGCACCAGTGAGGCCGCTGAGAGCTTCAAAGTCTCACCGTGTTGTTGTTGTAGTCACGGTTCAGAGGGAACTGAAGGTACTCTAAGCAAAAGTCACTACTGAAAGATTTCCTTTCTACAGCGCACTGGTGTAGTTCCTGTAGGGCTGCATGGTGCTGAGAAGGAAATGATGAGTTGTTTTTACTCCAAAACATTAAGACAGTGGCGATCTGTCATAGTTAGAGTGGAAATCATTTTAAAAGATCTCATTAAGCGACTTCTAAGTGAATAGATGAGAGAAGCAAACAAATGCTGAACAGTTTAGATGCTGCAGTGCTCTAAAAAAGTATTAGCCCCCTTACAGATTGAATGTCTTTGCTAAAATGTCTCATATCAACTACATTTTAACAGTAGACAAATATAGCTTGAGTATACACAACAGGCACATTTCTATTGATAAATTTGAGAGTTAAAAGAAAAAAGCTGTCCAATGTGAAAATATAAGTCCTCTCTCTTGTTAAGTCATGTATTAACTGTGACTAACCCATTGTTTAGGCTGAATTTCACTACACACTCCAGGGGCTAACTATGAATGAATAGAAGCCGTCTGACAACACGAAGTAGGCTGAAAGATGTGGTGGTGGTAGAGTGATGGTCATGGGTGGCTCTGCTTTATCATGGCCCAATCTCACTAAATTAGGAATAGAGGAGAGAATTAATTTACATCCATCAGTCGAGAAAGGGTGACCAAGGCCATTTCTAAGGGTTTGGGACTCAAGTGAACAACAGTGAGGGCCATTATCTACACATGGAGAAAACTTGGAACAGTGGTGGACCTTCTTAGGAGTGGGCAGCCTACCAAAGTTACTCTAAGAGGGCCACGACGACTCATCCGAGAGGTCACAAAAGAAGCCAGAACAACAAAGCACTGCAGACCTAACTTGGCCCAGTTAAGGGCAATGTTCAAGATTCAACAATACGAGCAAAAGACTGGCTAAAAACGGCCTTCATGAGAGAGTTTCAAGGCCAAAACCACTATTTAGCAAAAAGAACATAAAGGTCTATTTTACATTTGCTTGGCTTGCTTGAATGTCCAGCCATCAGTCCATGACCTTCACTTGGGTTATGCAGTAGCACAATCACCCCAAGTACAGCACAAAGTCCACCTCTAAACCGCAAAAGAATGGTTTTGGAATGGTCTAGTCAAAGTTTGGGCTGAAATCCAATTGAGATGCTGTGGTGTCACCTAAAACAGGTAGAAATTATGGTAAATACTTCATTGCCGATCCCACCATTGGTGGCCCAACCACTAATTAGGATTAGGGGGGAAATTACTTTTTCACACAGAGCCAAGTTAATTTAGATAAAATTATGGTTAGAAAACCACTTTTTGTATTTACTCAGTTTATCCTATGGTTGATGATCTTCCACCAGGAAATGGTAAGGAGTAAACACTTCTTCACAGTACTGTACACCAAGAACATGGCTCTTTAAATAAGCAAATAAATTCTGAGAGGTGATGGTGTCTCCATCAGGTATGAAAGGAGTATCAAGTGCTGTTAACACCTGGCACAAAAATGGTAAAGGCCTGTACCTTCACTGCAAGCAAGCCGCAGAGCAAACTTAGAAACGAGAAAGGCACTGATTAGCTCTGAGCTGCTTATTACTATTTTAAACATTTCCAATCATATGTGCCAATCATAAACTCAGAAAATCTTCATCAAGGTACTTTCTGTTGGTTTATTTAATGAGCTAAAAAGGGTGGGTGGATATCCACTGTAATCTGCTCATCAATTTTGTTTATTTTGAATAATAAAAAAAAGCTGGACTTCCCAGGCTGTTGGTTTTAATGTGTCAGAACAGTTTCCCCTTAATTTAGCAGCAGCTCAAGCCCTTATCACCTTTTTAACCACTGTAGTCCAACGGGGAGCCAGAGTGAAACAATGCACAGGGATGTCCCCATATTGACACAAATATGCCATCATACTTCCCCTTACACATCTGCATGATGGACAATCAGCACTCAAAAAAAAAAAAAACCCTTGATGTTTTGAACTTTCACTTAATCGGGGGCCAGATTCAAGATTCAATCATCAAAAATAACTTTGTGAAACTTCCATTGATGACAGTTATCTTTCTGTGTCGTCTCTTTTTAAGATATTAGATCCAGTGAACGGGCTGTACAAAGGTACTAAATGAAGCTCGCTGTGGGCAGCGACTTTGTTACAAGGTAAAACTGAGACATGCAATTCAAATCCTTGCCACTTTTTCAATGTGAATCTAAAGATTTATAGTGTTGCATAGCATCAATACTCACATGTGAATGGGGCTTGGTTGACATGTGGGACAAATACTGTCATCCCTGCTGACCTCGAGCACCGTGTCAGGGAACCAGACCGCTGTCTTACAGGCTGGGAAGCCCACACATGTCAGGAACTTACTGCAGATACAGACACAGAGCAGGTAGCACAGATAAAACAGTTCATTTATTAATTTATTATGTTTAATCTTTTTTTTACCAAAACTGCTTTTTTTTTTTTTTTTTTTCAGATATTCAATCCACCATCAGAATTGCCATATTGTAACTTTTTCACATTTTTCCACATTATAACCACACACATTGTTGTTTTACTGACAATTTATGGTACAGATCACAGCAAAGTAGTGCATGGCTGTGCAGTGGAAAGAAAAGGATAGTAGGAATTTATTATATATATATATATATATATATATATATATATATATATATATATATATATATATATATATATATATATATATATGTGTGTGTGTGTGTGTGTGTGTGTGTGTGTGTGTGTGTGTGAGAGTGTGTATGTGTGTATGTATTTAATACAAATGCAAGCCACACTTTTCAGATATCCATCGATCGATCGATAGATAGATACCTGAAAAGTGTGGCTTGCATTTGTATTGAAACCCATTTACTCTTAATAAAAGTGCAACCACTTCCTACAGAACCGCCACATAACAGCCGCCGTGTTTTGAAACACTAACGCAACACATCACTCTGAGCACACAATCCCTATTGTGAAACATGGCAGTGGTAACATCATGCTGTGGGGATGTTTTTCTTCAGCAAGGACAGGGATGCTGATCAGAGTTGATGGCAAGATGGTTGAAGCTAATGACAGGGTAATACTTGAAGAACACATGTTAGAGGCTGCAAAGCACTTGACCCTGGAGAAGAGGTTCATCTTCCAGCAGGACAACCCTAAACATAAAGACAGAGCTACCGTGGAATGCATGCATCAAAACAAATTCCTGTTTTAGAATGGTCTAGCCAAAGTCTGGAGCCATTTAAATTAAGGTTCTGTGGCAAGACTTGAAAAATGACTGAGTTTGAGCTATTAGGCAGAAAAGAAGGGACAAAAATTATGGTTTCTAGAAGCACAAAGCTGGTAGAGACAGAACCCAAAAGACATCCAGCTGTAACTGCAGCAAAAAGTGTTTCTACAAAGTATTGACTCAGAGATGCTGAAGACAAATGCTTCCAACATTATTCTGATTTTTATGTGTAAAGACTTTGGAAACCATGTATAATTTTCCTTCCATTTCACAATTATGTACTACTTTGTGTTGGTAATTTAACCTATCGTAGAAAGAAATGTAGAATTAAGACTGTGTGCACCAAATATCGTTGCCTCTGGACAACGACTGAAAGACACAAAAACGTAAGTTATGTAGAACTATGCCTCAGTGTTAGAAGAATCATTATGTGTAGGTTGGTTAGTAAGAGTTCGTCTGTCTTGTTTTCTCTCTGCTCTCACCTGTTTCCCTCCTTCTTCTTCTTCAGCACCATGTCCCGGCCACAGTTAGGACACTTCCTCACCGGCAGATGGATCTCCATGTCCTGCTGCGCCGCTTCAGGGAGCTCATGAGCTGCGCCCAGGTAAGGTGACAGAGCTTCATCTAACCTGAAGCAACAACAGGACTGACTTGTGACCAATCTACTCCATCACTGTATAATTTAAAGTGAGCAGATCAAATTATAAAACAATTTCAAGTGCAACTCACTTTTTTGCTTTCCTCACAGACTCCATGAAGACAGTTTTGTATTTCTGGATGTGATGCTGCAGCACGCTCCGCTTGTCCTTCCTGCCCTCAGACACCAGCTTGAGATCGGCCTCCAGCTCAGCACGGAGGTTCGGTTTTGACATCTCGTAGCCCATGGAGTTGTAACCTGAACTCACAATTACCACGAGCGACAACATGTTAACAACGCAGCAGTTCACACAGCAGACTGACATCTATGGTGTGGATACGCATGCGCAGCTACCCTCCACTAGTCCCATGCCGAGCTCCCCTGGGAGAAACCTCTGGTCTGCAGTCAAACCAACATACATGCGACTCTTAATGGTCTCAATATGGTCTGCATGGGTGGCATCAGTACCTGGAATACACACATTTAGTGTAAAAAAAAAATCTGCATTATATTTCAAACAAACATGATATATGCTGACGAAATGAAAGTAGTTGCTTTCAAGAATAGAATGTTGACTATTTGCCTTGTTTTTTTCTTTATATCCATAGAAAGTACCCCTGGCACAATCCTCCATGTGAAGGAGGGCTATAACAGGGTTATTTTCCCAGCTCTGTTGTTTTTCTTTTTAATAGAAAGTACTTCTGGTACCAGTGCTTCTGTGTTTCGCCATCTCTTTACCATGACATAAACGTTTTAAAACACTTTTATATTACCATAATATAGAAATATATTACCCCTGTCAAAATTATACACTTTTACAGACTTAAACTTCCAGTGTTCTCAATAATGATTAACAATCAAATATTTGGGTATCGGTATAAAACTTGATCATATATTTATGGTAGATATTTCTACAGTGGTCAGTCTTTGAATAAAACTAAAAGACTGTAAGGAGATGGACGGATGGACAGCCAAACCGTTTGAAAAAAATAAAATAAAATAAAGTTTGGTAGTACAAATATTTTTCCAAACTCTAATTTAATTATTTTTTTGTCAGTACTTATCGACACCTCAAAACTATTTCCAATTAAATTCCATACTTTCCCAAGCTTTGTGGAAGACCAGTCTCTTTTTTCCCAATAGAAAGTACTTGTGGCTCAAGTACTTTTAAGCATTGCTTAGTGGTGTTTCTTTACTTGACGAAGTAATTTGTCAGTGTTCTTTTCTATAGAAAGTATTTCTTCACAAGCACTTTTGTCTGTAACCGTCTCTCTTTCCTAGACAAAGCTGTGCTCTATATTTTTCTTTCCTGTGGAAAGTATCACTGGCCCAGTGCCTCTGTGTTTCGATGTCTTTTTCATAAGAAAAGGCGTTAATAGCACTATTGCCATCAAATCCTTGATTTCTTTTTTTCTTATGCTCCCCCATAGAAAGTTCCACTGCTTTCGCTCTTCAACGTTTAGCTGTGTCTCTTTTCCAAACAAAGTCAATAATGGAGCTAATGTTGGCATTAGGCTGTGAAGCCTCTTACGTTTTTCCTTCCCAAAGAAAATACTTGTGGCTAAAGTACTTTCTAGAACAACTGAGCTGCGTTTCTTTCTTCAACTGAGCCATTAATGGAGATATTGCATCTGTTAACTATGTGTCCTTGTTTTATATAGAAAGTTCTCCTGGTCAGGCTTAATTGTGTCTCTTTCACTGACAATGTCATTATTGCTGTCATTGAGCCTAGGTTCTCTCTTTGTTTTTCTCTCTTATAGAAAGTACACCCAGGTCTTTTGTGTTTAGGCATGCCTCTTTCCCAAACAAAGTCATTACTGGAGATGTTGCTGCCACTGTGTGCTCTTTGTACTTCTTTCTATAGAAAGTACCACGAGCTCAGTACTTGTGTGTTTTTTCTAGACAAAGTCATTACTGAAGGTATTGTTGCTAATTTTTTTTAATTGTATGTTATTGTGAGACAGGAAAAAAAACCCCAAAAAGAAAACCACATTAAGATGTGAGGAGAATACTTGTAAATGCTGATGACACAATTTGTTCCCTTTTAGACTGAAAACTTTACCGATGCCGTGCTTCTCCATCAGGGATATGAGGTCGGCTTCGGTGAGCAGCTGAGGCGGACTGGTCTGTCCATCCACCATCTCAATAGCAGAGGGCTGGAACTGGGAGCCCTGCTCATAAACTGGTATCAGCTAAAAAAAAAAAAACAACACATTTTCCTAAATTAGTCACTTATCTCTGTTAGAACTATCAGTATTTTCAACCCAAAAATAAAAGGCTATTTCATTATTAAAGGTATACCTACCTTTGTACTCCATCTCTCGTACGGGTAAACATCCAGGTAATTCCTTGCAATAATCATAAGTCCAGATGCGGAGAACTTTTCTTGAGCAATTTCTATTTCCACCACGGTCTCCTGCCCCAAAGCATCCTGGGATACGCAGGCCAGGAAGTGCCGGACAATGAACTCATACACACGTGCTTCATTGCCCTGGAAAACGAGACACACAATCGAGATTTCTACACATATTCTAAGTGATCATTCCACATCTTTCCATCAGTTTCTAAAACCTTCTGGACATTTGAGTGCAAAACATTTAACAAAATCTATATGTTCTACAAATCCCGAAACGACATGATGCTCAGACTGGCTGGAAATTCAGGGGAGTATTAAAAGTCTGTTTTGTTGTTTTTCTCTAGAAACCTTTTTGTTGTTAAATCTGAACTGGAAAATCCAACATTAATAGATAGATGTCACATGGCAAGTCAAAGATAAAAGATGTTATTTAAATATAAAACAATGTGTAAAAAACATTTCAGTGTTGGATTTACTTTAACTGAAAACATTAAAATAACAAATAAAGTCTGGAAATGTATTATTTATGTAATCCGTTTTATTTTTTCCACTCTTATGCAGACTGAGATTGCAAAAAGCCAGTTTCATACCTTTCCAGACTTTTACAAACCAGCCTAGAAATTTAGTTTCAGTTCAGTTCAGCTTATTTATACAGCACTAATTCACAACAAATGTCTCAGCACACATTACAGGGAAATAAAGTTGATTCAGTTCAATCATACATACATTACAAACAATCCTAGTTATCAAACAATGCAGACAATTTCAGTTTTTTATTTAAACTGGTGAAAACGTTTCTAAGGAAACCCAGCAGATTGCATTGCGTCATTGACTTGCAGCATTCACTCCTCCTGGACGAGCACATAGCAACAGCAGACAATCGCTGGCGTTGTGTCGTTCACTTTACAGCAATCCTTCATATTGAGCATGCATGTAGTGACAGTGGGGAGGAAAAACTCCCCTGTAACAGGAAGAAACCTCCAGCAGAACCTGGCTCAGTATGAGCGGCTATCTTAAAAGTTTCCATAAATACTATATTACTTTACTTTGCCCTTTATTACTAAGTAGAAAAATCCAAAACTTTCATTTAGTGAACACTGTGAACATTTTTGTGCCCAAAAAATAGATCAGAGGGGGAGAGGGCAGGGAGAATGAAAACAAAGAGGACGTGAGGAAACCCACCTGCAGCATGTTGGTGTACTTGGTGGGGTGTATGGGAGGGTGGGCCTGGTCGGAGTTTTTTCCCTGCCGTGGGTTGGGGCCCCCAGGCTGGTCCAGAACCCGCTGGGCAAAGGTCCCCCACTCTGGACTCTGTGCCTGTTGCTCTACCAGGGGTGTGAGGGGAAGGTTTGCAGGAAATATGTTTGTTTCTGTGCGAGGATAGCTGATAAACCTGAACAGGGAAAAAAAAATGCAGTGTCTAGCCACATATTCACACAAAGAAATGATGCTCTGCAAAACACCAGATGGTCCTTGCATGTCAATAAACATGAAAGACTTTGACAACCAGGTAAAGAAAATGGACTAAGGTGGCTTTGAGCCAGTGAACTGAGTGAAGTAAGTTCAAAGGAAAGATTTAGAGGGTTGGACTAAGAAAACACATGGCTCTCTATGAGGCAGCAGATACAGTATGTTTTACACACCCTTGAGTATAAAGCTTTTCAGCAATCTTCATAGTCTCCTTGGCATTTATCCTCAGCTTCCTAGATGCAAGTTTCTCCAGTTCCTGCAGGTCAGATAAACACAGAACACTTTGCAAACAAGGAAGAGAAACTTTACCTCCTGCCACCTGAATTTTATGCCTTTTGCACCATGAACTGATGAGTTTTTATCATCAGCAGCTTATATCATACATGTAGCTGGTTTTATTATCTTACCACAGTGTCCAAAGGCAGTGGTCTCCATTTGCTCTTGGGTTTGCTTGTTACTGAGGTGACTGTTGCTATGGGATCCTGGAAATAAATGATAATATATTCTCGTTTCACATGGTTTTTTTTTTAACCATTTTTATTCACAAAAGTCAACATTTTCTAAATGAACTGCGGTGTGTTGTCAGCTGCAGGAGCTGCTAACGTACACCTCTGGACCAGTTTATTTGTGTAGTGCATTTCAGCAACAGGGCTGTTGAAACTGCTTTACATGACGAAAACATAAAACAAGAAACATTACATTGCAGTGGTATAAAGGAAAGCGATGAAAAGTTGGAATACAGACTACAATTAATGATGTTCCAGTTATTATTAATCAAAGGCAGCTCTAACCGGGTGGGTTTCCGGCCTTGATTTAAAGGAATTTAGTGTTTCGGCTGTTTTACGGTTTTGTAGGAGTTTGTTCCAGATGAGTGGAGCATAAAAACTGAAGGCTGCTTCCCCATGTTTGGTTCTGGTTCAGGGGATGCAGAGCAGACCAAAACCAGAGGACCTGAGTGGTCTGGAAGGATGATACAATGACAAGAGGTCTTTAATGTATTTTGGTGCTAAGCTGTTCAGTGATTTATAAACTAACAGAAGTATTTTAAATTCTATTCTCTGAGCTACAGGGAGCCAGTGGAAGGACTTTAGAGCTGGGGCGATGTGCTCTATTTTCCGAGGTGTAGTGAGAACATGAGCAGCAGCTTTCTGGATCAGGTGCAGCTGTCTGTTTGACATTTTAGGCAGACCTATGAAGACACTGTTGCAGTAATCAATGCAACTAAAGATAAAAGCATGGATGAGTTTCTCTGGATCTTGTTGACACATTAGTCCTTTGATCCTGGAAATGTTCTTCAGGTGATAGAAGGCTGACTTTGTAACTGTCTTTATGTGGCTCTGAAGGTTCAAGTCCGAGTCCATCACTACACCCAGATTTCAGGCCTGATCACTAGTTTCTAGCTGTAATAACTGAAGCTGTGTGCTGACTCTAGATCGTTACTCTTTAGGTCCAAACATAATAACTTCAGTTTTATTTCTGTTCCACTGAAGAAAGTTATGGCACATCCATGCATTGATTTGTTCTAATCATCTACTCAACATTTGAATGTGTTCATAGTCGCCTGGTGACATTGTAAGGTATAGCTGTGTATTATCTGCATAGTTATGGTAACTAATGCTATAATTTTTATAATCTGAGCTCGCGGGAACATGCAGGTATTAAGCAAGAGATGCCCTAAGATGGAACCTTGCAGTACCCTGCATGTGACTGCTCAGTTCCGATGAAAAGTCGCCTATTGACACAAAGAAATCCCTGTTCTTTAGGTAAGTACTGTACCAGAGAGTCCTACCCAGCACTCCAGTCATTTCAATAATATGTCATGGTCAACAGTGTTGAATGCTGCGCTGAAGTCCAACAGAACCAACACTGCGGTTCTTCCACAATCCATATTTACGCAGATGTCTTTTAACATGTTGACAAGGGGAGTTTCAGTACTGTGGTGAGCACGGAAACCGGACAGAAAGACATCAAAGCGATTGGACATTGTTAAGAAGGTACATCAGAGAGTAAACACATACAGACTGCAGGTATGAGTTTAATGAGCAGGCTCTGCTGTCGACAGTGAGTTTCTGCACACAAAATAAAAGCAACCATTTGCAGAAAATGAAAAATCATAGTAATTTTAAAAAATATGTTGTTTTGGAAAGAGAATGTCTTTAAATCATGGTTTCTAAATATCATATATTCTAATTTTTGAGATAAAACACAAATCCCTAAATAGCTCCATTAGTGAAGGAATTTGTTACACTCAGTCATAAAAGAGTAAATTTAAAAAAACTTAAATCTGAATAATCAGACTTGGATGTAACTTGGTGAACATATAGTCCAGCATTTTACTTGGACGGAGGTGACACGTTGGAAATGGGTTCTCAAGCCCCTCGAACAGAGAAATAGCAATATCAGGCAGTTTCCAGAGTATCCAACATTCAGTGAAAACAGTGAGTGAAGGTCACAGACTGAAAGAATACATCATGAATAAATCAGATAGCAATATCAGCTTAAAAGAGTTAGACAGGATTCACATGTTAGACATTCATGAATCTGGGAGGTCCAACCTGCATACAGATGCCTCAAAGGCATGCAAAAGTATTCACAGCCCTTGAACTCTTTCATATTTTGTCACCACAGACTTCCATGTATTATACTGGGATTTTATGTGCCATACTTAATTGTAACATGGAAAGAAATGTATAAACAGTTTTGTGTACATCTGTATTCAGCTTCCTGTACTCTCATGCTCAGTAAATCCCAGAATTCTGGCATTGTAGAACCGGGCCGCTCATGGCTGCAGCATGTTGGAGTAGCTCTGTTACGTTTGTTCTGATTGGTCCTTTTTGTAGACTTTTATTCATAATTTTCTGATTGCGGCATTGCATATCTAAACAATTATTCGCTCTGGTTCTAGATGCTGTGCAGCTGGAAGTAATTTTGCTCTTACTTTTTTACTTTCAGACAGTTGTTATGATGCGCAACCATGGCAACAAGGTATTGTTTTTACAGCTGGGAGAAGCTGCTTAGCATCTCAAAAGGTCAAATAATAACTAAATTATGACCCTAAATCCTAGAGCAATTTAAAAGGAGGCTTCATGGCTGCAGATCAGGACCAAAGAGCAGAAAAAGAAGGAAGAAGTTCAAACCATCTCTTCCACTGATCATAATGGGCAAGGATCATACTCCCAACACCAGTGTCTCTCTACTCAGCTTTCCAGGACGTTACTACGGAAAATCTTCTCTGCTGCCCGGATATTGAACTGTTAGCATGTCATGACAGTCATGACACTGTCATACAGTAACAGTCTCCAGTCAGAGCCCTCTTTAGAACTGTTGAAAGACTGACTGCTCCCGTTGATCCTTCCTGCCCACAGCATCACCATCCACAACGACTTTTTAAAAGGTACCTGGATGATATGAGCTCTGACATTTAATTTTCCTTTGGGATAAAAAAGTGTTTTTGAATTGAAATTGAATTCTGAATTGAATGTAGAGCCCTACAAAGGGAAACATTTTTTTATATGTCGGGAATAATAAGAACTAAAATAGATCCAGTTAACAGATTCCTTTCTTAAATGTAAATGTGAGAAAAGGGGTGTCAAATACTGTCAGGGAATATTTTTTTTTCTATGCTTGTATCTTCTAGCCCACGACAGGAAACCAGTGAATTAAAAAAAAAAGTTACATTTACTTCAGATTCTTGGCTGCATTGTTACAACATGCATTAAAGTCGGCAGTCATTTGAAGCCCTGTTACAGTGAAATGTAACAGCAGCCCAACTAGTTAACCTTGAATAAACAGTGGTATAGAAATAATAGCCAGCCTATGATGGAGGGAGCTCTGACCTGCTTCTGTCTTCTGACACTCACAGCTCGCTCTGTGGGAAAAGCGAAAAACTAGCTGAGTGATAATTACAGGGCTTGTCAGCCTCGTTGGGAAAAAATAAGTGTTTCTTTTGATGACGCTCCCAGATTCAGACGACACCTCTTCTGTTCTGTCGTCAGTGGGTGAAACCACTCGGGATTTAGAGCTCAAACGCGCTAAAGCTGGATCAACAAACAGAAGATTAGAACGAGGATCCAACATCACACAGTCTGAGTACGGAAATCAGAAAAACAGACGACTGTGAATATACAACGTGTATGGAGGTGATACTGAATGTGGCTTTGCAACCAGCTTTAATTACAGTGTGATAACATATGATTACATGTGGTATACGTTCATTATGTCGTAAGTTTTTCACCCATTCTGTTTAAGATGTGCTGCTGTGTTTAGGGTTGTTGTTCTGGTGAAGTTTTTCAGCTGCTGGGCACACTAACAAACGTCTAAAGATGCTTTTGTTCCAGGAAAAGCGATATGGACTCTCAACCATATTGTCCATTTTGCAAACATCATCAAATATATCGAGAACAGACCCTGCCAAAATTGCAATAAATATATAAATAAATGGCTTGATAAAGTAATTATTGTGCCAAATACTGTATGCAAAAGTTAAAAACTGAGAACTTTCCCAACTTATTCCATTGTACAGTGTAACATAAATCAATATTTGTCTATCATTTTCAGCAGTATTAATTTAACATTATCACTATTATTTAATTTTATTATCTTATTGTCTTATTAGTTTCCTTTTTTATTTCACTATTTACTATTTCTCCTTTTTACATATTTATTTAATAACATTTTTTTAAATTTACAGTCACATTTTAATTATTTTCTTGTTTTTATTTAGTAATTTTTTATTTACGATCACTTTTTTAAATCATACATTGATTTATTTTCTCCTGTAATATTAAAAATAATAAACAAATAGTAGACAAATATTATGTTATCAAATAAGTTGGTAAAGTTCTTTCTTCTTTTGGAAGCAAAATTTGGCACATTAATTACTTTATTCAAGCCAATTGTTTATTTCTATTTCTACTGGCAATTTTGGCAGGATCCATCTTCCATACGATTAGTTTATTGTCCCAATAAATCTGAATTCTTACCATGATGATTTATCTCCCTCAGTAACTAGAAACGGTATGATAATTGTCAGTCCCTACTTTGTTATACAGAGGAGTTCAATGATTCACTCAATAGGTTTAGTCAAAGTTTGTCAGTAGAGCTCCACAATATCAGGAAATCTTGTAAATCCAATTCTGTTGCTGAATATTGCATTATCAATATTAATCACAATTTATACACATTTTCTTTCTTTTCCTTTATTGCAATGACCCCACCACTGTTTGTAAGCTTTTGAATTCCTGTCACTGAAAATACTGCATGTGCAAAAGTTAAAGGGTTATCAATGGTTTTTCTTGACAAACAGCAGTACCCTGATCACATGATATGCTCCAAGACACTGACACATACCTCCATGCAGATCTGGTAGAGCACCAGGCAAGCTGTGTGATGGAAAAGACGGTTTCTCTTCCAACTGAACTCAACACTGTCCTCTTCCACCTCATGGAGAACTGAGACAAAGACAGATATACAGGTCAGGTTTGACTTTTTTGTTTTATAGGTTTAAACCACAAGTAATCAATACACTTTTATTCCAGTGCATGAATTCTTACCTTTGATCTTATAGAAAGTCTCAGGTATAAAGGCCTGAATGGCTTTGAAGCGCTCCACCACAAATCCAAGTGTGGGAAACTGACAGCTGCCATATGAGATCAGCTGATTAGCCAAGGATTCAGGAAAGATCTTCTGCAGGCGAAGCGTCTGGAACCGAGTAAAGGATGCACCTGAAAATGATCAGCATATAGACAAGCAGTATATTTTCAGACAAACCAAAAAGTTACAACTTATGATAAACAATGAGTCCCAGATGTTTTCATATTCATATGAATCTATATTTTCATGTTTAATGGCACGGTCGCCACCTCACCTATCCGCAAATCCAGCTCCTGTCGGACATCAACAGCATCGCTGATGTTACAATTGGGCTCCGTTAGCGTCTCACATGCTCTTCGAATTGAGTTGGGAGTGATCTCAGAAAACTTTGCTCGAAAAATTTGCAAACTGGGTTTCACTAATTGAAAAAAAAAAAAAAAAAACAAACAAACAAAAAAAACATATATAGGAATAATGTGCAATTACCAAAAGCTGTCTGTGGAGAAATATAAACATTTAGCGCTCTCCATCCTGATTTGTATCAACACACTATACCTACTACTATACTACACTACTACTACTACTACTACTACTACTATACTACTATACCTGCTTTGCAAACATCAATGATTTCAAAGCCAATGTTTTCTCCCTCCCGGTCACAGTCAGTCCAGATAATCAGGGCCTGGCACTGCCTTGCTTCCTTCTCTAGTGTCCGCTACAGAGAATTATACATAGCAAACAAAAGAAAGAAAACATTTCTGACTTTTTAAATAATATAATCAAGTTATATTATGTCACACCATAACATAAAAAAGTTTAACAATCAAATGAAAATATTCCAGATGAATTTATAAGATTTAGTATAAAGCATGATTACTGACCACTGACATAAAGAGCTGGACTGAAATACAGATAGCTGCAGTTTCTAAGCTGTGGCCATATTAGCATGGTATCCACTATCAGAGGATCTGTCTGTATTTAGTGCTACTCTTCAAGTCAGTGGTTCACAAAGTTTTCTTTATAAGCTGTAACATAAAGAAAGTCATTTGAAAAAGCTTTGTTCCAACTTTAAATCCCATTTCTCCAAGTTATAGTACAGTTATACGTTCTGTATTAAAGTCCAGCTATTTATTAGCGCCCTCTAGAGGTGATGGTCACAGACTCTGATACAACACTGATGTCAAGGGGTGCCAAGGTTTTAAAAACTAATTATGGTTCAAAAACTAATTTTATCCCATACAGTTCCTACTGTATGTATAGATGAAGTTCAGGAGTTTCCCCCCCTGTGTCTGGAGCGGTTGCTGCGCACTGTGGGTCAGCTGGCTGAAACAAGACTCATATGCCTTTTCTTTGCTTACAGAAAAGACCAATTTATATGAACAAAGACAGATCTTGGACGTTTAAAGAAAAGCAAAATGACATGTTTTAGTATTTTGTTTTTCTCTAACTTCTAACCATACCTTGATTTGAATCATGTTGTCTGGACAATACTTCTCTACCTCTGCATCAAACAGCAACACGGGATTGCAGCTGTGCCTTGGAAGAGAAAGGACACAACCTCAAGTGTCAAAACACTCCATTGAGGTGACCATATGCGACTGAAGACATTTGTTTCAACTTACCATTTCTGGAATGGCGCTTTGAACTCCAGACCAAGCAAATGGCCTGACACTGAAGTCATTGTCACTGTCACATTCTGGCGTGAGATGAAAACAACAATCAGAGAAATCAGAGTGGATGAGAATCAGATGTTCAAGTCCATGGGTGGGTTGCTTACCTGGCCAAAAAAGTGATATTCATACTCATATATTTTATTAAACTTCGAAAATCCCTCCCTCTACAACAGAGAAATACATAGAGTTTTGCTGACAAAGAAAATAAGTCAATACAGTAATAATTACGTTACAATGTAAATAATGGGAGCTTTTTTATTTTATCTGAGGCTATATCGGATTGCAATGTAGTTCTATAAATGCTTAAAATTTTCAATATCAGTGAAGGACTGATCAGCGGTGACCGACCCTCCTGGCTCTGCCACCGGACATGATCTCAGAGATGCCTTTGGCTGCATCGTTCTTCTCGGCCACGCAGAGGACCCGCTTGATCTGAGCTCGGCTGCGAATCATGTCTGCCCCCTTCGCTGTGTCCGAGCACCAGCGGCTCCGTGTCGCCCAGAAAAAGCTCGGCCTCACCCGCGGTAGTCCTGCTCGAAGCGTGGATCTGCCGAGGAGATGCGCTATCAGCATGCCTGACCCACTGTCACATGAAGCAGCAGCGGCTCCTCCCGGACTCAGCTTCCCTGGTGCTGCTGCTTCTACGCTCCGTTAGCATGTTAGCTAGCAGTGAAGGCTAAAAGTGTCATGGCAGCTCTCAGAAAGTTTCCCAAACAGCTAAAAAGTTTTCTTCATTTAAACAACTTCTCTTTTTATCTATAAGAAATCGATCAAGAAAAGAAAATCAATAGAAAGCCTTATAGCCTTGTAAATAACATAAACCAATTCGAGCCCTGCCAGAGTGACACGGTTAGCTTTGTTTACAAAATCCGCGCCTGACAGTCAAAACTGCCGTAAACTACACTGTAGAAGTGTCGTAAAGTCTCCAGTCTCGCAAAAAGTTAAGGGAAATTAATAATCCCCCTTTTACTGTATGCGTGAATTATAATAACCTCATTGACGTTTTGCATATGTTTTTAATAATATTTTGGCAATTAAAAAATTACATTACATGTTGAATTGTGTATGTATATTTAATTAAATTTAATACTATTTATTTGATAAAAGCTACAAGCTACAAAAAGCATAATAAAAGCTAATTCCTCAGCAGTGTTAATTGTGTTGACTAAAAACTTTCATAATTTTTATTGTCAAAGTTTTTACGACGAAAAACTAAACGTAATTTCAATAAACACTCATGAATGAATAACTAAAACTATAACAAAAATAATAAAAAATTCTATTAAAAAAACAATAATAAAGCAAATAAAAACATTAAAGGATGGTAAAATCCAATCATATCTAATTGTAACTCTATTAAAAAAACGTTCAGTTGAAAAAGCAGCCGAGACTCAGTTTAAAGTTGTTTTAAATAAAGTCCGTCCCTTTTTTCCCCTAAATCTAACTTGAATTCCATTCAGTTTTAGGATAATTATGCACCTTGGTGTGAAGACATTTTCCCTAATCTCTATAACGTTATATTTTAGTTACCAAAATTTGCCATGAATTTAAATGAAATGTAAAGACTACATTAACTACATGTAACCAAATTGTTAGTACAACGTAATTACTTTTTAGTCAAAAGATAATGACCAAAACTAAAACGTGTTATCAAAATTAACCCTACTTCTCAGCCTATGCTCTCTACACGTTGCGCACTTACACTGGCTGGCCAGTAGGTGGCAGTGAGTGGTGTGACAGATTGAAGTGAAATGAAGCTGATTTGTAAGTAAACTGTCAACATGCTGACAAGAAAACAGCTTGTGGATAGCTGTCTACTGCAGTAGCCACCATGTGTGAAAAGGGATAACTAAGCAAAACTTGCATTATAATTTTTGTACTGCTGTACATGTTTACCGTAAATTGGGTTATTATTGTTTTTTCATGGAAAGCAAGGTGTTAAAATCTATAGTACATTGCAATAAAACATTTATCTTTATTTAACCTTTTATGAAACATGTTGAAAGTGTACAAGTCAGTTGTGGTTGGTCAGAAATAAAAGAAATAAAGAAAAATATTTAGAAAAAACTATAAGAACAAAGAAATCAACATATAAAAATGCAACTGGAATGATCGACAGTGATTAAATTGTTTCAGGAAAGCATTTTCTCAAAGATCAAAAGACTATCTCATATGGCCTGTTTATTTGTGATGATTCAGGAAGTCCTGTGTTTCTCTGTGTTGATTCTTTGTTTGTTTGTTTGTTTTATGTTTGCTACTTGCCTAATTAAAATGATGAAATATCATAAAGCAGAGAGCATATTTCATCATATTTCCTTCCAGAATTGATGAGTTACTTGTCAAGAGAGAAGAAGATGTTCAGTTATTTCAGGGATTCCTAAAAATAAATCCTAAAATTTAAATTCCCTTTTCTAATCATATATGATTTTAGGAGCTAGACAAATATTGTGCAAAATCTGTAAGCTCCTATGTTAGATTTTTGGTGGAATAGACAATTTTAATTATTTGTAAAGTTTTGAAAGAAGGAACTTTAATCTAAATCAGAATTTAAAAAACATGCCATTTTATTATTTGCAGTCCAAGACTATTTCTTTTATTTTCAATAATGATCTTGTAATGTTTCACTAAAATAAAAACAAAAAAGCCTCTGTAAAGAAAAGTAGGAGTACAAATTTTACTTTCTCATATTATGACCAGGATTAGATCCAGAGATTTTTTTGGCTGTCTGTGGAAAACAGTAAACAGGCGGGATCATCCAGGGCTCTATTCCTGTAAAAACCACCCCTGTTATTTGGATCTTGAAACCGGGCCGAGCAGAGACTGGACTTTTTGAAGGAAACTGAAACAAGCATCACTGCGTACCAGCACTCTCTCATTATTCTTCATGGTTGTTATGTAGATGCACTGCATCTCAGCGTTGTACTCCAGCTGCAATATAGCAGACAGGAGAGCCATGCAGAAGATAGTGACTGGAGCTGAGAAGGTCACTGAAGAGTGGTTGAAATTATGCACTTTATATTATCAGACTTATTGTATATGTATATGTTGTTTTTGAATCTTGTCTATGATTTTTTATTTTTTTTTATTTTTTTATTAATCTGTTTCAAATCCGTGTTCTCCATTAGCTGCATACTTTCAGGAATACAATAAAATTATGTATGAGGTGTTAAAAGTGGATTTGCTTTGTCTATTTGAAGTTTTATGATGTCTTATTTGTGTCTGTGGATAAGATAAGTTCTGGTTTTGTCCGTCCTAAGCTCTAAAACGTTCAAACGTCATCCACTGGTCATTGCTTGTAACTTCTGCTTATTGTTGCCTGCCAAGAGGAAATGTCAAGTAAGTTCCTTTCATTTAAAAAAAAAAAAGATGCTGTGGTTAGCCCAACCACATTTATTTTCATTTTCATGCAGTTATATCACTTGCAGTACTGCTCAGTTGTTTTTCTTCAGTGGCAAACAGACTGTAAATGTTAAAGATTATTTCTATTAATACTGAGCAGCTGGAGTAAATATTATAAAGTATAAAAGCCTCCAGAGTGGTCACAAAGCCATATTCTAAACTGGATGCTCTTTATTTCATGTGTATGAGTTTCTGCTCCTTGATGGATACTATAAAGGTTATTCTTGAAGTGTGAGAACCTGTGCTCACTCCATGTTTTCACAATCTAACATGCTTCATTTCTTTTAGATTACATGGTGTCCTGTTTGTCTGTTTCACTTCTGATTTTCCGTGTAATCCGGCACCGAAAAATGAGAAAGTAATCAAAACCTGAGTTATTCATTTGTTTTTTATCTTCTCTTTATTGAAGTTTTTTTTCATTATGGTACAAAAATGCATACACCAAAACAAAAGAACAAACAACAGACGATATCATATACATCACTGTGCCAAACTCATCAGTCATATATTTGTGTTGAGATAATTTATAACAGACTGTCAAGGTGAGTAAAAAACATTAGATTTCCCCTTCAATTAATACTTCATTCTCTCAAATTTTAAACGTCCTAAAATATCTTTCATTAAACCCAAGTGGAAGGGAGGGGTTTTCTGTTTCCAACATAATAAAATCATTCTCCGTGCCTTAAAGTCACAAAACCAATCACTCTATCTTGCTTGTCTGATAGTTGTACAGCAACTGACCTCACCCCAAATAGAGCCATAATTTGGTCTGGCTTGATTTGTTTTGGGTTTTTTTTTTCAAAATTTTGGAAAGGGTTTGAAAATTAGTATTCCAATATGTGTGTAATGTACAGAAAAGCCTGATTTATGTTTAACCTGTTCCTATTTGATTGTTCAAGCTCACACTGTTTAGCCACTTACTGCTGTCCTCTCAGTCACTCAGGCATCAAACAGGACCTATTTTTTGCAGATTATTTTTTAAAAAGATAATTCATTTTGAAATCAAAAAAGTATGGTAGCAAAGAAAGTGAACAGAATTTTCTGAGTTTGTTCGCTCAGACAAACATAACCTTTGCCACAGTTTTAAAGCTCCCAAATTTCTTTAAAGCTATCAGCTAAAAGACTGGCCTACAGTAAATTAACTGGGGGTTGATGCATTTATCAGGTCCTGTGGGAGATCTTTGCTTGATTTTTTTTTTTTTCTCCTATAGGTTTCTGTTAGTAAATCGGTTATCTCGCCTCCTTATTTACACTTGTACACATTCCTCAGTTTGAAATCACGTAGCCATAAGCCCGGAATAATAACACTTCAGCCGGACTTAGGTGTAAAGTAGTCTTTTAATTTTACCAAAATGTTTCTTTAAACTGGAAATAATATTAAGGTTTTGTTGTGGCCCAGTCAGAATCCTTGCTTGAACTGACAGAGAATCTGTGGAGGGAGCTGAAGATTAGGGGGATAGCAAGGAGGCCTTCTAGCCTCAAAGCTATTTTAGCTCACCACCAAAGATTACTCTTTAAAAAAAAACAGTGAAAACATACAAAAAGTTGGAATTTGATTGCTTTAAAACAAATTAATATGTTTCTAGTGATTATTTCCAACATGCCTTTTTTTGAATAAAACGCAATAAAAACAGGAAAATATTCTTCAAAAAAAAAATTATTTGTTTATTTTTTCATTTCTGATGGAATTGTATTTGTTCAATAACAAAAAAAAAAAAAGATATCAACATTTCCGTTTTAGGCGGAGTTTTCTTTCGATGGGCGGGGTTTTGATCACATGACCAGGCAGAGTCCAGCTGGGTAATCATGGCGGCTGTTTCTGGACGTGAACAGCAGATGTAGCGGGGTCTTTTTTTCTCCGTGAACGATTTTGTTTTATCCACTCGCCGGACTTTGATCCGAACTCCAGAGAGCAGAGGGACAGCAGCCCCGCATGGGGACATGAAGCAGAGAAGGACCGACGCTCCTCTCTGAGGCGGCTGTAACGAAGGCTCTGCAGGCTCCTCGGACGCTGTGATTCCTGAGGATTGCTTTTGTCAACCCAGACGCTGGATGGTATTTTTATTGAGTTGATCATTTGTATTTTTTTCTTAGCGGAGTGCTTCTTGCAGATGCTACGTTATATTCTGTGCCCATTTTTATTTGGGTCCTATTTTATACATTCTTTAGAGCAGCTGCATTGTCTAGTGGAGCACCTACACCTTATTTAAGGTCCTACTACAGTGTGATGATGGCCAGTCTGAGTGGACCCTCTTTCTGCTGTCCACGCACAGCTTTTCTATGACAGTTTGTGCTTCTGCTGCTTCTCATGCCTTTCTCAGTAATAACACTATGATAGGCTCCCCAGATGTGGTAGCTTTCACTAAAGAGGATGAATATGGACAGACAAATCAAGAACCTTTGGATCTCCCAGAGGAGTTCTCAGTACCCCTCTACCCACTGGCAGACTCCAATCCTTGGGCCAAAACCTCCTACGCCAAGTTCACTAAAGACTTCATCCTGATCTCGGAGTTCTCTGAGCAGGTGGGCCCCCAGCCTCTCCTCACCATCCCAGATGATCCCAAAGTCTGTGGCACCTTCGATCTCAACTACTTCTCCCTGCGGATCATGTCCGTGGACTACCAGGCCTCCTTTGTGGGGCATCCGCCTGGCAGCGGCTATCCGAGGCTCAGCTTTGTGGAGGACTCAAGGGTTGTCTTGGGAGACTCAAAGGAGGGAGCATTTGCATACGTCCATCACTTCACTCTTTATGACCTGGAGGCGAGGGGTTTTGTGCGGCCGTTCTGCATGGCGTATGTAGCAGCAGATGAGAAGAAAATCATGCTCCAGTTTCAGGAGCTGTCCCTCCGTTTCTCGCAGGCCTCCGAGTGTCTGAAGGCCGGGAATAGAAGAGCATTTGCCAAGGAACTCCAGAGGAAGCTCCAGGACCTGGAGTAAGAGCTTTATTTCAAATTGTACTTACTTTCTCATGGAGCAGAGGTTTCAAATCTTCTTGTTCAAAGGTCTAAATTTGATTTTTAGATAAGGTCAAAGGTTGAGAACAGCTAGCGATGAGGGTCACTTTGTGTTATCTCAGCAAGATTAGGGGAGGTTGGTTGCTTGACCACCTCAGAATCTCCTAAAATTTTGTAGCAGTGACCTCTGCCATCTGCCAGTGTTTGTACCTGAAATTCTAACATTTTCATAAATTGTCGCCAAAACAAAGTTTTTGAATAAATCACTCAACTTGGAAATAAAAAACAATGCCACTTTCTGCTATATCTTATTATATA
Organism: Anableps anableps; assembly: GCA_014839685.1. Lineage (NCBI taxonomy): Eukaryota > Metazoa > Chordata > Actinopteri > Cyprinodontiformes > Anablepidae > Anableps > Anableps anableps. The sequence continues at coordinate 8,916,931 of CM026083.1, forward strand.
TCTCCATCTCTCCAATTTATATGTCCTTGAGTGTTCAGATTTCAGGAGATGTTTAAATATATTTGGTGAATGCAGCAAACACAGGCGAACAAGTTGTTTTTTTTTGCGCAATACCTCAAATTTAGGATTTATCTAAACTTTGCAAATAGTTGATTTTTAAAAAATTAGGAATATATATATATATATATATATATATACAGTCCATTAGATCAATATTATTTTGAGAATATCGGAACATTACCAATGCCTAACATGCTAGTATGAATTGAAGTTATGGCCAACTAAAGTTGACACAGGTAAAAAACAAATTAAAGTATTGTCTACTTGTTTACCAAGTGTCAGTACCTTTCCATAATTCTTGTTGTAAAATCACAGGTTTTCAAAGCTCTTAACTGTGTTTTACAACAATATGTTACCTACTATGTGCGTTTTACCTGTTTTTATCATTTATTTCTAAAGGGCTATTCGCCTTGGCATATTCAGCTACAAAAAGTTTACAGTAAACTCGCATCTGGTTTTGCTGTAGATCCTTGTGCAAGGTGATGTTAGCTAAGGTGCTAGGCTAATGTTAGCTTGGCTCTGTTTTGATATGACTCATTGAATTTTCATTATTGGTGCTGGAAATATAAAGCCCTGTATCGGTTGACCTCAAATCAAATCACCAAATTCTACAGCATTTCATTGGTTTTTTTATGTCCTAACTACATCTCTGTTCACATTGTGCTAATCATAGTGCCTGGAAATGAGGTGTGAGCAGGTTCTGGAGTGACTGGCCATTTGATCCGCTTATGAATATGAGCCTGGATTTTGAGAATCACTGTGATTAGGCGATCTATTTTTTAAATTTACTGTAACTTTAGTAATCTTTCCTCTAAGGCTTTGTGTATGAGTATATAACCAAAATGATGTGCTTTCTAAAAGGTTTTAAGATCAAGCTAATACATACTCCGATGAACAAAAGCATGTTACATTATCGTCTTTATTCAAATAAAAACTAGGCAAAAATCCAGAAGAAGTTAAGCAAATTCGCTGAATATTCCATTAAAAGCAAAAGTTCTGCCGCTTTTCATAGCCAACCTGCTAGTTTTCTGTTTCTAGAGGCACATCAACACAATGTAGAGAGGGAAGGGTCCATGCAGTTATCCTACAGAAGCAGTTATTGCTGCATTAATTTGGATAGGGTTGTTAGGTAGTTTCCAAACAATGGAGTCCATCATAATTGATTCTTAAAGATTATTCCCATGTGACATTCCAGAATGTTGCTTATCATCTCCTAGGGGTCAGAGGTCGAGGTTTGGTAACTAAAGAAACTGTTAAAAAATAATAGGTAAATGAGAAGAGCAAATCTCTTATTAACTAAAACAACTCTCTAAGCCTGCATGTAAGAGACAGACTGCTTTTATGTACTTTACTGAAAGCCACTCAGCTTATCTGCTCAAACATTAAAGTTCATAACAGAATGATACAAAAAAAGTAAAATTTAGTATGGATTATTGGAAGGATCTCTGAAAGAAAGTCTTTCTTCCCTTTAAAAAGAGTACAATATCCAGTGAACAAACACAACCAAAGTAGACCAGTCTGATCATAATGGCTAGCTTTAAATGGTGGAAACTCATACCAGCTGTCAAGTAAGGGGGCAGAGGGGTGATGATCTGGCCTTAAAGTCACAGGAACTTGGCACTGTGCTGGCACTGAGATGACCAAGTTTATCTGTGTTCGCCAAAGTATAGCTGCATTTCCATTAACCTTGAAATTGCGCAAATTGAAATAACAAAAATATATTTGCTCAATAGAAACACGACGTTCTCGACAGAATTCTCATTTTTCGAGAAAAATTTTTGCTGCTGGGATGAGGTGGGTTTTTTTTGGCCATATCGAAATTGGTTTATTTCGCAAAACTGCAATAGAAACACCTTTTTCACATTACACGAGTCACATGATCAACAACCGGATGTTGCCACTGGCACAAACCATGAAGATAATAACAGGATGTATTTGGAGGATCATGGCGCGGCATGGTTTTAATGACTTATCGTGTGAACATTCACGTGTGATTTTAATTTCATTTCCTATTTAATGGAAACGCCACAATTGAGAAATTGTTTTTTATGACATTAGCAGAAAATTGACAGAGATATGCGCACCTTCGCTACGGAAATGCAGCTACTGTCTCAAATGTGAAGCTAGGTATCTGACAGTGGAAGCGTCAGGTCATATTTGTCTGATTCTTTGAGTTTGTTGGGTAGGAGGTTATGTCACCCTCTTGCCTTTCATAGGGTTTCTTCAAAAATCAGTCAGCAGACTACCATTGGTATTTTTAGAATTGTGCCATTCCATGTCTATCACTGCATCTGTTTTGTTCTGCTCAGGTACACACACTCTGTGCTGCAGCGGGAAGAGGGCCTGCAGAGAGAGGCGGGGCCTCAGTGTGTTTATTCTGCCCATGCTGTAGAAAAGGCCAATGAGCTTGCGAATGTGGAGAAGAGCATTTATGAGCATAGAGACCTTCTGAAGCAGATCAGCGCCTACCATCGCCGTCCACGACGAGATCCGAATGCCGTCTCGTGCCAGAAGTGCATGACCGAGTGCTTGAGAGAGTGTGAGGAGCTGTTGGAAAAATACGCCAAGCTGGCAAATCCTCTTGGCTACAGCCAAAGGGCGCCCAAAGGAGAAGGTGGCCAGAGTAAATCTGATGGTAACGAAGTGGAAGAAGAGGGGGATGAAGACGATGAGGGTATTAAACGCAGGCCATCGTACACGCCACAGCTGATCAAAGCCAAGTCTGCCAAGTGTTTTGACAAACGCCTGAAGACCTTGCAAGAACTATGTGAGGAAAATTTCTACGAGGCCACTGTGGAGCTTCTGAAGGAGACGGAGAGGAGTTTCCGTGGTGACTTGTGTTACCTCTACACTCGCCGCCTGGATAAGGCACTGTGCAGGAAGCAGAAAATTGTCAACTTCCTGTTTGAGGCAGAGCTCAATGATAATGTTGAGGATGAAGCCGAGACACCGAGACCATTCTGTGCTGTGAATCATGCCATAGACAACTACATGCACTTAAATCCACCTCATATTGTCCTGGGATCAGAGGCTCCTGAGCCTGATGGGTTAAAACCTCAGGGTCAACTTGACCTAGCATGTGAAGCCACCACTAATCAAGAGCTTGGACTTCTGGGAAGCCATCTGGAGTCCTCTCCCTCAGACCAGACCTTAGAGACACAGGAGAGCTCAGAAGGAACCAAAGAAAGCTTCAGCAGTGATAAGAGTGGAACAGATCAAACTGAGAAGCAAGAGAGTCTGGCGAGTATAAACACTGAAGGTCCTGATCTGGACTCTGACTTGACACCAGAACCTGACCAAAACACCTACCCAGAGAGGGAAAGCAGTAGCGAGGACATGGAGACCACTGCTGGGGAGGATGACTGTGATACCGGACAAGACCAGACCCCTGTGTCTCTGCTAGAAGTAGTATCCGAGCTGGGGGCCAGAGAGGACGACGAGTGTGAGGTGGGAACGCACTCAGAGTTGCTGGTTCCCATGGATACAGCTTGCTGTATGGCCCAAGAGGGTTTCCTTTATGAGGCAGCTGACCCTGATGCTGTGCCTTGCCTGGCTCCAAACTCTAACCTGAACCCTTCAGAGTTTCTGGTGGTCAACCAAGAGCCCCACGCTCTTCATCCTGTCCAGGATGAATACACAGTGGGTTCCCCGTGCTCAGAAGGTCCACCGGCAGGGCTTGAGCTTCCTGTAGGCATCCTTGGAGATGCAGCTTCACGTAGCTCCGTGGAGGATGGGTCGGACTGTACCACGAGTGCTTCCACAGGCTCTGACCGGGCCGCCTCGCCGCTTGGTTACGGGGGGTCGGTGACCCTCTGTCAGAGGAAAAAAGCCGGTCAAGGCGCTTTGAGGTTTGTGCGTCAGTACTCCTTCGCAATGCAAGCCCTGTGGTGTCTGCTAAGCGGCAGGACGCTGGTGGTGCTCGGGGCGGACGAGGGGAGAGTTCGCCGGCTCGTGTCTGCTCTGGCGCTGTTCGTACCCAGCCCTGGGAAGAGCGGAGAGAGGGTTCAACCCTGGCTGTCCTGTCCCTTCACCCTCACTGACCTTCATAAGTGGAAGCTTATTGGGCTGCAAAGGTGAGAATCGCTGGAGAAGCAAATCGCATCTTAGTCCTTTTACTGATGGTTTTTTTTTTTTTTAATTTAAACAAGATGTGCTCTTTAAAATATTTATAAACCTAGAACTTTTACGCATTTTGTGATGTTTCAACTCGAAGCTTCATTGTATTATATTTGCATACAAGTTGATAAACCAACATACAATGGAGTATAACTGTGCAGTGAAAGGACAATTATACATGGTTTTCAACATTATTTGCTAAGTCATAAGTGGGGCATGAATTTGTATTCAGGCCCTTTTTATGCTAATCCAGTATAACAAATTGCCTTTAGAAGTCAACAAATCTGTAGTTAAACTACACCTTATGTGTGTTTTTAATCTGTTTATGGACAAGTGGCAAGAAGAAAGTCCTTGCTGAAGAAATACTGTTTGCAGTGAAAGAAAACGCTTGCGTGCAAAACCCTACTTGTGGTGTAAAACTAGCACTGCACTTCACACACCACTTCCACTAGGAAATGCCATAGTGGCAGGGAATGTGAAATGATCTGAAGGTTAAAAAAAAAAACCTGTTGGAGGCTGCAAAACACCTTCCAGCACGATGACACATACTGCCAGATATGTAATTTAAGAGTGTGGGGGGAAAAAAAGCAGATTCATGTGTTGGAATGGCCTAATCAAAGTTCAGTCTAAATCCAATTGAGAATCTGTGGCAAGATCAAATATGTGCTCCAGCCTGTCTGACTGAGCTTGAGCTGCTTTGCAAAGATTGGGCAAAAAGCTCCATTATGCACCACTTTGTCTTCATCTATCACATACAAATCCATTAAAAATACTCTGAGGTTTGTGGCGGTGTGACAAAATCTGAAAATGTTCAGTAGGTATCGATCCTTTTTGTACGGCAGCATCTGCTGCAGAACAAGAAACCGAAGAAGTCACGATTTACCTGAATTAAACCTTGAGTTTTTGAGGGTTTTGCAGAGTTTCTGCAAGTGTTAAATCTGAAGCTGACATCATCATAATCTAGCTTCTATCACACCTTACTCCACAGTTACTCATCTGCTCTGACTCAGCCCTCGATGACTCACTCTGACAACCGTGCAGCTTTTCATGCACATCTGTCCATGAACTTTTTTTCCTACTCTGTTTCTGCAAACACAACCTTGACTTTTTAACCATTTGAGACATTTAAACAGCAAAAGAGGACCCAAGGTAATCCTGTCATGTAGATTTAACCTCTCAAGTTTGTTGTATCCGTTTAAGTTTGATTTCTGTAAGAAATTTAATCAGAATCTAATGATCAGAAGTGCTTTTAACGGATATGGACAAAGGTTTTGTTTTTCTTAGTCTGTAAATTATACATCACGTATTAAATCTGTTAAAGCTGCAGTACAACTTTTACAAAAATATGTTGGGTTTTTTTTGCATATTTATTAAAACTGTCACCATGTCGTGACAGTAGGTATGAGACAAATAATCTGTGAAAAGATCGAGCTCCTTCATCTCTTCACTCAGCTACTATTGTTGTCTAAGGTAATACACCGTTCCCAACCTAAAACAACCAATCAGGAGGAAGGTCTTAGTGCTGTCAATCACACTTGTGTACGTGCCTAAAGGTGGAGAAACAACTTACAACTTACAGGAAAACTGTTTATCCACGGTCATTAGTGGCCATGCTAACTAGCCTTTAACATTAGTGGCAGGCAATGTTGTGGCGAACCAGCTAAAGCATAGCAGAGAGGAAAAAAGAGTGTGTGAGCTGCATACATGAGGGTGATTGACAGCGCTAAGACCCTCCTCCTGATTGGTTGTTTCTGACTGAGTGGTGCATTTTTGCAGTTAATACTGGGAGCAATGGGAGAAGGCAGAGGAGCTTGATTTATTTATTTTTTCTTATATTATACTGTCATGATGATTTTAATAAATATGTAAAAACATATCTTTCATAAAAGTTACATACTGCAGCTTTTATTTTGGTAATTCTGTTTGAAAAGAGTTCAAGAAGAACCTTTAGAAATTCTTTCCATTCATGAACGATCATTCCACTCTGGAGAAAAAAAAATATTAAAAGCTAAATTAATGACTTTCGCTCCCATGATTGTTGGAAGCAAGGTTCTGCCTCAGACCGTGGGTGTAATTGTCATTTCATCCGTCAGGGTTGCCTCTCCAGCCGGCTCCAGTGCCCTCTACTCCCTGTCCCGCTACAGCCGGTACATCTCCATCCTGGACGCCGACATGAAGACCCTGCGCTGCCCTCAGTATCGCGGCCAGCTCCTCGCCAACATGGCCGACCACCGCACCTACATCCGCCGCGGCTCCACCTATTTCCTCCACCTACAGAGCGTGCTCTGTCGCCTGGCGGCCAAGGCTTTCCTGTTCACGTTCACGCACCACCTCCACCTGCCGGTCAGCCCCACGGAGGGGCCCGAGGCCGTGGAGGCCAGGCGGCGGTGCTTCCTGCAGGAGCAGCTTGGACTGGACGAGGAGGACGGCCAGATCTTGCTCTACCTCAGCCGGCTCATCACCCAGCGGTACCTGCAGCCTGCTAACAGCGACTGTTGTGCAGCTGTACCTTGTTTTAGTTTTAACTACATCACCAGCGTTTTATATAAAATCTGATTCTGCAAGGGGAGCTGGATCCTTTCCAACACCTGAGCAGAAATCATCGGTGATACTTCGGGTTCATTCGGCCCACGAGTGATCTTACTGAGGTCAAAATCTCTGCACTGATCGTTTTCTCCATGTTGGTCTCCTATCTGCCTCACTGTGCTTCTCTCTGATCTCACACCTTCCTCTGGTTGCAGAGAAATCAGAGAGCTGAGTGTCTCTGCCGGCTCCTCTCGACACTTCCATGTCAGAGCAGATGAAGACTGGCTCTGCACTCTTATCATTTGAATCTTTGTTTTTGGTTCCGTGCAAACGAAGCAAAAACAAAACTCCAGCGTCTGGTTCGACTTGGGCCGGCCGGCTTGCCAGTCTGTGTTAACAGCTTTTATATCCTCCACGCTACACGTAAACATGTTTTTCAGCACCGCAGCGCCACGTATGCTGACATTTTCTGTTGAGACCAGACGTCTGTTCGTGAAACACGGGCACATTGCAGCTGGTTTTGTAACTAGCTCCTCTCTTTGAAAACTTCCATCTGTCCCTCTTGCTATGATTTTTTTTTTTTTTTTGTTGCTTCACTCGCCAACACTTTTAGTTTTTACAGCCCACATTCCTGCTGAAACGGACAAGCATCCATTTTGTTCCAAAAAGCAACACGATGTACGATTGTTTCTTCGTAAATATGCTGGGTTGGGGGGGCTAAATCCTGTCAGTCAAGAGAAATAATGTTACCTATCAAATAGTTGGGACCAGCTGCTGGGGTGCATTTTCTTGAATACTAAACAGGAAGATTTTAAAACTATTTAATCTAAATGTATTCAATTTCACTGTTGTCTTAAAGTTGTGTGAGAGTGATGTGTTGTCAGCATGAGATGTCAGAGTGATCACTGTGTTGGTAATATTTCAGTTTTGTTACAATAAGATTTACTAAAGCCATGACTTTTTTTAAGCTCTTAAGAATAAACTTTTATTTCTTGTGCCAACATGAAGTTAAATTATGGACAGCTGCTTAACTTTATTTATTAAATACAAATGCACAGATCAAACTTTTACTGGCTGATGCTGATTTTTGGTTGTCTTTGAAATCATCAATGCCGGTTGTGACTTTTTCTTTTTTGTTTCTTTTGTCTGAGGACACATTTAAAGAGGAGAAAAATATGTTGCAGGTTATTTGATTTGAAATCCCCCAGAAAATGAAGGAGCAACCTATTTTTATCTTGATTAAACTCCTATGGGTGCATCTTTAATAAATTAGAATATCATCAAAAGTCCTTTTTTTTTTTTTTTTTTTTCATGAATTTAATTCAAAAAGTAAAACACACTGATTTATTTCAAGTGGTCTATTAAATTTAATGATTATGGCTTACAGCGAATAAAAATCTAAAATATAGCTGTCAAAATTTAAAGTATCACATCAGACCAACAAAAATAGGATATTTTTATATATGTACAAATGCTCAGCCTACGTTAAAGTATGTCCATGTACTGTACAATAAATGCACTGAATATTCGGTCGAAGCTCTTTTTGCATGAATTACTGCGTCACTGCGGGGTTGAACAGAGGCAATCAGCCTGCGGCGGCTGTTCTGACTTTGGACTTGAGAAAACATAGTGGACCAACAGCAGCAAATGTCATGGCTTCCCAAATCATTTCTTACTGTGGAAACGTAACACTTGACCTCCGGCAGCTTGGATTCTGTGCTTCTTTGTTCAGACTCTGGGACCTTGATTTGCAAATAAACCAAAAACTTGTCCACATGAGCTTTTCTTCATAATCCACTCAAGCCTCCAGTTATTTCTGTTGCTTTTGCACGTTTTTATTTAGGTACAGTTTTTCCTTCCACTCAACTTTCCATTAATATTCATAGGTATAGCCTTGTGTGACTTTTCTTCATGGTCAATGACTGTCAACTCAACATTGTGAAGGTCATAACGTGATTTTTCTAAAATAAAATGATATATAAAGTATATTTTAAAAACCAGAATTTTTAATTTTCATCAGCTATAAGCCACAATCATCAAAATGAACAGGAAAAAAGTTTTGGAATATTTTACTCATTTTTGAATTTAATAAATTCACTTTTGAAGGATATTCTAATTTATTGAGCCAAGCTATTTCCACATTGCTAATCATCTAACTTTTATTAAATTTATAACAATAAGGGGAGCTTTTAGTCCTGATGCAACAGGTTTTTTGCGTGTTTGTTTGATCTGCTGAGCCAAGAAGGGTAAAATAGTTGAGTCCGATCTCTGGCCAATTAATTGGTGCATCTGTTGGTAGACCAATGCAGGATACCTGGATTTAACTTTTAGACGTGGCTTATCTTCACGTTTTTAGCTCGTTTTGTGCTGTCTGTGATTCTGTAGGATGGTAACTATATGACTGCATGGTTTGAGTTTAATGTGAAAGGTCAGGCAGAGTGCGGTCTTTCACCACAAGCAAGGCTTTGAACTACTTTGTGGATATAGGTAGCATGTGAAGAAGTGATGCACCTGATTTATTGGTTTTTGTCCTGTTGATGCAAAGAAAAAAAAAATCAAACAAAAAAACCCCTGAATGTAATATGAAAAGCCATGCCGCTGTGCTTAACAAGTCGTCACCCAGTGTCCTTATGTTGCCATATTATGTCTGCTTTTTGTATCTCATCAACTGCAGGCGGCTGAGCCCATTCGGCCCTGCAGAAATTTGAATAAAGCACGATGTGAATGTCCTGTTTGCCTTCATGTTCGTTTGTTTTCGCCTGGCTGCTTGATTTGTGTGCTCAGATGAAACTACAGCTTTCCACTGAACTTCCACTAAACCAACAGCCTCGTCGGTGTGTGACTTTGCTTCAGCGATGACGGATGTGTGAGCATCTGAGGTGCCATGAATAATAAATGCTCATCTGCGAAACACTTCTAATTGCCCTGCTGGAGCAGCGGATGGAAAGGTGTTTGATGTGAAAACAAGTCTGCAACAATATGATCCATCCTCATAATATGACTTGGTGTGCAGTTTGTGATGTAAACAGGTGTGCTTCAGCATTTAGTGGCTAAAAACTAAATTTGATAGTCTGATTTATGGGAGATGAGATGCAGGAGATACTTGCTCCTTTTCAATCGATCAGGGATGTTCAAAGGAAGAGTTGAAAGTTGATGCACTTCATCTTTTTATGTTCCCTGCAGGTTAATTTTGATCTCATTTGTCATGTGATTGGGCAAAGTCAGAGTATTTTTGGAAGACCATTTTGTGAAAGAAATAATTCTCTAAAAATCAGCAGCAGTGAAATCAGTGTTTAAATTAAATATAACCAAATCCGCAAAAAGTAAGAAACCCTATGATGTAACATCCAAACTCCATGTACTAATGCTTTAAAGGTCTTGTCAGGAGTTCTCTTAGCTTTCTGAGGGCTTCCAAGTTTATTCAGGATACAGACTGCGTTTTAGCTTTTGCTTTTCAGTCCAAATTTTAAAAAATCAGTATTGTTTAAAGGGGTGTCAAACTCATTTTCATTTTAGCCCACATCAAGATCATGAATGTCCTCAAAGGGCTGAATGTAGCTAAAGCTACCTATTAAACTGTTAAAATATTATAGCTTTCTCTGGATTCAACTTGTACTTCTTAAGATGATACTATATTTGACATATTTTCACACTGATTTAATTTGCACCTTTATTAATAAAAACTGATTTGATCTGATTGATTTAATCATATTTAAGTACACAACTGTTCTATTTCTGTGGCCTTCTGAGGTCTAGAAGGCCACAAAATTAGCTATGGCGTGCCTGTTTTGCACCACGGGCCTTATCTTGGACATCAAGCATAAAGAATCACATACAGTGATTTAGACACAACTGTTTCAGATCTTGTCAAATACAAACGCTGTTTTTCCTTGTAAAATGCCAAAATAACAGTAACAGCATTTGAAGAATGCTTGGCAATTTCTCTTAATTTGCAACAAGTTCTTAAATGTTTAGTGTGAAACTCTTTGTATACTTTAGAGTTGTGCGTCGCCAAGCTGGCTTCTGTGTCCCATCTTGTCCATCCTCAACAAGAGCACTTGCTCTCACAACTCTACAACCAAACATGCAGCGCATTCGTGCAACTTGGAGGTGGAGGGGGAGCATCATCTTGGGGATGAATTATGGGTTATGTAGTGCTACTGGCAGATTATGAATAATAAATATAGGAACTTATATCGAGGCCCAGATGTAGCCTGTGACATATCTGAGATAGATCAACACAAAATAGTGCATAAATGTGAAGAAATAAAATAATACATGGTTTTCAAAGATTTTTTACAAACAAAATCTGAAATGTGTGGTGTGCATTTGGTTTCTCCTCTGGGTCAATACTTTATACAGCAAAGCAAGTTTATTTGTACAGAACCATTCATACACGGTGCTATATAGGATAAGACACAAAAAAAGCTTTACAGGAAAACTGCAGCAAACAGTGTTTTCAGTCCTTGTTTAAAGAGATAAACAGTTTCTGCACATCCGAGGAGTTTTCATGGAGTTTGTTCCACAGCTGAGGACTTTTTTAAACTAAATGCTGCTTCCTCTTATTTAACTGAAGAACTACATTTCACAGTAATTACAGTTGCAAGTCTGTGGGGTTATGACTGGCTCCAGTTTTGATTTATATGCTCATAAACATATAAATTGTCTATACAGCTGAGAGCTTGTAACAATGACAGAACATCTTACATATGCAGATGACCTGGTGGTCTTCAGCCCAAATAGTGCTGGTTTGTAGCAGATCCTTTAATATATGTAGTGCAAAAGCTGTGCATCAGCATATAAAACATAAGGTTAGTGAAAGTGCTGCCTTGATATGCAGGACAAATGGTTACATCTTCCCGTGTTTAAGTTCTGACCAGAGCACCCTGTTCCACATGTTTGCTATGTCTCTTACATGGGTGTAGCCAAATGCGAACTTCTAACAGCTTTCTTTTAACAAATCTTGTCACACTTCCATAAAGGCACGTTTTGTGAAGTCCATGACTAAGACTCTTCCCGTCTATGGATTATCCCAGATCTCTGCAGCTCCTCCAGAGTTTGTCTCCTTCCATTTTTGGATGATGTATTGAACAGTGAAATGTTTTAACTCTGCTTTAAACTTCTCCAGAAGCGTATCCCCAACCTGCCTGGTGTGCTCCTTGGTCTTCATGATTTCCTAAGTCAATCCACACACAGATGGACTCTTTTTACTAATAAGGTGACTTCTGCATTTTATTTAGGGGTATTATAGTAAAACAGGCTGAAAACAAACCATTACATAAATTACTTGCATAAATGACAAGATTTTGAGATTTACACCAGTTTTAAAAAGACACTTTTTTTTGCTTAAGACAACTTTTTTGTTGGCAGGGAAAAAAATAAGCCTTTTTTTTTTTTAAAGATTTTGATGCATTTATAAATAATTTTCAGGCCAGAAATAGGCACAAAGAGAAGGGGGAAGACCTGCAACAAAGTCCAGACAGCCCCCCTTGTTTGTTTTTCTTGTGGAGTAATAAACTACAGCAATAATAGCAAATATTTTTTTAACACCTAATTAAATTCATTTCATGAAGATTAAAACTCTGCCTTGTTGAAATGTTCTGTCTATGTATCTCACTTCTGATTTTTTATACTTATGAAACAGCTAACAGAGATGACACTAAACTTGTAATTGTGTTAAAATGCCAAACAAAAAGCACGAAAGACAGGATATGACTGAAATGTTTTATTTAAAAAAAAAAAAAAAAAATCATACTATATTAATGAGGGAGAGACATCAGAAAAAAAAAACTCAACCCAAAATAAAAATCAAAACCAAAAATACTCCAACCTACATTAAATGAAAATCAATGCAGCAGAACTGACCTTCACAGCGAGCATGAATAACTGGAATGACAGACCTGACTCAGAAACAGTCCATAACTTTTAGAATAAAAAGCACAGAGAGCGAGAAACCGATGGGAAAAAATGGCCCCAGTCTCTGTGTTCTCCCATTGCTTTGCTGTGTTTAAACACAGAACATCAAAAATATTGATCCCACATGAGGGCAGCTAACAGTGATGGTAATGATGCGTTTCTGAAGTAGATGAAGGAAAAAACAAATGCTCCATGCTTATATTATGAAAACTGGATGAGTCCTCATGCCAAGCAGAAACTCCGCTCAGCCAGAGCATCCTCTGCATCCACAGTGAGTGCACTCGATGATCCTTCCCTGAAAAACACAGATTATTTCAATATTGGACCAGACTGCTATCTGTGGCATACACATTAAAATTACTTTGTCAGACTTACGACTTCCAGCTTGCTCTTGGGGACTCTGCAAATGCAGTTAGTTCCAAAGTTGGTGTCTCGTGTTTGGATGCAGCGCAGGCAGCACAGGTTCTCATAGCCCTGCTTCTTCCATTTGGCTATCAGGTTCTTGTCTGCATAGCCTTCCTTTATGCAGTAGTCGTATAACTCTGTCATGAAACAAACAAAAGAAGGAGATATATTTGATAGATTGAGTCGTCGGTAGTTTATTTAGATGTAGAGAAACGAACACAAATGAGATTTCACTGCTGAAACCTCACATTATCTTCAAGAGGGTTCCTGCACGTCTTCATGGCAGCATTTCATTGTTTTCCATCAATTAATTTTTGCCCATTTTTAAATTACAAATCTAAAATTTAACTTGCCGATATTTCTGCAAGAGTCAGGCTTTAAATATGATGGCCGGATGAATTTGTAGATAAACGGATGTATGCATGGATCAATGGATGAAAAATCTAATGGATGGATAAACGGATGGATGGATCCTAGGGATAAGCAAGTGGAAAGATGCATGGACAGATGAACTGAGAGATTGATGAACAGATGGATGAACATGAATGAATGGATGATTAATTGAATGGGTATATAAACTGACAGATGCATGGATCAATGGGAAAACAGGTAGATACATATATGGATGGATCGACAGACAAACAGTTGCATAGATGGGTAAACAGATACGAGAATGGAAGATAAAACATTTACATAAAAAAAGGAAAATGCATCTGGAAATTAAAGCATCTCGCTAAACCAATCCAGACTTGAAAAATATCAAATTTCGTACAAACCTGACTTGAAGTTACTTTTTCAAAGTTTACACAGACACACCAGCTGCTAAATTAAAACCACTAAAGCAGTCATGAAAGAAGAGAGGAACAACAATAAGATTTGTGTGTTAAGTATCTCTGTGGGTCCTGTGTACCTCTGCTGATGGCTTTTCTTTTGTAGAAGAGGTCGTAGATGTATCGACTGCGCTGATGGTGCAGCCTGAAGATTGGCCAAAGGGACTCCACCTTTCGCTTCCCCTCATGAGGGTCTGTTTCAGCTGGGACACAGAGGGAGGAAAAAACAGATGAAGAAAATAAGTATGAAGATATTTTATTCCATTATCCAGAGATGCTGTATATTAACCCAAAGTAAAGCAAAGCAATCAAGGAATTAAACGGAAAATACTGGACCTACTTAGTAAGATATGTCAGATTTTTTTTTTTTTTTTTTAACCCAAGCTGTAATGACTTCAAATTCAATTCCAAAATACTTTATTTATCCCAAAGGGAAATTAAATTAAACTTGGCTTGCAATGATTTCTTAAGATCTTTGATAGTGAAATCTTATCATTCCAGTCTGCCCTGCTTCTGTTCATGAACCATTATTGTTGGGAAATTTACCTATGATCCGTGTAGTGTTCTCACATAGTATGGTATTTGATTGAAAAACATAGTAAAAAGAGGAAGAAATAAGAAAAATACAGATTATGTACTCAAAAGACGTCTGGTCAGAGACATTATGCCTTATATGAAGTCACCAGAGGCACGTGCTTGTGGTAGCTTGTGATATGATATATTGTTCTGTAGCTGACAATTTATATTTAAGGAGAGTTTGACAAAATTTAGAGACTAGCCTTGCTGGTAGCTTTAATGTCAGAGTCATGTAGGCAATTGTTTCCAAAGCTATTACAAGACTATCTTAAAAACCCACGGTACATTACAAGTATTGAGTGGGGAAACATAAAAATACTCCACATAGATAAAGATATTAGAGTACGTTTTATCTCAATGGCTTCCTGTATCCTATTCTATTCTCCTGCCATTTCGTTCGTTAAACATCCGTATGAAAACGGACCTACCTTCTCTCATTTTCTGATCCAGCTCATCCAAAGTGGGCTCAATGAGCTCCCATCCGTCTGGAGGTGGCTTTCTGCTCCTCTTTACTTTAGGCATCTTGACTGTTTTGAAAACAACTAAAGCTAAACAGAACCTTCTGGTGTTTCGATCTTCAAGTATCCGACTCCGAGCCCGTGTCAGGCGCGCAAATTTTACGTAATCTCGGGGACTGGTGACGACATCTCTAAGTTAAAAATAACATATTTCCCTATCGCTGGAGTTTATTATTTTAACGTAATCTTTAATCAGTAAAATTTTAGAGTTTATTTAATTTGTGTTTTGTCAGTGAATGTTTCAGTACGATAACATAAACTAAAGGTTTTATTTCTTTTCTGGCCTATTGCATCACTTTAGCACTCCTGTAAATTGCCGTAAAGTAAAAAAACAAAACAAGTAATCGTTTTTCTTTTTACACAAAAAGCATGATTTAATTAAATTCACACTAAAATTATGTGTTATTTCTATGTTTGTTTTATTGCAACAAGAGTTGTCTTTTAAATCTTTATAAAGTTCTTGAACAAAAAAAAAATTTCCGACAGGCAGATGGTTGACCCCCTCATAGTTGCTTCAGCTTTTCGCCTGAGTTTAGCCAGCTGTCAGTTTATGCTGTTGCCTTAACATTTATGTTTTCTGTCAGTATTTTCCTCTTAGATAACTTGTAACAAAGAAGTAGTTTCACAAAATGCCAAAAGGAGGTAAGAATAGTGTATACACTTCTAACATTGGTTTTAAATCCCATTTTTGTTCACCTTTTGTGCTTGCCGAGAATAGAAAACGATCCCAGCGACGCGCTTTTTCAATACACCAACCGGTGTCCCGTTTAACTGTTCTTTTAATTATGTTAGAAATAGAGACACATGTATAAAATGATGATTTAAGCCTATCTTTATCTGATAATAGTCGTCTGTTCACTGTTAAGCTCTTCAGATGTACACAATGTATTCAGCTGTGAATGAGTGATGTAATGTTTCATTTTGTTTCAGGTAAAAAAGGTGGCCACAAAGGTCGCATGCGCACGTACACAAGCCCAGAGGAGATAGATGCTCAGATGAAAGCAGAGAAGGAGAGGAAAAAGGTTGGTTTAGGGGGACACACCAGATTATTACTTATTCACACAGTGGACTCTCTAGCTCTTATCATACAACATAAGAATACGTTTTCTCCTGCAAGTAAACTATCATTAGGTGGGTCTGAATAATTTTTAATACAAGGATGTTTAATTTAGTATTTATCATATACTAATGAACAAAGATTTGAGACACATTTAGGAGCCAAGTATAGGTATAAAGTATCATCTACAGCATGATAAAAAAGGAAGTCCTTATTTTATGCATTCAAACATGAAAAAAACGGAATATTCAGTATAATAAAAATTTCAACATGATAAAATTGAATTGGAAAAGAAACCAATTTAGGCCATATGTCAGTCATGAGCGCAATTCTAAAGGACAAAGAATGCATTCTTAATGAACCTTTTATATCTAAAAAATATTGTTTGGTATTGCCATTATTTATGAGTCCTTGTGGTTTAAATATAACTGATAGAGTTGTCTGCATAAAGTATGCACTTTGACACATGTACAGCTCTAATCAATCAGCCATGGGTCTGGAACATTTTCAAAGCATTTGCTTTGAAAATGTTGTTGATAAATCAGGCCATACACAGTCCATTTAGTAGCTAACAGCATTAGAAAAAACTGATAAGTGATATTTTGGGTATTTTACCTTTAATAAATAATCAACAGGAATTTTCAAAATTGTAGCCCACAGTCGCATATAAAAAGCTATTTTGGAAGGGATGGCACAGCCAGTAGTGTCGCCATTCAAACAAAAACAGCTGTCACAGGGTTGCTGATGGTAACATAACTACTTGAAAAAGATTTAGATGTTGGTGTTATCATGATCACCTGCTGCGGTGATGTTGGGTGTTTTGAGTGGTGTCTGTGTTTTTAACCTTGTTCATTTCATAACATGCTAACGAGTGTATCCTACCTCTACTTTGTGTTGTTTTTATGTCACAGCATGAACAAGAAGAGGAAGGGGAAGAAGGAGCATCTCGTAAAGACACAGCAGAAGAGAAGCTACCGGGATCTGACTCAGAGGACAGCGATGACGACGATTCCCTGGTACTACATTGTCCCGTTTCCACCATTGCTCTGTTACAGCATCCACACACTGTTTAAAGCATCAGTTAATCGTACTGTATTTACTATTCAGATTTGGTTCGTGGGATTTAGAAAACTACATGACTAAAGATAACTTATGGAGTTCCTCAGGGCACCATCTTTGAGCAGCTTTAATTCAAATTGACATGTTAAATATGTATTATGATATTCGTACCATGGGTGGCGACATAAACCTCTACATTTGTGTCGACAGTCATCTAAGTGTCTTTAGAATATCAGTGAAGTGAATGGGGCAGATTTTCTGGAGCTTAACTAAAAAAAAACCAGAAATCAGGTTTTGCTTCCAAATATGCTGTGTTAGAGGTCAGAGAGAGGCTAAAACCTTGAAATATGGTGGAAACCAAGGTGAAGAGTCATGAACTCAGGCTGACATTTCAATCCTCAATTCAGGGTTACTTTATCATTTTAATTTTCTTAAGATCTGAATTATTTATTTGTTTTTAAATATTACATCTTAATGTAATTCTTTAAAGCTTATTTCTTGTCATTTTTCTCTTTAATTTGCTTATTTTGCAGAGAAAGAGAGCAGGAGTGGAGGGATTGATAGGAAATTGGAACCCCAACAGAGTGGCTCAGGAAGTCCAAGAAGGTGACGCAGATTGAACTGGATGAACCCCGGCAATTATCAAGGAGAGAGAGGTTCGTGATTACTGGCTCTGTCCCTGTCATCAAATAAGGCTTTTACATATCGTTCACAAATGCATATTTCCAGACCTGTATACAATGTTCAGAATTTCTGCAGAGTTTTTAATTAAAGCATCAAGCCATCATATCATATTGAGTGTTTTATTTTCTCATAAACAGAGAAGAGATTGAGAAGCAGAAAGCGAAGGAGCGGTACATGAAGATGCACCTGGCCGGGAAGACGGACCAGGCCAAAGCAGACCTCGCCCGCCTCGCCATAATCAGGAAACAAAGAGAGGAGGCAGCAAAAAAGAAAGAAGAAGAGAAAAAAGGTAAGGCGCCGAAGCTGGGGATGCACTTTTAAACTGGCAAAGGCATTCAGCAGTGACTGAACTGCAGGAGGTTAATATGGACTTTCAGTAAGGCAGAGAAGGATGACGAAGAAATCTGATGTTTACCTAAAGGATAATTAAGTCAAAGAATAAAAACTGTTAACTGTACTTTTAGAATAGGACAGATACTGAATGGACGGGCTGTGGTCATTTGTAGTTTGTAGATGGTCAGGGATTTCCTGTCTGTAAATAATATAAAAGAACCAAACAGAACCAAAGCATATAAGTTAAATCAAGCAAACTTTATCTATAACCTCTGTTTAAATGACCAGAGTTGTTGCTAGTGGTTATCCCGGTTCCCCAAATCTAGCCGGAATAGAAGCTTAAATATAAATGGACCTACCACACCTTGTAAAATTATTTTTACGCCTTAACTTTTTCACACTGTGTGTTGTTACAACCCCAGACCTTAATGTGCTTTATGTGACAAAACCAGTTCAGAGCATAAAATGCATTGAAGTTTCTGGTTGTAAAGTGACAAAAATGTGGAAAGCTTCAAGGCGTATGAATCAGGTGCACCGATTGCAGTTTTCTGGCCGATCCTGACCTACCGATTCTGATTTTGGCCGATACTGATGTTTTTTTTGTTGTTTTTTGTTTTAGAACCGATACTGTCAGGTGTTAAGAGGTCACAATACACCTTCAAAGTTTCGATTTTGTTTTATTGGAAAACATTAAACTATACTCGTGAAACAATACACACTTGTTTTTGCTGCACGTGAGGTAGTGCTTTTAAATATAAATAAAAAGTTTAGAGCATTGCTATCCAGACTTGTAAATGAACTAAACTAGCGGGACAGTGGCTGATTTTCAGACCCGTTTCACATGTAAGTATCGGCCAATAGCCGATCACCCAAAATTAAGGAGCTGATTGATCAGTGTACCCCAAGTAAGAATACTTTCCCATGATCCAAGAGAGGATGTGAACTTCATTTTATTACAGTTACTATTCATGCATTTGATTTGGAGCTGATTTTTACCATTGCAACATTATTGTTTGCTCCACCTGCTGGTGTTTTTTTTTTTTTTTTTTTTTTTTTTTTTTTTTTTTTTGTGCATTTGAAGCAACGTCTAAAGCCTCTAACAAGCATGTTACCTTATTAGCCTTTTCTCCAGATCTCAAAAAGCTGCAGCATTTCTACACTGCCGCTGTGTCCACGTGCTGACGTCCAGCGTGCTGATCTGATTGTCTGTCTACCCTTTTCTCCCACAGCGAAAGAAGCAGCGGCGGCGGCGGCGGCAGCAGCCAGAGGAGTAAACTCCCTCTCTCTGAAATGATGCAGAGTCTTTATCAGAGGTTTTTTTTTTTTTTTTTTTTTTTTCACTCATTCATGGACTGGCGCAATATACATTTGACTATTTTTAACGGAAGATCATTGAAGAGTGTTTGACGTCACTGTCACTATGAACAGTTGGAAAATGATTGAGGAGGCAGGCGCGGAGAGGGGGTTGTGTATATTTGGCATGGAGTGATGGTTTTGAGTCCCTCCTGGAGATGACGCTACAAACGAGAATACATTGATCTTCACGTACACGGAATGAACCCCTCAATGTTAATCACAGTATACTTATCATTGTAAAGTTCCAACTTTGCTAAGTGAACTTTGCCACTATGTCTTCTTTTTTTGATCTCACATTGTATATAACTGACGCATTAAAACAAATTTAAGACTAATTATATGAAAGCAGTAAAATGTGTCTATTTGTTATTTGCTTGAGTTTATGAGAGAACCCTGTGTTGCTCTCATGCAGATGTATTGCATGCTGTTTCCAGCTTCAGCGGACAGACTCTGTCTGGAATCAGACTTGATCTGGGTTAAAGCTGGTTTTCTTAACCTGAGGTGCAGGAGTCCGTGCCGGATCTCCTGATAGGAAAATAGGATGAGTCAGTATTGCAGATGTTTACTTTAGAACGTTATAATCTATGAAAGATTGCATATAAAAACCCATATGCTCAGTTCTGTTTAAAAACTATTAATTTGATTAAAGTGTCCCTTATCTATGGGAACACTGGGGTATATTTTTGGGTAAAATGTAATGACTCAGCATTTCTCAGCTCTTTGAAAAAACCTGGTGAGGAAATCAGCTGGCATTTCATTACACACGCTGATGGCAGAACAGCAAAAGGAGCTCTGTCACCACTTCGGCACAGATATATACAGGTGCATCACTGTGTATCTTAGAAAATCATTGGAAAGGTTATTTATTTTTGGGGTGCTGGGTGGCTCAGCTGGTAGAGCGCGCACCATATGCAAAGGCTGTAGTCCTCGACGCAGTTGTCCTGGGTTTGATTCCTGCTCTCGGGCCATTTGCTGCATGTCTTCCCCTTCTCTCTCCCCTGTATTTCCTGTCTAATCACTCTTCAGTAAAGGCCACTAGTTCCATAGATAGATACTTTAAAAAGAAAAGGTTCTTTATTTTTGTAATTGAATTCAAAAAGTATACCTTTTATTTTCAAAATAATGCCAATTGTCCTTTCATCTGAAGATAGGACTAATGTACAACAGTCCTGTCTTTTTCTCCCTGGTCCAGTGAAGATGCTTCTATTGTCTCTGGTTCAGTAGTAGCTTAAAATGAGTAATGCCACAGTTTTAGCCCATATCCTTGATGTATCTGTGTGCTCCCTCTTGAAGCTCTGACTCCAGTTCAGTTCACACCTTGCGAATCTCCCCTGAAACTCTTACACAGGTTTTCCTTCACAATGCTCTCCATCGTACATTCCACAGTTTTCCCTGTTTCTCATTTCTACCACACTTTTTCCTTCCACTCAATTTTCCATTAAAATCCTTTGACACAGCTCTTTCTGAACAGTCAGCTTCTTCAGCAGTGACCTTTTGTGTCTGCTGGACAGCTGCCATGTCGGCAGTTTTCTCCATTACTGCGTGGCCGATAACATAACTATTTCTATGTTAAAAATCTTTTTTATTGGTCTTTCACTCTGTGTGTAATGAATCTATATGAGCTACACTTTTTAAATTGAATTTCTGAAATAGATTAACTCACTTAAGTAAATGTTTCTTTAAGCAAATTTCTTTTGCTTTTTACCTAAACATTTTTTGCAGTTTCTGAATTGGACATTTTTATTATTTAGCTTTATTCCATATAGTCTGTCTTGTATATGAAATGATTTAGATTTTATCTTCAAAACTAGATTGTATGATCTATGTTTAACATGATTAAAACATTTTTCTGATATACACATTCAGAAGGAAGATTACCACCAAAATGATGCTCCCTCTTGTGTTTCGAAGTTTAAAGCTTCAAACCAGACTTTTCTGTTAAATCAGCCAAATTCACTTTACATATAGTTTACCCATTGAATGACAGTTTTTACATTTGTTTTTCTATATTGTTGTGGTCTGTTATGTAAACACAAAAATTTAGAGATCTAGGAGACATCGCCTTATGTGCATGAAATTTCTCTAACAGGAGCATTAGATTAATTATGAAGCTCAGAATTTTATCACTACATTCAAACTTGACTATAACATCCTTAGGCCTGATTTGGATAGTGTGTTTAGCTTTATCCTTGACAAATTTCTACATGTCCCTCCAAAACCCAGAAAAAGAGGTTAATTGCAAAATAAATCTATTATAGTCTCAAACTCATCTTGACAAAATGAACAATTTTCATCCAGATCCTTAAACATTGATAGTTTTTTTGTTACAAGGGTAAATATTGTGCAAAATTTTGAAATTCTGTGTGAGCTGATGGTGGCAGTAATGTCCAGTGCGTCGTTGCGTAAGCTGAAAAGAAGAGAAGAACGTGATCTGATTGGCTCAAAGTTTCGCGGACTTTGCTCTCCGTTTAGAGGCTGTCTTTTGTACCAGAGCTGTAAAAACTGATCTCAGTTCAGCTCTGGTGCTGGTAGCGGCGGGAACCTCTGTCATCATCATCATCATCATCATCATCTGGTGAGTATTTAAAAACAAAAAAACAAAAACAAGTTTCACTACAGCTTCTGTGCATCTGTGCTCAGATGCACAGGGATAGTAATAAAGTTTAGATGATAATGTTTCTCCTGATGTTTAGTAGCTGCTGCTGACATATGGCTCTTAGCAGTTAGCTGCTAGAGTCATCCTGTCAAAACAAGTGAGACGAATATTTTTGGTTTTAACTGCATTTTTTAATCGTGCTGAGTGTATATTTTACTCAGTGCGTTTCATTTGGTTTTGCGGGCACTTTTCTTGGTCACATCGGGTTGTTATAATAGCGCCTTGCGCTCTGCTCGGCTCGCTGTTCAGCAGGTGTAATACATGGCCGACTGTCATGTGCAAAGACTTCAGTTTTAGACGGGCCAAGAATCCATATGCATGACTGGTAGCTTTAAGGAGCAAGGATCGTGTTTAGGGTTGCTTCACTGATCGTGTTTTGAAAGATTTTGCAGGACTCTGCAATGTGTAACAGTTCAAAGGTTAACTGATGAGCCCCAGGGGTTGACACAATGTTGCTGACGGAGAGGATCTGGTGCTCCATTTATGCTACACTCTCTCTGTCTGCAGCTTTGTGTTGCAGTGCTCGTGCTTTACACTTCCGTGCATAATATACTTTAGCTGGATTCTATGAGATAGACCAACAAAAAGAAGTGAATAATTACAAGATAGTTATAAGTCTATTTCAGGATTTCCGGAAAAATGTGATGTGCATTTGTGCATATCCAGCCCCATTTAATATGATGCCCCTAAATAAAATCCAGCCCAACCTTGGTAGCTGAAGTCCACCTGTTTGTAATGTAGTGTCGATATGACAACAGCTCTTCTGTGAATGCCTCAGAGGTTTGAGCATGAGCACACAAACATCATCATACAGAGGAAAGGAAAAACACCAGAAAGGTCAGTGATAAAGCTGTGGAAACGTTTACAGCAGTGTTAGATCATAAAATAATATCCCAACCTTTTAAACATCTCTCAGATCTCTCAGATTATCATCATTTGGAAGCAGAGAAGCCAGGTAAGGAGAGCAATATGGTAGCTCTGTAGAGAGCTGCAGATCTGTATGGAAGTGAGGCATCCCCACAGTGTATATATGGTGATGGCAGTATTATACTGTGGGGATGCTTTTCGCTAAATACAGGGCAAGCGTAGAAGGAATTCTGTTAGAGACTGCAAATGACTTGAGATTGGGGTGGAGGTTCACTTTCCAGCAGGACGATGACCCTAAGCATCCAGAGATGCAGTGGAATGGTTTAAATGAAAGCATAATCATGCGTTAGAATGGCCTAGTCAAAGTCCAGATCTAAATCCAACTGAGAATCTGCTGCAAAACCTAAATATTGATACTCACAGATGCCTCACCATCCAATCTGACTGAGCTTGAGCTATGGATAGCACACTTGTAATATAAAAAAGAAAAAACAAATTTTAATCATGCTTTGCTTTGCATTGGTTTATCACATAGAATCCCACTAAAACTTTTGCAAGGCAGGAACTGACTGCTCATAACCCTCACTTTTATTATCTGTGATCCAAACAATGGTTGTATCCGCTTTTATGGATTCTTTTATGTGTTTTATCTGTGTCTGCGATTCTTATCTCTTCTTTTAGATTTTCACGCTGTAACAGCGGAAAAAACAGCCATGTCTCTAACGAACGGCCACAGCGTGGGCAAAGAAACATGGGACTCGCACAACAAGATGATGCTGCAACCTCTGTCTGTCAGCGACTCAGAGGTGAGCCTGCAGGGGATTTCTGACTTCATGCGAATACTTATAAAGTATTGTTGCAGTTCATGCAGCAGATATGTTGTTACAGTTTTCTGGTGCTTGTGTTTCAGGTGTTCTCCATCATAAAGAAGGAGAAGCACAGGCAGACGTACGGTCTGGAGCTGATCGCTTCAGAGAACTTTGCCAGCAGAGCTGTTCTCGAAGCTCTCGGTTCCTGCATGAACAACAAGTACTCTGAGGGGTATCCTGGACAGAGGTGCTAAGCCTAATCCAGTTAGGAACATCGTTTATGAAATGCTGTTATTAATGGTGCTTATGAGCGTGATTCATCACTTCAGGTACTATGGTGGTACTGAACATATCGATGAGCTGGAAAGACTTTGCCAGAAGAGGGCGCTGGAGGTGTTTGGTCTGGACTCTGAGAAATGGGGAATCAATGCACAGCCATACTCAGGTATTACACCTGCACCTAAAGAGATGTGGACAGTATGTGCAAAGCTTATAAAAAGTGTTCACCCCCCTTGGAGGATGTTTTACCCTTTGTATTGCATTTACAACTCAATCATTATCAACAAAATTTGGCTTTTCTGACAAGAAAAATTACAAAAGAACCTTTTAATGTCAAAGTGAAAACTAAAAATAATGACAATTAAATAAAAATCTTTAACATGAAATAAGTTATTGCATAAATATTTTGTAAATTCTTTTTTGTCAAAAAAGCCTAATTTTGTTGACCATGATTCATTTTTAAAAGAAATAAAAAAGGTGAAACATCCAGGGGTGTGAATACTTTTTAATAGGCACTGTATGGGCCATCTAACCCCTGATTTATTTTCTTCATTTCTACAATATCACCAGAACTTATGTCTATAAATATACATAAAACAGCATGTTCACTGTGACTCCAGCCGATAGCTGAAGAATGTATCAGGAGAGTATCAATAAAAAGTTCATTTATTTCAGTAATTCAGTTCAGAAAGGGAAACTCGTAGATTCATTATACATAGAATGATATATTTTAGGTGTTCACTTCTGTTGCTTTTGATCGTTATGATTTACAGAAAACCTAAAATTCTGTTTCTCAGAAAGTTATATTGAATAAGACCAATAAATAAAGTATTTTTTACGCAGAAATGTCAGTCTACTGAAAGGAGACTGACATGAGAAGGAGCCCAAACCATGTTGCACATGGTTTGAATTACTGCATCAATGCAGAGTAGCATGGAGGTGATCAGTTTTGCTGGAGTGTTCAGGAAGCTCAGGTTGGTTCGAGAGGGGTCCTCTCATCTTCCTCTTGACAATAATCCATAGATTCCTCTTTAGATTTAGGTCAGCTTCCTCTGAAGCACACCTTGGACCACTAAGCAACAGATAAGTCTCTTTCATCCTTAGCCCAGGTGGAGAAGCTTAACCCAGAAAATGTCTCAGTAGTGGTCCATGTCCTGGATAGATCTGTGTGTGTGGTGGCCCTTAAAGCACTGACTTCACTTGTAAATCTGTCCCAAACACTTACATTGGCTTTTCTTCTCAATTATTTCAAAGCTGGCTTTGTTTCAGTTGCTTGAGCACCATTTTCAGCTACAGCATTTCCTTCCACTTAACTTTCCATTATTTTCTTAGGTATAGCACTCTGTGAACAGCCAGCTTCTTTTACAATGAACTTTTGTGTGTTACTGTCTTGTGGAGGTGTTGATGAAGTAAATCCCATGATTACCTAGGCCCTAACTTGGAGATAAGTTACACCCAATATGTAGTGAATCTGTATAATATTTTGCTTTCAAAATTGAATTACTGAAATCTGCTTTTTACTGATATTCATAGGTATTTAGATTTACTTATTAGATGTAATGAGAATGATTATAACTGTAAAATCATGCATGATATGATGTGGAACGCTCCCTAAAGATGGCCTCTGCATAAAGTTTGTTTAGCTTCTTGTTCTTATCTTCACAGTGCTTCTGTCTCTCTCCATAAGGTTCCCCAGCCAACTTTGCAGTTTACACAGCTGTCGTGGAGCCACATGGCCGGATCATGGGCCTGGACCTTCCCGATGGTGGCCACCTTACTCACGGCTTCATGACTGAGAAGAAGAAAATCTCAGCAACTTCCATCTTCTTTGAATCCATGCCATATAAGGTAAGTTTTTTTTTTTTCAGCATGTGTTTAGTTAGATATCTGGGACAAGTTTCCTAAAGTAACGAGCGATTGTGTGTTTAGTTAGTGGGATGGGATGAGATCAATCCTAGGGATTGAAAAGGCATTATCTGTCATAAACTTGGAAAATACTTATTTTAAACAGTTGTTTAGTGACATATTGGCTTTATTGTGTGGATATGTAAATATTAATTTTCTGCCCACTTGGACTTATTGTATGCAGTTTTATAAATTAGGATCAGAAAAAACTGAATATAGGTTGTATTGGTTAATGTTTAACTCTTAATATATGTGGAGTTACTCCTATGTGGTGTGTGTAATTTAAGGAATGTATATTTCTTAGCTTATGTGGTTTGCTGTGGTTGTTTTCAGGTGAACCCAGAAACTGGCTACATCGATTATGACAGACTGCAGGAAAACGCCCGGCTATTCCACCCGAAGCTCATCATTGCAGGTTCTTCAATGAGCGCAAAAATGCAGACTGTCCTCTGTAAATTTAGCATATAAAAAAAAAAAAAAACATTTCTTTTTGTCCTATCTCCTTATTTTAGGAACAAGCTGCTATTCCCGTAATCTTGACTACGCCCGCTTGAAGCAGATTGCCAATGAGAACGGTGCTTATCTGATGGGGGACATGGCTCACATCAGTGGGCTGGTGGCTGCTGGTGTTGTGCCCTCACCCTTTGATCATTGTGACATCGTTACAACAACTACTCACAAAACTCTCCGCGGCTGCCGCGCCGGACTTATCTTTTATCGGAAAGGTAGACTTTTTCGTAAAGCACACATGCCTTCTGTATTTTCCTGTTCTGCCTCTGTGTCTACATTCATACCTGTCCATTTTAAATGTTTCTCTAATGAACTCCTCCATCCCTCCCTCCACCAGGAGTACGAAGTGTGGACGCCAAAGGTAAGGAGACGCAGTACAACTTGGAGTCTTTGATCAACCAGGCTGTGTTTCCAGGGCTGCAGGGGGGACCTCACAACCATGCTATTGCAGGTACAGTTATTTTTATTATTATGCCCAGTATTCATACCCTTGGAACTTTTTCTCACTTTTTTTGCACATTACAGCCACCAAGACTAGGTAGGGCATACTTATGAAGTGAAAAAAAATTATCTGGTTTTAAAAACAACTACAAATCTGAAAAGTGTGGAATGCATACGTATTTAGCCTCTCTTACTCTATTTACTATTTACTCCTGTTACTAATGTTTTTCTGTAGTGTTGCGATCTAGCCTGCAGAAGCGAAGACACATTTTCTTTAGCTTGTCTGCTGTGATGTACAAACACCTAAAACTCTGCTTATTCTAAGCCTTTTTGTGTCAAATACCCCAGAAGTTGCATAAGTTCAAATCTGAATTGGGGCATGAATATCGGATAAGGACTACCCCTGGCCATGAAGGCCACAGGAGACAGGTCAGGGAGAAGTTTGAAGCACGCTTAGGTTAATATCACAAGCTTTGAACATCATAAATCCATCAAAACCAGAGAGTTTGCCCGCATAAGGGGAGCATTAATCTGAGCAGCAGCCGAGAGGCACATGGTAAGTCTGGAGGAGCTGCAGAGATCCACAGCTCGGGTGGAGGACATTGTTCACAGAGCAACAGATTAACTTGCAATTTGCAAATCTCTCATTTAATGGTGATGTAATGGTAAAGAAAGAAAAATGTCAGCAAAGTCTGAACATCATCACCATTTTCAGGAGTAGGATCACATCTAAATATTATTCTTGTATCAGAAAGCCCCAACTTAAATGCAAAAGGCCTGCTGTGTGGCAGAGAACTCAGGTTGCAAATCATCCTGAGCACCACCTCTATGGAGAAATGCAGTGTAACTGTCATGCTGTGGAGATGCTTTTTTTTTTTTTTTTCCCAGCAGAGACAGGAAAACTGGTAAACTGTTTGGAGGCTGGTAAAGACGAGGGTGGAGGTTAATCATCTCGCAGGTCAACAGGCCTAAACATACAGCCAGAGCTAAAGCTTGAAAATCTGATGGAAACATACCCCAAGAAGACATTTCTGTTGTAATTAGAGTGAGGTGGTTCCACCAAGTACTGACTCAGAGGGACTGAATCATGTGAGCGGCACACTTTTCAGACTTTAATTTTTAAAAACTGAAACCCTTTTTCCACCCACTGCAGTGTTTTGATGGGACTTTATGTGAAAGACCAACACAACGTTGGGCAGAATTGCAAAGTTTGTGGTTACGTGTGACTAAATGTAAAAAAATAAATGTTCAAGGCATACTATAGGTATACTTTTGCAAGGAACAGTATTGATTTATGTTGGAATCAGCGTCACTGAGGTAATGTCCATCACTGGCAGGTGTTGCTGTGGCTCTCAAACAAGCCATGACACCAGAGTTTAAAGCTTACCAGCTACAGGTTCTTGCTAACTGCAAAGCTCTGTCCAGTGCCCTTATGGACCTCGGCTACAAGATTGTCACTGGTAGGTGTCAAACCCTCGATTTTATTGCAACGTGCTACTGTGGAGGATTAATGTCAGATGTCTTTGATATCCTCTGATCCCATCTGCTGCTTCCTGTGCAGGTGGTTCTGACAACCATCTAATCTTGCTGGACCTTCGCAACAAAGGAACCGACGGAGGACGAGCTGAGAAGGTCTTGGAGGCCTGTGCCATTGCTTGCAATAAGAACACCTGTCCAGGTAAGAGCAAATTGCAGTGCAATTTAAACTGATGAAATAGTTAAAGGAGTAAAATTAATATTCTATTTCCCCAGATCGATTGTTGATTATTTTACCTTGATGTTTTTCACAGGCGATAAGAGTGCTTTGCGTCCTAGTGGTCTGAGGTTTGGCTCTCCGGCTCTGACCTCCAGAGGTATGGTAGAGGAAGACTTCAAGAAAGTGGCACACTTTATTCATAGAGGTAATGTGAACTAAGAGAGGTTTTTTGCATTAATTACCAAGAGACAGAGATGTCTGCCATAAAAAATATTTTACAAATGAAAAGATTTGGGGTGCTTTCTCCTGCAGGTATTGAGCTGACTTTGGAAGTGCAGAGAAGTTTGAACCCCAAGGCCACCCTGAAGGAGTTTGTCCAGGCGTTTGCTCAGGGAGAGAAGTTCCAGCAGCGGGTGGTGGAGATCCGGGCTGAGGTGGAGGCTTTCGCCAGGCAATTCCCCATGCCTGGCCTTCCTGAGCTGTAGAGAGCAGAGGTCCACCCTCCCCTACTTTTCCATTCAGCAGACTTCCTGATGATGTCAATATGTTCCTGCGAATGCAGGCTTTCACTTGGAGCTGATTTTTGGAAACTTATTACATTTTATTTGCTATTGTTACAGAGATTTCC
Source organism: Anableps anableps (assembly GCA_014839685.1). Lineage (NCBI taxonomy): Eukaryota > Metazoa > Chordata > Actinopteri > Cyprinodontiformes > Anablepidae > Anableps > Anableps anableps. Next base: position 8,946,158 of record CM026083.1, read on the forward strand.
TGTTTTCACCAGGAATATGATTGGTTTTCATAGAAACGCATAGATGGTCAGATGCTACACTGAAATTAATGACGTTAATACTGTCATAACGTTCCATTCAATGAAGTTTAACAAACTACTCGATCTTGAAACACAGACTTGGATCCATACATGACCAATCCAGATGTATATGATTCTATACAATTTAATTAATAGGCCAGTAGTGCTGCATTAAGTTAAATTAAAGCTGAATAAAAGTAGTCATTGTGTTTGTCTGTTTTTGTTATTTTATTTTTAATTATCTAGAAGGAGAATGGGTAACATGTAGTAAATCAAACACAGTATTTAAAAATATTTACATTCAAAAGTGGGGAAATTTATGCATTATTTTAAGTACCTGCCCCATCCGTCATAGCTGCTTGGATTTAATTCTCATTTGTCATACAGAGCCATACACAAAAAGTTACTGTCTTTAATACTATATAATGTCAATATTTATTACAAAATAGATGGTAACAATAAATTTGAGTCCTAGAAGTACTGAAGTAATACAGTGCCTTTCAAAGTATGTTTTTTTTACTTCTAAAAATCTAAAAAGTGTGGTGTTCATTTGTATTTAGTTGCCTGTACTTTGATAGCCTTAAATAAAATGCAACAAATTACCTGCAGTCGAGATCTGTTTAGTAAATTGAGTCCACCCATTTGTAATTTAATCTCAATATAAATCCAGCTGTTCTGTGACGGGTCAGAGAGATGTTCAAATCAGAATTAAGATATAAAACAAACACCCCAACAGGAAAATGTAACAAGTGTGGTACAGCTGCAAATCTAAAAACACACAGCCATCCACCTAAACTTAAACTGGCAAGCTAAAGCCCCTGGTTACTCTGGAAGAGCTGCAGAGATCTATAGAATAGCTTGCAAATTTAGCCTTTGTGGAAGGAAGAAAGCCATAAAAAGTCCCGTTTGAAGTTTTTTGCCAGTCATGTAGGTAGCACAACAAATGTAAAGGAAGGTGTTCTGGTCAGATAAGACCAAAATAAAGCTTTACGAGCCTATATGCAAAATCCTTAGTAATCCTTACTAATGGGACAACATGCTGAACATAACATCCCCACTGGGAAGCTTTGCAGTGGACACATTATGCTGTGGGGATGTTTTGCTTCAGCATGGACAGCGAGAAAATACAGAAGAATCCTGGAAGAAAACCTGTGAGATATAAGATTTAAGGTGGGATGGAAGTTCACTTTGCAGCAGGATGGTGCTCGAAAACATGCAGCCAGAGCTAAATAGGCATGTCATGTCAAATCATATTCATATTTTAAATTTTTCATTCAGAGTTTAACAGAAATACTACATAATGGCAAGACTTCAATATTAATGTTCATGGAAGCCTCCATCCATTCAAATGAGCTGTTTAGATGAACGGGCTAAAGTTCAAGTCTCTGAATGTCCATCACTGGTAGTCACATCCCCAAACCAGTGGAGTTTACACTTTTCAGATGTTTTTTGTAAAACCTTTTGAAAACCGTGTATAATTTTGTTCCACTTTTTCACAGTTATGTATTTGTTTTGCTAGTGACACAAAATACCAAGAAAATGCACTAAAGTTTATAGCTGTGACAAAATGTGAAAAAGTACAAGGAGTATGAAGTACTGTGGGCGGGACTACTATAAAGCAATAATTTGCTGCTCCCTGATTGGCTGTGCACTTTTCCTTTCAAATTTAACTCCTGGAAACACCATCAAAATTAACGCTTTTCTCATCTTGTCTTCAGATTATTTAAGATGCATTTATAAACAAGATACAACATTAATTATTCCTGTTGTGCAGAACTCTAAGGTTTCACCCAACCAATGATATTCACCACACCCTGAAGAGCTGAGGAAGTCCCACAACATTACCTAGTTACAGGCCAACCACTCCCATGACACAGGAGGTGCCTGGCACCTGGAAAAGATTTCTGCAATCTGCATTCACATTAAACCAAGAACAGACAGGAAAGAAAGGAGCAGTGTGTTCAAAAAGACACAGGTATTCACGGTCACTTTGTTAGAGCTGGGGATCAGAAAGGCATCATCAGCAGGTAAGAACATTTTTGATAAGAGAATTTATTAAAAATGAACAATACTTTTATAACAAGCATTATTTGTTTATATACTGCTATTTCACAGCAGATGCCATCTCAATGAGTTTCACTTTGGAGCTAAACACACTCGGTTGCACTTTTACATTCAGCAGCTGCTAAATGAAATCTGTGGCCAAGTCCTGTTGTTGGAAAACACAGAGGTTCTTGGAAAGAACCCCTGGAAAAAATGTACTCATAAAAAAACCTTCAAATCAGAACAGAAGAAGAAAACAAATGTTGTTTTGTGTGTCGATTGAACCTAAAAGTCCTGACTTCAATTCAAACATTGAAAGCGACAGGAGTCTCTATCATTTGGTCTGTATTTTTAATAACTTTTGTCCATAAAATAGCTTCTAAAAGCTACTGTTTGTACAAGCAAGTTGAAGTAATAATCAGAGTAAGGAACAAACAGTAGCAGTTTTGATATTTCACAAGCTATTCAAAAACAGTGCTGAAGCTACATTACTAACTTTATCTTTGCTCTTCATTTATTTCTTTATCATGTGCTGCTCATACATGTTACAAGATGTCTGAGTTAGCTGAATAAAACTGATGGTTTGAACAGATAATTTGCAAGTTATTATCTGCCAAGTGGAAGGAAAAACCTGTAAAACAAGACAAGCAGGTGCAAGGCAAAGCATATAATGTTTGGAGAACTATCAAACAACTGTCGATTCAATGATTTAATGACTCAGAGGTGAGAACATAATAAACTACAGAAATAATGATCATTGGAGATCATCATTAACAGCCACTGAAAAGTGTTGCAGAAAAAACAACCCACTTTAGCTTATTCGGCAGTTAAAGTTGCTTATATCTAACGTTAAGCCAACCAAACAGTGAGATGTAATAAATGATCTGGATTACTAAATAATTAACATTTGGATTAACATATTTTTGTGTAGATCCATCTAGTTTTTATGCCCACATTATCAGTGCATGGTCTCAGAGGGGATGTTGCCTATCTCTACTAGTCAATGGGCAAGAGACAGAGGACACCCTGAACCGTGAAACTGCATTCTGTCTACTTCTTTCTCCTTCCATCTTGTCTGCTTCTCCTTACAACAGGTTCGAGATGACATTCTTGCCATAGAAGGCATAACCCAAATCCCCCAAATTAACCAGTCATTTAATCCATTGTTATATGTGATGATTTGAATAAAGTCTGAAACATATATATCAAATAAACAATAAAATATTCTTTTCAACATATCATAAAGATCTCAGTTTATTACCCAATGAAATAATAAAGTTTTGGAATCCAATTAAAATTAAAATCAAATATATGGTAAAATTATACATAAAAATGTGTTTTTAAGGGACTTTTTTGCTTCCTGTGCTCAAGCACATGATGAAATAACCTAAACTGCTGCTGTGCCCAATGAAATAAAACCTGAACATCTGATTGGTTAACCTGCAGCACAACTCAGCTGCACCTTTGGATCTTTTCTGCAGTATATTTTGCCCTGCTGAGTGATTTGGATTTGTAAGGTGGAGAAATAAAATAAATTCATGATTACATGCAGCACATGACTGTGAAGTGAAAATGATTACAGATAAAATTTTTTTTTGAACATTTATTAATTTATTTATTATAAAGATAGATTAATTTATTTGATGCATCCATCTCCAGTTTTATAAAAAGCTAACAGCTGTTAGCAAGGCAGCCTTGTTGTAAGAAGGCTCTGGTTCAAATTCCAGCCAGGGCCTAGCTGTGTAGAGTTTACTGGTTCAAATCAAGCATGAGTGGATTTCTTTTGATATCCTCCAGCAGTCCAAAAACATTACCAGAGATTAATAAATTTGCTCTCAGATGAACCTTTATGCATGAAAGGTTGTTTGTCGAGTTCATCACCGCCACTGTGTACCTTGACTCTCGTCAAATGACCAACCTTAAATTGAAATAAATAGGTATGGCTATTGAATGAATTGATAGGTTGGCCAAAACTACTACTTGAGGCAAGTTCTTTATTCACAAGAATAGAAAAGAAATATCCTTTATTGCCCCACAGTGGGGAAATTCAAAATGTTCTCTTTTGGCTTTTCCCTTAATGTTTTGCCACAGCAAACCATCTGTCTCTGTTGAGTCCCATCCTTTGCATCTTCTTCCCTCACACAAACTAAAATATTCAGGAGAAATATTCAGAATTCAGAATATTCAGGATAATAAGAGACCTTTATTCAAACATCCATTTTCATAAGTTTTTGCTAGTTTCTTTACATTCCTTAGATGTAAGTAAAGTCCTAGAAACTATCGGTCCTCTGGAGACGGGGTTTGCAAAAACGCAACCATTCAAATGAGATCATATTAATTTTTTTTGATGAGGGACAAGGGATGGAAAATGAGATGCCGTACCAAACAAGGGAGGACAACTGGTCACCTAGAAACATCAAGGCAAAACTAGGCTTTGCGTTACATAATCTAATTTAAAGGTTAACTGATGAGGCTTTATGGGCAATAAAAGTTTCCTAAATGGTTGCAAAGGACTATAAAGGAAATACATGATCTATACTACTGGATCAATCTAAAAGCAGCATTTACTGACAACAGATAGGATCTAACATGCACACAATGACTTGAACTAGTTTTCACTGATTTCTTTAGACGACTCAGGAGGCGGTTTAACAAAAGTATTTGTGTCTGTAAGATTTTCATGTTTTTCTTTGATTAAAGAGATAAAAATTTACTTATTGTTTAGATTTCTACCCTTTGTGAGCAGAAAAGCAGCAACTATGTCCCAATCAAATGGCTATTCTGTGAGTAAAGAAGGGTGGGAGTCACACAAGAAAATGATGGTGGAGCCTCTGGCGATGAGCGACTCAGAGGTTTGTCTTCACAACGTTTAGAGTGGACGGTCTATTTCTTTATAATTAAGATACATATTGCTGCAGATTATTTGGAAAATGATCATAATAATCTCTAAGTCGCACAGTCTTTGTGTTTTAGGTGTTTTCTATCATAAAAAAGGAGAAGCACAAGCAGATACATGGTCTGGAGCTGATGGCATCTGAGAACTTCACCAGCAGAGCTGTTCTTGAGACTATTGGCTCCTGTTTGACCAACAAGTTCTCTAAAGGGTTTCCTGGTCAGAGGTACAGTTCCTTTTCATGTTATTAGAGGCTTGACTGTACCTTATAGAAGATGCAATTTTATCATGCATAAAGTGCAATAAATATAATTGTATTGCATCTGTTTAGCTACTACTACAATGGTTTGGAGTATGATGATGAACTGGAGACACTTTGTCAGAGGAGGGCACTGGAGGCCTTCGGTTTGGACTCTGAGAAATGGGGAGTGAACGTGCGACCATACTCAGGTATGAAATCCTGATCGACTTGCCTCTCTCATATTTGTTATACTATCTTTACATGTGTCTGTGTTTCTTCGTAAGGTTCCTCTGCTAACTTTACGGTCTACACTGCTGTTGTGGAACCACATGGTAGGATCATGGGCCTGGACATTCCTGATGGGGGGCACTTATCACACGGCCTCATGATTGATGAGAAGAAAGTCTCAGCAACATCCATCTTTTTTGAAACTATGCCATACAAGGTTTGAGTTCAGACGTACATTTTTTAACAGATGGACATTTAGATACCCTGGATAAAGTTTCTTAAAGATATTATCAGTTGTGGGGCACATACTTGGATGGAGTACAAGCTGAAGCAGGGCTACAAATGTCATAAGTGGGCTTCAATACTCTAAGCATGTCTTCCTCAGATTCCAATGTTGCTCCTTAAAAGCTTTGACCAGAAACATTCCAAAATATAATCAATCCAACCCTGACACCAATTACTAATTAATAATCACTAATTATGTAACCACAGTCCCAAAAGAGACCCAATTCTCAATGCATTTCATTGTGTTCGTAACAAATAAATGGTCTTCTGGTGGGAGAAGCAATAGGACTTTAAAGGGAGGTTTAGATTCCCAGAAGGGATCAAGAGAGGGATGGAGCTTTGACAAAACAATAGATACACAAATAATCTTACTGGTGTGTTACTGAAAATACAAAGTGCTCCAGTCAATGCCAGTATCAGTAGTATAGTCATATGTGCACTGAGGACAAAGCAGTCTGGAGAAATGATGTCTGAGACCAATAGCATGAAACCCTAACCAGCTGGCATCATACCCAGGGATTTAAAAGTTTCCTGTGTTGAGCTCAAGCTCAAGCTCCAAAATCTCATTAAAAAAGTTACAATTTTGACAGCATTTGGGTAGAGATTATAATTTTTGCAGCTCAACAAACATTCTCACTGTGATCTCTTTTCTCTGAAATCTGTCACCTGAAAACTTTATATTAGAAAACTATGCAGGTATTGAGTTAAAGACTCCTACAGTGAGTTGAAACATCGGAGTCTGTGTTTTACTCATGAAGGCTTAGCTGTACAATGATGAAGTTGTCTTTTGAGAATGCCGTCTGTCACTTTATTCAGATGGCATTAGTTAGTCTACAGTTCTCACGTCATTTGGCCCTAAAAGGTTACTTGAAGCTTATGCAAAATATCTGGCAGCTGGGAAAAGTTTAAACATTGACATACATCTAGACAGCAGACGCAGTCAGACACTCATTCGTTTAGCTCAGACACAGAGAAAAATGACAACAGGCTGCTAATTTTGAAGGTAAAACATTGCAACGACAAACTTTGGAGATATTAGTAACAATCTGTCAATGGAGGCATTAGTTTTGTCCAGACAGAGGGCAAATATAAACTAATTACCACAGCTATCTGTTGCAGATGAATATGCTTTGAAAAATAGGAGAAAAGATTATTATACTTTTGATGTTCAGATTTGTGGGGTTTCTAGAACTAAAATAAGACAAAAACAAAACACACACACACACACACACACACACACACACACACACACACACACACACACAAAATTTGACCAAGTTTCTTTATAGCTTTAACTTGACCCCTGATCATCAATTATTTTTGGATGTGTTTATAAAAATAACAATATGTCAATCAGTAACAATCTGTTCTTATGCCATTACATTTGTTTGAAGAATTCCCAGGTTAATATTCCCAGTGGACATATAGTTATGTGGTTATTGATTTTCTCTAAAATGAGTAATGATCCAATTTGCAAATAAAAGGCAGATGATTTATGTTTTTCAAGCTGGGGGTTTGCTGCAATTGTTCCTAGGTGAATCCAGAAACTGGCTACATTGATTATGATAAACTGCAAGAAAATGCACGCCTGTTCCACCCCAAGCTCATCATTGCTGGTACTTTATTGCGTGCAGACATATGCAGAGTTTACACCCTTTGTTTTGCTAGTACATCAAATTAACTACTTAACTTTTTTTTTGTTTCACCTTTTGAGGAACAACATGCTATTCACGTAACCTTGACTACGCCCGATTGAAGCGGATCGCTAACGAGAATGGTGCATATCTGATGGGGGACATGGCACATATTGGTGGATTGGTGGCTGCTGGTGTGGTGCCCTCACCCTTTGAACATTGTGACATTGTTACAACAACAACTCACAAAAGTTTGCGAGGTTGCCGTGGTGGTCTTATCTTTTATCGGAAAGGTAGGAAAGAACCCCAACACTTTTCTAGAATATATAGTATATGATGCACTTTTAATATTTCCATGGTACCTCTGTTCATTTTTAAAGTTTTTTTTTCTGTTTCTCTGATGGACTCTCCCTTTTCTCCACAAGGAGTACGGAGTGTGGACACCAATGGTAAGGAGACTCTGTACAACTTGGAGTTTTTGATCAACCAGGCTGTGTTTCCAGGGCTACAGGGGGGGCCACACAACAATACTATTGCAGGTACAATTATTATTATCATTTGGCTTTCATCTTGAGATCTTTTGATTTACAGCAGCAGCAGCATCACTGAGGTAATGTCCTTCACTGGCAGGTGTTGCTGTGGCTCTCAAACAAGCCATGTCACCAGAGTTTAAAGCTTACCAGCTACAGGTTCTTGCTAACTGCAAAGCTCTGTCCAGTGCCCTTATGGACCTCGGCTACAGGATTGCCACTGGTAGGTGTCACACACATATTAGGCTAATTAAAAATATCCAGACAGAAATTATTTTTACAAAAATGGGAAATGTTTCAGATCAGGGGTATCCATGTCCAGTCCTTGAAAGCTACCATCCTGCAACCTTTAGATGCACCTCTTCTCTATCACACCTTCATGGAATAGCTGAATTCCTTCATCAGCATGTCGTTCAGCTCTACAGGTGCTTGATAACGAGTCATTCATTTGATTCAGTTCTGTCAAAGAACGAATGCATCTAAAAGTTACAGAATAGTAGTGCTGCAAGGACTGGAGTTTGGCACTCCTGGTTATGACAACCCATTTTCTATTATTGTGAGTAATTAAAGTAAAGGGAGTTTGTAGCAGTGTCTGCTAGATCTTTTTCTACTCTTTGTTGCATCCTGTGCAGGTGGTTCTGACAACCATCTAATCCTGATGGACTTGCGCAATAAAGGAACTGATGGAGGACGAGCTGAGAAGGTCTTGCAAGCCTGTGCTATTTCTTGCAACAAGAACACCTGTCTAGGTATTCTGTAGATGACTATACAATATACTATGATTAACATGGGCAGTAGTAAGACTAAGAGCAACCTCCACAACCATCTGTTCATTGTCTACACACACACACACACACACACACACACTCATACCCAAGGGCAGTTTGGAGAGACTAATTAACTTATTACAGTGACCAGTTTGGAGGTTTTTTTTTTTTTTTTTTGGTCAGTTATATTTTATTTAACCTTTATGATGATCTGAGAGCTGGCTAGTCTCCTGGCATGTTGGCTTGTATCCCCCTCCTCTATTTGTGGCTTGCAGTTATGTAGCTATAGTATCCAAAGATGTCCAGGTGAAGTAGCGTATGCTAGATTATTGGTTCGTATAATGATTCCAGGATAATACTGCTTTAATGTCCTTGGAAAGGGCATTTTCTAATTTAGCCATGGCAAAGGGTGTTTGCCATAGATTGATCCTGTACAAAGATACTCTGGAGAGAATCTGGTGTATAGTAAGAGTGTGTGAGAGGGTAGTAGGCAAAGCCATAACCAATAGGTTGGACTACTGTGCAGAGGTAACAGAAAAATCAGACATTGTCTTATTTTGCTTATGCAGTGAGCTTTTTCATAAAGTTTACAAACATTAATTTGTTCAGACCAATTTAAAGATAACATTTTTTAAAAATTGTTTTTTTGTTTGTTTGTTTTTGTTTGCATTAAAAAATATATCATTTTTTAAGGTGTAAAGAGTGCTTTGCTTCCAAGTGGTCTGAGGTTTGGCTCTCCGGCTCTGACCTCCAGAGGTATGGTAGAGGAAGACTTCGAAAAAGTGGCACACTTTATTCATAAAGGTAAGCATCAGGAGTTACAAGGAGACGTCCACCACAACAAATATTATTTAAGTAAAAGATTTGGGGTGCTTTCTCCTGCAGGTATTGAGCTGACTTTGGAAGTGCAGAGAAGTTTGGACCCCAAGGCCACCCTGAAGGAGTTTGTCCAGGCGTTTGCTCAGGGAGAGAAGTTCCAGCAGCGGGTGGTGGAGATCCGGGCTGAGGTGGAGGCTTTCGCCAGGCAGTTCCCCATGCCTGGCCTTCCTGAGCTGTAGAGAGCAGAGGTCCACCCTCCCCTACTTTTCCATTCAGCAGACTTCCTGATGACGTCAATATGTTCCTGCGAATGCAGGCTTTCACTTGGAGCTGATTTTTGGAAACTTATTACATTTTATTTGTTATTGTTACAGAGATTTCCTGTTTTCACCAGGAATGTGATTGGTTTTCATAGAAACTCATAGATGGTCAGATGCTACACTGAAATTAATGACGTTAATACTGTCATAACGTTCCATTCAGTGGAGCCATCCACCTAAACTTGAACTGGCAAGCCAAAGCCTATGGTTACTCTGGAGGAGCTGCAGAGATCTATGGAATAACTTGGATGTGACCGTGGGGGAATCCAGAACCAAACTGGGAGATGGTTGTTTTTCCCCTTCACCATTTCTCATCTTTATATTTTGTTTTGTACCAGTTTCATTTTATGACTGATTTTTTTTGTTCAGGTACAAAAAGCATCTGTCTAGTATGGGTTGTTTTGTAACAACCCTGCATCAATTCATAATCACCAGGGTGTCATTTTTTTCTTCTTTACTAGTTATTTAAATTACATTTTTAATAATCCATTCTAGTCTACAGTAGGGCAACTGGGTAACATGACTGTACTACATAATGCTTACCGCAAGGAGGTCAGTGGGATTTATTTTGGATTCTCTCATAATTAATAACAGTCGACTTGCTCAAACAGGGATCTGAACCATAATTATTGGAACGGGGTTCAATACAAAATCTTCTGTGCTGATATTTATTTATTTTGTATAGAAACTTTTTTGTCACCACGGTGTTTGACACTGGAACTGACTATATAAATGGTCCAACTGAAGAAATCACTGTAATATTATTGCATGTCACTTCTGATGAATTGTTTTCACAGTTATGAAGCGCTGACAAGCTACACTCTTAACCCAGATGTTAATTATAATTAAACTTTTTAGTAATCATTACTTATTCTTTTATGTTTGGTAAAAATTATGTCCCATTGCTAAAAAAAATTAGCAATGAGACATAATACATAAAATTCTTTTATGTTTGGGAAAAATGGTATCCCATTGCTAAATAAAATTAGTTGATTGTACTTTTCTACTAAAATATAGAGTGTAAAAATCTTGTTAAGTAGACATAACTAAGGATATTGTGTTTCTGAAGTGAAGGGGTGGGGCCTATTAGCAGTGCAGCAAATTACATTTATGCTATACCCAGATTGTCAACAGCTGTTGACAATCTTGAATCCTTTTTATACTCAGCAGCCATGGGATCAATTTGGTTTAGTCCTGCTCATTAGCAATGGTTAAATAACTTAAGGGTGTATATTTCTCTCAATGTTTTTCTTTTCTGTATAGTAAGTGTTACATTCAACAAAATTTGAAGATCAAAATAATTAAATGGAAGAATATCATTAATACTTTAGTTATTAGCTTAATATGACTACATATGTTTAGCATAAAATTATAATTTCATACAAGTAGAAATTTGTGAACTAATCAGTTTTAGTAAAGACTGCTAAATGTGTTTGCTACATTGTACTGCAGCTTTAAGTTAACTAAACCTGTTTAGTTTTATCATTGTGTAAAAACTAGAATGGTTTAAGGCAACGGGTTTCCACACAAATTTCTAGTAAAGTCAACTAATTCAGGTTAAGAGTGTACTTCAGGGAATCATGCAATGTAATAATTAAATAACCATTTTGGATGTAAATAATACAAAAAAATTTAACAAATAAACCAATATTGCTGCAATATTTCAATAAAAAAATGAAACAAACAAGAGTTAAAGTTTTTTTTATATAAAAACTGCATGTGGCAACAGTTAAATCTAGGGAAATATGAACTGTTATGAAAAAAAAAGACGACTTCTTTTAACTTCAAGTCAGAAGTCATTAGGAAAATTATGCAAAATTTGCAATGTAAGTACATTTCAGTCTGAACCACATTGTTTAACACCAGTTTAAAATTTTGATCTTGACTCACATATTTCATTGTGACAATTTACTTCCAGAGGTTTCAGTTGTTATCTGATCTCAGTGGGGAAAAAACTGTACTAACAGCCCTTAAAAACCTATTTTTAACAACTAAAGCTAAATGAAAATAATAATAAAAAATACTTTAGAAGGATTTTCATTCATAATTTAACATATTTTCTAAAAGCCACCCATTGAATTCCGTTTACACCCATTTAGCATATAGTTAAATTATACAGGAAACTTCCATATTAAAAAATGACACAATGAGTTAACAATGAAAATCTTTCCAGACTTCATATACTGTTATCTCCATTGGTTACAGTGAAAATGTAAAAACTATGTGAAACTGTAGCAAGCTACAGCTCTATGGGATTTTTTTTCTTTTTTTGGCTTTTAATCTCATTGTGTATAGTGAAAAACCACAATAAATTCAATTTACTTTATATAGCATATTTCATGTAAAAAGTAAAACAAAACAAAAAACTAACTAAAGTCCAAATACGACACAAAATTATCTATCTATGTGCTTTTATTATAAAAAAAATTATTTTCATTAATAGAACGATTTTAAGCAAAAGAAAATGAAGAAAAATATGAAATATGTATTTACATACATATCAGACAAGTGGAACGTGGGTTAACATTTAAAATTATGGCAGCTTCTGTAAGATATTTTATTATTTTCACTGCTGTAAAATATTTTTAGAAAAATATCGACAATCTACCAGAAATGCAAGCATCTCATCAGGATGCTTTGTGGTCTCCTAACAACTCGTGCATCGATTATTGCTGTCTGGATCTGGTGCGCGCGCCTCCTCACACGGAGTGAGAAGCCGTCCGATAATAAAAACACTAACAGATACTAGCCATGTTAATGTTTTCAGGTTGTTTTTGAAACACTGAAGCTACAAACTAAAACAACGTATATGGTTTACGGTTGTTATTCGCTCGTCGGTTAGCCTGGCTAACCCTTTTAGCTGCCAGAGACTGGTTAGCTACTAGCTAACGGGTTCGGTTTCAGGTTAGCTTAACGGAAATCTAACCGTACAGTTGTTTGGGTTTGAGAGCTGCAAACTGACGTAGACATGCAGGAGTTACTGGCCAACGTGGATCACATTAAGTTTGATCTGGAGTTTGCTGTGGAGCAGCAGCTCGGAGCACAGCCTCTGCCTTTCCCTGGCATGGATAGTAAGTACCGCTGTGCTAACCGCTACTAGCCGCTGTATGTGAATCACAGGAAGAGCTAGCAGACACTAAACTTCCACGGACGCACATGTTCCCTTGAGCTATTTATTAATTGTGTGATGATATGTGTCTGCTTTCAGAGTCCGGGTCAGCTGTGTGTGAGTTCTTCATGAGGGGAGCTTGTATGAAAGGTAAAGAAACACAAGAAACCACAATTTCATCAGGTGTTGTGTTAGCAGCTCAGCTACTATTAAGACCTCAGTTCAGAAGTTCAGTCACAGCAGATTTTCTCATTTAACATCTGCTACGTTAAATGTTTTAGATTGCAAATCCTTCTTGGATTATTTATATATATTTTTTCATTTGTTACTAAAACATGAGTGATCTGAAACATTTTCTTCAAAGGCTTGAATATCAATGTTGAAATATTAAAGCACATTGACTGTTTAACTGTATAAATGTTTATATTTACTGATCTACAAGTAAACCAGTCAGACATAACATTGCAATTTGGGTAATATGGATAAGGACTTTCCCTTTGCTGTTAGATCAGCACAGATCCATCATGTTGTTTTTGTGCTTATATTTTAAAAATTGACAAAAATGGACTGAGAATTTTGGAAATATGTCTCTGAAAAAGCAAACAAACACTTTATCTGTCTGAGGTCTTAATATTAAGACTGATATTATTAGTAGAGCTGTAGGGGATAAAATAATTGTTGGTGTATCCAGTTGTTTCCTCCTGATAAGATGTCATACCTTGGGTTGCATTTTGTAGGTGGGATGTGCCCGTTCCGTCACATCAGCGGAGAGAAGACGGTGGTGTGTAAACACTGGCTCAGAGGGCTGTGCAAGAAGGGAGACCAGTGCGAGTTTCTCCATGAATACGACATGACCAAGATGCCTGAATGCTACTTCTACTCAAAATTTGGTTGGTTCATGCTCTTGTTTTGTCAATTTGACCCGTGGTTGTCAGTCACCAACTACTTGCCCGCCTGATGCAAATAAGTGTGTTTTAACCCTCAGGGGAGTGTAGCAACAAGGAATGTCCCTTCCTGCACATTGATCCAGAGTCAAAGATCAAAGACTGTCCGTGGTACGATCGAGGCTTCTGTAAACATGGTAGGTCCAGCTCAAGCTTCGGCAGCTTTCTTGTCTAATACATACTGTGCCTTGGAGAACTGTTGCTACATTTTTTTCACATTACAACTACAAACTTGAGTGTGTTTTATTGGGATTGTTGGTAATAGACCAACACAAAATCTCACACAATTATGAAAAGAAAGTCAAATAAGCAGCCAAAACTGCAGCGATTCACAGCTCTTGCATGATAATCTGTTGACAGGACAACTATTAGTAGGGTGGAAAGAAGAAAGCCATAAGAAGTTATGTTATCAGTTTGCAACAGTCCATCTAGGGGACAAAGAAAGCATGTGGAATAAGATGCTCTGGTCAGATACATCACCGTGAACAGACCATCCCAACTGTAAAAGAAGATGATGGTGGCAGCATCTTGCAGGGCAATCCTGGAACAAAACCTGTTAGAGGTTGAAAAGACTTGAGACTGGGGAAGAGGTCCACCTTCCAGCAGAACAGCAACCCTAAACATACAGCAAGAGCTACAAAGGACCTAAATCCTGTTGAGAATCTGTGCTAAGACTTGGAAAACTAGCTTAAGTTTGTAGTTGTATCCTGACAGAACGCAAAAATGTTCGTGGAGCATGAACACGTTTGCAAGGCGCCTCGAAATCTTAACTAGATTTTATAGATTTCTCTTCTAACTTTGTGCGACTGTTCCTGCCTCAGGTCCCGACTGCAGACACAGACACACAAGACGGGTAATCTGTGTAAACTACCTGGTGGGTTTCTGTCCTGAAGGAAAAGCCTGTAAATTTATGCAGTAAGTACATCACTGTATTATAGTTTTACAGATATCTACTTCTTTTACTTTTAAATAAAAATGAGGTTTTCTAAAATTGTGTGTATTTTCAAATTTGACAGTTATATAAATCTAAGGGGTTATATTACTGTGTTTTAACAGCCCTCGGTTTGAGCTGCCAATGGGAACGTCTGAACAGCCTCCTCTGCCTCAGCAAGCACAGAATCAGACCAAGGTAACATGATGCGTACTTGAATACTCGTTCATTTGTTTGGCCAAGCTGGAAAACCAGCAATAAAACTGTTGGACTGATGTCCAGCTTTATTTTGGAGAAACATGTCTCCTTGTGGATTCAGTAATCATCTTTGAGTCATCAGGCTGTGCTGAATCTGCCACTGCTGTTATTAATTCCCAAAACTTGTGTGTTGTTGCAGGCTGCGTCTGTCAACCGCTCGTCGCTCTCTCTAATCCAGCTGACCAACACCAGTCCTGTCCAGCGGCCGCAGAACAACATAAACTCTGCTGTTCAGCAGAACCACATGTCTGTCAACAGAGGGCCCCGTCCTCTGGACCAGGTCACCTGCTACAAGGTGAGGCTCCTCTTCAGCTGCAGCTCAGATTTAATCTCTCTGTGGTGGTAAATGTAACTAATGCTTTGTATGAATATAACTGTGCAGATTCAGAGATTAATATTTCCTTTTTTTTGGCTTAATAATCAAATTTAAATGTTAAGCTTTGCCTTTTATATGAAGAGTTTCATACCTTTTGAATATTTAGTCACTGAAGCTTTTCTTTCATCTGTCTGCAGTGTGGAGAGAAGGGCCACTATGCCAACAAATGTAATAAAGGCCACCTTGCCTTCCTGAGCGGACAGTAGCCTTCAGCCTCAAGGGTCTAAATACCAACATGGACACCAGCTGCCCTGGATGTTACAGCGGCTGAAGACAGGAGGCCTCTGTTAGCCGCAGCCCTAAGACCTCCAGCTTCTTAACATGGAGGTGGGCCTGGTCATGCGCAGAAAACGGGCAGTGTGAACAGGAAACTAAACTACTTCCATTTACAGCCACATGGAAAACTGTGACCACCAATGAATGAGTTAAGGACATCAAAGATTTGTTGCAGAAGATGAAAGGGCTGATGTAGAAGATTCAGCTTTTTTCTTTTTTTTTTTAAATACTGTGCCGGACAAACTTGTAAAACGGAGGAATAAAACAAATTTAGATGGTCCTATTAACATCACTTTATTCCTGTACATCTCAGGCCATGTGACTGCACCAGCACTCTGCTGCCCCAATGACTGCAAAGTAACGAACAATGGCAGCAGGAAAGTTTCTACCCAAAACCAGATCATCTCTGAACAGACATCAGAGGCAACCTGAAGCTTTCTGTGCAGGTCTCGTCTCAAGCCTCAGCGGTACGGATCAGCTGGGGTTCTTTTGTTCACAGCCAACTGATGCAGTCTGGATTTATTGTCTGTACAAATAAATGGCGTTTTTGTCAAACCATAGTGTTGCTGTACAGAAAACAACATTCTCACATATTTATATCTTTTTATTGGTCACAAGAGTCGCATATTAACACAATATAGCTGAGGGTATAAAGAGAAGGGGAGATCCTGGTTTAACTCCTGATGGTGTGATGGCTGCTGAAGAGGTTCAGTGGTACTTCCTCCAGCGATCGTGTTCTTTGGAAGATGAATGAAAGCAGAAAAATAAGTAAATATAGGGGTACAAATGAGATAGATTTACAAGTTGTACTTTTCTTACTGATGTGGTCGTATTCCCACAAGTAGCTGATAGCCACGTATCCAGCCAGCACCATGGCAACGCCACCAATGCCTCCCTTCTTTACATTGATGTACTTGTTGTAGTATCTATCATGGCCTGAAATAGGACAATTAAAAGTTGACTTTTTAAAAAAAATTAGAGCAGATGACGTCAACCATTGATTGCAATATTTGGTAGGCTGCAAGCATGCAATCTGGGCCTTCCAAAAACACATTCGCCCAGTTGGATGGCTTGTTAGGGAAGCTGCAATACTGTTCCTGAATACTGTAATGAAAAGCTCAATTATGATTAACCCACATTTTTCTGCACCACAATGACAGCAGTTAAAAATGTAAACAAGTCTGGGCATCAGCTGCAGTGGCAGTCGGTAACAGGCCAAATGTACTGCAGTGTTCCCATGCAAAATTTTATTTATGACACTTGAAATATAGTATACCAAATATTGCATCTAAGCAGCCCTTTGCAAATGTGATATTGCAAACATTGGTATTGCAAAGCCGACTGATTCAATATGTTGCACAGCTTTAATAGTTGCAATAGAGAAAAAAAAAAAAAAAAGTAAAGTGAGAAATACGTGGGTCACAACCTATCATCAATTGTCATGTTTTTTGTTTTTACTGCTGTGCAGCCATAAATCACTAGTGTTAACCCAAAGTTTCAAGTATGGTTGCAAAACCACTGAAACAATCCTTATGACCCTTAGACGATACATGAGCTGGTATACTGCAAATTATTAGACTAATTTTCTAAACTCAACATGTCTTTTTGATAAAAACACAGACGGATTTCCTACAGATGTGTGAGTGATCTGAACCCTACACAGAGTCTGATCCTGGTTAGCTCACCTCGGCGGATCGCTGCGAGGAGACCGTTCGGGGTGAAGTCTCGACCTCCGAGCCAGGTTCCCAGCTCTCCCAGCTTCACATCCATCAGACGCTTCTCAACAACTGGAACTGATCAAAAGGTCGGACATGGCAACGAAGTTAGAAACGAATCTCAAGAATGGCAGCATACTCTTCATCAATTTCATGTTTACCACAGCCAAAACGTTAGCTTAGATTCAGTTTAGGGTATAAGCTAGCCTAAATAGACCTTTATATACACAATAAAACCGCGGTTGAAAGTGCTTCATCTCAACGGAGAGACAAATTATTTGTTTTCTGACTGTAAAGCCAGTCAGTTAAACGTCCTAAATGTTGATATTTTCAATGGAGCGACAGCAGACGCACAAAGTCCTTGACGTGAGTCAAAGGATTCAGTGTGGCCTCGACTCCGAAACACGCACACAGCGGAGTAAAAAACCACCGAAGAGAGAGATGAACAAAAACAGCAGCTAAAATAGTCGATATATACACAAAACAAAGCATAGAAAATAAATAAAACAACGGTTAATTCAGCAGAGGACACGCTACGCTACCTGGTCTGTCCGCCATCTTGACCGGTGCAGGGGGGTTGCAGCGGGGAATGATGGGAATAAAAGGAGGAAGTGCATTATGGGAGATGGAGTAATGGTCTGAACCCAAAGCACCAGTGGACAATGATTTGTGTATTTTTGACCGTAGAATACAATTCTGATACAATTAGCGCTTTGTCTTCAAATAAAGTAAAATAAAATAAAGAAAAATAATAAAACAGATGATCCGAAGGTTCATATGCACAAAGAATAGAAAAACAGTAAAAGCACCCAAAATAGGCCAGCTACATAGTTGTCAACAAATGTGCTGTTTCCTCACCTGAGGAAGCCGTCTTAGAAAGTATGCAAATGGTGTCAAAATCCGTTTTTGAATCTTACCACAAATAAATTAACCACATGGTATTTATTAGTTTTGTATCTTAGAAGTAATAATAATTTAGATATCTGCAAGAACAAGATGGTGTCTCGATGTCCACTTTATTCTGAGATGCAATTACACATGAGGGTGAGAATAAGCTTTATTGAAAAAAGTTGTAAATATTTCTTAGGTTCTTGCTGGAAGCACAAAAATATAGCTCGCTTACAGGAAAACTGATTAGGGCTCATAAAGTGGGGAAAGAATCCTTGGTAATGAAGCAAAGGTGAAAACATAAAAACACATCTTTGTTGGAAATTTGAATGTGTCCACTGGATGGCAGCAGAAGAGGCTTTAAAGTTGCATTTTTCCATAATAACCAGTGTTTTTTTTTTTTACATATTATGATTTCTGTTGAGTATATTCATATACCCTTATGGTAAGCTGTCTGATGATATTATTATTATTATTATTATTATTATTATTATTATTATTATTGTTGTTGTTGTTGTTGTTGTTATTATTATTATTATTATTATTATTCATGAATACCTTTTAAAGCTGCCCTGCCATCCCAGTTGTGAAAGAATGCCGAAATGACCCTCCTGACCTGTCCATGTCCTAAGGAAGGTCCGGTCAATTGGAATTAGATTTTTACATATTGTAAATATTTAAGGCCTTAGGGCTCAGGCAGAGCCTCACTGAAAAAATAATTGAACCACTGAAAGCCAAGAAACCCCCCACAAAAAATAAATAATAGAATTATTGTGGTAATAATTTAGTAAAAGATTTATACAGCATATAAACCAGCCTAAACAGGCAGCAAAACATAGTTTTGTGTGTTCTCTTTTCTTTATAACCTTTGCTGCCGGAACCCCTTCCCCCTAAAGAGCAGCATGTTAGATCATAAGTATTTTTAAAATAATGACCTGAAGGGTTTACTTCGTTGGTGTCTCCTGGTGCTCAATCAGAGGAATCATTTTTCTTAAAGCGAGAAACCGATCAATGTGGAGCTTAACAGCCTGTAGCGCTGATATAAAATGTTCCTGAAGATATAGCTGTGCAGACCAGGGCATGTGTTTGTGTGTGTGTGAGAGTGGCAGATGCGGTGCAGTGGAGCTCCTCTCCCAGCTCAATGCAACCGCTAATCAATAACCTCAATCCACCCACATACACTGAGTGAATAGGATGTACACAGAGGCGTGTGAGTCTGAAACGGGTCCTCATCCAAGAATCACCTCTAACCTTTTTGCTTTTTTTTGACTGATTTTTCCTGGTTCCCTTTAATAACTTTCATCAGATGGTTAGTATCAGCTTCATGATTTGATAAAGACAGAAAAAGAGCCAAGATAAAAAAAAACTAAGTTGTGCACAGATTACTGAGAGTGCTTCTCTGTATCAACTGGATCAACCCTAACTAAGATGTTTATCTTATGAAATTTGTGTTTCAAATATGTCTCCATCTTGACCATAGTTTGTTCATGCAGCATAAAGATTCACAGTTACAACATGAATTTTACACATGTAAAGATGCAGGCAAATGTGTTGGCACCCCTGGCAAAGGTGCAGTAACAGTATAATCTCACACTCAAAAAATGAGAAAAACCAACCTTCCAACCTTCAATTTGAGTACATTTATCCATCTAAGGATTTTAATTAACTGTTTTTAATTAATTAATTCTTTTTTTAAAATCACAATCATTGCTACTCCTTAAATTTTTTTTTTTTAAATGTATAAAAAGTATTTTTTTTAAAAAACTGATCTAAGTTTTAAGGAATCTTTAAATTGTGAGTTCCTGTTTCTTTGGGGTGTACGTACGATGTGACACAAAAATGACCCATGTTTATCTTTCCTCACCGCACATTGAACAGGATAGTCAACAAAATTGCAGCAAAAAGTGAAGTTTTGGAGTGACCAAGTCTCCATAACAACCATTAGATGCTATGTCATCTGGTTGTTCTTTCCTGTCCCTACCCTACCATTACAAATGTAAACATGTAGAGTTTCGTTGCCAATACTGGGACTTTCTCTGGAAAGTGGTCAGATGTGACATTGCAGGTGGGTTGAACCTGAAACAGAGAATGAATATGTGAGAAAGTACCTCATGCCCACTGTTATGTATGGTGGAGGATCTGTGATGCTGTGGGCCTGTTTCCCTTCCTAAAGCCCTGGAAATCTTTTCAATGCATTGCATGAAATCTTTTAAAGACAAGGACTTTAAAACAAAATCTGGTGATCTCTAACCAAAAATGAGTCACATCAGCACAGAAGTAGTTCAAAAGACACAAATCTACATTCTTCCCAGACCTAAATCCTGTAGAAAACCTGGGGTGAGCTGAAAAGAATACGCCCAAGAGACAAGATCCAGAGAGATTAGATGAAGAGGAATAGCCAGAGATCACCCTCTCTATATGCTCTATCCTTGTGAAATGTTATATGAGGTGGTACCAGTAAGTGAACCATCAGAGATTCAGTTAAACAATTGTTTCCTGATATCAGATTGTACTCAAATTAAAGGGTCGATTCATCTCACATCTTCAACTGTCTGATTTATCCACTGTTTAGGCTGAGCCACAATCCAGTCTATTCCCATACCATGACTAGACCTCCAACAGTACCACTTTCCTAAACTCATCCATCCCCCCCCCCCCCGACACAAACACAAAGGAGCACCGAACCAGCTGCAAACCAGCACTCTGAGCCGCCCTGCAGCACAGACACTAATGAAATATCTGTAAAGGTCAGAGACTCTGTGACATAATCTCATCGAGTACAGAAGCAAGTTCACCTGCACGTTTATTGGTTTTATTTGCTGGAGTGCTCTCATAACGCTCCAGTGGACTACAGAGGAGTCTGAACCGCAACCGAACACTCAGGGGGAAAAAAGGAAAAGAAAAGAAGAAAGGGACGAAGGATTCTTTTTCTTTTTTTCCACCTCAAGAGGCAGACGCCCTCGAGGTGTGCCACTGAGACAGCTCTTTGAAGCTGATGGAGAGAGATGGAGGGAAAGAGGAAAGAGATGAAGGATAGAGACAGTGAAAAGAGAAGACAGGGATGAAAGAGGCAGAAAAGAAGCTGGCAGAAGAGAGAAAATGATGGACACCGATTAAGGATAAATGAGAGAAAAGAAGGATGAACAGAGATGATATCTGCACACTGCTCTCTAATCTGCATTCATCTTTTGTATATTTCTCTTTTCAATACCCTTTTGTTCTCTTCATTTACTCATTGTGGCCATGAACTGTCCTTTTCACTGTCCTTCCCATCCTAGTTTCTGCTTTTATCAGGCAGAAAGAGAAAGATACACTTCAAGCAGAAGGGACCAGACAGGAGGGATGGTTTGTAGGCTGGAGATTTCAGGATTTTCTTCATATTGTCAGAGATATGAGAATCAATAGAACAGATACAGGAGCTCAGCAGTCTGTTCAGAGTCCCAGAGGAAACCGAGTATTAGAGCGCTGGGTTGTGGCTTCTGTTACTGATAACCCCCCTTTCTTGCACTGACAAAAACTCTGCACTCCCTCCAACGTAACGTGACTCATACTCATAACTCTCTGCTCCTTTAAGCTTGTGTAAATAGGATGGGGTTTTATATCCTTTGCTCAGTTATTTTCTTTCTAATAAGCAGCCTAAAAACTAAGTGCATTACAGATGCTCCTTTTTATGCCCTCAGTACCATACTTTCTTTGAGAGGAAGCCTCTGTGTAAACACAGCAAAACATGACAGAATATCAAAACAAGTCATTCAGCAAACCTGTGCTTAAAGAAGTATATAATGCAAATTTCAGTCATGTTTTGCTCTACTTTTCTACAATTTTGATTCAGGATTCTGCATCTGACTAAATTTGTGTACAGGGAATGCTGGTTTTGAGAGTTTATTGATATAGCACATCTGTGCACAAAGTCAGTTCAAAACACTTTACATGATAAAAACATAACACAATAACAATTATGAAACAAGTAACAAAGATTGCATTTTGTCAAATGCCGTCAAAAATCATAAAGAATAGTCATCATCAAATATATTAATAAATGTTCCAGTTACTACTAATCTAAGGCAGTTTTAAACAAGTGGGTTTTTAGCCTTGATTTAAAGGAACTCAGTATTTTGCAGTTTTCTGTAAATTTGTTCCAGATTAGAGCAGCATAGAAACTGAAAGCTGCTTCTCCATGTTTGGTTTTGACTCTGGGGATGCAGAGTAGACCAGAACCAGAAGACCTGAGTGGTCTGGAAGGAGAGCTTTCTTAAAAAAAAAAAATAAAATAAAAAATAAAAAAATTAATAATAATAATAATAATAATAATAATAATAATAATAATAATAATAATAATACTAACGCAGACAACACAGTGTACTTATTTATTATTCATTTAATTTTAATTCTATAATTACATTTGAAATGTTCAGATATTTGTGTATAAGAAGCAAATGGTGCAGTTAAAGTTTATTTTGCCTTACATTGAATATCTTGCACATATTTACCATTTTTAATAAATGTGAAACCTGTTGACTGGCTCTTTGGCCACTTTTATATCACCATAGACAGAGAGCTCAGACAAACTGACAAGAGAAGAAGCAAAATATCTTCTGAAGAAAAGTCTTATCATTAGATGAGACAAAGATTGAGTTGTTTGTTCACAGTGAAAAGTGTCTTTGATCAAGGCAAGGTTTTTAAACCTTATAA
Source organism: Anableps anableps (assembly GCA_014839685.1). NCBI lineage: Eukaryota > Metazoa > Chordata > Actinopteri > Cyprinodontiformes > Anablepidae > Anableps > Anableps anableps. Next base: position 8,969,146 of record CM026083.1, read on the forward strand.
TGGTGTACCAACTGTAAAACATGGTAGTGGCAGCAGTATGCTGGTGAACTGCCAGTGCTACTTGTGTACTGCATTTAACAGATGGAGTAATAAAGGAGGACTACAATTCTTCAGCTTCATCTCAAATCAACAGCTAGATGGGTAAAATCCGAAAATCCGTAACATAGTGACCATCGGGAAAACAATCCCAAACACATCAAAACTGGTTTTGAAATGGCCAAAGCGGACTAACATGAGGCTTCTGCAATGGTCTTCCCAAATCCTTATTAAACACTTGTGGACTATGCTTGAAAGATGGATTTGAGCCGGAAAACCAATCAACTTAAAGGAGCGCAACCGTTTCTGCCAAGAAGAGTTATCAATATTCAGAAGACGCTTACTGATACAAATAGCAAGAGGTGAAGTTATAACTTGATATTCAATATAATGATGAAAAACTTAAAAATATTAAGGTCGGTCTTTCATTTTTAACCCACTGTGTATCTTAGTTTGACAGCCATGCTTTAAAATGTCACACAAATGACACCGGACAAGGTGTTTCTCATAAGCCGGGCTTGAGAAGGTGTTTGACCACCTCATCTAAGGTCTTCTTTTAGCCGGATTTAGCCTGAAGCCCCTGACAAAAACAAGCGCTGTTTAGGTCTAACATACCCTCTGTTTGTTGTTTAGTGCTGAGGGAGATTTGTACAGCAGACTGTAAAATACATGAAAACAATCACATTATACAATACCCAGGAATGTACACACTGCAGCAAACACTGAGGTAGGAGCAGGCAGAGCTGAGTCAATAAAGCTTGTTGTTTTGGAGGAAACTTCAATAAACAGCAGCTGTAAGATGGAGAACGGAGAGCATGATCATCCATCTGTCTGTCCGTCCGTCCATTCATCCATCTACAGACATAAAAAATAAAAAAGCCAGAGACAGACGCTGAACTTCTTACTTGATGGATAATTCCAGCTCAGAACAGATCACAGCCAAACATAACAACAGTGTGTTTTTACAGCAAGTGCTTTCCAAGTACTCAGGGCACTCTACAGCTTTCATGGTCTCTTAGAGCTGCTGTATATGTGTGCAAGTGTCCCTGGGTACTCTGAGTTGTTTTTTTTTTTATCTTTGTAGTTTCTCAGTGCTAATAAAATATTCAGATATAATTTGAGCAGATACGAGTAGGAACAGATGCACTCATTTAATTGTGTACATGCAGTGGAACTGATCTTTATGCTTTGCATAGTCTGGGTGTGTGATTTTGTGTTTACTAGACGGTGTTATCCTTCCTTCTATCAGAAGAGAGCCACAACAATATATTGATTTCATTTTTTATTTTGCTCAGAATCTAAATAATGATGAATTCATTCTCATAATTTCCTTACCTAAATGGACAAAAACTCCCCTAAAACATACAGGTGCTCGTGTGATTCAGCTCTGTCTGACCTGCACTACTGTCTACGTGTTAAATCAGTCAAATATTGAATATTAAATGTGAATAAAGGAGCAAACAGCATCTTGTTATCCACAGAATTTGTTTGTGGAACATTTAATGTTCTCCCTAGAGAATTTAGTCTCTTTCTCTCTGCATGCCTCCTACTCTATCCTATTTCCCTCTATGTTTCTAAAGGCTTTTGGTAAATCTCATTTCTCCCCTTGGTGCTTTCACTTAGCTTTACACCTACATTTTGTGGCTCCACATCAAAGAGCATAAGGTGGTCCAAAATGTACAGAGCCTTGCAAGGCTTTAACATCCTTTGAACTTCTTCGCATTGCAACCACAGATTTAAATGTGTTTTTTGGGGATTTAATGAGATAAAATCAAAGAAAAGGGCGCATAATTACGGAGGGGAACAAAAACTGATACATGGTTTTCTATTTTTTTTTAACTAATAAAAATCTGAAATGTATTTTGTGCATTTATACTCTGCTCCCCTGAGCTAATACTTTGTAGAACCACCTTTTACTGCTACAGCAGCAGCAAATCCCTTCAGGCATGTTTCAACAAGCTTTCCACATTTAGAGACTAACATTTCTGCCCATTCTTCTTGGCAGAATGGCTCAAGCTCAGTCTGCATGGAAAGCATCTCTGAATGTCAGTTTCCAAGTCTTGCCACAAATACTCAACTGGATTTATGTCTGAACTTTGACTGGGACATTATAACAGATGAATATGCTTTGATCAAAAGCACTCCATTGCAGATCTGGCTGTATGTTCAAGGTTGTTGTCCTGCTGGTAGGTGAAACTCAACCCCATTCTTTCAGCTTCTGTATTTAGCGCCACCCATCTTCCCATCAACTCTGACTAACTTCCCTGTTTCTGCTGGAGAAAACAAATTATCCACAGCACGTGTTTCACTGTGAGGATGTTGTGTTTATGATGATGTACACTGTTAGTTTTTCCCCCACACATAGCATTTTGGATGTAGGTCAAACAGTTTGATTTTAGTGTCCTATAATCAGCAAACACCTTCCTCCACAGGTTCCCTTAGTCCCCTTTACAACTTACAGCCAACTGTAAACAGGATTATATCAGGATTTCTTTCAACAATGACTTTCTTCTTGCCACTCTTCCATAAATAACAGAATTCTGGAGAGCATGATTAACAGCTGTTGCGTCAGACGATCCTTCCACCTGAGCTGTGAATCTCTGCAGCTCCTCCACAGTTCAGGTCTGTCCATGCTCCCAAGAACAGAAAAATGTGTTGTTTCTCCAAGGACTGCAAGAGATTTGTTGGAGAACATTTTCATTTTGTTCTTGCAGCCCTGCTTTGGGAGTTCGTGCAGCTTGTTTTTCACACATCATCTGATCAGAACTTTTTTCTTGTGTGGTGCCTGAAAAATATTGTGTACAGTGGCTCCCTGCCTATTTGCGGATTCTCCTATTCACAGATTTTTCTGTGGAACATTTGTGGAAAATTTGCTCATTCACAGATCGTTTTGGAGAGCAAACCTAGAATATTCAAAAGAAAATGCTGCTGAACATGAAATACATCAGTGTAATGCTACTTGACATGCTATTGGCTGGCTTTGGTAAAGCAACCACTGCAGGAGCGTCATTAATTTTCTTGGTGCTGATTGGCTGTACCCCAAAGAGCAGAAATAAGGAAGACTGTGGATGTTAGTTTCTGTGGAAGTGCCAAAACAGATTCCACTGTGCATATTAATGCATATTAAGGTATATTTGATGTTTGAACTTTTAAACTAGGCAGTTATAAGTGTTTTTTTGTTTTTTTTTTCTTTTTTTGGGGGGGGTGTATCTGTGGATTTCAGCTATTTGTGGGTGGTTGTCTGGCTCAAAGCAAACAGATGTGTTTCCTCTTCAAAAAGAGTCCTACAGTGAGAGCAAGAAGTTCTGAGTCGATACTGGTTTTTACCCTGATAAGAGCCAGTTTGGAGCCTCTGAATCAGGTTTCATTTTGAGGTTTGGTACATTTTGCTTTGGAGTTTCAATCCTGTGCTGTCTTATAAAACCCAATAAGAATTCACAACACACTTTAAAAGCTGAAAATCTCAGTCATGGTCACAGTTTGCAAAAGAGGCATAGGATTTGGCATTTCAATGGTAAGCAAGGAATCAAGGCCTTGCTCTGACAAGTCCACAATGTTGCACCACATTTCTGCTGACAGCCTGTTGGGGTTTTTTCTTACTTTGCTGAAGTACTTTTATAGAAGCTCTCTGAGTCGTCCTTCCTCAGCACACCTGTTTCCTGCCTCCTCCGTATTTCTCTGCCCTTTCATATTTCTTCAAATAAACAGGGCTGCTGCATTCCACGCAGAACAAGCTCTTCTGTTTCCTTTTAGAAAACCCATCCAGTTTGTGCAAACTCCACCTGGTATCTGCAGATGCTTCTTTTTTCCTGTCTTCTTTGGATCTTTGGCTGATCTCAGCTGGTTTGAACTATACACCTCCTCCTGAAGCTTCAATTCCCTGTTTTTAGCCTTCTCGCCCCATCTGTCTCCGTCCCTCAATCCCCCCAGCCTCTGTATTTACACCTGCCTGTTTCCTTTCATCTCTCCCCTTCGTCACCTGCCTGTCTGCCTCCTTCCTTCCCTCCCCCATCCAGTTCCCTATTTCTTGCTCTCATCATCATCCCCTTCTATCCGTGTTATAGGATTAAAGCTGCATTTGTCCCTTCCTCTTTTTCTCTTTTTATTTTGCAGCCTTGCTCTAATTCAGTCTTCCTTTCCTACTTTTTCAAGTCTCTCCTTATGCATCTCGTTCTCCAGAGGCGAGCAGTAGTACTATCAGAATGCAGAGTCATGGCGCTATGGCTCTGGCGTCATTGATTGAACCGGGAGCTAAATATAGACAGTGTTCAGGCTCAGCATCTCTTTTTTTTTTAAAACCAGACTCAAAAGAGGGATGGAGGGATAGACGTACATTTGCATACAGCTGTGAGCCAGTGTCATAAAAAAAGCAGAACGAATACTGGCTGCTGATCTGTCCTGCGTCTTTCAGTACAGCACTGGGGGGTGTTGCAAAAGGAAAAAATATAGATAACTCCATTCGAGAGAAGGAGGCGTAGCACGGCCTGACCTTTTTACACATTCATAACAGAGAGCGGCTGAGGAAAATATTTATGGGACACACTCTGCTTCACACAATACACATCTGCACACTCACATTGGCAAATTGACAGGAAGTCACTCTTTTCTAGACAAACCGCCGAGGGGCAAAATCTACATGACAAACCATGACTATTCAATAAGGAGCAAAAATCCAGAGCTGAGGGCTTTCTCACAGGCTGCCGCGAACAGATGCAGACAGGCAGGGGGAGGCTGGGGGAAATACGGAGGCTCGGGTGAAGCCTGAACAGCTGCAGAAACAGTGGAATAAAGAGAGCAGTAGAGGAAACTGTTTTCTGAATTTAGAGATTTTTATCGTAATTTAAGATGAGTTAAGGATCAGTTTCTTTACCAGCAACCAAAATATCTGATGTACCACAAGATGATCAAATGTCTTATGCAGAATCTTCTTTGAAACTAACAGCAAAGCAGAAGCATCTTAAGGTATAATCATGTGATAGAATGATTCATGGTCTTCATTTTCTTTTCTCCAAATAGAAATCTGAAAGTGTGGCATCCATTTCTATTCAGCCCCCCTCAGTTCATGCTTGGCTGAATGACCTTTCACTGCACGTACAGCCGCAAGACTTTAGGGGTATGTCTCCACCAGCTTTGATCATCGAGAGACTGAAATTTTTGCTGTGAGCATCAGTTTTATAGTCTTTCCATAAATTCTCAACTGGATTGAGGTCTGGACTTTGACTGGGCCATTCTAACACATGAATACGCTTTGAGAAACAAACGGTTGTTGTCCTTCTGGAAGGTGAACTTCCACCCAGGTCTTGAATCTTTTGCCTTGAACAAGTTTTTCAACAACAGTTGTCCTGATTTTATCTCCATCCATCTTTCCATTAGTTCTAATCACTTTTGCTGTTTCTTCTGGAGAAAACCATTCCCACAGCATGATGCTGCCACCACAATGTTTCATGGTGGGGATGTTGACTTCTTATGATTTATTTTCTTTCTTACTACTCCTCTATAAAGACCAGAGTTGTTGAATGTAAGACTTCTGGTTGTACTATCAATAAATTGTTTGACGTGAACAATGTTCACTTTTCTCGGCTAAATATAAATGCACGCCACACTTTTCAGATTTTTATTTGTAAAAGGTTTTGAAAAGAATACGTTAAGCATGAAGAAGTCACTCCTCAGCTGCACATGCTTCACTAAACATCTGCACTCTGTCTAAAACAGCCAAGATGGTCCGCCTGCTCCATGCATGGCTCAAATCTTCTAACGCAGGACTTCAGTGAAGCATCGGGCGACAGCTTAGCTCCATCTACCTCTTACATAAAATTCATCTTAACATTACTTATTTAGGCCTTCCACATACCAGCGAGTCCAGCCCATAAAGCAAATGAGGTTTATTAAATGACCACCAGCCATTAATTCATTACTATGCCAGGAGGCCTCTCGTGTTACTCTCTGCAAAATAAGCCTGTTTAGATCCTGAGCTTTAGGACACAACATATCAGACACATTTTCTGTTGCAGCTCGTCTGTGATAATATTTACATAAATAATGCAAAACTACTGGAACAGTGTATTGAACCCTCTGTGAGCACATTTGAGGCTGTTCAAATTGATGATGAGCAATAAATAAATGATAATTCAGGATGCCTAAGTAAAGGAAGTCCAGTTATCTTTTATTAAAGTACCAAAGAACGATGGTGTAGGGAATGGCAAACATGACATCAGCTTTAACAGATTAAATGTGTCCACAGAACACCTACAAGGCCTTTTCTTTATTTGAAATAAAGGTTTTAATCTCTTGCAGTTCTCCTAAGAAGCTACTGTATTTTAGGCAGTAGTTTTAGAGGATGGCCAACAGTTAATCGCATCTGAGAGCAGGGGGCAAAGCAACGACGTCCCAAATCTAAAACCTGCGAGCTGTGCAATCATTAATTGTCCTATAGAGTGTACAGTTTAGTACTTCTGCACAGCTAATCCCAGTATTTGAAAGTACGTAATTGTTGTATAATCATTTATGACCTCTTGAAAGAGACAATAGTTTGTATCTTTCTGTTCTTCAGTCCATTCCCAGTTGATGCTGAAATAGATGCCTTGAATTGTTTCTCACAAATTCCCACACATCTTCTTTAAGAGGAAATTTTAAAACCTTGCAGACGTTCTTAAATCTTCTGCAAGAAGCCAGCAAGTAAAAAACTATCTGAGAGTTAACATTCAGTAAGAGTTTTAGTATGAATTATTGAGTTTTCTCCAATACATATTACAAAAAATGCTGCATTGCCTAGAAAGGTGGAAGCACAACTGAGTCTAAGTAGATTATTGCATCACACCTGACAGCCTAAAAGCAGCTCTGTCATCTATTCTTGTTTCTTCTAGAATCTCTTATGTTGTTTGCACCAGTGATGGTTGCTATGGGTGATATGGCTCACCACCCAGGGAGCTATTTCAAAATAGTGCACCAGGAGCACTCAGCAGAGGAAAAAAAAAAAAGAAAATAATGTTTTCTAACGCTGTGAAGCTTATATCCCATTAAGCTTTATATTCAGGGCGCTCAGCTGACTGTTTGAGATCCAACATAACCTCGGCACATTCCGACCGTCTCGTTGTTCTTCCTTTAGCTTCATCCTCTGCTCTCGTTGAAGAGATGCCTCTGATTTGAGTTCAGATTTAGATTTTAGATTGAGTTTAGGTTGTTGGTGATCAACGTTACTGTTGGGGCAGCCTAAAAAGTCCCAATAAAGTCCACAGTTTAACAATCAACACTAAGTAAACAAGCATTTCATGACAACCTAATGGTAAACAGAGCTACAAGTTAACTACTCCAAAAACAACTATATGTTACCCTGACTCAACACCTTTGAGTCAGAGGGACTTTTAAAAAATATTGAGTTTAAACTACTCGGTCTAATTAATGACTTTCAACATTGGGGTTTACAGTGTATCTACAGATTCTGTAACACAGCTCAGCTTGAACTGTGAAAGCCAAAAACGTGGAGAGTTAGTTTTCTCAGAAATTTTGCTAGAATCCGATCAGTCATCATATCTCCATCTTGTAAACCTAGTTGTGTCTTGTATGCTGTGCAGATGGAAGGGCCCACAGCACCATTATGCCATGACCACCAGCGGTTGGCCCACACAGAGTGATGATCCCTTTAAAGATTCAGTCATCCTGAAAGCTTTCTAGTTTTCCTCAAACTTCCTAGAAATAAATATGTAAATGATCCCCCAGCAATAATCCTATTATATATAATTTGTTGTTGTTTTTAAATCAGCATTTCAATCTTTGTGAAGAAAAGGGAATCAGGGATGATATTTTGGCTCATTTTGAACCCAAACTAATGGCAACCTGTAACTTAAAGTCAAACTGACAGCAAAAAATATAAACCAACCTGCATACATACAGTAGATGTATGTATGCAGGTTGGTTTATATTTATATAAAATATAATATATATATATATATATATATATATATATATATATATATATATATATATATATATATATATATATATATATATATATATATATATATATATTTGCATAGTTTTTTTGCATAGTTTTCTATTCATTTGTAGTCTGCAAAATTGCTTTATAATTTGGTTTTATTCTTGTTTGCAAAGCATAGCGTGTGACAAGTATAAATAATTATAAACACAGAAATCGACATTAGCAGACGTAATGATTTCTGCACATAAATGATCTTTTAAAGGATTGGTCGATGGTTGGTCATTTCAACGAGGAGCAAATTCAGCATTTTGACTAAACCTGCTCCGTTTCTCTAAAGGATCCAAAGCCACGACTTCTCACTATACATAGGTGCAGCGGCAGCTCCCAGGATCTGCTGTGCTTTGCAGACTGTACACGTACACCTGACAAGACAGCCAAGCAGCCATTTAGCTAATTCCCGTCAGGCTTGTCTCCTCAGTGGCAACAGCAGTGGGTGGGAAATATGATGGAACCCCTGCCAATAACAAAGCATTAGCATATTGAACTGAACTGATAAAACTGTCAGTCACAAAGGGTGCTGGTGCCAACATTGTGTCAGTGAGTCTGGCAGCACAATGCTTATAACTCATAACTAAAAAAATAGAGACAGAAAACTGATCAAATGACCAATATTATACAGCACTGCAATGATGGGTACAGACCCAGGATGGATGGATTTTATTAAGTCCAGCTCAGCAGCGGTGGCTGGCTCCATCTGATAGATTTGTCTTTAGTTTCTGAGAATTAGGGGTGATTTTTGTCTAAGATGGTAGGGGATATGATAGATTTAGATTTGTTAGGAATTAATTTCTAATAGACAGAATATCTAAAAAGGCATTTCAGCTAAGGATACCAATACATTGGCTTTGAATTGACTTTGTTTCCTACAATCATGACATGAAATTTTCAAGACAACCGTCCCACCTGATGTAATGATATACCTATAATCACCTTTACATCTTCATCTTACATTTTGCTGTTGTTGTTGTTTTAAGATCTCTCACCTAAAGTGAATGGGATGGGGGTATTGTTTTTGTGTATTTCAACCATACAGGCACATACGTAATGTGAATAAATATAAAATAAAACCAACTTGAAACAATTAAATTATATTGTAATAATTACCTGGGAATCCTTTTCTCAAAAATAAATAAATAAATAAAATAGAGTATTATATGAGAGCATTATGAAAATATTTTAAATACAGATATGTCAGCCTATTGAAAAATATGTTGGTACTTGTACTGGGTTGGGGCTCTTTTTGCATGATTTATTGCATCAAAGCAGTGTGGCATGTTGGTGATCAGTCTGTGACACTGCTGAGGTGTTCAGGAAGAGCAAGTTGCCTTAATGGTGTTTCTCGTCTTCTTCTCGACAATACTCAATACATTCTCTGTTGGGCTCATGCCAGCTGTTTTTCTCTGAGCTCAGGTAAGACTCATAATGACATCGCCTCTGGTTCAGGAGTGGTTGGTTACCGCTGTGTGTTGTCATCAACTCCAAATGCACACCTTGTGTATCTCCACCAACCTCTTGAAAGGGCTTTGCTTCATAATCCTATTGCTTGTACACCTTTTTCTACCAAAGTGTTTCCTTCCACCTAACTTTCCATTACTATGCTTGGATACAGCATCTGGTGAACAGCTTATTTTGCCTTTTGTGGCTTACACACGTGATTGTGTAGGTCATAACATGTAATGTTCTAGCATTTCAAGGAACTGAATTATAGTTTTTCATAAACTGTAAACCATAATAATCAGAATGAACAGAATAAACGCAATCTGTGAGTAATAAATCTATATATACTTCAGTTTTTGGATTAAATTGGCGAAAATGATCTATTTTTTAATTAATATTCTAATTTACCGAGATGCACCTGTAATATATTTTAATATAATCAGACATCTCCAGACTGGAGGGATTTTGTCTTCTTATTGAGTCTCTCGCTCAACCGACCATACAAAGCCCGCCTAAACCGGATTGCAGTGAGCATGAAACAACTTGTTAAACATGAATTAGGATGTATTCATCTCCGACTCTAACAGCTTTCCTAAAGATTACAAAAACACGATCAGCCAGAGGAGACTCACCTCCCACCATCCTCCTCCTCCTCCTCCTCCGCCTCCCTCCCTCCCCTCATCCATCCATCCATCCGCGCTTCCTTTCTTTCTTCTCTCCCGCTGGATGGTGCGTTAGGAACGCGTCCAGGAAGGCACCGGGACTCCCCTTCTTCTTCTCGGATGGAGACGGGCTGAGCAGGGTCCAGGTCCGGCCGGCGCAGTTCACCTCCAGGATCCCGCTGGAAGCTCTTCTTTCCGTAGAAAAAAAACCAAAAAAAAAACAAAAAAACAAACAAACACAAAAACCCGCTGCTGAGAGCCGGAGAAAGCCGCGGGAAGGGGAGACGCGGTAGGTAAAGGGGGCCGTTAATAAGAACCTGTTGTTACACTGTTTTTGTTTCCTGTGCGAGAGAGAAAACGAGGCGCAAATACAGACACACACACATAGAGGAGGAATTAAAGAGCGTTAATGGCTTGATTAAGATGTTTTTATGATGATTATTATAGGAAGAACTTCAGATTATCCCCTGGGTGATATCATCCACTGACCAGCCGTACTATTGTATTCCTCTCGCCTTTGGTTAATTGTAAATACGATTTTTACGCGCAAGAAGAACACGTGAAATTGTCTAGTTTAGAGTTAAAGTCCACATATTTGTCTCGAAATTTATCCCGATTTATAGAATTAGATTTTCCCCCCTGATTAAATCCACAATAGAGGCTGCAGCACAATAGCGTTGTGTAGCTGCAATTCAATTACGGTCGCTGGCTGGAGCCTTTAGATTTAGCCGTGAAGGGCTTGCGAGCGCCGCCCTAAGTCTGGACATGGAAACTCTGCAGAACATGGCTTTGACACACCAGGGAACTGGCTGGTTTTAACCCATCAGTAACAGCCTATCCTCACACAACAGCTCTCCCACCTTGGCTTGCATTCGTTCTGCAGCCATGGGGTGTTTACAGAGATCATCACCTGCCTACGTCATTCGACTTTTTTGAGGTTTAAAATAGGATTCAGATGAATCCTACTTGTTTCATGTTATAAAGCAGAGGTGAAATCATACCTGCAGGGCATGAGAGGTGAGCAGGCAGGTGGTTATGTGCGCTCACAGAGAGGGATTTTTTTCAGTGGTTCGAACTTTGCAATAAGGTTATCCCTCCCAATTCCCTGTTGAACTGAGTGAATAAAAACATAGTTTTTGATATGGGCGATGTGGCTTTCTGCTCAGGGGGGCAAACCACAGGGGGTCACCACGATAATTATCTGTCACTTGCACACAAAGTTTCTATTTTTTATTTACCTATCCAGTCACTGGGAATGCAAACCTCCTGTGTTGTGTACAACAAAGGTACTTTAAGAAAAAATCGCTGTACAACACGAGTAGCTGATGACACTGACATTGGTATCTAGGGAGTGCCAGATTATTAGGTTATTTCTGTCGTTTTAAGGAGTCTGGATTATTTTACATTGAACAGATATGGTTTAATACACAATTTGACATTTGAGAAATCTTTATTTGTAAAAACATGAATAGAACATTTTAATGCTTTCGTATCATTAGAACCACTTTCGAGTGAAACAAGTTTGAAAACCAGAATATGTGGAGGGCTCATATACCTGGGGGGTTTACATAATAAAAATATATTTTCACATTGGGGTTTGTTAGAGGAGTGGGTTTATGTTTGACTGTATGGGAGGCACCAGGCCCATCCTGGGCACCATTCACTCAAGAACCACCACTGCCTCCTGTAATGGATAAAGGGATACTTTAAGGGAGGAACTTACATCTAAACAAGGATTGGAAAGCTTTACTGGATTATTTAAATAATTTTAAATAGGAAATGAACATGCTCCAATAATTTACAATGAGAAAATGATAATTATGATTTCAATCATACTGGATTTGTACAGCAATCTTAATCAGTTATCATTATGAAGTATAGATATATCCATTTAATTTCCTACAAAATATTTTCAGCAATTTCTACTTGCAGCACTACTGGATGAAAATACATTAACAATAAATAAATATTTATAATAAATAAGAAAGCTGTATTTTATTTCACTATATACCTTTAATTGCAATTTCTTCTAAACTAGTACGTGTTGCATAAAAGAACAACACATGCTCTGTTTTTCTACTGATCAACCAGTGTAACCCAGACATCTAGCACCTTGAAAAAGTATTCATTCCTCTTGGACCTTCCCAGGTTGTATCATGTTTCCACAAACTTCAGAGTATTTTGATCTGACCTGAGGTGAGAGAGCATTTTCTCCTACATGCTTCCTGTGACCCCAACAAGACTTGTAGCAAAATGCAAACAGGACTTTTTATGGTTCTCTGCCTCTTTATTTGATGTAAGATCTGCATTGAATTTCAACAATAGAATTACATCTATGATGCAAGAGATTCCTTCTTAGTTGTGTTTGTGCAAAAAATGCATGAAAAAGTGTATTTTTTCCATTACTATTTTGTTGTAGCATATGAAATGAAATTTGAAAAAATACTTCATGTGCAAGGGGTGTGAGTAATTTTGCAAGGCACTATAATCAAAAAGCTTTGTGTAAAAGCAGAACCTTTGTAAGGCACTAGCTGTTCTGTCTGACTGTACTTTGAAACCCTTTCATAGAGCAGAGAAGCTGGAAGCAGTAAAGATTGGTTGGTTTAAACTGAGATGAACTAAATCATTAATTTAGTTTTTCTCACCTCCTTCGTGTTGTCTTTCTTTACAGTGTTGCATTCTCTCTCACCTTCCCAGTCTTCCTGTCAGCCATCCATTGTCACTTTCTCATTGAGTATGCCTCTCACACGTCAACACACACAGAAGCAAACTGTGTTTTTAATGATTCACTCAAGTTATTTTCAGCAAAGCTCTGACAGATCATTCGTTCCAGTCAACCTCCCTCTTTCCTTTCTCATTTTGACCCTGTCTCCTGTTGCTTCTCCCTGCAGATCCTCCATCATCTGAAGGTCTCCTGCATCTCTTCCAGGGCGTATCACTGGGATTCTGTTTACCATGCGCGTTCGAAAGTGCATGTAGCCCATTCAGTTCAGAGGAGTCTTCTGTCTGCTTTTGTCTCCATGCATTCTTCAAGGGCAGAGATGGGCTCGGTGGGAGCGGAGCGCCGCAGGCCAACGCCGGCCCAGACGCCCGAGGACTGGGACGGATGGAGGGATCGAGGAATTGTTGGATGGAGGGATGCTGGGAGGGAGGGCTGGAGAGAGGGAAGGGAGAGCGGCGTGGTGCAGAGCTACAGCTTCGATTCGTACCAGCTGGAGGAGGAGGAGATCAGTAAGGATGCCCCAGAGCGAGGAGTACTGGCTCTGTCAGAGCCTGGTGAGCACTTCTGACTTTGTGTGTGTGTGTGTGTGTGTGTGTGTGTGTGTGTGTGTGTGTGTGTGTGTGTGTGTGTGTGTGTGTTCTGTACTATTTATAAAACAACAGCAGAGGAACAAAGTGGATTTAATGTAGTAGTATAACAGGAGTTGGAGGTGCAGGATATTAGAAATGTGAAAGAACAGCGTGTAACAGCCATGCTCACTGCTGGAGGCCCTGCTGTAATTCTTGGACTGGACGGTGCTTTAATTATGAACATTTCTTGGAGATTACATCCACATTGCTCTTGTACTAAAATTAAAACACATGCACTGAGGCTCCAATACTTGTGCTGTAGGTATTCCCTTGCTGTAAGGACAGATCACTTCTTCCTCATTGTATGAAATTACATCAGGAAGTTACCCCGATGATATCTTTTAAAAAATTTTTTCTTATTCTTGTCTGAAATAAGTCAGGATCAAACACAGGTGAGTGATGAGCAGGTTCAGATAACAGTGGAGGAGAAGAAGAACGTCGTGGAGAGGAGCATGCTTTGTGTAAAACAAGGAGGGCAGTCCTGTTAACGCAGAATTGCTTTGTTGCCTGGTTACACAGGTTGAACAAAGACCATGCTAATTAGATCATGAGTGAACAAGGGCACACAATGAGGGCAGTAGATGGATCTGTTTCTTGTTTCTCAGTGCAGTTTACTGTGCTCTCCCTGTATTTACCTTTAGCTTCCTTTATACAACGCAGCTTTAAAAATAGAAAATTATGCGATGCTTAAAATTTTTATTTTTTTAAACATACTATTCTCTGGTAATTTTTTAAAACTATGAAACTGACACTGTATAGAGAGGAATGAATTTCCACAGCAGAATTTCACAAGATGCACAGTAAAAACACACTGAAGAGGTGAAAGAATCAAGTCGATCAGTTCGGAATTAGATGGACGAGCAAATTTTGACAGATTTTGACGGATTTTGATCTGCATTTGAGTTACATGGGGTTTAGCCTAACATCTTGACACTAGTTTGACACTGACAGCTTCACTAAGTTATAACTGGTTCTGATGTGGTTGAGAAAACTAGAGCAAACAGTGACAATGGAAACAATCCTCTGCAGAAGTTTAGCTGGTTCAAATCTATTTACATGTAATATATATTCCAGCTTGAATTTTTCCTTCTGATTGGTTTCTGTACATATTCCCCCCATAAAGGGAGTGGATGTTGTTTCCTGCTTGTTTCCTAAGCAGATATGTTGTTTGCCTGTACAGTGGCACAGAAGCCATCTAAACTCACATTACTTTAGCTAAGCTGAATAACTTCTGTCTTTCTGAGTAGCAGGCAAGAGTTTTCTTTTTACTTCTTCCCCCTGGAGTTGATGGGAATAATGAGGATGGCTTCACTGCAGGTGCAGACATGGAGGGACTAACTGGGTAGGATTGGGTGCAGTATAATCTATCTGCATATTCACATTGACCAGGCAGTATGGTTCTTTCACAATTAACAAAATGATGATTGGAGATCTTTGATAACCAAGTCTGGCTCCTCCAGTCTGCCCTGGTCTTCTTCACAAACTGCTTCCATGTTTTTTTTTGTTTGTTTGTTTTGTTTTTCTATTTATCCAAATAATAAAACAATTAACCACAAAATAGCAAAACATAGAGAAAAATTGAGCATGACATGAAGTTCTGTTGGTGACAAACTATCTAAAGTAAGTTTGACTGATTTTACAGAACTAGTGGCTGAAAAAAACTTTTTATTGTAATGTTTACACCATTGACATATATCATTATATTAATATATATATCAATGGTTTACCCTACTTGGAATTCTGAAGCCATCATCTGCACAAATGCAGGAAATGTTCTGTGAGCACATTTTGAATGCAGAAAGATGAATATATAAACTTGTTTTGAGAAATATATCTTGCTTTCCAGACACCATTTATTTTAGCACTATTTTAGCAATCTGATTCCAAACTGCCTCCTACATGCATTGCTCTCCTGTTAAAAAGTCACTGGCTCTAATGTTCTCTCTGAAAGTTTGATGGAACTGCTGATTGGCAAGGCACCAATTCAAAATTGAATTGAGCTGTCAAACTTTAAACACGAATGCATCAGTTTTTATGAGTAATTGCATGTTGGGATGTTTTAAAGGTGATAAAGTGAGCCTCACGCTGGAGGGCTGAGAGTTTAAACCAGCTAGTGTTTACGTCTGTGTTCCTTTCACAGTCAAAAGACAGGTAGAACTGGTTATGGTTGGTCTGTTTTTATTAGCAGTATACGTGTGAGGAGTGGTCTGCTAGTTAATCTGCAATGCCATGTGATACAACCTTTTGGTAGCAGTTAAGAACACTTCAGCCTACTTTGAGAATTTAAAACAAAATTTCAGATAAATGCTGCACTGAGCATTTTGAAGTCTTGTTCTGCAGCTCAACAAATCGTCATAAATAGAAACTTTAATAACCCTTGGATCACTTGAGTAAATGGGCATAATTTTACATCCTTTCTTTTCAACTGTGATCTTATAACTTTTGGCTTGTAGCTACCAATTGTTGCATTAATTTGCAGCCAAAAAGTCTAAGAATATGTAAAAAAAAAAACAACAAAAAAAAAAACAATTACCATAAATATGGATCTCTAAATTTGTGGATCAATGCAAAACACAACGGCCAAGAAGAAAGGAGTCACAGGAAATCTTTGTCTGAAATGTGAGTTCTTATAGCAGAGATTTACATGGTGATCTTTCGAGTAATCAGGAACCAGTCAGGAAACTGAGGAGAAATGTCTTAGAGACAGTAGCTTGCCACCCTAAGCAGGGATTTAAAACTTCTCCCTATTACAAAAATTATAAATGTAACTTATGCTCCAGTGCTAACCAGTATTTTCCCTTCGATGTGCACAGGTGTGTTGCTTCCCATTTCTCCAAAGAACTGCCGAAAGAGCGTTTTATATGAGAAAGCCATGCAGTGGTTGTTGTAAAACAGCAACAGTGAAAGAAAGCAGCGAAAAGTCTCTGTCTTCTATACATAATCTATCTAGGTGTTACTTGAGAAGAGTTAGCTGCACTACAAAAATGTAGGTTTTCAAATGTTTTATAATAGACACATCCTTCAAACTATATACAGATGGTTTTCACACAACATGTTTGGTTGTAAAAAGAGATGTCCAGCTAATATTGCACATGTAGATAAAAGGGAAGGGAAATACAGATGTGCAATCTGTCATTCATTTAGCTCTTACACAAAGAAAAAACATCAGCAGATACATTGAATGGACAGAAAATGCAAAAAAGAAAAACAAAATCGCAATAAAATAATGTATTTTGCTGACTGAGAACTTGTATACTCTGAGACAACACTGTTGTTGCCTCAATGGTCTGGCTGCTGACTCTGCTCAAGCTATTTGTTGTCATGTGTCTTTAAATGTCCTGTGGTCTCAGTTCTCATCTTTGGGCTATTTGTTTTATAGTCTAAGGGTTTTGAGCAGAGATGGTTTTTGGTGAGTGAGGGAAAACTGCGACATCTTCATTTTCATGAATTTTGTGTTTTCTGCAGAGGACTTTTGGGAAAAGTAAGCGTGCTCACTCTTTTCTTCTGCTTTATTGCTAAAAAGCGGGAACACAGCCATTCAGTGTAGTCCCACTGGAAAAGTATTTTTTCAGTTTACAACAATAGGCAGTTGTGTGTTGCAGTTCCAGATGGCCTTGCCTTACCCATATATGGCAATGGTATTTTTGTGTTAGAGAGATGTAGCTCTTAGGGCTCTTTTTGTGTCAGATAAATGTGTTTTAAAATGACATATTTGCATAGAAAACAAATACTGGTAATATTTTAACATTTTAAGGGTTTCTGGCTCAAAATGAATTTCAAGTAAAAAAGGTGTGAAATATGGAGGATCCGAGGGTAAGTTATCATCCATCACAAGATCAATTGCTGTTACCTCATGCTGAAGTCATCTCTTTAGATAGTGAGAACTACTTTTCTTCCTCAGTCTGCTGTAACATCTACTCCCTTCCATCATTCAAAGCTGGTTAAAGAGATCTTACAGGATTAGAGAAGGATTATGAGCACTTCCATAAAGATCCTGCACATCACACTTTATCCATGAAACGGATTCTGCTGCAAAACAGTCTTCAAATGAACCCACTCGGACAGCTGGTTCTTGATCAACAACCCCCTCCCGATCCGTCTCTTACCAATAAGAGGAGCACAGACCTCCCATGCAACAGTTGCTCCATCTGCCACAGCAGCATCCTTCATCCTCATTAGCTTCTCTGAACATTGCCTTCACTGGCTCCAATCCTAATTTGCAGTGGCTCTCAGTAGTGTACACACCCCTGATATAATGACCATGATAAATCATTTAAAAAACTTTTTTCCTCCCATAACATCTCATTTATCCTGTGTCAGTTTGAAAAAGAAAAATCGTGCACACCCTTACACAGTGTTTTGTTGGTACCATGATTCTGGGAAATAAAATCTGCTTTCTAGAGTTGGTATTTTGACAAAACTGACTAGCTTTAAGAACTGTTCATAGCTTTATCCATCCATCCATCCATCCATCCATCCATCCATCCATCCATCCCATATACCTGTTTATCCTTGCAGAGTCGCTGGGGAGCTGGTGTCTGTCTCCAGCGGTCACTGGCCACTGTGGGCAGGTCGTCAGTCCATCACAGGGCGACACAGAGACACACAAGACAAACAACCATGCACACACACAGTCATACCTATGGGCAATTTAGAGAGACCAATTAACTCTACCTTCATGTTTTTGGACTGTAGGAGAAAGCTGGAGTACCCAGAGAGAACCTGCACATGCAGGTCGGAGAACATGCAAACTCTACGTAGAAAGACCCCAGGCTGGTATTCAACCTTCTGCTACCACATAAAAAAACAAACAAAAACAAACAGTTTTATCTGTGGAAAAGTGACCCCAGATCATGATACTGCCACCACTATGCTTCACTGTGGGGAATGGTGTTATTCTGGTGATGTGCATTCTTGTTTTTTTTTTGCCAAACAAACCTTTGGGGATTGTAACCAAAAAGCTAAACTTTGATATTATCAGATCTGTAACACAGAATCCTACAAGGCAAGCTGTACTTAGCAGAAATCCATGCAACTCCTTAATGTTTGTCTCCTGGCAGATATTCTGATCAATTTCTGTATTGTCTTTTCATTCTTTTTGGAGAAATGTCCAGTTTTTGTAATCGCTAAAAGATGCAAATAAACAAAAGTCAAGAAAATCTTTCTTGGACAGCTGAATTTTATTTGAGGTTAATCAGACTCACTATAATTGGTGGGAGGTGGGAATTAAAGAAGAGTGAATGCTGAAACTGAATCAATGCTTAAACAAAGCTTTAGTTTAGGGGTTTACACACTTATACAACCAGGTTATTGCATCTTTTCAATGTTTTATCACTTCTTTGCAGATTTGTTTGTTTAGCTGAATTGTACAGAAGGTGGAAAATCTTTTAAAGTGATTCATCATGGTCCGTCATATCCCCACTGTTTTAACTTTCCAACACTTGACTTCTCTATTTTCCCCCGTCAGACTTTGAGCAGCCGATCCCTGATGACCGTTACCATGGCATCTACTTCGCAATGCTGCTGGCTGGAGTGGGTTTCCTGCTTCCCTACAACAGCTTCATCACTGATGTCGACTACCTGCATCACAAGTTTCAGGGTATTAATGTGCATGAAGAAGTGCATGCAAACCTGCTTCCCCCTAAAGAACGCACAAACACACCCTGGGCACCTACACCTTCAGGAGTTCCACCTTTGTTGTGTGTTTCAGGAACGTCCATAGTGTTTGACATGAGTCTGACGTATATAGTGGTCGCTCTGCTGGCTGTGATCCTCAACAATGTTTTGGTGGAGAGGCTCAGCATGCACACCAGGATTACTGTGGGTAAGATCAAACTATAACTGTTAAGGAAAGGTTATTCGGGTAATACACAGAGACTGACTATAAATGGATAAAACTGTGCCATCTTTCTCAGGTTTGCTGTAAGGATTCAAAGCATTTAAATGGCCAACTAACATAGTGTGTCTTAAATTTTCTCAGATAAAGTCAAGAAATGTTCAAAGTTATGCAAAATTAGTCATTGAAATGCATTTAAAAAACTCCATATTTATGGAGTACAGTAATGTAAAGCCTCCTCAGTACCAGAAATGAAAGGAAAACCATCCTTGAGCAGGAATGAAAAAAAGGAAAGTTCTTTAAAAAGTATTTCTGAGGAGAATTTTGGTCTCTTTATGCTGATTTTCACTCTGTGCATGTGTGAGCGGGCTTTCACCACTGCACTCTTTGCACCTTAAAATAGCTCTGCTTGCACCCTTGAGGGAATAACTTTTGAAGTGTGTTGTCTACTTAGTAGCTTTTCTGTGTAGTTAATAAATTTGTGGCTCTGCAATTAGAGCTTACCTCGATCAAAGGTGATAATCTTCCTCAAGATGGCCTTGTCATGTATCCCCCTCAATGCTACAGTCGCCTCATAGTCCAGATGAGTGACATTTATATCAGACATCTACCTTTCCTATCCTCTGCAGGTTACATCTTGGCATTGGGGCCACTCATCTTTGTCAGTATGTTTGATGTCTGGTTGGAAAAATTCACCACCAAGCAGGCTTACATCATCAACCTGTTGTCAGTGGGAGTGGTGGCCTTCGGATGCACAGGTAGGCTATTTCTAACATTAAACAGCTTGTAAAATGTATCTAATTAAAAAGCCCGTATGGTGCAAATTTAAAGGAGTTTCATTAACAAAAATGTCAAGATGGGTAAAAATGAACCAAACACAGTCAGAGAGACAAATGTAAAAACAAAAGAAATATTTTCAATAAAAGCACAAAAAAAAATGTGAGGCAAAGTATATGAGTCACAAGGCAGTAAATAAAAAGAACAAACAAGAGAATCTGACAAGGATCGAAAGGGAACATTGTAACATAAACAGCGAGGAATGCAAAGACAAACAGAATAGAGTTCTGGTAATTACCACATTAAATCCCAGAGGATGGGAGAGTAGAAAGCAAAAGTGAGAGAAACAGGCAAACAGACTCTGGAAGTAAAACACCCATATGTAGATCAAGGTTAAGTTTAAATACAAAATCAAATCAGTTCAATCATACAGACAGAATCAAAGCGATTACATAATTCCAATTTGTTCACAGGTATAAAACAATGCAGCCAAGCTCAGTTTGTTCTCTCAGTTGATAAAATGTGTTCAGTCTAAGGAAGCACAGCTAATTGTATTAAGACACTGACTTTGCAGCAATCCCTCATACTGAGCATTCACATGATGACAGTGGAAAGGAACAACTCTCTTTTAACAGGAAGAAACATCCAGCAGAACACAACCCAGAGTGAACAACCACTGGCCGCAACTGACTCAGGGTTCAAGAAAAGAGCAGACGTACAAAAGAATATACTAGAAGGACTGGTGTAGGAGTACTTTCTGTGCTGAAGAAAAATAAAGCATTAATGACAGTAGTAGCACCTTAGTGCTTTCATCTTGGAGAGAAACACAGCAAGACAGATAAGCTCAGAGCTGGGAGCTGGTTCCACAGAAGAAGAGCCTGATAACTAACAGATCCCCCCCCCCCATTCTACTTGTAGAACCTCTAGGAACCACCAGTAATGGAACAACAGCAACATCTGGTTTTCTACAAGTCCTCTCAGACAAAGTTTCACTCTTTTTAAATCCTATTTTATTGCAGTAATAGAAAAAGTTGAAACAGCTGTTGTTAAGTGATCACTCTGAGATAAACTAACAGATGTAAATGTCTAAAATTGCACAGAATGTAATTAAATACGAATATCTATGTCAGAGCATGATGAAGATGAGTTCTGCCAGATGGATCTTTGGAACAATCAGCACAAAACTAGTGGGATATGTTTAGATTTCACTGGCTTTCTGACCTTAATGCAGGGAACCAGCTTCCTCCGCTTTTCAGCCTCATCTGGTCACAGTTCAATTACTGGAGATCTTCTCTAAAGTGGTCTCTGGAGGTTCAGAAAGAAGAATGACTCCATAAATTGTGTTGTCACAGCATTAGGTCTTTGTTTGCTTTGATAACCACTTCCCTCTTGCTTCCCCAGTGCAGCAGTCCAGTTTCTATGGTTACATGGGGATGCTGCCCAAGAGGTATACTCAAGGGGTAATGACTGGAGAAAGTAAGTACTCTCACAAAGAAAAATAAATATTTTTGTACGCTTATATTCACCTTTTTTCTTTTTCTAACTGTACTCAAACATTTCAGGCACGGCTGGAGTAATCATCTCGCTGTCTCGCATCTTCACCAAGCTGCTGATCCCTGATGAGAAGAAGAACACCCTGATCTTCTTCCTCATCTCCATCAGCATGGAGATGCTATGCTTTCTGCTTCACCTTGTTGTCCGACGCTCGCGGTTCGTCCGCTACTATACCAGCCACACCCAGGGCAAAGGTCCAGTCAAATGTCATGATCCACGAGACACCGGAACTGGATACAGGGTCCATCATGACGTAACTGCAGAGGAAGTAATATTTGTAAGTTTATCAACTCTTTCCTGACAATAGCGCCTTAAAAATATATTGATTTAACTTGAACGTTGTTACATTTTGTTCCATTACATCCACTTACTTGTATGAATTTAATTGGGATTTCATGTGATAGACCAACACAAAACAGGAATAATTGTGATGTAGAAGGAAAATAATAAAAGGCTTTGACAATTTTTACAAATATTAACCTGAAGGGTGTGTTGCACATATGTATTCACTCTGCCTCAAGCATTACGTCATAGAATCCTCCTTCAGTCCAATTACAGCAGTAGCAAGTATGGGGTATGTCACTTCCAGCTTTGAACATCTAGAGTTTATGCCTATTCTATTTTCATGTCCTGTCACAGATTCTCAACTGGATTTAGGTCTGGACTTTGACTAGGCCATTCTAAAATATGATTATGCTATAATGATATGAATCATTCTGTTGTATCTCAGGCTGTATATTTAGGGTAGTTGTCCTGCTGGAAGGTGAACCTCCACCCCACTCTCAGGCTTTCCACAGGTTTTACATAGCAGGTTTTGTATGGAAGCCATAAAGTTTCATTTGGTCTCATCTTACCAAAGTACCAGAGTACCTTCCTCCACATGTTTGCTGTTTTTCCTGCATGGCTTTCTTTGAGCAATGTCTTTCATCTGGCCATGCTGAGAGTAGTTAAGCCGTGGGCCACTTGGCTGCTACTACGATTGATGTTTTACTATTCAGGCCTCACACTTCAGGTTGACTGGCATGTCTCGACATATTTGCGCGATACTCATTAAAAAAAAGGTGGAACGGGGCTCTTTGAGCTTTTTGAAGATTAGACTTCTGTCTTATAACCCTAACCTATCAACTTTCTCCCTGATCTGTCTGCTGTGTTCATTGGTCTTCATAATACTGCTTGAATCAGTCGTGCTCTCTAACAAACTCTGAGGCCTTCAGACATCCGCTGGATTTATACTCAGTGGTTTTCTTAAATGAATGGTGACCTGGGCAAGCCCCTCTTTCTGCTGCCCCCCCACAGAGCCAAATACAAACTCAGTCCCATGATGAAGCTCAATCGTTTTTTATGCAGCTTCCCAGGTTCCTATATATAACCAGTCTATATATAGTGCTTTTCAAGCTTGTCTCAATCAGAAGTGGTGTTAATGCCCAGAACACATTGAAAATGCACTTCTTTATGTTTTCACAATAGCATAAAGGTTTCACAATCTCAAATTATGTTTTAAGCAATCCCAGTTCCATTGAGAAAAATCCAGATGAAATATGACCTGTATAAACATATCCGATTCTAAACGTAAACTTTTTTAAAAGACAAAAATAGCCCTTTTGTTTAGCACCAAATTATATGCTCTGAATCAGCCAGTTATGGTGTAAGGTGTACGTTTTTTTACAGTATCTGTATTGTGCACACCACAGGAGGAGTCCAATTTCATTGACTGGACATGCAAATAGTAAATAGGAACTCAGTTTATGTACAATTACTGATGACTTGACTCTCCTCTGTGGTTTGTCACTCAGGGCAGAAAGTCATAGCTGTAACCTATATTTGTTTATAGTGAGAAAATTACACACAGATGGATTCTGTTTTACTACTTAGGTGACTTTTAAAAGCAACTGGTTGCACTGGATTTTATTTAGGGGTATAAGACCAAAAGGCATTGAATACAAGCACACTCCACATTTTTTCATGATTTTTTTTAGACACAGTTTTCCTTTTTTTTCCACACTGATGCTCTTCTTTATGTTGGACATTAAATTGCAGTTAAATACATTGACGTTAGCGACAAATTGTGAAATTGTCCTAAAGGGGGTGAATACTTCTGCAAGGCCTTGTGGAGTTTAATCTCTGCATGGAGCAGCAGATACTCTCTTTAGTGTTTACCTACCACATTTTAATAATAAAACCTTCCATAAATGTCACAACAATAAACTATTTCAGGAGGAAACGTCAGGAACTTGAACTATGGCGTTGCGTCCTTGTTGATATCTGAGGGGAGACTTTTGTATCAGTCCGAGTGGGAACAAGCAGTGAGCCCTGGCTGGGTTTAAAAATGCAGAGTTATTCATGGGCTGCTTTTTTTGGCTGCCATTCAAAAAGACAAACCTTTGAGCCAGAGAGATAGAGGGAGAGAGAGAGAGAGAGAGCTGTGTTATTAGAATGCGATATGAAGGACAGAACGTGACGTGGGTTGATGAAGGAAAACAGGGATAAAGAGAAAGAGGCTTAGGCCTTCTGTGAGCGACGAGAACAAAGGATCCATGTTGATTAGAATAAGAGACAGAGAAGAAGAGAAAGTACAAAAAAGACTGTCTTTCTGAAAATGACTGCAAAGGAAAAGCAGAAGATAAGGTGAGGGGAGAGGGCAAGAGAACAGAAGAGCAGTCAAGATGATAAAATGAAAAAAAGGGAGAAGATGAGTGAGGGGAAGCTGAATTCATTTTAGTGAAGCTTAAAGCTGCACACAGAACCAGATTCCTCAGACGGTCCATGTTTTAATCCCTGCATGCCATTAAGCATGTGTCAAGCATCTAATAGAAAACCCCTGGTGTTGCACTGCAGTGTGTGTGTGTGATCAGGTTGGTTTTCTGTGTCCTAAAGCTGTTTCTTTTAGGTTGCCGAGGGAAACGAGGGCTGTGCATTACGGGATAATCGGGAGTACCAGTGAATTCTGGCGTGCATGTCTTTTTAATCAGCTAATGGATCTGTCTGTGTGTAAGTGTGTGTGTGTAATTTAAAAAACCAAAAAAAGACATTTATTTCAGTGTGTGCGCGTGTGCGTGTGTCTTGCTCCTCTGCTAATTTGCAGTCCAGTCTGAAGACTTTCCAACATCATTACATCAACTTGCACTCACAGCTGTCTTCTTTAATGGTCGCTGCCATAAAAAGCTGATTTCATGCTTCCAAAAAGCCATTACTAATTCAAAAACAGAAAAAAAACTTCATTGACTCGTAGAGAATGAGTTTCTGTCAGCGATCTGGCTACATCTAGTGTTTAGTTACAGAAATGAGCAGCAAATTGGTGATGATTTCAGTGTTTTCTGCATGTTTGGATGAAAGTCTTGCTGTGCGTCTCTTCAGGGAAACGGAGGAACCGCACCGTCCTCTACAGAGGAAGGCCATGAGGACTTTGTGGGCGGAACTTATGTGAGATTCGATGCCCCGAAAGCCAAGATCAGGAAGAGCTGGCCCGGTGTCCGAGGTACTCCCTGTTTTAATCTTGTTCTCTTACAATTCAATTACCCTCTGACAGATGCATCCTCTGGCTGGATTTGTGAAGAGCATTACAAGCGACCTGTGACTCATCAGATTTTTTTTATTACTGGTGCATATTTGTGTGTTTTCCCCTACCAGACATGATCTTGCATCGTTACGTGGTGTCGCGTGTGATCTGGGCCTACATGCTGTCCATAGCTGTGACCTACAGCATCACCCTGTGTCTGTTCCCTGGGCTGGAGTCAGAGATAAGGAACATCACCTTAGGGGAATGGCTGCCCATCCTCATCATGGCCACCTTCAACATGTCTGACTTTGTTGGGAAGGTCAGCACACTTTTTAGCTTTATGAAACTGTAACTGTGTTATGCATAAAGTTAAGGCCAAAATTATTCATACCCCTGGCAGATTTACATAGAAGACTAATTTTAATTCAGCTCAGGTTCTTGGTAGAAAATTAGCCAGACATCTCTTAAAAGATGATAAAATAATGTAACAGGAGTGTACATTTAAGTTGTTTTTTTTTTGTTTTTTTTGTTTTTTTACTTTTAGATTTCATTAAAAAGTTGAATGTTTAAAATCATTTGTACTCAGTACTATTTATTCTCAATACTAAGTGGAACCATTTTTTGTTGATTACAGCTATCAAACCCTTCTTATAACTGCTGAACAGCTTTTTGCATGTTTCAACTGTTATTTTGGGATTTATTTTATAATTTTATAACATTTTAAAAAAAACTTTTTGAGCCTTTTTAATTTTATCTGCTCAAAATTATTCTAAAAAATGACAATTTTATTGAAATCAACAAAATAGTAAATCATTGTAGATGGAAAAACGTTACATAGGTCTTACAATTTTTTTGAGTTGATATGTTGTTATTTGGGCTGCAAGATTTGCTTTTGAGTAAAAGCAGGTCAATAATTATAGTTCTAGTTGCTCCAAAATTAAGATGAACTCTAAAACTTCATTAATAAAAGGGAATCTATGTTTTGCACCTAATATTTTTTTAAGAATATATTATTTATCTGCAAAAAGTGTTGCCCTGAATGATGAAAAAGTGGCCATCTGCATCAGCCAACTATGCCTGGAGGTTGGGGGGCTGCCCAGACTCCTTCAGAGGGCCACAAATTGCGGTGTCCAAATTGCAGCACTTTGGACACCGTTGCCCTAAGCTTTACCTCCCTCCATATATTCTCAGTCAGATTTAAGTAAGATCTCTGGCTGGGCTGCTCCAAGATGTTAATATTACTTCCAGTTTGAAGAAATAGCCATTATGGCCACCTTGCATAGCAAAAATTAGGGTTAGCTGCAGTAAAAGTGCTGTTTATTTGCACTTCTATCCATTTGATAAGTCTATCAAATCTGGTGGGATAGTGCGGTAATTTTGGCCGGATTGCCAACTCTCACTGTTCTGTTGTGAGACTCAAGCTTTTCCTCTATTTCTCACTCATTGACCCAGATAAATCTCAATCTAATTTAAAAAGTACCTGCTCGTACAACAAAATCCTTAAGTTTAATTGGTGATGCTAAAAATAGAGTCAATTCTTTCTTCAATCCTTCTTTAATATGCATGTAAGAGTTCCCTTTTTTTAAATACCAGTACACAACTGCATACATCTAATACAGCCACTACTTTGATACGGCTCTTGTTTTAGTTTGATCTGAGCATTGTTTCAGGATTTCTAATGTAAACTGTAAAGCAGATGGTTGGATGGATGGATGGATGGATGGATGGATGGATGGATGGATGGACAGACAGACTGGACAATAAGCAACAGCTCATGCTACTCTTGACATAAAAGAAAGAGTCTCACTTTCTGAAATAAGTGACAAAACAAAGAATCTCCCTGTATATAAACAGATTAGATATATTCAGCAGGATGGTATTCATAGCAATGATACCAGGCAAATATTTGATCCAAAAAAGGTGCAATGAAAATAAATATCATTGTACCCTACCATAAAGTTAGAATAGTACATGTAAATCCCATCAAAACACTTTTATTAACAGTTTCTGCAACACTTATGTTTTTACAAAACAAAACTTCATATTTATTAAGCAACTTTATCTCCTGTTTCAACTTATTTGTCATCATTAGGGGTCTTTGGCTGCAGACAGTCAGGTAGTGGGTGTCTCCACTCTGTTTCTTTTCTCAAGGGTGCATTAGAATAAAATGGATCCATTGTTAATGCTATTAGAATCCTCTGCAGTTTTATTACTTCAGCTAGACCTGAGCTGCAACCAGAATAACTCACAGCAAACATCTGTGCCACTAAAAATCATTTTAGGACCAGTGTTACTTTTTAAAGGAGGTGGAGTATTTGGATATTGTAAAAAATAACTTTTTTTCCTGTTTATATTTAGAAGACATGACCTGGTACGCAGCACACAGCCAGAAAACTGACTCCAAAAACTTTACCACAGTGATCAGATGTGTTTTAGTTAACTTGAAACATTTTTCAGATAGAAATAATCTCTTTAAAGAATAACAGTTTTTACATTAATTACCAGAATGATTTCATGCATTAAAACAAAGTGTGTTACAGACACAATGTCCACCTTAAATTTAGCATTTAAAATTGATTATATCAGGAATTTCCATCCAAAACCCTGAAAATCATTTCAGGTTGAACATGGTTCTTTGGGGAACTCCGGTGTTCGTTTTCACAGTCAGAATTTTAGTTCATTTTGAAAACACAGCCGTCAGTCAGTCATTCGTGTGTCATCCATCTGTCTTATGAGTGGAGAAATGGGACTGACACTTTTTCCAGAATCCCATCTTGATATCTCTCCGCACTGAGATTGCCTCCAATGATAGTTAGCCATGTTTTTCCTGTGAGGGAGACACCACCCCACAGCATCACACTGCCTTCCACCAAAAGCTGTCTGGCAAAAGTGGAGAGGACTTAGCAGCTTTTTATACGGGTGTCACAAACCAATCCATTTTCCCCACAAGTATGGCTCTATTTGTAGAGAAATAAACAGACTTTCTAACAGTGCAAGAGTGATTGAAGAATTTTTTAATAGAAATATAGAAAAATAAGAAGCAATATAGAAAATATAGAAACATAGAAAAATAAGCAGAGAATTTCACTTCATGTCTATAACCAGCGATCAACTGTGGAAGAAGTTCACTGAAAAGCTTATCAAGAAAGAAATGACAGCTTGACTGGTGTCAACAGATTTTAATTTTGGCTTTAAAGGTTTCATTCAACAGACAGTTTGAGTAAAGCTGTTTTAGATGTGACTTTTTCCTTCATACAGGGAATTAGGTAGGGGAAAATGTTATTACCTTTTACATTTTCCTGTGCCCAGAACAATCAAGGGACCAGTCGCTTGGGGAATAATTATATATCAGGATTTATTGATCAGAGACAGAATGTCATGTCTCAGGTTCATTTCTCTTCTGGCAGCCTTGCTTAAGTCCTTTCCCCTCTCTTCTTCTCAGATCCTGGCAGCGCTGCCATACGACTGGTCCGGGGGCCGCCTGCTCTTCTTCTCCTGTCTGAGGGTGGTCTTCATCCCTCTGTTTGTGCTGTGTGTGTACCCGGTGAGTGCGCCCATGCTGTCCCATCCTGCCTGGCCGTGTCTCTTCTCCCTCCTCATGGGAGTCACCAACGGCTACTTCGGGTCTGTGCCGATGATCCAGGCCGCTGGGAAAGTACCGCCTGAGCAGAGGGAGCTGGCAGGTGAGCGCCGTTGAGTAGACGTGTGTGCTGTCTTTTTAGCCCTCATTTGGTCTGGTTGTGACAAAATGAAAGATTTCTGTTTAATGTTCGGTGATGGTCAGTCAGTGCAATCTATAATAACGCTTTGTCATGCATGCAATTGTTATGTGTTCTCCTAAAATGAACTTATGAACACTAACAAATGTTTTATTTTGAATTTCTTTACAATCTCACTCTAAGTTGGTACAATCAGAACTTTTAAAAGTGTTTTGAACATTCTAATTTATTTTAAGCCTCTGGGAAGTCTGTTTAAGTGCAAAATGATTCCATTAAATAAAGGTTTTCCTTGGATGCCTGCTCTTCAAGTAAAACAAAGCTAGGTTTTTGACCTGAAGCATCATGATTTTTTTGATAGTCTCACATTTGTAATGACCAAACTATAAAGTTTAACATTTTTCCATTTGTTTTATTAGTTTCTCTCTCTCTCCCTTTGTTGCCATTGTGCACAATCAATACATGTTTTGAGCATCTTTCATTGCTTATTATTTTTATATTATAGCTTAATATTACTTTAGGATGTTTGAGAAACCTCTGCGCTGTACTTACCTCCTGGTGCATCTAAAAATAGTGTTAACCCCTGTTAAAATGCCAAGTTTTTGTCACAATATAAAATTAATCAGTAGTAAATCATTTAAAAGTTTATTTTAGCTTTATGTGTAAAATGTGCACAGGTATCTTGTAGAAAAAAAAAATCTGTTGGAGGAAAATATTTTAAAAATTGTAAAAAGCTGGTTGCATAAGTGTGCACACCCTTTAAAGGCTTCTCCTCACCATTATGCACCTCTTTTCAATGTGTTATTTATTTTTGCCCTAAAATGGGATTCTGTCACCAGTTAAACAGTTAGTGCGCTGGTTTTGAAAATATTAACAATAAATGGACATGGAAATAGCCAAACACCCATCTAAGATGGGATTTTTTCAGAAGCATTTAACAAAATGTTAATACTGCTGACACACTTGATAGGGTGTCAGTGACTGTCTTCTGGACATCTGTCCAGTCAGCAGTCTTCCCCATGACCGTGTAGCCGGCTGACCCAGACCGAGAGACCATTTAGAGGCTCAGGAAACCTTTGCAGGTGTTCTGGGTTAATTAGCTGTCTATGTTGTGACAGCATGATTTTCCAACATTTAACTTTTCACGATTTTCTAATTTTCTGAGACACTGAATTTTAGGTTTTCATTATCAATAAGCCATAATCATCAAAATTACAAAAAACAAAGGCTTGAAATATTTTACCCAAAGCGTAATGAATCTACCTTTATTTAATGGAATAAGCGTGACAAAAAATATAGAACTTTTTCATGATGTACCTGTCCATATTAGTCCCTTTTCCTTCACACTGTCCCATGAATATCCAGCCTAATCCGTAAAAGTTCCCTTCAGCCTGCTGGTTTCCTCTCCTATCTAATGGCTCCCCCGTAATTTCCTGTTCTGTCCATGTCTCTCCCTGCAGGAAATACAATGACAGTCTCCTACATGACGGGTCTAATGGTGGGCTCCTCTGTGGCGTATGCAACGTACAGCTTCACCCCTACAGCGGCAGGAGCACGCCTCCCCACACACACACCTTTCAATGCTACAGGGTACTGAATGTTCGCATAGACCAAAACACACACACACATACACACATATAGAAGTATATATCTACCCATGTGCAGCAGAAGCAAGCATTTAAAGTTGTAGCAACATTTTCATCCTGTGTGATGAACTTTTAAAGGCGAGCAGAGTTGGAGCTTCGCCCCATGCCAGCAGCTGGCTGAGGCCGACACGGATGACCTTTGAGAATCACTCAGTGAAATTGCTGCCTGCATGAGAGTGAACAGATTGTCTGACATTTGTAAGGTGTGAAGGCAAGTCATGTTTCACTGCAAGGAGCAAAGCAGAGTTTGTGTCGAAGTTAGGCTCGCTGTTATTAATGATGTTCCAGAGCTGTTCAGAGTTCAGAAGCAGGTTGAGGGAATCCTTATTTTAAAACAGAGAGGTCATTCTTGGGTCATTTGCTTAATTCTTTCAGAAGGTAAAGAAATATTGATGGTAAAATAGCTATTTATCCATACTAGACCGACCTTAAAGCATCATTTGCCCCTGTTCCTGTTCTATAATCATACATGATCAAATCTGGGAAGTTGACATTATTATGAGGTTTGTATAAAAGAATATTTCCACTGACGGAACGTTCAGCCTCCATAATTATATCTAACAAGTAAAACTCCCTGGATCTATTAAGTGCAGGTCTTTCATGTATGTTAGTATGTTGTCCAGAATCATTCTAAACATTTATTCGTTTATTCTCGAAGGTTTAAGATTGATGAAGACAGAAAATATAAAATATGGGTATTTTTAACTAATTTATAAAATTTTTTGCACTTTTTTTTCATATTACCTCTCAGTCAGACACTGGCTTACCTCATTAAAACTGTATAATAAGTGTATATTAGAAGAAAGGGGAGTAATTAGACATTTAACTTCCCAGATTCCTACAACTGGACATATTTTGAAACAGAAAAAGCCAGGAAAGTCTGTATGTGTGTGTACAGTAGCATGCAGTCCGGGTTCTTTTATATAGCTGTTATTATAGCTGAGCAAGCTGGAGTGCTCTCATTTACAAAAGGTTAAAGAAGATACAGAAGAAAAATATCTATTTCTGTGTGTGCAAGAAGCCTTGAAATAAATCCAGTAAGCACACTCGTATCTAGTGAAATTGTAGAAAAATTCCAACGTTTAATTAGAGCACATTTATTCAGATGGTTGGGGGTTGGATGAGACTGGATGAGTACTTGAGGTTGTTTTGGCACCAGCACACAGTGAGCAGGAAGTTAAAGGAGAGAAAGAATCTTCAAATTATTTATTATTTATTGTTATTAAACGCTATGTGCATTCTTCTACATCTATGTTCTACCATCAAATATGTGGACTTTCTTAGACACAACAGAGACTTTAACTAGAATGATATGGTTTAAATTTAGCTTTTTGGCTGCGGCGTCACACACAAATGAATACGTAGAAAAGCCACTCATCCCAACTGTTAAGTATAGTGAAGGATCTGTAATGCTGTGGGCCTGTTAATCTTACAAAGGCCCTGGAAGGTTTTTTCCAAGGCCAACTCAGTCCCTAGATCTAAATTCTGGAGAAAAAAAAATCTGAGGAGTTTAATAAGAAAGCACGAGGGAGGACCCGGGACTCTGGGTGACCTAATGAGGTTGTGCAAAGAGGAATAGTCTCTGTCTCTGTGTCAACCTTGTGAATTTTTATTGAACAGTGAGTGGAGTGTTGTTTTATTGACAAAAGGACATAGGACAAAATATGAATCGCAGAGGGAGGCAATAATTGAAACACCAGTAATTTTTTGAAAGGGTTCCCCCCCCCCCCCCGTCCGCCAAATAAATGTTCTCAGATTTGGATCTTTCTAAAATGTTCAGAGTGGGATTATGCTCTTGCTATGAAAGTTGTATGGATTTTAAGGCTTTTACATTTGCGTTTTGATTATATAATAAATGTGGCTGACCCTATAAGTGCATCATTATGTACACCCTCTGTGAGAAGTATTAATTCACTCCAATTTTATAGATAATTTCACACATTTTTTGGTGCCACATTGAGATAATAATGTCAAATCTGTCAGCTTGCACATTTTTGGTTTAAATGTTTACCTCTTGAATTTCTGCTTTTAATTATTCTCTTTATTATCACTGCTTGGCGTAGATTCCCCCCTGGACATTGGTCCAAAAATGAGCTCAAAGCATGAACTGAGCTACCTTAAGATAAGGATTTCTTCTCTTCCAACTGAAAGATACATGCCATTGTGTTTTTGAGGAATGGCAGAGTATAAATCTGTTATTATTCTTCTGAACTGATGTTTGGAACTTCTTTGACTTTGAAAATGATCTGTGGTTATCATCGGTGTAAGAATGTAGGGAATAAGCAGTGTGAAAAAAAAAATTTTGGTGCCAAAACTCTGCCTGAATGTAAAGCTCTTACGACATAACATAAAATGCACATTTGTTTCTTCAAATGTACATTAAATAAGTCTGAGTGTGTACAGGCTTCAAGTGCACTGTGTTACTAGCCTAATATCTGCGCTGTTTGAGGAACAGTTTGTAGCCATTTGGGAGCTAACCTCATTATGCTGTATGTGTCCTGCTGTTGTGAGAGCACCATATTTCCCCAGGCCTCACTGAACTGTTAGGTTTGAAGGTGTCCAGTTATTTTTGGTGAGATGTGTTGTTGAAGGACATGAAAAGTCTGTTTTTCGCATGGGAAGAAATTAGAATCAAGTCCCATTTTGTTGTAAATGCATTTTTACAAATCACTTAAGCTGCTTTAACAGCTTAAAGCAACAGTTCTCGGACTTTGAATGAGGAATGTTTTGATAGGAAATGGATAAGAACATATTTCTGTTTGTAAAGCCAGAAGGAAGTTAAGAATTTCATGACAGGAAATGGACACAATCAGTGCAACAGAAAATGATCAGTTTTAAAGACGCTGGGAGGAAAAACGTTTCACTTTTGGGCAGCAGTGTTGAAAAATCGACCATATCTGAAACACTTGTCCTCATTAAACTCACAGTAAATTGACAAAGTCTATTTAAAAATAACCTTTAGAAAAATGAGATTAATCATGAATGATATGAATCAAAAATGTGTGAATCTCTAATTAAAGATTTTTTGCTTTACATAGCAACTCTTAAGTCAGGACACACACGCTGAAACTGAACACACAGTATGAATTAATCGTCTGATTGTATTATGCCAGCAGTTGCTGAAGTGTGACGTTCCAGATGGAACACAATGGCCACCAAGGAAGAAACAAGTAATAGCAAATTTCAGGCTTAAATGGAAATTTCTAAGTTTTAGTGTGGACAAGGAAGTCAAGAGAAATGGAGTCTGAGAGCTGCAGCTTAAAAACTGAGCAAACTGGTATCCTGCCCTGAGATTTAAAACTGAACTTGCAGTTTTCCTGTAAGATCAGTTTTCCTTTAATTTACCAGACTGGCAAATGACCGTTTGACACAAAAATAAAAACAAAAAAAAACCAAAAACAAAAAAAACCCCCCAACATTCTGGTAGGTTTCAGAAAGAGCTTGTAATTTCTGCTCCAGTTCTGACCAGCATTGTTACTCCCATTCATATGAACAACTGCATGACCAAGATACTTATGTTGGCAAGCTATCAGAGGTTGTATAAATCACAGCATATGATAATGGAACTATCTGACAGTCTTACATAATCAGTCTCTACATTACTGTTAGTGTTTAGATGCAGTATGATAATGTAATTATCAAAGTGGCATTCTGAAGACACCACTCAAGGACACACTGCTCAGACTCAAGCTAAGTGTATCTACAGTTTTCCCACACCTGGTTCTGAAACATCACTTCCAGCTATTACTGTACATGCGGTGGATGGGATACAAGTCAAAACACTAAGGTGTAATCTGTCATTTATTTGGCTCAGAAATTAATAGAAACACATAACAGCTGCTGCTAATTATAATGTGTAAACATGGAGAAGAAATATTTACACAGTTATTGATTTTCATTTAATAATACCATTTGGTGACATCAGCAGACATTTTGTACTAGCATAGGGGAAAAAACAAAAGGCATAAAATACATTTTCTGACCTGGGAAACTTTAGGCTCACAAACAACACCTTAGTAGTCTTTCTGTAAAATCTGCCAGAGCTGTCTATCTTAGCCATAACATGAATTGCAATGTGTTCTGATCCTGCAGCTTTAGGATTCCTTCTTCTTTTAAAACCAAGATTCCAATATTTTTTTTAATCCTAGGACATGAAAAAAAATCCAGCTCTTTAGAGAAAGTAAGAATGCTCACTCAATTAGTTTTTTGTGCTGTCACTGAAGAGCCAGACATTAACTTGACGTATTTCAATTAGAAAGGTATTTTTTGGCAAGAATACAAACTATTGTTTGGACATTGCTCTGCTGTTCAATCAGGCACATCGTTATCCATAGATGGGTGTTCTTTTCCGCTTTAAGGGACGTCGCTACAAAAGCTCTTTCTTGTGTGAAGTGAATTGTGTTTTAAAAGTACTTATCTGCTTTGGAAAATAATTGAAAAATGTGCTTTATTTTTTATACTTTCAAGATTTTGAGGTTTCCTGGCTGTAAACCACGATATTGATAATATTTGGCCTTTAAACTCACTCACAATTTTCATTTTCTCACCTTGAACAGACAGTTTCAACAGAAACTTACTGAACATGTGATTGCACACTGTGAGCAATGGTGTAAAAAGTGTGGCGCACACAGATATTTTGTAAATACTGTACAAAGATGGACTGTAACATATTTGAGAGATAATATTTGTGACAAAGAATTATTTAAGAATTTTACATATTCTCTATAAGGAATAAATAAAGAAGAATGTGCCAAGTACCAATCTGACCTGTTTCCTAGTGCTATATTTGCATGAAATTTCAGTGTCTAAACAGTAGTTTTGTTGCAAACCAAAATATTCACAAGCTAACAACTGTTTAATTTCAGAAATTCAAGACAATTTTGTGAATGTGGATGCACATTGTATCCGTTCAGCTCATTGTTTCTATTATTTAGTGCCCAACCTGTCAAAGTACTAGCTACAAAACTCAACAAAATCATGTTTTTTTCTTTGACTAATTGTACAAAAACTCAACATGAGCTGTTTTGTTTTAGTGCTGGTTGAATGATTCTGGATTGTCTCAAAACAATGTGTTTATGCTCAAGATTGTACCATCAGTGACGCCTAATAAAACTTGTTTACATCTGTATCTGCTTCTGTGTGTATTTTAATTCAGCTGCTGACAGGAAATTATTAGGAGAGAGAGATGTCTGCTGAAAATGGATGACTTAAATAAAAAAAAATTTAAAAAAAGATCATTATTGCTTATTATGATTTAATCTGTTAGCTTTACCTGTAAAAGTCGGTTGGCGGGACTAACACAGCTGAAGACAAGGTGATTGGTCTGCATTTGAGATGCTGTGCTGGTTAACTAATCAGATGTTTGAGTGTGCTTAAGGAGGCTCAGTGGACTGTAGTGGGGGCAATACTAAAACAAATAAATACCTACTGACACAATTAAATGTAACTTTAGCACCTTATGAAATATTTTTTTTATTATTGATTCTCAAATTGATTTATTTTAATATTTACACTATCAAAGAAATAAACGGAACATTAATATAATTACAAAATGAGGTTAAAATTTTACTTTTCCTATCACATATATACAAATTTTAAAAATATTTATTAGGTTGTGATGCTTTTGGCTCTAGATGTTAAACAAACTATTCTAAGGAATGATGTGGAGCTCAATAAATGAAATAGAGCTGTTGCAAGGAAAGAAATCTGCCTTTCTCTATTCTCTCCAGCAGAGGGAGGTGCAGTTCAGAAAACAAAACGAACTTGAAAGGAACACTATATTTCAAAGAGTTTGTGAGAGGCAGAATAAAAGATGTTCAATCAAAGCAAATATTTTTTAAGGCTTTCATCCTAGATGAAAGCTAAATAAGAGACAAACACTCAAAAGTCTCACATTTCTTGACTGCAAAGATAAATTAAATCCACTTTAACATCTGCTCCAAGTGTTGCAGTGCTGCTACTCTATGTGTTAGTGTGTGTGTAAGAGTAACTGTGAACATGTGTGTACCTCTGAATATCTGAGCGCGCAGGCGCGTATGGGGCTTGCATCTCTGCATGTATTTGCGTGCACATGTACTAATTTTGGATGATGCTGCAGGCAGACTAGAAAAATGATGGAGCATCTGATCATTAGTTTTGCTCCACACAGTCTAGGTATGAAGAGAGGAGAAGGAGAAGGAAAAACAAGATAGAAGACAGAGAGATGGAATGTGAAGAGATTGAAAAGGGAAAAAATGACTTTTGGTTGTTGCTGTCCACTTTGGGTTGCAGTGTTTATCTGGGTCTCACAATAAAACAGCATTGACTATAGCACTTGTATTGGTGTGAATAAGCAACAAATTGGACTTTCACTCCACTTCCCAGTTTCTGTAGTGCAGATAAAATGAGGAAGTGGAAGACTGAGGCCTCAGCACTAATCTATCATCATTGGGCACTTTTCATAATACCTGAATGGTTGAACACAACAACTTGTTTGGGTCACAAAAACTGGTTTATTATGTTTTGGTTTTTAGTGGTAAGTTTATCAGGAAAAGGGGTTTTCTCTTCTGTAAAATACTGACAACAAAATGTTTCTATTAACACTTCACATTCACAAATGCAAACAATAATGTAATGTTATTAAATTAGTTTATCTTATTGCCAAAGAATAGTAAAGCACTGTGGAAACCTATTTACATTAAATCAGTACAAGATTATAAATATAATTCTTTATTTGAGGGATGTTTGAGTCAAGATTCTTTTGTTCCTAAATCCAATTAGAATCATTTAAGATTAGCCATCTCCTGATATAGAGTCACAGTCCAATCTTTAATTAAAACAGTGCTAGAAAACTCCATAGCTTTCAAGTTCAACAAAATAACACAATATATCAGTATTACAATGACCTTCTGGAGTCTCCCATCCATTTTACCCTTGCAGCAACAGATGTTTTGTCAACCAGAGTTTTAGCAGAACAGCCCGAATATGCTCCTAATGTGGATTAACTCGGGAAAGCATCTATAATGTTCTGACAACACAGCAAGCTAAAAGATGTATAGCTTTATCATTTCTTCCTAAAAATATGTCTGATTCAGCACATTCAATCTTCAATAAATTCACATGTTGCTCCTGTTTCTCAGTGAAGTGATTGGCTTGGCAAGTGCTAGGCTAACATTAGCATGTTTCCTCACTTTTTGACATGACTCACTGACAATTCAACTCTTAACATAATTCAGTGAATTCCCAGTTAATCATGTGGAGTCAAAGTTGACAGAAAAGTTGTTCTCCTACTTCATAAATTTAAGGGTGAAAATATTTTGGGAGAAAATCCATGTCAATAAAATCACACACCTGTAAGGCAGTTTTCTTCACTGCAGGTAATGCAATGCAAGTTGTATGAATGTAAGTTTATTTATATAATGATCATTCACAAACAAGGCAATTTAA
Source organism: Anableps anableps (assembly GCA_014839685.1). Classification (NCBI taxonomy): domain Eukaryota; kingdom Metazoa; phylum Chordata; class Actinopteri; order Cyprinodontiformes; family Anablepidae; genus Anableps; species Anableps anableps. The sequence goes on from CM026083.1 coordinate 9,007,078, forward strand.
AGTGTCTAAATGGCATTGAACAAAATAAACCCCAACAAATTTTTATTTAATTTTACATTTACATCTAACTTTAATCAATCTCCAATCAGCTGACCAGACAAAATGTTCACTAGTCAGACTCTTTAATAAAAAGCTGCAGTAAACAAAAACGTTTTCTGTCCTGATTTAAAAGAGCCAGTCATTTCTGCACATCTCAGATATCCAGGGAGTCTGTTCCAGAGCTGTGGAGCCTTGAAACTATATACTGCTTCCTCTTACTTCAGATAAGATATTGACAGATCACATTTACTCTACAACCTCACTTCAAAAACCCAACCCTTTCAGTTAAAAGCCTCTCAGATATATCACTAGATATTGAAATAAAGCCTTTAGATACCCTTTATATGGTGCAACTATTAAGATCAGTCTGTCTAGAGGTATATTTTTGACCAGGATACATCTCATTCGATACAAGTTGTTGCTGTGTTTCTTACAATAACCAGCATAATCTTGATATGTACTGCTTAGGAATGTCATTAAAAACAAGTAATTCTTTATTTTTTGGTGTTCCAGCTGGACAGCAAAGGAAAGCATCCATCTCCTCACGATCTTTTTCTTCATTTGCTATACATTAAAAAAAGAATATAATCTTAAATCCTTCTTCAACCAGCTAATAAAATGACTAATCTCAAATTGTATATAAACTCTTCTCACTTTGAAATCCATTACATTTATATGTAGATAATTTTGGTAACCATTACTGACCTAAAACAGGAAAAGTTTAATCTGATTCAATGTGAGACATTAAGGAAAAAATGTTATTTGGCTCTTGATGGACTGTATGTAAATATCCAGTCATAACTATGACATACTGATCTTCACCAAATAGTTGTAATTGCATCATTGCCTCATCTAAGATGCTTTTAAGCTCTTATTCCATATAGTTACTTTCTTCTGCACTCAGCAGCAAAGCCCATCTGCCTGACAAAATGCACAGCCTCTTAGGCAAAACCCAGGGGGTAAACACCCATAAAGCACCTGCTGTTGCTCCAAATATGGGCACATAATAATAAATGGGAGCGAACCAGTGTGTTAACACTTTTATGTGGGTTTTGGTGCCTGGACAGTTAGAGGACACAGTTAACAGAGGTCTCAGAGCCTGTCCTCATTATTCTCAGAATAAATTATGCCCTCGCTCCATAATTGGCAGGGGGCTGGTGGTCTTCAGCTGAATTCAGCTGTCAGGTATTCAGCTGGCATCACTAGGTCCTCACAGCCACAATGGGATTTCATTCACAGTTTCTCCAGCCTAAATATTCACAACAGGATCTGTGTGTGTGTGTGTGTGTGTGTGTGTGTGTGTGTGTGTGTGTGTGTGTGTGTGTGTGTGTGTGTGTGTGTGTGTCTATGTATATCTATGTATACTTGTTTTTGTTGTCTTTTTAGGACCTTTTCTAGGATAATCACCAACCTTCTGAAGACCAATGGAGCCTATGGGGACCAAAGCCTCATTTTTAATGTTAGGCACAAATGGAGGAACTAACATGAATAGAAGTCAGTATGAAGTTCCAATATCTTTAGAAATACAAAGTTGTATGTGTGTGAGAGAGAGAGAGAGAGAGAGAGAGAAAGAGAGAAAGAGAGAAATCCCTGAAATACAAAGACTGTGATGTTTCATTCATTACGTTGTCAGCATGAATAATAGAAAGCTAATTGATATGCACCACCTCATCCACACGAGCACGCACGCTTCCATCAGGGATCACAGTCTGAACTAATATTTGTATGGCTCAGCAATCATTTCACTTTCATATTCTTCGAAAAGATGCAGTGATGGTTGAGAAGAACAGATCAGATGGCAGGTAAAAGTAAGAATACATATTTTCAGTGCATGACCACAGTGTGACACAGAGGGCAGTGTAAAGTATATATTGAAGTCATAGAAAAATAAACTTCAAATGCAAGATCAACATGTTTCACTTTTCATATATTCAAGTTACTCTCAGATGCCTGGACTGAATGACCACTGAGTGTCTGTATGTGATCTTTAGGACAATAACTCCTTTAAAGAAATGGTAGAACCATGTTAGAATCATTCTTTCCTTATATTTGTATGGATTAAACAGGTGGATATAAAAAGCTATGTTGTGATGTACAGTTGAAACCAGATGTTTACATACACTGTATAAAACCCCCCAACATTTGTTCTTACCATCTGATATTAAATCAGCTGTTCCTGTTTCAGTCCTTTTAGGATTATCAAAAATGAATTCTTATTTCTAAATGCCAGAATGATGAACGAGACACTTTTACTAAGATTACTATGCATGTAAACATTTTAGGAAAGCACAGATGATAATGGCATCAACGATGGATGTATTTTAAGGCAGCACTTCAGACACATTGTGTCACATCATAAAAAAAAATAATAAATAAAAATAAATCAGGTCAGATATCAGAACCAGAATTGTGGACCTCCACAAGTCTGGTTCATTCTTGGGTACAATTTCCAAATCCCTGAAGGTGCCATGTTCATCTGTTCAAATAGTACAGCAATGCCCAGTGATCATACTGTTGGGAAATGTGTTCTGTGTCTCAGAGATTAATATTATTTGGTGCAAAGTGTGCAAATTAACCCCAGAACAAAAAAAAGGGGCATTATGAAAATGTTGGCTGAAGGTAAGAGAGTGAAACAGTTTCTGTATTCATTAACTGAAATGCCATGCAGCCTGGAAGAAGCCATTACTCCAAAAGCAAAATGAAAAGCCATATTACAGTTTTTGAAAGCACCCAGGTTCAAATATCCTAATTTATGGAGACAGGTGATGTGGTCTGATGAAACAAAAATTTAATTTTTTGCCCATAATGACCTGAATTACATTAGGAGAAAAAAGGGGGAAACTTGCATACCTGGAAACACCATCTAATCTGGGAAGTACAGGAGTAGAAGCATCATGTCTTGAAGATGTTTTGTGTGACAGGCACTGGTGCATGCCACAAAAATAAATGGCATCATGAGGAAAGAGCATTACGTGGACATATTAAAAAAACATCTCAAGATATCAGCCAGGAAGCTAAAGCTCAGACACAAATATATCTCAAAATGGACAATGGTCCAAAATCCCTTTCAAAGTGGCTTAAGGACAACAAAGTCAATATTTTAGAGTTTCCATCACAAAGCCCCGATCTCAGTTCCATTGGAAATTTGTTGTCCAACCCTGCTAGACCAGTTCTATTGGTAGGAAATAGCCTGGATTTGAACTATTGTGAGAAGCTTGTGGAAGGAAACCCAAAACATTATAAATGTATGACCCAAGTCATACAGTTTAAGAGGCAACTGTATCAAATACTGAGGGAATATATGTAAACATGTCTTTTTGTACAGAATATATGATTCCAACTGCATGTATGTATTATGCTAATAAGGGCCTGTTAACCCAAAAGTTAAAGCCCCATGTGGAGAGGTTTATTCTTTCAGCTGCTCCAAAACATCCATCACCAACTGATCATTGGTTTTCTGTTTTAAAGTTCAGCACTTTGGTGATGACTGTGCTGGTTTTTAAGAATAATATTACAAAATAGTCATTTTAAACATCTGCCAGTAATTGAACAGCATTATCTAGATATTACTGATATAATTTCAAATGTAGCCTTGTTGTTTGCTCTTATTGCCTGTGTTGTGACTAGAAACTGTAAAGATGACTACAGTACAAGTTACTGTATACTCCTGTCACACATTTGCGTATCTACCTTGTATTTCAGTGGTGTGGTAAGATGTGCAGCATTAAGTAAATAACAACACCAACATTGCCTATATACATATCTTATGCTGTAGTAAACCTAATTTGATCTCTAAGTAAAACACACTGAGGTGTATGGCCTTTTGATAAATGCTACTGAAATCTCAGAGCAACGGCAAGATGAGAACTATACTCAGTCACATATCACACTATGCAGTTGCTTTGTATGTACTATAGAAGATGCACTCACCTCGGATGCTAATAAATGCTTGAAGCAGTTCCATCACAAGGGTATTTGCTTATTAATTCAGTAAAGAATTACCTGACCACATGGGGGCATTCATGGACTGTGTGTGGACCATTCGACTTTCAGCCCTGGATAGTGAGGTGATCCATATGGAGGATAAATAAGACCAGTACATTGGGCCAAAAGTAACTCACCCTGATCTCACACATCAAATAGGGAATTTTATGCCCTTAATCCCAATACCCATGTACTATTCATGGAAGGGTGCATTTACAATTGGCCCATATAAAGAAGACCGGACTTGATCTTCCACAAATTTCACTTCATTCCTCATCTTTAGATCCATTTAAAACACATATTTAAATATGGCAACACAAGCAGCTAGAAAGGACACAGTATCAGTAGCAGAATCCTACTTAAGGATCTTCACTTTCAGGAACTGTAGTGAAGCAGAAGGTAACAAAGTTTTCTGCTCTGATTAGACAGTTTTTATGACCGAGTTGCAAGTGGACAAGCATTTGTTTATATAAAAATAAGACCAAAATTCAGACTTCAAACATTCACAGAATAAGAACATTAAGTATCGAGGTTTTTTTTTTGTTTGTTTCTTTGCCTTTTATTTATGCCCAAAAACTGAATTTCTTTGGCAGCAAACACTTGGTTTAGAGCTTTAACGTTTGGAATCATTTGGAAATAATACAGTTGTGTACAAACTATGTTTAGGTGAGCATAACTTGATCCCCCAGCACATATCCACGGTAAGGAATCTAAGAGCTGAGAATGAAAGAAGCAGAGGAGGAGGAAAGTGTGTTTTTTCTGACAAAAGAGAACTGAAGGATAAACACAGCTCTGAAACAGTGAACAACGAGCCATTCAGACTGCTCTGTATGCATTTAAATGGCCTCCAACTCGAGATACCTGTCTCCCAGGAAACTGACTGCACACACACACTCACACATCTGATGGAATTCAAAAGAAATGAGCTCAAATACACATGTATACTCCCACAAACACACATTCTTCGATTTGAGGCTTCTGCATATAGGATGCAATACAGTCTTAGCCAATAGAGTGCCTCTGCTCATGTGATGTTGTCCAATCAGAGTATGGCTGGCTGACACACCCTCAGCAGGATGTGTGGAACGATGCTGAGGCATGATGGAGGCAAAGTGTGTGAGCATATCTGTATGTTGTGTGTGTCAGAGCAGGCTCCCAGTAGGCTCAGATGATATGCTGATGGCAAACCTTTCGAGGAAACTGAGAGGTGTCCAAACCCCAGACTGCAGCAGGAGCACATCTTTAGTTCATGTCAGCACAGATTTAATTACACACAACCACACAAAATGCACAAAGACATAGACTCTTGAGATTTCTCAGAACGGTCAGGGGTGGAAAACAGGGCTCTCATGGTGAGTTGTGCAGCTCTGCAAAGTAAGCTGAACTTCCCACCATTTTATCACAGGCCGCAGCTTCATTACTGGACTGCCAAAATGGAGGTCTGATGGAGTCCACTACAGATTAAAGGAGCAGTCCACTCAAACCAAAAACAAGAAAGGAGACAAAAAAAAAAAAAAAAAAAAAAAAAAAAAAAAAAAAAAAAAAGCAGAGCAGCTTTTACTGGAGCAATTAACAACTGCAGGATATCTAGTCATTCAGGGTAAAAACATTTGTAATTTTGAGACTAGCCTTTATTTGCATATTGTTACAGATTTTTACAAAAGATTGATATTCCAAATTTAATAAACCTTGTCCTTTACTTGTCTCTCAGTTTCCTGTTTTCAGAGCAGCTGCACCACAGTGTTGTGGCTCTGATTGATATATATATATATATATATATATATATATATATATATATATATATATATATATATATATATATATATATATATATATATATATATAGTGAGCTGCATATTTGAGTTTCTTAGTTAATTTGTTTTGTTCAAGACTGGTGACTGGTGTTGCTTGACAGACAACTGAGGATAAATTGGTTAAAGTGGAGGCATTTCAGATCACAGATCTGACAAAAAAATATGGAAACAAAACTTCATGAATAACTCACAGAAGACAATATATACAGTTCCATCTGTTTATTGATTGACTATAAAATATTTACTTACTAAAACAATTTCAAAGAAACACTGATAAACGTGGTTGCTGTCTGTAAAAAAAAAAAAAAAAAAAAAAAAAAAAAAAAAAAAAAAAAAAAAAACAGAGTTCCTTACACATTTAGCATAGGGTGACAGAATATATGTAGCTTCAGATTTCTCTCTAAAATGTATTCATTTTGCATTTTTACAAGATTAGACAAAGTATATTCTGATAGTTTTCTTCCCTCGACAGCGAAGGATCATTTACAAAACTTAGATGTTTTTTTTTGTTTGTTTGTTTATTCTCAAAATAATCTTTTCTCTGTAACAGGACAATAACGATACTGAAGGAACAGCAGACGAAGAACCAGCCTCCAGTCCACCTCTCTCTCTCTCATATACTCTTGTTTGCTCGCTCTTCCATTTCTCTCTCTCTCTCTCTCTCTCTCTAGCAGTTAGCTCCCGGTGTCCGTCAGCAGTATTGCTCGAGAGGCGTGGACGATTGTTCAGAAAGGGGAAGCAAGAAAGGGGGGAAATGAACGACAAAACAAACATTTAACAACAAAAAGTAAGCACAGCAAAAGTAATCATTAGATTTAAAAAAACAAACAAAAAAAAAACATTACTAAAACATGATAACGACAACATATACAAAATCAGGCTCTCAAAACGTATGAAAGAAAAAAAAAAAAAAAAAAAAAAAATTATCAGAGTAGTGGAGAGTAAAAGTGTGTAAGTGTCGGACCCTGTTTAGGCCGGAGACTGGGCTTTGGATGGAGATAAGAGGGTAATATAATATTGGAAGGCAGTAATGCACACCTGTAAAAGGGGCTTTCGGGGTGTGTAGGTGTGTGTTATCAGGAGATAAGACCATGATATCTTATCAGCCTCCTTACACACACACACACAGACATACAGAGAAAAGTGCTTCAGCAGCTCCAGGGGTAAACAAACATTCATAACGGGCACTTTAAATGTGTTCACTCTGCAAACGCCGGCGCGACCTGTGGATCCATGATGTTCAGATACCACACTGAGATCCATTTGTGCCGCCTGTCGCTCAAACGGACTTAAGAGCAGCATAATCAGGAAAATAGGGGGGGCTTTAGCAGATCATTTTTTAGCAAGTAAAAATGAAAAAAACAAAACAAAAAAGCAAATAGAGTCACTCTGTACCTGGTTGAAACCGTTTTAAATACGAATGGGTTAGCAGCACGTTTTAAGAAAAACTTTACTGGGAGGTTTTTATGTCTGGATTATCCATCAGTGTGCACTGAAATGCTTCATTTAACAGGAAGATGCCACAATCGCATACTGGTTCTTCCTCTAAACATTCTGCAGCCGGCAACGGCAAATAAAAACAGATGAATGTAGAGAAAAACCAGAAAGTCTCAAGATAAAAGTAGAAAATATTAAAACCTATTGAATATCAACAAGATAGTCGTTAAACTCTGCCACAGTGCAGAGAGAAAGAAAAGAGCAGGCATGGGTCAGTTCACGGTAACAAGGTAGCCATACAAAGATTTTAAAAAGTTACGGTTCAATGCCGCTGAAGTTTTGTGACATCCAATTTCAACGGTTGAAAGTCTTTCTAACTGGAAGAAAAGTGCTGGTGTGATGCAGCTGAACACTGCCGGTCAGCTGGCTGAAAGAAGGCTGCAACACATACATGGCAGCTCGGAAATATTTCCTGTCACCAAAAATACGTTTAGTCGTCGTGTGGAAACTAAAGGAGCATCATCTGTGTACTGCCGGTCAGCTGGCTGAAAAATCCCGCCCCCCCCAAAAAAAAACAAAAAAAAAAAAAAACGCGTACACTTTCTTCTTGCTTACAGGAAGTATGACCAACTTTTGCTTTTGTTATAAATAAATGGATTAAACATTTTGTATTGATAATTTAAACCGTTGTGTTTCTACTAAAGTTTATCATACCGTGAGAATCTACGACCACCCCATGCCCTGCAAAGAGGGAGCAATGCAGCTATATACAGTAAAATGCCGTATATTTTACGGACACATCTGACAGTCTTTAGAAAACGGTATAATAAAGAAGGCAAAAAGACTTGGTTATACCGGACAATTCCTCTGGACCTGAAGACATTGTGGACCATGAAGGGAGACAAAAACAGTTTGGCAAAACGTCATTATAAGGCCTGGGAAAGTAAGGCCGCGTAAAGGACTCACGATCCTGAGCACGACATTCAACAGTCTTACTGAAAAAAACAGAAGGGAAAGAAAAAAAAACTTGAATGAGGCACATAAAAAACAAAAAAAAAAAAAAAAAAAAAAAAAAAAAAAAAAAAAAAAACAAAAACAAAACACAGGCAGCTAAAAGAACCAGCAACTAGAATGTGTTACGATGGACATGGCTGCGGTTGTTTGTTTACCTGGGTAAAAGGGGAGGAGGGGGTGGGGTGACCGGTGGGAGTAAATACTCGAGGAAGACACAATATAAGACTCCCGGACTCAGAGTCTCCTTATTCAAAGTGCACTCGTGTGGAAACGGCGACTGTTTGGAAGGAGGTGTGAGATTAAAGAGGGCGAAGAACCTTTCCCACAAAACGGCAGAAGCTGAATTATGGAAAAAAAAAAAAAAAAAAAAAAAAAAAAAAAAAAGAAACAAAAAGAAAGAAAACACTAAACATAGGACATTTGAAGGTTGCAGACAAAATGAGAGAATGAAGGAAGCCTAGCTGTGGAAATGAGTGTTTAAAATTGAATTACGCTGATCGAATCAGTTTCGACAGCTGCGTGATGAATATCAGCGCCATGACCTTGATGAATCTTGGACTGACTGCAGTGTTGATAACCATTAAAGAAAAATATTCCCACTGACTGGGATTCCTGATCCCAATGTTCCCACACATAGATTGAGATCAGGTCATCCCTTTTTCCAGGAAAATACTTCTTTGTCACAGTCTGTAGGCACCTCCATCTTGAAAGCATTGGCCGGTTACCAGTCTCAAGGAGGCCTGATAGGTTTTGGTAATTGGGTTTTGTCATAATAAGCAAGGATTTTTTTTAAATTTTTTTTTTTTAAAGGCAAAGTTTTTTGATTTTTATGTTAAAATACAAAATATTACTTTTCCTTTTTTTTGGTTTTTGGTTTTTCATAAATTTTCATTTAAATTTGATTCCATTATCTGTTCATATCTTCAATTTTTTTTTAAAATTATCTGCAAAGAGGAATAAAATTAGCCTGTTTTTTGATTTTCAGGAACATACCATTCAATAAATTAGAACATGCATTCAGATGAGGCTTTTTTGTCAGATTAAAAGTACCTTTTGAAAATAACATTTAAGCAGGTATAAAAAATACTTTTCATTTTCATTTCTCTATTAAAATGGTTTTTATTGGTCTGATGTAATATTCTAATCCTAAATGTGTTTTTTCATCAGTTGTAGGCTGAAAAGGATCTTAACAGACATAAGGAGTTGAAAACATCAGTCTGTGTGATTAATTTATATAATGCATTTCAGGTAGTTATGGACCTCTAAACTCTTTAGTCATATTAAAAAAGTTAAATATTAATATGTATCCATTTTATGGTGAAAAATATAAGAAAAAGACACTTTCAAGGGCCGAGAAGAAACCTCCACCTCTTAGTTTACGATGGTTGCCAAATTAGAATTTCAATGTGATATATTTTTACATTTTGAAACAAAGATCGAATCGTGTCTTGTGTTTTGTTTTTTCTTACAGTTTTTAATGAGGATATCAAATTACCAAAACATTTAGACATCTAGACAAATTCAGGCGCTTGGTAATATTTCCTGTAATGAAAACATGTAATTATGGCCTGGACACAAAAGAAGTTCCACCTTTCACACTTAATAAGGTCATGCTGCAGCTGGCAAGCTACTGCTGTAAAGCAGCAGATTACAGGCTAGCAACCCAAACAGTCAGACTTATTAACCAGCTAATTTCAGCTTCTTAAACTTGAGTTACTCTACAAAGAACTGAATGGCATGCAATAAGAATTCAAAAGCTAAATTTCAGAGGGTGCTCATTCTATATTTTGGATTAAGTCTATGTAATAAAATAAATTAAAAAAAAACAAATGTCACAGAAAGTTAAAATTTATTATACTATTTTAGTAACAGCCGGAATACATGCTGTTCTGCTTCAAATAAAATCAGTTATATTGTGTTATATAAATTTTTGCTTATATTTTGGGGGTAAATAAGGTGAAACCTTGTTTTTTTTGTTACTTAAGGTTAAACCAGGAGAATCTGATACCGGCCCATGCCTTCTACCTCATGGCTGTGCAGAAAACCGTTGCTGAGTGTGGGTGCAAAATGGGCAAACCTGACAGAAGATCCTCAGACTGCAGCTGGTTTTCTTTCATAGTGTGTTTCAGTGTGGATTTGTATTTTAAACTGAGAACTCCCAAAATGAGAAGTGCTTTCAAAGATACATTTCTTCTTCTCTTTAGCCTGAGTTAACGAGGGAGTCAAATTTCAACAGCGCAGGGACACTTTGCCCTGAGTTCCGATTGTCAGGACGGTGGGGATTGCAGGGGTTAAATAACAGGAAACTAGACTTTAAGTGTTTCTAAGTGCTTTCTGTTGGATTGCGATGGTAGGAGTCTACCTCTATCTTTCTGTGCATTTCTTTCTTTGCGTCTGTTGCTCCTGCTGTTCTGTACACACATTTATATGACTGTAACAGGACTGTAACATCACCACGGGAACATCATAATAACAACATCACACCAGCTTTCCCCCCTGCAGGGCGAACAGGTACGTGCCCCTCCTGTTTCATCATTCACAGTTCGTTAAAGCTTCTTTACTGTTTACCTCTTCAGAAAAAAAGTTCTCTGACATAAATCTATCACATGAAAATAAAACACTTAGATTTTCCTCTAGATACCTGCATCTCTTACATAAGGGTAAGTATTTACATTGTGTTTGTGCACATGTGAGCATACATACAGTATGTGTCTGTTTCTGCAGGGGAGATATTTACACGCAATAGGAAGTATTCATGCCTTTCCCCCCCATGAATAGAGTGGGATAATGACGTCTGTGTGTGCAAATGCTTCAGGAGACCGGTTCTTTTTTTTAATACTGTCTGTAGTGTCTCCCGTCTCCGTAGTCAGAGCTGTCCTCGACAGTCTCTCTTTGAAGTGTATCACGGTATGGGAGAAGTTCAGTTCATGGAGTCATGGTTCTAATTCAAAAAATTAACATCAGTGATCAGACCACAGATTGAGCCAAACTCCTCGTGAGGTCGTGTCATGATTTGGTTTCAGTAGCTCGTCTAGCAGATGACCGGAACGCCGTCTGTGTTGAAGATCATTCCGGTCGTGGGTTCGTAGGTGCCGGCCAGGTAGTAAAGGTCCTCACTGTCGGCGTAGCGACGAGTGTGGATCATCTGCTCGTACTCCTCCACGCTCACCACCAGACACTTGTGACTGATGGTCTGCACGTCGTTCTCGTCGCTGTGAGATGACTGGTACAGGGCACGCTGTGACACAGACACAGGTTTTATTGAGGAGCAACACATGATGCACATGGTTGTCGAGACAGTAAAATATGAGGCGTTTATCTCATTCAGTGGAGCGCAGGCCATACTTATAAGCAGCCATAGGAAAGACTCTCCAAAAGGCCTTAAAGTAAATTTCGCTTTTATTGCCTCAGCATAATCCTGAAAAATACATCCTTTAACTTGAGAACATATAGTGGGCAAAAAAAAAAAAAAAAATCAAATATGATGACATAATTTAACCAAATCACTTTTATTGTATAGATTTGTTCATATGTTCTGGATCATTACCAGTTTACTTGTAGAGTCCACCAGATTTTTATTTAAAATGTATTTTTAAAAGTATAAATGTTCAAAAGGTCCTTGGAAGTGAAACAAGCCCAAAGCATCACAGATCCTCCATCGTACGTAACAATAAGCAGGAGTGTTTTTTTATTCCACCAAACACACCTGGAGTGTTTGTTTTGAAAAAATATCAGTCTCTTCTGACATGACCACATAGTTCCCTGAAGAGGTTAGGAATTTTCACACGCTTACGTCTTTGATGTTTGTTTCAGATGTTTTAAACTATAAACTTAACTTAATAATTAAGAACATTAGGTTTATGAGTTTAGGAAAGTAGCTATTTTTTACTTCTGAATTAAAGGGCATGTTTTCTTGTTTTTCCTATGTTGAACAGCAGCTAAGTCACCAAACAGTCACAGTCTAATTAAACCCCATAGAAACAGAAAATAATGAATTACCAATTAGAAATTCACAGAAACCCTGATCAACTCTGAACAAATAAAGTGAAGTATTCATTCAAAGAAAAAAGGTATCAGCTGAATTTATTTTAACAGCTTGTTGAAGTCACTGGTAATTAATTTATGTGAGATTATGCCGTATTTATTTTAAAGCTTTTTTATGTATCTTTAGAAGGGGTGCTAATCAACGCGGTTGGCAATGCAAATCCAGAACTGGCAAAGGAGATGCGAAACACGATTAAAATATAAAGAGAATCAATAAGTCATAATTTTAGCACTTGTGCTTTAATACCATTAGTTTTGCAGGGTATCTGGTCAGCTGTTTGCTCCTCTATAACAAAAAAGCATTACCAACAGCAATGAAACCACTTGCTTTAACAAATTAATATTCTACCTCTGAGAATCTTTGCCTAAAAATACATTAAACTGCTGTAACAATCGGGAATATTTGTTTACAGACAAAGCAGAAGGAGGAGAAAAACCATCAACTTGCACTGTGAATTACATGAACAAATGGCAACACAAAAGAACGTGCAGGTCTTGCAGCACTTAATGTGCTGTTGTTGGCTGATAGATGGGAAACAGTCTTGACAAGAAAGCTGTCAACAGAAACAATGAAAAAGATTACAAAGCTGCTTGAAGACAGAGGTAGAACACAGTGTTGTTCCTAGTCAGATGTGTCTAGCCTTCAGGACAACTACAAACAAAATGTGGAGGCTGGAGAAGGAAAACACGTAGGTCGATAAAGAAAAATGTCAAAGTATCAGAACTGAAGACTAAAAGAAATACGCTTTGAAAAGATGAAAAAAGAAATCACAAGCAAGAGTGCAGAAAGAAAAGCAAACCGTGAGAAGCCAAACAAACCATTCTCTGAAGATAAGCAGGCATGGACGATGAAACAAATAATCAAGTTAATTCAGGCAATCAAAAGCAAGTATGCTGATGAACAGCATAGTATTCTGGAGGATATTTGCATTTCACCAATGAGCACAGTTGTCTAAATTTGCAGTCAGTTTATTAATCGTCTTGATTTGAACCCAACTATCAGTCTGAGCCACAGTCAAGGTATTTAAATAGCTTTTTATTGGAGTTTTTATTGGAGTTTGACTCAACTCAACTTCTGTTAGCAGTTTTTTTTTGGACCAGTGTCTGTGATTTTAAGTCACCCTCCTGTGACATATGCCATTGGAGAGAGCGATTTTCAGCAATCATGGACCGTTTCAAAGCACACATTTTGCAAAACTATATCATAGGATCTAACAGATCTGTGTTTTTCCCAACAGTCTAACTGTTTTCCACCCTTCACAATAATGGCTACATAGAAAGAAAGACTACACTGGCTGCTGCAGCTTCCTGTCTGTCTCTTTGTTGTCACCTGCTCTGCTAGTGTGCTCAGATATCAACATTTCCCCTGGGAGAGCAGCTGAAACACTGGTCATTGATGTTTATGATGTTTAACATTATGAAGCACTAGAAATAACATTTTCTATTAATTTTGTTGATTCGCGATAACTGGGACTCATGTTGAAGTATCCTGTCAGCCAAAGTATTCACAATCCTCATCAAAACAGAGAGGAAACAAGCTAGCGTTAGCCTAGCACTTTAGCTAACGGCTTCAAGATGCAGACATCAAGATGATGTCAACATGTGAGTTTAATAAAAACATTAGCTGTTTGTGTAAACTGAGTAAAGATGTGTATAGAAACACAAGATTGTCATGTAAAAACTTCTGCTGGAACTAAATATCTGTTGCTGTCAAGAAAAAACAGAAGTGGTGAGTCAATGATGTGGGAGGCTGTCATAATACTGTTGTAGATCATGTAATAGAGATTAAATGTTCAAATTGGTATTAGCAAATGCCTGTTCTTAACTGTCTGCTATCAGAGACAAAAAATCCCAATGAGATAAACAGGTTCATTCAGGTGGGTAGGCATGGGCGAGACTTCCTGTTTGTACACGGTGGAATTAAATCTTACAGATTCTCTCAACTTGATCTAATTTCTCTCTCTGGGAACCCTTCAAGTGTCACATTAGCTCTAGCCCTACCATGGCTACCTTGGTTCTTCTCTCAGCTCCTGCCTCCTGCTCTGTGTCTGATGTTTAGTTTCTTCTTTGCCTTCGTCAACGATAATGGTATGTGAAATACAACAGAAAGAGACGGTTGGACTCATTTTCCTCTCACCTCCATGAAGTCTTTCCTCTGGATGGAAGAGTGCAGAGCTGCTGGTAAAGACTGACCGCACATCTGATCCCAGTTCTACGATTAAAACAAACCCATACTTAATAAAATACTCTGAAAAACGCAGCACTTACCAATAAATCTGATCAATACCTTTTGGATGAACAAAGAAAAACTATTTTTTATAAATTCTGACCTTCTTATCGGTGAGTTTCTTGCCAGGGTTCGTCTCCTCTGGATGGTAGAACCAGTTGACTCGGACCACCATGTTGCTGCCCCAGGACTCCCACATGCTCTGGATGCGCCCAATGAAGGGCAAGTTGGGCCGCCCGGCGGACAGAAACACGGCGCAGTCCCCGATGCGGATCATCTCTCGGCCACGCATGATGGCCTTGTAGAAGAGCTTCTTGGCTTTCCCCTTCATGCCGCGTCTCTGGAGAATGACAGCAGAGGACAGAAACAAGGTGAGTTTTGAATGAATACAACTGGGAGGATTCAGTTTTTTTATTTCATCATTTCTCAGAGGTTTTCCTTCTCACCTGAGTGGGTTTCCCAAACCATTTCCAGAGCTGTCTGGCCGGAAGGAAAGCAGAAATTTTGGGCCTGTTCTCCACACTGGGCAGCCTCTGACGTTTAGCCAGCTCCTTCGTGGTGGGGAGGTGGACTCCCTCTCTCCTCTTGGGCCTCCCTGCTTTCCCTTCTGCCCCGTTTGGTTTTGGTTTCGGAGGACGACCCCTCTGTCCAGAGCCCTTCCCGGTGGTGGGCTTTGCTGGTTTACTGGGAGCGGTAGCAGCTGTGACTGGAGGAGTTGATGGGGAGGGAGAGTTTGAGCGAGGAGATAATTCTTCCTCCTCTACTTTGATTTCCACCTCCTTTTTCACCTCTTTCTCCTCCTCCTCTTTCACGTTTTCTTTAGGTTTGTCCTGTGTTGGAGTTTTCTGGATGGGGCCAGGTGGGGGAGTAGGGGTCCTCTCCTCATCTGAGCTGCAGGAGGAGTCATCAGTCGATGATGACGATGACGAGGATGATGAAGAAGAAGACGAGGAGGAGGAACCTGAGCAGGATGAGGAAGAGGAGGAGCAGCTAGAGGTGCATTTCTTCTTTTTCTTCTTCACCTTCCCATTTTCCCCTTCTTCCTCCGACTCCGAGCTGCTGCTACTCTGAGATTCCTCCTTCATCTTCCTCTCCTCCCTCTTGTCTAACTCCTTTCGTTCCACTTTTTTAGCCTTATCATCTCTAAAGTCCATCTCCTGTCCTCTACCTCCACTTCCCCGACTCTCCAGCTTGTCCTTAGCCAGGACTGAGGTCTTGTAGGCAGACTCCCTCTCAGGTAGACTGGTTGCCCTCTCAGGACCTCTCATTTTTGCCTTCAGTAGCTTTTGATTGGATGAGGAAGTGGTAATAGGGGTGTGGTCACGCCTGATGTCCCGCCCTTCCAGCAACATCAAAGCCTTGGTCTTTTTAGTCTTCGGGGAAGTGACGCCTTCGTGGTCGAGCTTGACGAGGGGCTCTGTGGACAAGGACTTTCTTTGTCCAGAGACGGGCTTGGGCCTGGAGATGGGTCTGGAGGACATCTGGTCTGATGGGATCTTCAGTTTGGGCTTGGGGGTGGTCGTGGGCGACAGCGATGATGATGCTCTGGGTGTCAGTGCAGAACTGGGCTTGCCGGTCGGCAGCCTGGAGATGGGGCTGGGGAGCAATCCGGAGACGAGGGCGGATCTGGAGCTGCTCTGATGATCCGAGGAGGATTTCATTTTGGACGAGGAGACAGAAGCAGGTCTGGGTGTGGAGGTAGCGGTGGGTTTGGGTGCAGAGGATGAAGTGGTCATGGCAGGCCTCGGCGCAGGCCTGTTGGTGGTGGGACTGATGGAGCTGCTGCTCTCCCTGTCTCTGCGCTGGCTGGTGTAAGAGCTCAGGTTGGGCTCACTGTACAGATCCACAGTCAGAACCTTTCCATAAGTGGAGGGGTAGAGAGAGGAGGGGAGGGCTCGGGATGGTTTAGAAACAGGAGACTGGGCTGAGCTGCTCTTCCGGGGCACCGGACTGGGAAGCGTGGGGCTGCTCACGGAGGAAGGACTAGAGTTCTTTCGGTCGGATTTGGCCTGTGTGGCCATTGTTGGTCGGGATGCAGGGCGAGGCTTTTCCTGGGCACTTTTCTGGACAGAGGAGGTCCTGTCCTGGGCCGGTTTGGCTGGAGCTGGAGGTCTCTCAGCGGACTGGGTGGAGGAGGGTTGAGGATCAGCTTTTTCCCGACCTTCTTGATTTACGGAGGTGTCTGAGGAGTGGAAAGGAAAAGGGGAAAATGTGGCAAATTGTTTTTTGTTTTTTTACAGCAAAACACTGATTTTACAGTGCCCTACAGACATAACTGTATGTTGTAATGCATATTTGTAAAGTGGAAGGAAAACACAGGTTTTTAAATTTCTTTATGAGTACAAATCTGTAATGTGCAGCATCCCTTCGTATTCAGCCCCCCTGCGCCAACACTTTGTAGAACAGGGGTGTTCCAAAGTGCGGCCCAGGAGCCATCTGCGGCCCTTGGAAGGATTGTGTGAGCAGTGTTACTTTTAAACAACAGATTGTGTTTTGCATTGGAGGCCATAGAGTTTTTTTTTTTCCTTTCTGCTTCACAATTATGAGCGAATCCTTGTTGCTTTATTCCATACAAATACATTGAAATTTGTGATTCTGATGTGTCAAAATGTGAAAAAAGCTGCACAGCACTGTCACTTGGATGTGCTGACATTTTCATTCTGTGGCATCATGAGATTTTCTTCCCCACCCCCCCACAGTTCAGGGAGGACAAATCAGAAAGAAACCATCTCTGAAATGAAAACATTACATTGCAGAAGTGCTTACCCGGCCAAATAACAGCCAGGGTCAGCAAATTTGTACAAGCAATGTGTCGCAGATTATAGCTCCTGGTTTAGACTTTGAGCTTCACAGAACAACAAAGCAAGAATAAAGTGGAAATCAAAGGTTACAGGCAGACGGGGTAAAATATGGGATGTCTGATACTCATGATTCATATTGGCTGCAGCCAGAGGTAAATGACTTAAACAGACCATCAGAGTTTTGTTTTGCTTTATACATACAAAATAACAGAGTTCTGGTAAATAAGGCTCTTCAGTGGGTGGTCCAGATTTAAAAATAACGTGTCTGATTCTTGTTACATGGTGTTACACTGCTGATTTCAGTGTGTGAACAGATGTCCCAGTTTTGCTCCACAGGAGTTACTGTCGTTCTACTAACTGTTACACCAATAAAGTAGGATATCTATTAATGGGATAAGCAGAGTGTTGATGGGTTAGGAGGGAAGATTAGCAGACAGGGTGATGAAACTGAACTGGAGCCTTAACCAACTGTATATTCAGGAAATGTTCATTACAGAAGCCAGATGATGGCCACTGATATAATCTTAGCCTGGGACTAAGTCACCAAAAATTATACTAGTATCTAGGGATGCACCAATATAAAAATTTATATATATATATATATATATATATATATATATATATATATATATATATATATATATATATATATATATATATATATACACACACACACGTACATACCACAGAGCTGACCCCATCCTTCTTTTGAAATACAAATGGCAAAAGATGAAAATAATCATCAGTTGTTAATATGGGCCAAGTTTTACTCGTGGGATCAATACAGACACGTTAAAAACAATAACCAAAATCGGCTGATACCGTTGTTATTGCAGATATATTTTGCATCCCTTCTTCACTTTTTTAAAATAGTTTTATTCCACAGCCATTTAATATGGTGTTTGTGGAGGATTCAAGGGTACTATAAATGGAGCAAAAAAAAAAAGGAGATGTGCATGAAATAAATGAACCAAGAAGTAAAATGTTACAAGAGATGCACGAAACCAGAGCTTTGTGACAGATCGATCATTTTAGCTGATTCAGATTTTTCTTTTAAAAACTTGAATGTAAGACTATATTAAAACATTCTGTTTTTCCCCACCCTTCCTGTTGTGAATGGTCAATTATTTACATTAGAAGAAGCAACATCACACTTGAGCCAGAGAGGACGCTATAAAATAGTTTTGTTTTTTTTTCCATTTTAAAAGAAAGAGAAAAATGAGTTCATATTTTAAACCCGTTTTAGTCTCTTATATTTCCAATTCACGTGGTTCGCATTACTAAATCCAGTCAGCCCCTGGTGTCGATTCTTACCTTAACCTGTAGATTTCCAAAAGGCTGCCAACATTTTTAAACTCAGTAAATCCCATCAGACACAGGTGTTGAAAGCTCAAAAGGATAAAACAGCATATTTGCTTTAAGCCTTCATGTTACCTGCTGAAAGTCTCTCTCTCTCACACACACCCTGGATGAACCCCAGACATCTCTACACTTTGTAGAAATAGCAGTTTGTTTCTAAAAAAGCTTCTTACGTCTCTGTGCTCCCTCCGACTTCCTTTTTTTAAACGCCTCACTCATTTTCTTCACTCAGTGACAACTTCCACAGAGAAGAGTGTTGTTGAGACCTGATGGGAATTAGGCCACCAAACAAAGCTTGGTTGGCTTGGTAAAAGCCAACCAAGCTGAAATAGTCAAAACCTGGTGAGCAGGTGATTTCTTGGGGAATCTTTAGAGATCATTGATTCAAACTTGTCTTATCCTTCCTTATATTGATAATCATAAGAAATACTAGTGGAAAATGTTGTTCTGAAGTGATCATTTACTCCGGTGGTTCACCCCTGGTGACCTCATGGTCTGTACTACACGTAATATCACGAAACAAGTTCCCAGTCTTACCTGGTTTGGCTTTTGGCTTGCGACCCGGTTTCCCTTTGATCCTGGGAGTGGTCTCCTCTGGCTTTGCTCCTGCCTCCTTGCTGCATTTGCGCACCCTCCTCCTGGAGGGCCCGGCCACAAGCAGCGCAGGGGACGGCTCTGCACCTGGGAGAGGAAAAAACAAAACAAAAAAACAACAGAAATCATTTTTCTTTCTTACTCAAAGAATTCAAACGGTGCCCTTCTTGCTTTACATTTAGTTGTTTAGAACCAAAAAAAGAGAAAAATCTTGATTAAAACAGCATGTTGTCATGTTTCAGTCTGATGTGTTTTAGCTTCCTGACTGAGTCGATGTGTTTGGCTGTTTGGAAAATTTTTTGAGAGCTTGATCCCTCTTGAAAACATGCTGAAAACGCATTGCTTTTAAAATCTAAGATAGTAAATCAGCCTCTGATGTGCAGAAATCAACAGCCGAGATGTAACTAAATGTTTTAGCGAGTGTCCTCAGTAAATATTGTCTTATAAACTCAGTTTCTTTCATTTTATTTATCTGAAACCTTAGGCAGGGTACAGCTTTTTTAAAAAAAACATGTGCAGACACAAGCAGAAAGATCAGTGTTGCATTTAAATATCTGGCTATTGAGTGCAATCTTTTGGGAAATGAAAGTCAAATCAACATCTGAGTGCAAAAATGCTGTGAGAGACAAGTTTGTTTGAGCTTATGGAGCATGTTTGTGATTTCTGCTGATTGTTTCCTTGATGAGGAAGAAGCTGTTTTTATTTTTGCTCACAGTGGATTTTGTAGTCCGGCGGCAGCAGCCTGATGTGGGAGAGCGGGATGCGTCCTGTGTCCCCATCGTCAAACTCTACTGTGATTAGATCGTCGTTCTCGTCAATATCTGAGCTTCCTGTTTGGGAGGAATAAAAACAAACATCGTTTAAGTATTTTCTCAACAGCAGACACAGCAATCACTGCTGCCATATCTAATAAAGGAGCATCAATTGATGCTTCCAGCTCCACCCAGCTGGATTGTAAATCATATAATGGAAATGCTGGGTGTCATGTGTGCCACTGTCTCACCATTGACAACGGTTCCTGGGTAAAGGCAGCGGTACTGCTGACTCCAGTAGGCAGCAATCCGGGTGCCCTCTGGGAGATAACGCACGGATGGAGGCTTCACATCGATTATCTGTAAATACATAATATTTCATGAGGACTGAATTTTTCATGTTTGTCCAACACTTTCATATCTCCACCTCCTCAAAGCAGGCTGGAAGTGCAGACAGACATACGTGAGCAAGTTGCAGTTTACTTACAGCTTCCTGGAGCAGTTGTTCCAAGCAGTAGATGTGCGGTCGGTTGCCTCTCTCTCCCTCCACCACCACGCTGTATCTGCAGAGAGGAAAAGTGGGAATAAGAGCGGTAGGGGTCAGAAGTTTGGGGGTCACTGTGCAGAGGTCGTGGCTTTTCCAGGCAGAGGAGGGTGTCATTTTAAAAACTACAATCGCAGTACTTTAACCTGGGCAGAAAGTATATCCACCATAGTGGTACACAAGACAGCAGCTTCCACCTTCGTCTATATACTCTAAAGTGAAAAACTGTGGCTGATTTTACTGACTTTCTTTTTTTAAATAGCAGAAAAAGCCTGAAAAATACAGATAAAAATCAAATTAAATAGCAGAAAA
Source organism: Anableps anableps (assembly GCA_014839685.1). Taxonomy (NCBI): domain Eukaryota; kingdom Metazoa; phylum Chordata; class Actinopteri; order Cyprinodontiformes; family Anablepidae; genus Anableps; species Anableps anableps. Next base: position 9,027,999 of record CM026083.1, read on the forward strand.
AAAGCAGCAGCAACAAAACAAAAACAAACAAAGAAAAAAAGATTAAAAAGCCTATACAGTGCTTTGTGAAAATATTTATACCCCTTTTACCTTTCCAAACCAAAAAAAGTTTGGATTTTCTTGTCATTTTATTGATAGACCAAAATGCATAATTTTAAAGTGGAAGGTTCGAGATTATTTTTACAAACAGAAATCTGAAAAGTGTGGCTTGCATTTGTTTTCAGCACCCATTTACTTTCATAGCTTTAAATAAACTCCAGTGCAACTGAGTGCATTCAGAAGTCATATAATTAATAGAGTCCAGGAAACACTGCACATCAGACAAAACACATCATCCCAATAGTGAAAGGTGGTGGTGGCAGCATTATGCTGTGGAGCTAATTTTTTTTTTTTTTTTCAACAGACATAGGATAGTTGTTCAGTGTTAATGAGATTAAGGGTAGAAAAGGATGCAAAAGACTTGAGACTGGGGCAGAGGTTCACCTTGTAGTAGGACAACCACACTAAACATACAGTTACCGCTACAAAGGAATGGTTTCAAATGGTCCAGTCAAAGTCCAGACCTAAGACTAATTAAGAATATGTGGTGAAAGTTGAAAGCTGTTGACTTCCAGGTGAAACTGCAGAGAAAGATGGGTTTAGAAAGTTATGGCTCAGGGCAAGGGAGCTGAACGCAAATGCATTTGAGATTTTTATCTGTATTTTTAGTGTTTTATATGCAAAACCTTTCACTTTGTGTTGGTCTATCACAAAAAGTCTCCACAAATACTTTGCAATTAGTGATTTTAATGGTATAAAGTGCGGAAAGATTCAAAAAGTATGCCAGGCACTGTATGTCCAGCTTTACCTGTAGGCTCAGAGCCTTCTGTAGCTGAAAGGGCTGTTCACATGTACTCACATGTCAGGGGAGTGCACGGTGTTCACGTGTCCTGCGTAGAGAAGCTGGTCGTCCATCGGGATCAGAACTCTGAGTCCGTCCACCAGAGAGTCCTTATCCAACACGCACTGCACTGGAGCTGAACACAACACATACCAGCCATTAATGTGCTGTCCCCCAAGTTCTGCAGAGGACGGTGTGTTTGCTCAGATGCCGACCAGGTGTGGAGGACCTCTCAGATACCCTGCTGTTTCGTGGTGGGAGGAGCTCGTCTTCACTGAAGCTGCTGTCCTGATTTGGCTCAAAGTCCTCGTCTGCTGCCATGCTCTCCATCAGTCGGCTCACAGCGCCCCTGGACGGCTATGACAAGACCCCAGTGATTCATTAGCATTTAGAAAAACACAAACGATACTCAAGATGTATAATAAAAGCAACCTGCTCAGGAACAAAAACAACCTCAGTGTAACAAACTATATCAAATTGCAGCAATATTTTCTGTCGCACGTTGATTTAAACTATAAGTTCTGAATAGCAGCAATTCTTCCCTCTACTGACCTCTCTCGCTTTGCTTTTGCCTTTAGATTGGCTCTTGTGTGCCGGGCTCAGAGGCGCTGGCCCATCAGTGACGGGACCGCACAATGTAGGTGAGCTGACTGGCACAGAAGGGTCCTTCTGCTTCTTTTTCTGTTTCAACAGAGAACATGTAAAGAAATAAGGCCTGTACATACATGAAAGACAGCGGGCAGCGTCTTCTGGACAGATTTCCATCTTTACACACGCATGCACACACACTGTGGGTGCAAAGTTTCCAAACTGCCTGCAATTGTCCTCTCTTGTCAACAACATGACACAAACAGCAGGAGAGAGCTGAAGTAGAGAGAAACCCTGCTGGCACTCCAACACTCCCTCAGAAAAATGTCAAGAGAGGGGAAAAGAGATGTAGCGTTTGAGGCTGGAGAGAAGCTCCTTCTCAGGAAAAGATCAGGAAGATGAAGGAAAAGAAGACATAGATGGTAATAAATGATTGACGTACTTTCATCACATCTTTTGCCTCTCGGACTGCCGGAGTGGTTTTTGGTTTGGAGGAAGGCTTCGGGGTGAGAGGCGGAGCAGAGATGGAGGACGAGGAGCTCTGACTGGTGGAGGACGAGGTTGACACAGACATCTGACTGGCCGTGGTGGTGGCATCGTGGAGGAAGATCCTCTCGCTGCGTCGCCGGTTCCAGCCCTCGTCTTCGCTGAAGCCGCCGATGCCAGTGGTGAGGTCGAAGCTGAATCTCCGCGGAGATCGAGGCGAAGGGCGGGTTTTTGTTAGAGGCTTTCGCTTGACCGGCAGTGCTTCGTCTCGCTTGGTGGGGCTGGGCTGATCGCCTCGGCGGGTCGCTGGCGGCAAGAGGGGGAGCTCGGGGGCGGAGCGCCTCCCGTGCAGAAGGGAAGGGAACTTTCTCTGTCTCAAGTCTGAGCCGGAATCTGACCACTCACACTCTGGTGAACCTGAGAGAGGAAAGATGATGTTCAAGTGATGCAAAAAGTAAAGTTTTCAAGTCTTGCCAGTGCTTTTAGGTCTGGACTTTGACTAGGCCATTCTTTGATCTAAACATTTCAACTGTAGCTCTGCTTCTGTGTTTCTACTTGTTGCCTGCCACAGTCTCAAGTCTTTTGCAGAATAACAGGTTTTCCTATAGGATTACCACATTTAGCCTCATTAACTCTGACCAGCTTCCCTGTCCAGGTTGACAAAAAAAAAAAAAAACCCATCACCATAGCATGATGCTGCCACCACCGTGTTTCAGTATGGAGATGGTGTGTTCATAATATTCGTTTTCCTCCAATTTTGCTTTTATCTGCTTAAGCCACCTTCTATTAAACTGAAAATCAGACTTTCTATGGATTTTCTCTTGCTATTCCTCCATTAAAGGGCCAGACATGTCAAGTTCACAAGTGATATTTGTCCTTATAATGTTACCATGGGCCTCTCCTAGACTTTTAGGTGGTGACTGTTTCACTTAGAGCTAGATGATGACATAAGATACTCAGAGCTTGGACTATTGTTTTATAACCCAACCCTGCTTTAAGCTCCATCACAACCTGTCTGATGTGTTTCTTGGTGCTACTTGTTCACTAATGTTCTCTGACAAACCTCTGAACCCTTCACAGAACAGCTGCATTTACAGAGAATTAAGGTTCGATTGGATTTTATTCAGGGGTATCATGTTAGAAGAGGATGAAAACAGCTGTCTCACTTTTCAGGGTTTTATTTCTAAAAAAAAAAAAAAAAAGAAGTTCAAAACTCACTCACCTTTTCTTCCATCTTAAATTACTTTAATTATGAGGTTTTTGTTGGTCAAGGACATTAAAATCCCAGTAAAACACAAGTTTGTAGTTTTTGCATGGAAATCAAAAGAAATCATCCAACTAGAAATATTTCTACCCTTAGGCACCACTTGGAAATACTTGTTAGTGTTTTGCTGAATTTCAAATAACTTATCTGGTTTTATTTATTTATTTAACAGATTTCCAAGTCAAAACACAGATCATTTGTGTTTGTTTGGGTTTACCCAGCGTGCTCTGCCTGCTGCAGTGTTTGCCGTCATGGAGGAGGCTCAATGGGGGCGGGCTGACAGGGAGGGCGCTGGCCGCAAACCTGGCCAGCAGACCCAGTCCGCTCTCCTCGCAGCCGCCGTCATCGTCGTCGTCACCGTCTGAATCGGATTCATCCTCCTCTTCATCCTCTGAGGTCTCTGTGTGGAAGAAAAAGCTGTGAGCACAGGCATGTAGATGACTAGCATTATGCGTCTGGGATTAATCTCTCACTTCATGTTGTTTCTAATGACTGTGAAAAGCAGAGAATACAATAAAAATAATTTGAAAAAAAAAAAAATTACACTGACTGGGATCTCAAGAACGATGCATCTATGCAGTCACACACACACACACACACACACACACACACACACACACACACACACACACACACACACACACACACTCCTGGAGGTGTAGGTTGGTAAGAAATAACAGTGGAGCAAGGAGATACAAGGTCCAAACCACTGCAGCCTCCCTTCACACTGAAGCTGCACAGAAATACGGAGCAGCGGCCCTTTGTGAATAACCATGACCATGCACGAGATGTGAGCAATATTTATGCACAATCAGACACACATCTGTAGAGACTGGGTGAGTCAAAGCTTAGCCTTGGAGAGTTCGTATTAGAGCGAGAAGATGAAGGAAGAGAAATAAAATGCTCCTTTTTAAATCCGACAAACCAGCAGAGCATACAGAAAGGCAGAGACAAACACACACTGTGGCATTCTGCTGGTTAAGCTGTGTGTTGCTGGAAGTTAGCTGTTAGGTCCAGAGCAGCAGATGAACAGGAGGAGCTTCTCCTCAGGGGTTAGAGTGTTAACAGTGAGGGTGGATGCACAGTACATAAAGGCTTAATGTTGCATTATTAATATAGAGAAGGCTGGGAAACTGTTTCTGACCAGAAAAACACATTTTTTCTTTCCTTCCACTTTAAATACAGCACATTGAAAACTACTCATCCTCCCTGAACGCCCTTTTTTGCACATTCTACCCCATCACAACCACAAACCTCAATGTATTTTATTGGGATGTAACAGACCAGCAACAGAAGCAGCCAGGAGGCTCAGGGTAACTCTGGAGGAGCAGTAGAGAGGCAAAATGGCGGTCATTATGGGGAAGGGGCAAAAAGAAAACCACTGTTGAATGAATTTAGTTTGCCAAGTAAGAAACACAGCAGATATGTGGAAAGAAGGTCCTCTGGTTAGATCAGACCAAAACCGAACGTTTTTGCCTACATGGAAAATTTTGTGTAGAGGAAAACTAACAATGCACATCACGGAGCACACCATTTCAATAGTGAAGCATGGTGGTGATAGTATCATGCTGTGGGGAGGCTTTTAGCAGAGACAGGGAAGCAGATTAGTGTTGATGGGAAGATGGAAAAAGCCAAATCCAGAGGAATCAAGAAGAAAACCTGTTTGAGGCCGCAGAAGACTTGAGCCTGGGGTGAAGGACAATGACCATAAACATAGAGCCAGAGTTACGTTGGAATGATTAAGATCAAAGCAAATTCTTGTCTTGGAATGGACAAGTCAAAGTCCAGACCTAAGTCTAATTGAAATGTGTTGCAAGAGTTAAACATTGATTTTTATAGATGCTTCCCATCCAGTTTGACTGAGCTTAAGGTATTTAGCAAAGAAAAATGGACAAAAATTTCAGTCATGACTGTCTTCTGTAGCTGCAGTGAATTGTGGTCCTACAAAACACTAACTCAGGAGGCTGAGTAGAAATGTACACCATAATTTTCACCCTTTTTCCTTCAACTTTACTGTTGTACAGCATCTTCCCCACAGCATGATGCTTTCCCCACCATGTTTCACCGTGAGGATAGTGTGAACTGGGTGATATTAGGTGTCAGTTTTCAGGCACTCAGTTTTGTGCAGATGAAGGGTGAATTTCAGTCCATTAGGAGCTACATTGTATTGGTCTATAAATTTACATCTCAATAAATACACAAAGGTTTGTTGTTGCAATGGGATAAAATGTAAAAAAGTTCAAGTGGCATGAATATTTTTGCAAGGTACATTAGCTACATTATTTTCCATGAAGGAACCGAATTCTCATGCTGTACTGTGAATCCACGGTGTGTTAACGGTAGCAGACAGGCGTTTACAACAAGCAGGCACTGAGAGGACAGCCCTGTGAGGCCCCTTTGGTAATATGCTCCTTTGTGATTTGAGCCACCATGGTTACCGTCCTCTGTTCCCGTCCAACACGAAACGCCCTCCTTTAAACTTTTAAGCCATCAGGAGACAAAGTTGGGGAAGTGGGGGTAACCATGGCTAGCTTTGAAGAGCTTCAAATTTGTGGAAAAAAAAAACAAAAAAAAAAAAAAAAAAAAAACAAGATAAAAGTTAATGTTCTGTGAAGTTCTCAATTTCTGCATGTTTCATGTTAGTGTTCAATAAATAAAATGTATATAAAAAAAAAAATATTAAAATAAAAATTAAAAAAAAAAAATTTAAAAAAAAATTAAAAAATGGAGGGAGGGGCACTTCCTACTTACAGAGCAGGTGACAGGGGTGTGGCCTCAGGCAGGGCGGGGCAGCGCAGCGACGGGAGCGCGGCCTAGCCTTAGCGCAGACTAGCTTTAAAAGCAAAGCCTTGGCCACAGCGTAGGGTCGCCGTAGCGAGGTAGTGTTGGCTCAAGGCCGCGCTATTCCTGGCCAAGCCTCTGTAAAGTCGCAGCGGCGGCAGCACAAGCACATGGAACAGGCTGAGAGACACTCAAAGCATCATGGGAAGGGAAATAAAGTGGGGGCTGGGGTCAAGGATGAGAGGGGGACAGTGAGAGGACAGAGCAAGGTGTCTGAGAGAGAGCAGGGAAAAGGGTTATTTGAAGGTTTAGTAGACACACAGGAGGAGCTCTATTGTCCAAATATCCCTCAAATCTCAACAGTCACATCATCTGGAAACATTTAGCAGAAAATGACACTAATCTACCTATTTTATGATTAAACAAACCCAGGCACTGAACTAGCCCTACGCTCGCCTTCCTAATGTGCTCTCCAAGCTTATCTAGGAGAACCAAAGGGATATTTGACAAACAGAGCCTTCTAAAGGATGTGTGAGGTGCAGTGGCAGCTGGACAGACTGACAGAAACAGACACAACAAGATGAAGCAGACACAAGGACCACAGCACTTTGCAATCTGTACCAATTAAATCAACACCTTTAATAAAGCTTAGAAATACCAAACTGCAATACAGCTTTGTGAAAAAAAGATCTCACAATTCACATGATTTGTACAAATGCTACAAAAACACTTCAGGCAATAAAAATCTCCATAGAAATAGGTAAACTCTTCAGAAAAAAACCAAAACACTGTAACTTTGCAGAAAGAGCCAGCAGCAAGAGAGGTAGGGATCATGAAGCTAACGCACAGTCTGACAGCAGCTACCTTAGCCTCACAGACACAGAACTGCCTGACTCAGCAGTAAAAGGCTTGCAGCTGTAAGATTTGGTCAGTAACCTTGGTCGAAGGAGTCGTCGGAGGAGCTGAGGCCCGCCTCCTCCAGCAGCAGAGACAAGTGCTTGTGTTTCTTCCTCGAAGATTTCTGACTGGGCAGCAGGGAAGTCGGCGACGACGCGGAGCACCTCTTTCTGGACGAGCCGTCGTGGGGGAGCATCCCCGGGTGAGGAGGCCAGCCCCCTCGAGAAGAAACGTGCTCCTCTGAATCTGAATCTGGTGCAGAGAGAGTCCTGTTTAATAATCTGTGAGGCCTAGAAGGGGAAAACAGAAAGTCTCACATAGAGGCTGCCTGCTACAATAAAACCACGGTGCTTGGATTAATGACTTTAGAGGTACTGACCTAAAAAAGGGTCAACAAGAAGACTTGATAAACTTGCTTGGAACTAAATATTAACCTCGTCAAGTCTAGACCTGTTGAGATTTTTATGTTTTGCTGTTATGCACTACTTTGTGTTGGTCTACAACAAAATCGCAGTAAATCCACTGAAGTTTGGAGCCGCAACGTGAGAAAATGTGACGCTCAAGCGGGATAAACGCAGGCACCTCAGAGAGAAAACTGATGTGGTTGATTCACATATTCTTTTCTGCAGAGTACTCACTGTTCGAGCAGCTGCTGATCTCTGATCTCACCGGAGAGAACATGGTCTTCTTCTGACCTTTCACCTTTTGGACAGTCTCCACAGCCGACGCTTTGACGGCCAGCTTGAGTTTCCCGGCTTTGACCGCGGAGTGAACGCCTCGGTCCTTCAGTCCGCTTTCAGAAGATCTACCCTTCGACTTCTCTAACTTGGAGCTGGAGGTGAGCTTGCGAGAGTCACCGAGGGAACCGAGCTGCGAGAGCGAGAGCGCCCTGTCGAGGTCCGAAGCCAGCTGCTCCTGCTCGCACAGGTGGCCGCGCTTCGCCTTCATGGCCTAGAAACGCCACCGGATACGTCACCAACAAGAACACCGCACCACAATCTCTGCTGAAGTCTGAACATGCGCCAACAGGTGACCTACCTCTAGAACGTGAGTGCTGGAGGGCTCCTGGTCATTCCAGCTCTTCTTCTTTTTCTTCTTCTTCTTCACCCCTCCAGTTCCAGTTTCCGTGTCCTCGTCATCTCTGGACAGACGGAACCTCTTTCTCTGTCCTTCTCCGGCTTCGGAGTCCTCGGAGTACTGCACCGTTCGACCCGCCCTGATGGACGGACAAATTTACACTTTCACGCATGCAGCAAAAATAGTTTAACTGAGCAAAATTTACAAAGTGAAAGCCCTCACTTTCCAGGCCTGCCGTCCTGTTTGGTAGGTGTAGGCAAATGTTTCCTTTTCCTGGGTCTTCCTCTGCCACGTCTGGTCAGACTCCTCCTCTCGTCCTCCTGCTGCTGCCTCTCTCTGATGTTAAACAGAAGAAAGTTACATCTGAATTACAGTGCAGTTGGATATGCAAGGCCGCCCCCGCTCAGGGTGTCATGCAGTAGCAGCACCGTGATTAATTCATCTTGAGGTTTTCTTAGAGTAAGCGCTAACCTCTTGTCCCTGCGTCGCTGCAGTTTGCTCAGCTCTCTCTGCTTCTCCTTATACGTCTTCTGCAGCTCGGCCAGGCGAACGCGGTATTCCACCTCCACGGCATCCAACATGTCCACAGCCATTTTACTGTACAGCTGCACGAAAATACAAGAGGCAAACATGAGAGTCCTGCTGCAGAGGCTTCATTAACCGACACGCATTCCTGTTTCTTCATCTTACCGGCTCTTCCTTCCTCTGCCTCCAGCTGTACTTCTTGTCGGGGTCCAGAGTTCTTGGCAGATCGATGTGGGACTGCTTCTCTATTGCCTCCAGTAAAATATGTCTGCTCGCTTCAAGAAGATAGTCCAGACCGTCTAATGTCAGATCTGAAAGGAAAATGTGCAACGTTAGAATATTAGAGGAAGACAAGAAAACTGACAGAATGAGGTAAGAGATACACCGATCAGGTTTTTTCACGGCCGATAAAGATTTTAGATTTTTTCTTTTAGCTCTGACCTGCTGATTCTGATTTTTCTTCATAAGAAATATAACAAAATAAAACATAAACTTAATGTCTTTAACACATGTTCAAATATACATAATTTAAACATTTCAAATTTTTTATATGAAATGTTATTCCAACATATATAAAAAGTAGTGGGTTCAAGTATAGGAATATTTTGGGGTTAACATCGCTCTTATGCAAGGCAACTAATATCTGCTTAAAATGTGAAATCTTAAGTCTAAACCAAAGTATTTGTGTTTTATTAACCAGGTTCTTTGCGTTCTATTGAAATCCAGTGATTTATTAAAAAGCTGACTTGGACGCACCAATTTATTCAATAAATAAAGAAAGAAAGAAAGAAAGAGTGACCCATTTCCTGTTTCTGACAATTAACCAAAACATTTTTCCAAACTAGGGGTCTGCAAACAAGTGGCTCCTTAGACCCTCCACTGTTGCTCTTAAAGGGGAAGTATTATGTGTTTTGCAGGCACATAGAATCATTTTATCACACAATCAAGTAAATATGTTACCTTCTGTTGTTACAGAAATGCTGCATATATCAAATATGACTTAAAAGAAATTTTTACTTTGTAATTTAATGCCTTGAAATTGGGCCTCTGTCTCTCTAAAAACTCCTACTCTTTTTGAAACTCCGCCTCCAGGAAGTCATCACAACAGCTAACCCTTTAACAACATTTTTACCAGCCTTGCACTGAGAAGTAGCTAGTATAATGAGCTCAATAGGGATGCAGTCCCACCAGGTGTTTGGCAATTGCTACTGGCTAGTCTAAAGGGAATGAGTGGGGAAGTCACGGGGGGGAGGGGTGATCTGTGAAACGGGAGCTCGGAAACTGCAGCTCTGAGGAGGAGTTACGTCTCAAAGGCAGCGCTAGGTCCATCCAGGCGTATTGCAAAACGGTTGCCACAGGAGATTAAAGGATTTCTCAAACATGCATGAAAGAATCAAGGCAACACTCCAGGTATGTTTTTGATGAGGGAATAACATCATAACATGACGTAAAGCTCAAAAAAGTCAATTTTGCAAACTTTGGCCAAAAGTTATAGAGAATAAATCTTTTAAACTGTAAAGGTAATAAATAAATGCTAGCTAAAGCAGTTTTTCAAACTAGTAGTGTTAGGAATAATAATTTTTTGCATTATGTTGCAAATTAAATCCTACTAGAAAATGTATTTATTGCCTTTTGTGGAAAAGTTTGATTTTGGATTGTGGAATTTTTTTTTTAAGTGTTTCACCTGGTGCATATCTAGAATGAGGGTGTTGATAGTGACAGCTTACCTTGTGTCTGGAAAACAAGCCCCGCCTCATTTTGAGCCATTTGACTTAGGAGGGCCATCCCTTCCAGAGCCACCAACTCCAGAGCTCCTGCACTGCTGCAGTCTGAAGAAAACGGAGGATTTTCCTCCTGGGATTCGAGTGTTAGGGTGGGTGGAGTTCTGGGCCGGGCTTGGGCCATCTCACTGGCTGTTAGCAGGGCGAGCATCCCCCCCATGGGATCCTCTGAGCTGATAAGAAGCGGGAGGGGGGAGCTGAGGATGGGAGGCTCACAGCTACTTTCTTCCAGACAGGGAGAGAAGGAGTCTGATGGATCGTCTGGCTGCTCCTGTTCACACACAGTTGTCTGCTCTGATGACACACACATTGGAGGCCTTTCCTGATTATCTGACTCTGCAGAGATGGATTGGTGATATGGTGCTAGCTCTGCTTCCTTGATAAGTTCTGGTTTAGGCTCATCTTCTGCAGGGGCCAGGGCTTTAAGCACCAGACAGGAGTCAGACGAAGCTTCCATTTTAATCTCACCATCATTTTTCTCTTCCTTCCCCACTTCTCGCTGGCTATTACCTGGTGGAATCGGAGGACTGGGAGTTTTTGGGGCTTGCCTGTCTATCTCATTATCTTCGCTAGGCCGGTCAGTGCTGTGGCTGAGCTGGAGGGAACCGAGGGGCTCTGGTGTCAGGTCAGGCTGAGGGTGCTCCTCGCAGGGTTCCTGTTTAAGGAAAGACCCTGCCTTAGGGGTCTCCAGACTCTGGGGCTTGATTTCTGCATCCAAAAGCCTTGAATGGTGGTGAGATGAAGTTAAAGAATCAGCGGGATCCGGAGAACAGGATCGATGTGCTTCTGAGTTTTCAGCTGTCGATGCTGGGATGCGATAAGGGGGGAATGAGCCGTACGGCGCAGTGATGGATTGGTAAGGGAAACCTGGAGGCAGATCTGTAATAGAGGTAAAGTAAAATACAATCACATCATTAATAGACCTAACAGCACATACAGACTCCAACATTGTTCACTTTTTGGTTGGGAAACTACAGTTCTGGCCAGAAGATTACGAACACTCTGGGCCATCGGTGTTTTCCATTTTGAACATTTAAAGAGACAGTACATATTTTATTGATGCATCTGAACTGCTGTCTTTCAATGATTTTTAGAAAGTAGATACCAGAGCACATGCTTGAAATTTATTGGAGATTACTCCAGTTCCCTCATGGTCAAAATTATACATACTCATGCTCAGATATATACATACACCCCCACAGATACGAGGTTAAATGTCATCACCATGCTTCTGGTGTAATTCTGGCTGGATATTTCACCGATCTTGTCTACAGAATTGGTAGAGTTCATATATACTGAGTAGTTTTCCAAGCATGGATCCTGCTTTTAAGTATACTCCACACAATTTCAGTAGGGTTAAGGCCTTTACCGACAAACCAGTTTGGATGATGTTGACCCAGTTAAGTCCAGGTTTCAACCGTCTGAGCCAAACTGGTTAAATCTTAAATTATTGCAGTACCAATAATTTTGGTGTCATCAGATGACACCAAAATCAGGCTCTTTGTCAGGCTCTTTATTCTTGTGATGTATTTGTTGGTGACATGTAGAAGGTGCTGGTAAAGAATCTACACGTTATGCAAGTTTATAAAGGACCCAAAGCAGGTAATACTGAGTTCAAGTGTATAGCAACATTCACCAACAATATCACCTGTTTTTACTATATCTGGCAGCCCTATTTCACTGCCAGTGTTACTGGTGCGTCCACTGCAAGGAAGGACCTTACCAGAGTAGATCCCTTGAAATGGTGTAGTGGCTGACTTTTTCCTCTGTTCCCTCACTCCCACCTCCCCCTCCTCCTGTTTCGGCCGTCGCGGCGAGGACGGGGGCGGAGAGGCCGAGCGTGGAGACGCCGGGTGAGGCAGGAGCTTCGGTGCGTGAGACAGGACTCTGTGCCCTCCCTCCTCCGACTTCAGGGTGGTCACCGGAGAGGGGGTTGGAGGCAGAGGGGTGAGGGAAGACGTGGATGGAGTTGGAGATCGAGAGGGAGGGGGAGGTTTGCGAGGATGCAGCACGGGTGAGGGCGATGGAGACGATATGGAAGAGGGTCGAGTTTTTGGGTCAGTGTTCCGTTTGTCTACTTTGTCTTCGATCTCTGGCCGGTGCTCACTGGCCTTCAGGCGCTCCTGGAACAGAGCAGAGGAGATGTTTCTGACATATATGCACTGTGTGGCTGTGGCTGTGGGCATGTGCACGCGCTGTCACAGATTTTGTTTTGCTGTGTAAATACACATATTTGCTGCTGCAGATATGCAAGTAGATGCACGCAAATTAACAATCCACTTACGACGATCTGTGCGTTCCTCTGAAGCTCCAGGACCTGCGCCGTGTGCTGCTGGATCATGAAGAGCTCCTGCTGCCGGAGCATCTGATGCTGGGAGAGGAGCTGCAGCTGGGCCGCGTGCTGCAGAGAGCTGCTCGTGCCGTACACGCTTGACCACACCGGGGCTCCACGCTCCAGTACATCGCCTCCTGCAGCACCACGGGGAGAGCAACAAGAAACATGGCAGACTTTGAAAAAAAAAAAAAAAAAAAAAAAAAAAAAAAAGTCAAACCAAACCATTTTTGAACCAAGCATTTCCTGTTAACGATAGAAACATTTGCATTTACCGCATAAATGCTACATGAATGCTATAAACTAAATGGGTAAGATGATCTGCTAATGAAACTGAGCTAAAGTGGAAACACTTGTTGACTAAGAGAATAACTAGGAGAATGCAATGATCCATTCAGAGCTTCCTGGAGAACCTGCTTTGATTTTTTTTATCTGGTTCTCTGGGTTTTCTTGATTCTCAGGCATCCAGTTCAAATTAATTATAATGTGACACTGTTGAAAAAAATAGACAAATTTCCCCACTTTTTGGTGGAAAAGATTGGTCATCTAGCGTTAAAGATGTGGAGGTGGGAAGAAGTTGTTCACAAAAAAGGTGAAATGAAGAAGCTCAGCAGGAGAGTGGGTGATGTCATCAGCTTCAAGCGATAAAAGCAAAAACAAAAAGACCAAAAATTTCACCATAATCATATTAAAACAGTATTCAGCTGTATCACTTGGCAACAGCCAAATCTGTCTTGCTTTGTTCTAGCTGGGAGTAAGGAGGGGACAGCAACGTTCCGACACATTTTTATGTAGAAATCCCATATTTTTCTGGATTCAAATTTCCAGAGTTGTTGATCCTTCAGAACAACTTTAAAATGGAAAATACTGAAGTTCAGCAGCAAATTCTGCAATGCTGAGGCTTTAAACATAGAGCCTGAAAAAAACGGAAAGAAAGAAGGAAAGAAAGACAGTAAGGATGGACACAAAAAGGAAAGCAGGGAGAAATAAAAAGGAAGAAGACCAAGGATAGAAGGGGGGGGGTGGCCACAAGAAAGGGAGGGAAAAAGGATGACGAAGGAAGGAAATAAATACATGGAGGAAGGAACAGCCCCGAAAAGAAGGGAGGACACGGAGACGAAAATAACATTGAGACAAGGGAATATTAAATAAAGCATGGAAATACACATTTTTCCATTCTCCTATCTATATCTAGTCCTTGAATGTCCTAAAATGAAATCCCACACTTCACCAGCTTGCGCAGGAATCCGAAGTTTACCATGAAAGACAACAAGGTGTTTGAATGACTCAAAAGCTTTCCCTTTTCATTTCTAAGGGTTACTTATTACAAAAATCTTAACATGTTAAAAAGGATAAAATTGATCAATATTATGAAATCAAAAACATTTCCTGAAATATTTAAATATTTAGACATTTAAATTGTTGAAATTGCACTATAGCAACCCCGACAGTAAAAGGCCAACAAACATCCAAAAGTAAGAACGTGAGAAATGTAGCAATCTTTTATTGGAAATTTGTCCATTTTTTTTTTTTTTTTTTTTTGACCCAGGATGAAAAACGTTTCTGTTTCAAATGCATCTCAGCGCTCTCCTGTCTAATTTGAGAAACCATAAGCGTGTGTGCAATCACGCTCTCCTGTGATTTCATATGTTCAAATGCTCTCAGAGACAGACAGCAGCTTTCATACCGTAATGTGGCAGGTGTTCAGTAGGGATGACGATTAGCTGTCCAGACTGTGGGTCCCTGGCAAACTGGTAAGGAGGGGGCATGGAGCCCGGCAGAGAGGGTGGGTAGCCTGGGGGGAGGGTCTGGTGGAGAGGGGAGGGACCCAGGCCTGAATGGAGGCGGGGAAAGAGAAGAAAAAAAATGCAAAAACAGATGGGTTAAAATATAAACAACACAAACTGAACTTAAAGCATTGACCAAGTATTTTTCTCCATCCGAAATTCAGCCACACTGAGACACATGTTGTTGTTTTTAGCCCTCCTTGTCTAGACAGAGGAACCCTGAGGGAGTTCTGCGCGAGCATGTGTCTCTCTGTTTAGTGTTATCAGATGGTGAATGAATGCTTACATAAGTAAGTGATTGTGTGTCCTGGTGCTGTTATTTCAGGATGGCAAGCGTAGGAGAGGCAAGTCTGGAATGTCCAGAAAAGATCAGGAATGTCTGAGGCAACCCCCCCACACCCCACTGCTGACGGTCAGACCATCTGACTGGAGGACAACACCTCCCTTTTCTGCTGGACCAATCAGAAGCAGCCACGTGTGTACACGGAGCGCATGTTTTAAACCATGATGACTGGTAGAAAGATGGGGATGAAAATTCAATGCATTTCCATAGTTTTCAAGGCTGCATAAGAACCAGAATAATATTTCTGCATCAAATCAAAATCCGATTGATAATCTTCTGGAAACAACCCCAACTCTCGTTTTGACATTATGCAAAGTGGTCACAAGGCATCTGAAGAGAAAGATCTAAAAGATGAGATGCAACAGTTAGTAAATTGCATCACATACCGTATGGAGAGCTGGACAGCCAGACTGGTGGAGCTCCAGGCCGGGGCATCCAAGGGTGAGAGGTCAGGGTTGAGGGGTCGGGAGGCCACCGCCCTGCCCCTGCGAGAGCGGCCCCTCCTGTGACCATGAGGTTGGGGGTCATGAGGCTGGGCGTCATCATACTAGGTGTCAAGCCACTAGACAGAGGGCTGGGGGGCATCTGAGTGAACTCGGGGTGATTCTTGGACTCTCTGAATGGAGATACATCAAACAGCATGAATCAAGGATGTGTGCCAGCTGTTTGTTGCTACAACAATGTACTGACTCTACATTATAGGGCCTTGCAAAAGTACGTACACCACTTGGACTATTTTACATTGTGAAACAATATAACCATAAGCTACGATGTATTTTATCGAGATTTTATGTGATCGCAACACAAAGAAGTTCAGAACATAATACAGACCTAACTAGGCCAAAATTGCATACACTGGGTACATGCAAAACACAGTGTGTGGCAAAAAACCAACATTGAACATGTCACTGAGCACACCATCCCATGGTGAAACATGGTGGTGGCAGCATCATTAAGCCTGTTGCAATAAACAATTAATCAATTAATCGCATGATAAATTAAAATGAGCTCTATCATTTCCATTCTGATGATTATTTTTTTTTTTTTTGAGGGGGGAATTTTGTTTACAGGTACTTTATAATCCATTTTATTTATGATTTTGGTTGTGTGTGATTTTTATTTCCTTTTTATTTATTGTTTTTGGTTGTTTCATTTTGGATATTTAAAATGTCTTCCAGTTCCAGTGTGGCATGTTCTGTACAAAATTAAAGTTTACTAGTCTTTGAGAGAGCTAACGTGTATTATTATGCTATTATCAATACATTAGTTAAAAATGGTCCCAAAATAACAATATTTTGGTTTTTCACAATCATTTCTGTTATTGTGACAGGCCTACGTATCATGCTGCCAAAATGGATGTGCAGGCCAGGGAGAAAAAAAAAAAAAGAGTCGATATTCAAGTTTGGATCAAAGCGTATTTACGTGTTCCAATGGCCTAGTCAAAGTACAGACTTAAATCAAACTGGGACACTTTAGCAAGACTTAGAAAATTGTCTTTTGAAAACGCGTCCATCGAGTCGGATGTAGCTTTACCTGTTTTGCGAAGAAGAAAGGGAAAAAGTCCATTTTGAAAAATGAGCAGCTGTAATTGCACTGAAAGGTGGGTCTACAAAATATTTACTCAGGGAAGCACCCTAAATTATTCAGATCTTTATTTGTAAAAAGTAAAACAAAAAAATTACCTTACACTCGGCATCTATGTGATACTTTGAGTAGATTTATGACATAAAATCCTAATGACATACACTGAAGTTGGTGGAAATAATGACAAGAATGGAAAAACGAAAAGGTCATGGATACTTCTGCAAGGCACTATAACTACAGCATAATTCATGTCTGAGTAACGAACAATAACCATAAATTAGTCGGAAAATAGCTCAGCACCTGTGCATCCTCACCTGATGACTTTCTCTTGCTCTCGTTCCAGCCGGCCAGCCAGCTGTCGGTCATCATGATGGCGAGCGCGCTCTTCCCCTCGATCCTCATCTACAAACAAAAACCTCATTTTAGGGGTTTTATCATCAACCCACGATGTACGTACAATTAAATTATGACAACTAGAAAAAAGCAGACACAAAAGTGCAAATGATGGAGGATCTGTGGTGAGAATAGAAAAAGTGTTTGTGACAGAGAGAGAAGAGAGAGGTGGCGAGGACAAGGTAACACCAGCTAGATAATAGGGTGCATGACACAGCCTGTCAAAACAAGATGAGAAGCTGAAAATACAATGCTGGGCGTCAGTCTGAACACAAACGGCGCATGCATTCATATGGCAAAAAAACATGTACGCACAAAAAAAAAACAAAAAAAAAACAGAGTGACAGTTTCAGCTCCTCCAGTCAGCTCTCATCAATTAATAGTGTAGGGCCACAAGAGAAGTGTGAACATGCCACCACCGCCTCATTACTGCATTAACACACTGAGAGGCCCCAAACCTTTCTGATTGTCAGGGCCAATGGTTGGAGAGAAAAAAAAAAAAAAAAAAAAAAAAAAAAAAAAAAAAAACTGACAGCAGTGCTCAACCAGGCTGTGCAAAATAAACATGAGGCTCTGCAACCCATCCTCCCCCCCTGAAGCCTCCTCCATCTCATCAGTGCAGACTGAAGGTCCCCGGGCAGCAGAAGGGTTTAATACATGAGCTGCTGGACCCTTCAGGTCTGCTCCATGTGTGTGTGTTAGAGTGAAGCCTCCAAAGGGACAGAATACTTTAACAATCCCCTATATGCTCTGTAGGAAAGGCTTCTGTTACCAAGGCTACAGAGAGCCTGTCCCACATGCTTAGCTGCTGCACCAGAAAGACAGGGATGAGCACTATTCTTCATCACTGCCCTTCCCTCCATCTCTGAGCCAAACTTCTTTATGCTCAAATAAAAATGGAAAGGAAATATTACTAGGAATTTACAAAAGACATTTCTACAGTGAAAAGACTTGAAATATCAACCCTTAAAAAACTGTAAGGAAGAAAATAAGGTAGGAGTCATGGGAGTAAAGAAGGAAGGAAGGGGGATTAGATGCAAGTCAGGAAATAAAGTAAACAACTACACAAAGAATGAAAGAAAGGACACAAGGAAGGAAGGATAAAAGGAAATGAGTATGAATGAAGGGTCAATGGAGGAAAGAATGAAGGCAAGAAAGGAAGAATTAGCACATAAAGAAGCAAAGAAAGAGGAGAAAAAGAAAGAATGGATGATAGAACTCAAGTAAGGAAAGAAAGGAACACGAGGGATGAAGGGAGAAAGAAAGACACCATAAAAGGAAAGAAAAGAAACAAAGGAAGAAAAGTAGGAAGCACACAAGGAAGAAAGGAAGGAATCAAGCAAGGATAAAAGTGATTAAAAAAGGAATTAAAGAAGGATGGACCAAAGGAAGAACATGTTTAGAGTTCAGTCATATCTTTATGTAATCAGGGGCAGCTGTGGGTCAGTTGATGAAGTATTCGTCTTCCAATCGAAAAGTTGTGGGTTCAATTTCTCCTTCAATGTGTTGATGTTCCCCTGAGCAAGGAACTTAACTCCAAGTGACCTATCGATCTGCATATCGGTGTGTAAATGTATGCAGGTTTGTGACTCTAGCATAATCATCGGTATGATTAGAAAAGCGCTTTTTTAAATTTAGTGCATTCCCAGCAGGAGAAGAAATAAAGTCTGGAAAAGCCATTATTAGCTTCGTGGAAAGAAATGTTAATGAGCTGCTAAATGATGGTTCTTAAAGAGAAATCAAGTCAAAGATCAATCTGAACCTGATTGATGCAGTTCTACTCAATACCACGGTTTTTAATTTAGCACTGTTGTCACCAAGCAGATAACATTTTACCACTGGAAATGTGTTATCAAAATCTCAAAAATGTAAATTTTGTTGAAGTCGAGTGAAGCATGTTTAGTACTGTAGCGTTATTTCTTCTTGACAAGAATGTAAAAATGATAGAAGCAACATCTGCTGCTGGCTTGATAACTGTTTACATGACATCAGCACATTTTGATGATTTATCTGTTTATGTATAGGGATTTAGCAATACCTCATGACATTCCACAAGAACCCAGATAAGTGATGGCTGCAGGAATGTCGGAAACACTGGGAATTTAAGCCGAGCGCTCGTGACTCGTCCGTAACGACATATTCTGATCTACTCTGTATTAGTCAAACCTTCTCTTTATTTTCCTGTCTTTTTGCATCTCCGGCCCATTTAAATGTAAGGAACTTGACAGTGTGAGATACGGGAATCAGCTTAACCAAAGAGATTCCGGCTGAATCCCATTTTCTTAGCCCTGCTCCTACGCTTTATGCATTTCCACCCAGGTGTCCGACTTGTTTATGTGGATTAGGAGGGAGAGTGAGAGGGCCCAGCTTGCAAGCCCTTAAAAACAGAGGTGTTTCTTGGAAGTGAAGGGGTCGAGGCTGTGCATGTAAATCCACTTAAAAAGGCAAATATTTTCTCAGTTAACAACACAAGTCAAAAGGGTCCTGCAGAGAGTGGTGATGGGAGTAGGAAGGATAATTGGGAGCGTCCCTACCCTCTGTCCTTACACATACAGGCCTACCTTACAGGTGTTCAAGTACAAGGAATCAGCAGGAACTGGCAATTAAGTACTAAGAGAAGGAGGGAAGAGAAACCATAAAAAACTGGATTCAGCCTAAGATTCAGCCTCCTCAAAAGGAGGCCCGGGTATGAAAATAAAAACCAGCAAACATTTATAGTTACTGCTCTGCACACACACGGAGTTACTCAAGATTGATCCATTGCTTAGCAACACAACCAGGGTCTTATTGTAATTCAGAGCCTGCATGTAGCTTTCCGCTGCACTCTGGAGTGACAAGTTGAACGTAGAGGGGGTAGAGTGGGGTAAGGGAAGCCAAAGAAAACAGCGGCGAAAGTGAAGGAGGCCTGAGGTGGGATGAGGAGTGAGCACCTCTACAAAGGCTTCCTTAGAATGAAAGGAAGGGTGGGGACGCAACCCAAATGAAAAGAGCGAAAGACAGAGGGAGAGGTGCTGAATAGTAGGAGGACAGAAGGAGCTCAATGGCACACTGAGCGAAGGCCAAAACCAGGACAAAGACAAGACACTGAGCAGGAACCTACTAGCTGAGTGACCTTGGAGTCCAAGAATAGCATGCATTGCTGCAGGGTTTGCTATGCAGCAGCAGGGCCAGCAGACTCACAAAAATGGCTCAGGAGACGCGCTGAGAAATGAGCCCGTGACCAGAACCGGGCTAATTTTCACCCTGATCAGAAGATTAGAAACGCCCCAAAAAACTCACCACACGCGAGAGCTAGCAGGTTGTGCTACCAAAAGTCATCGGCGTGGAAGGCGTAACTGAGTGAAAACGATCTAAAGATGGCAGTCAGTATCAGTGAGGTTTTAAATTGAAGTCAGATAAAGATTTAAGAAGCTATTCAAAAGGAATCTACAGCTAGTGGAGACATATCTGCAGTTCATTTAGGCTGCAGGAGAGCAAGAGAGAGCTGGACTTTCAGCAGATAACAGGAAGACTGAATGCATTCCAGCAAAGCTTTGAAACTAAAGACTGAAGCTTATAATGCTTTAAAATAGTAGAACCCTGTTTGTCAACAACCGTTCCCACATACACCTGGTGTGACTTCGCCTCTAGTCCTAATATAAGTAACTGATGATGATTAGGAGCAGGAAAGTTACAAAAAAAAATACTGAGTTCTGTTCTTACACCTTCTTATATCACAGCTCTTAAAGAGAAAACAGAAAAACAGATCGGTTCATCTCTACCTGCAACAGGATTGTTAATATGGTGCATCAAACGGTTGCAGAGGAAATGTGACTTTTCTGTAAAAGGAAATGAATCTTCCATTATTCTCCAAAAGTGAAGAGAGGAACCATCTCAACCTGGTTCAGGGGGTGACAGGATCAACACTATGTGGAGTATTATTCTAAGAGAAACCACACAGTGGAGTGGAAAGCAGAACCCGGTAAGAACACAACTGATGGCAAAAAGTTTGATTTCACTGTAAAATTTCAATGTAACAAAGCAAATAAAGCCATAGACGTCTAGCCTTCCACAGGACCAATACAGTAAACAAAGTGAAGCAACAGCAGAGAGTTTAAAGCAGCAACATGTAACTAGTTCCAGCTGAATAAATTACCTTTAATAGCCGTTTGCAGCAGGGGTCTCTGTGTGTCTGAACTTCCACTGGTCTGTTTACTGGTGCTTCCGCTGTCTCTCTGCCGGGCCACAGCGACAGCAATCCCTACAGGAGGATGTCGCACCTCGCCCTCCCCCTCTCTTCCAAAGGAGCGGGCGCTATCCGGCCGCTCCTGTTCCCTCTTCAGCTGAGGAGGGACCCTCATCGCTCCCGCAACTCTTTCCTTGTCTCGATCCCGATCCCTCTCCCGTTCCCTTTCCTTTTCCCTCTCGGCAGCCATTCCGATGTTACCCAGACCACCGAAGGGCCCTCTCCCGTCGATGATGTGTCTGGAAGAGGCGGGCCCTTCAGCAGCAAAGTTCCCGCTGTATTTAATCAAACTCTGCATGGCTGAAACCTCCGCTGAATCGGGATGTTCTCCACTGCTGGACACTCCTACCAGTGACGCCGCGGGGCGATAAAGCCCCGACTGGTCCAGGTAGCGCCTCTGGCTCCCCTCCTCAGCCGCACGCCCGTGTCCATGTGTTTGTGGCGAGTGACTGTGGGAGGACTGTGAGCTGTTAGGTCGATGCGACGTGTGAGGGGAACCGGACTTCTGTGTTTGTGACGGCTGGCTGTGAGGAGTGGAGAGATTGTGTCCGTGCTGAGCTGCCAAAGCAGCCATATGATTTGTGGCGTAATTGGCCGATGGGGTCATAGTGTTCCACTTAGACTCTGACCCGATCCGGTCAATGCCAACTCTAAGTGAGTGTTTAGAGAGGTCCCTGGCTTCTGGACTGAAGCGTGATCGGCTGGAGGAGAAAGATCCATCCTGGCTTCGCTTGCTAAGAGAACCATTGGAACAAATGACAGAACCTTCCTCTCTTTGATTGCTCATTTCGCTTGACTGGGAGAGCCGAGGATGCTCCACGAGGCTTTTCTCATGAAACCTGTAGCTCTCCCTCTCCCTGTCTCTGTCTCGTTCAAGATCTCTGTCTCTGTCTCGTTCTCTGTCTCTGTGTTTGTTGTCACGGGCCTGAGAGGCGATCTGGATGGGCCCTACCCGCTCATCATAAACCTCCACAGAAGGCACATACGTGGGCGCGCTGACTCTCTGCTCTCTGACAGGCTCTCTAGGTGTAGGGAGGTGAGGAAGACCAGCGCTGGGCTGCTGTAGAGGAGGGGGGAGGACGTAGGAGATGTGGAGGGTCCCAGCTGACGTGGCTACGGACTCGTTCCTTCTTTGTCGCTCTGAAGAAGAGCTGGAGTTATTGGAGTTGGAGTTCTGGCTGTGGTGGGATCGAGAACCACCCTCCTCTTCCCGACCCCGTCTGTCTTTTTCTGATCCAAGGAACCTGCCCTCTCCTCCACCCCCACCAGGAGGGAAAGAGGGCTGTGGAGGTGACAGTCTGGATCTGGACTCCACTGCGGAAGGGTGGGAGTGTGACTTTTGCTGGTGAGGATGGAAGGACCAACCATCTCTATCTCTGTCCATGTCATGGTCCTTGTCTCGTTCCCGATCTCTGCTCGCTTTGCGGTCGTCCTCGCCTCTCCCCTCCTGCGTCAGATCCACCACGCTGTGCGGCCGCGTCTCTTCGCGCAGCCGCTCTCTCTCCTTGTCGCGCTCCCTCTCTGTCCGATACGTCCTGTCCCTGCCCCCTTCCCGGGATGTCCTCTGAGGAGGTGTGGACATAGACGGGGTGGTCGACGACGCAGATGGAGGGTGCAGAGGTGACTGGTTCAGCGAGGAGGACAGGAAGTATCCATCTGAACAAAAACAAACCCATAGTGTAAACATGTCTTTTTGACCAGGTTATTTCAGAGATTGTGCAGGAGAACAGCAGCAGCAACAAATCTGCTGCAAAAAGATCCTAAACAACAATTAAAGCAAGAGACGAACAAGCAAGGATGGACCTGTGTAAAACTACAGGAAGCCTCTCAAAAAACCAACAGAGATGGCAAAAGTAATCATATGATAAATACAAACAATTTTGGGGTAATTGTCTCCATGATTGTGACAATAAAAGGGGTGACTGACCTTTGTGAGGATCATAGAGAGGATGTTGGGAGAGCGAGGTTGTCTCCAGGCGGCCCAGAGACAAGTAGGGACTGGAGTAAAGGCTGCTTGGGAGGGGAGGGTAGCCTGGGAGGAAAAAAGAGAAACAGAGCATGTTATTTAAACACCAATGGTAACGCTTCAAATGTAATTATTTAGGCTTTGCATGGGGAAAAAAAAAAAAAAATCTAGGCTTTGCTTGGAAAAAAAAAAAAATCTCAACATGTCACATTTTGTTTTTCTAACATTTTTGGCAATTTGTGGGAAAAAAAAAAAAAAAAAAAAAAAAAAAAAAAAAAAAAAACAAAAAGGAAAAAAAATTCTGCTTCACTTTGTCTAATTAATGCTTAATAAATGGGGTCTGGATTTCAGGTCATTTTATCGTTTTGTCTCTTCAGACATTTCAAAGCACAATTGGAGTGAAAAATAATTTAATGACTGAGTAATAAAAACAATGATGAGAATTAGCAGGTTCACTTTTTGTCTGTTTTTAAATTACTCCAAGTGTTAAAAGTATGGAAGTTGTTCTTCACGGTTAAAACATGAGATGTTTCTACTAGTTGGCTTTAAAAAATTTATTGTATTTTTCCCCGTTTGCCTTTCTTGGCACTAATAATCCAAAATCAAATCTTAAACAAGGCACAGGATAGGCTGGCTTCCCTCAGTTTGATTTTATTAGATATATTTGTCAACCCCCTGGTGATATCCATTAGATGTGAGCAAATTCAGGACATTCTGAGATGTCGCAGTTTACGCTGATGATCTATTCCTGTTCATTTCCAACCTCCAAGAGAAATCCAGCTCCAGTGTGTTTGTTTTAAAAGTAGGGTATAGTTTTGTTTGTAAAAAAACAATTTTAAAAAAGTTTTAATAAAAATATTTTGAGCAAAAACAAATAAAAACAGACCTATCCTATCATGGTGGTAAACCCAGTCTATAATCTGGATTATTAGACAAAATAAAACAAATCTCAGATTGGAGAAAAATTAGAAATTCAGACGAGACAGAAATATTACATGCATTTTATAATATTCTGATTTAATATTCTTCAAAATAAAAGATTCCCCAAATTGTGAGAAATTGCCTGTTTTGTTTATTTGTTGTTGTACAAAACCAGTTCCAGCTGATCGTATAGTCACCTGGTGCTGGGTCACTTTAGGTTGTTGAGCCAAGTCTGCCCATCAGGCAGCTGCTGCTCTCAGAGACTAGATCTTAATATAGATCCCCAGCTCAGAAACTTTTAAACCCTCCCCCACAGTATCTTTTTAAAAAACAATGTCTAACAATACCAAGGAAAGGAACAAATAAAAGATCCAAGTTTAATGTTAAATATGGATCAGCGAAATAACAGCAAGAACACTTTGTTAACTTGACACGACGTTAAAGAAAAATAGACATAAGGGTGTGGCATTCTCCATTTAAAAACTGTTAATACTCCAGTACAAAGCGTTGGAAATAAAAACTAAACAAGCCTGTCTGCCTACATGGAAAACTGAATGGAGAAGAGCAGTGGATTGTTATGGGATAGAAGAAAGGGGCTGCAAAATGGGAACTCTAAGAGGAACAGTGGTTTAAGAGTAAAGGCATGCAGGAGGAGTTTCTCGTAAAGCTTCCTTTAACCACAGATCACAGCTGCACAAGAACTCCAGCAGCTAAGACTTACAGCTCCAGCGCAGCTACAAAGTATCCCCGGCTGGAAATGTCTGCAGCTTTTAAAAACATTCGCTGCTCTTACAGTCAGACATCAGGTATTGGGAATCTCTCTCAGTCTGTGATGGATGTCTTTCATATCAAAGCAAGTAAGTTATGTGGCTTTTGTAGCCTGTGGGCAGAATTTAGTTCATTCAGCTTCAGATACCAAAGCATCAATTAGAGCTAAAGTTAGATTGTGTAGCCAAGTCCAATTATTTATGTGATATCTCCTCCTTCTTTGTCGGAATACAAAGTCAAACAGCCTCTCAGTTACAGTGTTCACATACCTTGAACTTTTCAACATTATAACCACAAACTTCAATCTATTTTACTGGCATCTGAACACAAAGTACCACATAATTAAGATCAGGAACAGAACACTGCTACATCTCACTTTATACAATTTCTAATAGTAAAATGATCAATCCACAGTTATACACTACTTTTATTGTTTAAGAAGTTTAAGTTTAAGCTAAGAACATGACAAAATGCTGTGAAACAAAGTTTCGGTAAAAATACTTTTCGTACTGAAACAGAAGCCCACATAGTTATCAAATATCCTGGCATGACATTAATTCATTTATATATCTCAACCCTTCTTCTGTGATTATTTTTATTGTAAAATGTGTAGCAGGGCAGGAGATTTAAAAAAATAATTAAAAAAAAACCCATAAAAATATAAGCTTGCTTTATGGAGGTCAGAGTTATTACTGTTACTGCAGGAAGCTTAAGGTCGGCCAGTGAGTTACAATCACAGATGTAATCACATGCCTGTTCCTTACCCTTGGCAAGTCCTTGGATTAGAGAAAGTAGCTCAAGAAAAAAAAAAAAAGAAGTCTAAAAAAACCCTAATCACATAGCTTCCAATCTGATTCGCTGTGTTTGGAGAGCACTGAACGAGTTTTTGTGTCTCTAAGGTGATGCAATCAGTTTTAAAGGAAATCTTAACTGGAATTCGTTTGTCCTTCTCTCTTTACGTTGCCAGCATGCAGTCAGCGTCAGATGCCTTTCCTCCTATCTGACCTTCTACCCAGATGCGATAACGAGTCACAAAAAGACACAAGGGAACGAAGAGAGACGCAAGATTTAATCACTCGCTGAGCAGTCCTGAACAAAGGCACGGGAGACCAAAAAGAGCACGGAGAACGGTGTCATGGAAAAGTGGGGCAGGAGAGCTAGAGAGAGCTGGACTGAGACACGCTGAACAGGAAGAAAGAGAAAAGATAGATTACAGTGGGAGAGGACGGGTGAAAGCAAAGGACTGGTTGAGGACAGAGGAAGTGAGGCACATTTAGGACAGAGCTGAGAGTAGAGCCGCCGGCCGTGACACAGAAATGGAACAGGACCCTGCTGGTGAGAGCAGAAACAGAAGAAGAACAGGCCTTCTGGGTATTGAGCTCGAGCGTGCGGTGAAAAATGTCCTGAAACTGTGACAACGGTCACATCTTTGAATTATGTGCTGAGAGTGAAAGCTAGAGCGGGCAGAACAAAAAACAATGTTTCATCAGGTTATTTACCTTCATGAGTGTGTGATGCCCAGAGCTGAGCCATCTGCAGGCCACTGGGATTGGCCGACCTGTACGTGGGGTCAGAGGTCAACGAGGAGGGGCCTGGGTAACCTGACAGGAAGGGACTGGAGCCTGCCGGGAAGGCATCGCCTGCGAGAAAGAACAAAGACTCTCAGTCACCCAGAAAAACCACCAGAATCAAAGTACAAAAAAAAAAAAAAAAAAAAAAAAAAAAGGAGCAACATTAATTGATTTTTTTTTTTTTTTACTGTACAAGCTCGTGCTTTTATGTTCGGGTTTGGGGAGCTCAATCAATACGCGCTGATGTTTCTATGCCCAAGCAGTGTGCTGTAATCACATTATTACTGAGCCGCCTTCCACTACATTTCAACAAGACAGACCACAGACAGACCACCCTTAGAAGATGGGAACAGTTCATGTAACTGCTGACTAAAAACCGCCATCATCACAACAGGAGTAGAGCCGAGTGGGGGAATGTGACGGCGATTTCTCTCCTAAGGATTGGTTTGGGGTTTTTTTAACCCGATCAGGATATTAAATAAAGCTGCTACAAGCTGACGGTCCATCACAAGTGTCACTGTGCTGGTAAAGTTTTCATACTCCTTGAGCTTTTCAGTATCTTTGCCATGCTAAGACCTCAAAATTTTAGAGTAAAACCCAAACTCGCACATATTTGTAAACCATGTTGTCGAGACTGAAAACATCAGAAGGAGGGCGCTTTGACGAGAGGAGATCAAAACGGAACTTTCTGGCCTACATGCAAAATGCTACGAGTGGTAAAAAAAAAGCCCCAAAACCCTGCACCATCTCTACCGTGAAACATGGTGGTGGCAGTATCATGCTGGCTGGATCCTTTTCTTCTGCATGAATGGGGAAAACGTGATGGGGAGGAGGCTGAAAGAAGGGTCTGACGTGGTTGGAGCTGCAGAGACCATTACGCTCCGACAGCATGTGCAGGCTGATCAAAGCACACCGCGCCATTAAAACCAGTCCCTCCACCGAGTCCTCGTAAAACAGTCCCATATCTGAAAATGATACGGTTATCGATTGTTTTTATTCGACTCTGCCCTTTCTGTGTTTGCAGTCTTACCAAGAGCACACTTGCAACGTCTGAAGCATTACTGCCTTCTGCGATCCTCCAAGGAGTTTCATGGTTTAGCCAACCCCACCACCACCAGCACCACCATCATCATCCTCCTCATCCGAGCCCATTACTGCACAGCCATTACCCTGATAAACCCAACCATGTGTGCAGGGGGGGGAAGGGGGCGTTCTGCTCATGGGGGGGCGGGAGGGGGTAGGGCTGAATGTGTGTGTGTTTCTGTATTACTCCGGTGGGAATTTCAGAGACATGCTGCGCTTGCCGAGCTCCCCCTGCATCTAAATCAGTACATTAAAGATGTAGTCCGTCAGCGCCTGAGCACTCTCACACACACACATCCAGCATTTCAAATCAATACCAAATGCAGCTTTCCAATTAATCACCGAGATGTATATACACACACATATATACACAGCAGTAATGCACTTCGCCTTTATTCTCTGCTCTGAACATACAGCGTAGGTGGAACCTTCCACACCCGGCCTTATTAGATAGAGATTTATTAAAGTCTCACCATGTTTGCATGCATGCATGTGTGCGCATGCGTGCGTGGGTTTCTGCTCCATGTGTTTAAGGGTAACATTGTGTTTTGTGGTTGCAGTGGGTTTCTGAATGATCCCACATGTGCAAACAGCTCTGAGTGGATTGGTGGTGAATGCCCTGTGAGTCAAAGACACTGCACGAAATTCTCACACACACACAAACCTGCATTACGCATCACCCAGTTACGCATGAACCCCAAAAATCAGAGTGAACTGAACAGCACAATAGTTCCATTTAGAATGACTCACAAACGGTTCATAGACATAACCTCTAATCAGGTTTGCGTTGCACCAGCAGCAGCTAAGATTCAATTTAACAGCAGCTAGAAGTCAGCGGCGACGTTATCAGCCCATTGTTCTCTGTGAAGCTAATTTCGTTTAAGGTAATTTCAATCTAAAGCCGGAAAAGCAGGCTCTGCCGGAAACATCAAGAACTGCAACAAAGAGGTAATTATAAGACAATCGTGTTCTGAAAGCCTGCATGAATAGGTGTTCATCCCTCCGCCCGCTTCACAACATGCTTGCAACACAATTAGGAAATTGAGTTTTGTAAACAGGCCAAGAATTATTAAGAGTCATAAATTGATGCTTTATATAAGAATTTATGAGTCAATTCATAATCAGTGCCTTGCAAAAGAATTCACACCCCATCAAATCATACAGTTCTGATATGTTCATCATTATTTTTGGTTGTTTTTGTTTTTTTATTGGAGCTGATTGGCATCTCCAAAGCTTAAATAATGCCTGAACTATGACCCCAAATCCCAGAGGAGTTGAAAAGGAGGCTTCATGGATGTAGAGCAGGACCAAAGAGCACAAAGACGAAGAAGTTCAAAACATTTTTTTCAATCAATCATGATGGGCAAAGGACCATATCCGATTCCAACAACGCCCAGCTTTCTAACCTTACCGCCGAATAGAAATTTAAAGAGCAGCAAAAGTCAATGAGGTGGATTAAGCAGCGCTTGCAAGCAAATGACTGTGTCATCCTGACTGTGAAATATTGTCTCTACTGTCTGGAAACTGAGCTGTTAGTATGTTATGGCAGTCAGCAGACTGTCATGAGACCGTCATAAGGCAGCAGTGTCCTCTTCAGATTCATTGCAAGACTGACAACAGCATCACCGTCTACGATAACGCTTTTAACATACTTGGATGATACGAGTTACGACAACATTTGTGCAAAGGTACAGCTCTGAACAAGATTTGTGGATAAAGGGCACCAGTTAATCCTTTTGGGTTTTTCTGTAAGTTAGAGCAGCTCTTCTTACAAAGCTGACATTAAAAACTTGTTAAACCTGGACGATATAGTCATAAAGTAAACAGAGGTTCTTTAAAGCACAGCTTGTGAGTTTTATCTCCCTTTATTTGGTTTGTAGGAGTTTCAACATGAGGAGGAATTTTACAGACTAAATCAGACCCCAAGTTTCAAACTACACACAGGTCTAGATGCTGAGAAGGGAGGTGAAATGATCCTTTCAAGTTTTATAATTAGTGTTTATCTACGAGTTCTTTCTCTCCAACTCAAACCAAACGACAAGTTTGTAAAAAAAATTTAAAAAAAATTAAAAATTAAAAATAATTAAATGCTGTTTAGAGAGTCTGATTTCTTTAAATATCTTTTAGATTACAGAATAAAATCCATACATTTATCCATACTGGGGGGGTTTTCACACCGTTATCTAAACCTGGAAATTGATCAAAACAAATTCCAAACTTTTCACATTTTTTTCAGGATTGTGTAGGAACTCTGATAATTGTTAGTAGGAAAACAAAAAAAATTGCTTTTATTTTCTGATAACGAAAACTTTTTCCTGATGTCTGGCCTGTCCCTGACATGGCTTCCTGCAAACTGACTTCTAACAAACTGCTTTCTTCATGCCAGTCTTCAATACAGGCAATATTTGTGCAGCACATGACTAATAGTTGGCCTGTTAACAGAGCATTACATCTGAGCTGTCAATCTCTGCAAGTCCTCCACAGTTAGCACAGGCCTCCTGGCTGCCTCTGGGATTAATGCACTCTCATCCCATCCCATCAGTTTACAGAAAGGCCTGCTTTTTTTGATGACTTCTGATGGCTATAAGTTGCCCAGGATCTTATTGAGGGGGATCAGAAGGTAAACGTGGCTGAATACACGCATTACATCTTTTTCTAATTGTAAGATATGTAGAAAAACATTTATTATTTGCTCTTTTTTTTTTTTTTTTATCCATCACATACAATTCCCAAAAAGTACATAGAGGTTTGTGTTGGTAATATGCGAAAGCGTGCTTCTCCTTCACATGTGGCAGGTATCATGTGAAACTGATGTTATTCTAACTAATTATTCCCACTTTCTAATTGTTACCTGGCATGTTTAGGGAACTGTACACATAAACATTCCTCCTAGGAACCCAAACTGAATTCATTTACAACCTCCACATGTTAAAGTCGTTGTATTCCTGCTTTTATGTCAGCGGCTTTCTCTTCTTCTACAAACACGTCGGAGGAAGAGATGCCTCACCGGAGTGTGGATCAAGCTCAGCTACCTAGAGGCTCTTTTTTTTTCCATGTGTGCACAGCATGTAGGCACATACACAACTTCCTACATAAACATAAAAATCCCCATTTTCCCTTCCTGAATGGTCTGCAGGAGGGGAAAGAAGGGAAGGGGTGGAACGAGGCAAACATTTACCCTCCTTGTTCCAGGAACAACATCCAAATGTAAGCTGAGAGGGAAATGTTTTGGAATGACTCTTTCATTTCTCTTCTGTCTCTCTCTCTCTCTCGATCGCTTTCCTTCCTTCCTCTCCTTCCCCTCCCACTCCCTCACCACACACAAACTGCATTTGGCTCTCAGTTCAAACGACAGCTAGTTTACCACACTGGGATGAGCGAGTTGCCAAGAGATGTGCTCTCTGACTCCCAACGCGCTTTAAGAGTCCATTTTCAGAACCTCGTCAAAAGCAGAAGATGTCAGCATCAGAGAAGCGATGGAAATCGATTCTGATTGAGACGCAGCCACGGACCTGATGCGCGAGCACGCCCACATGGAGAAAAATCCAGAAAAACCGGAGCCGAGGTCCTCGATCGCAAATCAATATGAGACATACTGAAACGCAATCCAAAGAACGACAACGTTGGGAAACGTCCAGAAGCAAACAAAATGCGAGAGAAAAATCACTGGGATAAAAGTCTGCCACACATACACACACACACCACAAACACCTACACACACTCTGTGAACCCATCTGTTATCCATCAGTGGTATTTGGAGCAGGGTTAGCTGAGGGGGGATCTCTATTGATCTCTGAGTTTTATTCCCGGCAAACAACCGTAAAAGTCTGCTGTTCTATCCATCTCTGGTGCAACTAACCAGGACTTTAGAACTGATAACCCTTCATCCTGACTGGAGCGACAGAGAAGACGCCCTGAAACACACAGCCAGGGATGCACAGGGTTCACAGACATGTCTGCGTTCACTCTGACCGAGGACATATGGCTGAAAATTGCTCGCATTTTTCCTTTGTTTCAAGATTTGTCCAAAAATCTGTTTTCATTCCTGTGGCTAGAAGTTCAGGATAAATACAAATTATTTCGGAAATTTCTTTTAAACAAAACGGCAAGATGCAGCTTTTCCTCATTTGGTCAACCACAAACTTCACTGGATTTAAGATGGCGTGCATTTGTATGTCGCATCCTTGAGTCAGAACTTTGCATGACCATCTTTTTTGCTGTTGCATCTGAAAGGTTTATGACTCACGTCTCTACCAGCTTTGCACACCGAAAGGCCCTTTTTCTTCTCTCAGAAATCGCTCAAGCTCACTCAGACTGAGCAGAGGTTTGGTGCCCATCAATTTTAGAGTCTCCCTACAGAATCTCAATTGGATTTAGATCTGGGCCCTTCTAACACAGGAATTCTTTGATTTATTTCTTTTCAGTGTAGCTTTTACTACATGTGTAGGGCCGCTGTCCTGCTGGAAGGTGAGTCGATGCTCAAGGCTTTTACAGCCTCCGACAGGTTTCCTTCCAGGATGGCACTTTATCCATCTCCCAATGAATGAGCTTCCCTGCCCCTGATGAAAAAGCTCCATAGCACGATGCTGCCTCCACCACGTTTCACTGTGGATGCACGAGACGTCTAATTCCTTGTTTGTGTGCACAAACATGGCCAGTAAAGCTGATTCAGAAAATGACACTCCTTGACTAAAAAGTGGAAAACAGGTGAATCT
Organism: Anableps anableps; assembly: GCA_014839685.1. Taxonomy (NCBI): domain Eukaryota; kingdom Metazoa; phylum Chordata; class Actinopteri; order Cyprinodontiformes; family Anablepidae; genus Anableps; species Anableps anableps. The sequence goes on from CM026083.1 coordinate 9,059,966, forward strand.
GCAAATACAGAACCGCGAATAGGTGGGGGTCCACTGTATTGTTCAACTGTATTTGCAGATTTTTTTTTTGTGGAACGTAACTCCAAATTATTCACAGAAAACCTCCCTAGTCACTGTGGGGTTTTTTGTGGCACATATGTCAAATATTTAAAGAAAATTGCAGCTTGGGAAGCTGCTTGACATGCCGTTGGCTGGTGTTTGCAAAGCAGCCAATCCAGGACCGCCGTTCATCTTTCTTTGCACTGATTAGTTGCACCCACAAGAGAGGAAATAAGGAAGACTGTAGATAATAGCGCCTGTGTTAATGCTAAGAAAGTTTCAAGTACAGAGGGATTCGTGGATTTTAGCGATTCGTGGGCCGTTGTGGTCCCAAACCCCCACTAACACCAGGGGGTCTACTGTACATCAAATTGCAAAGGACTACTTGGATGCAAAGTTTGGTAGGATGTTATATTTCAATACATTCTGACTCTGCATTTAAGAGGCAGAATTGTTGGATTGACTCCAGCTGCCCAATATATCCATTTAGTGGTCGAGGTACCACGTCATGAGTCATGACCAAGACCAAAACTCTGAGCAGCAGCCAGATAAAGTTCAAGCCAAAACCAATGAGTCACCATTTTCAAGACCGCTAACCTATAACAGAGGTCAAGACTAACCAGCCTATCCAGTTCGTTGAACTAAAGAAACATTCAGATGAGGTTAGACTTGTAAGTAAGCAGATGGTCATCTTGACGCCTCAGTCAGTCTAACAAGCTGGTAACAAGTTAAACCAAGACGACTCTGAAGATTGCATACCTTAGCTGCAGGCAGAGTGAGTGAAGGAAGCAGGTGGAGCTGAAGGACTTAACTCACTTAGCATCCTTCCTCTCTGCTTGTTTTACAGTCAGACAAACATCCATACGTTCACACTGGAAAATGCTTCCTCTCTTGTTTTCTCCTCCCTCTCCTTTTAGGCACACAGCTGGCAGGGTCGAAATGATTCAATAATTAAATCGGATGCATTTAAATGCAGCTGGGACACACATTAGGGTGCAGTCTCGAAACCGCAACACGGTTGTGTAATAAAAAAAAATAAAAAAAAAAAGAGAAAAAAAAAAAAAAAAAAAAGAATCACTGATGATGTAATTAGTGTTGTCGTCATCATTTTAAGCAACAGTAGTGTAGTTACATGTGTTCCTGATACTGGCCAGAAAACAGAGACAGAGAGTGATTGTAAAGGAAGAGCCTACTAAGCTGTGATTCAACAAGTTATGAAATATAATGCTTCTGAATGTTTTTGTTATAAAATATAACAAAGAATATTTGGTTACACTGCTACATCTGTAACAACTCACACGGCTAGAGCACAAGCCAGGAGGAGGATTTATCCTCAACGAAAGGTCAACAGCTTGTGGAAATAGAACAAATCCTTGGATGAAAGAGGTGAAAATGGGGTATTTCACGAGACTTAAAGAGATGAAGTGAAAATAAGGAGACAGAAAAGGAAGAGAGCGGCATAAATACTGGAAGAATGGACTCTCTGATGCTGTTCCTCTTTGGAAAACACATTTCATAAGCCCCTCCTCCCCGTGACTCATTTCAAAGTTTCATTTGTTCAAAACATAAACATTATTGTGTTAGCACATAGGGCATTCATTTGCATTTTCCAAGTGTCCGTGCTGTTATGTCATAAAAATAGCATTTACAGGAATCATACTACACCCAGCTTTCCCTACCAAATGCCAGTTGCTTTATGTTGCAAGGAAAAAAAAACAACATATACTTCAAACAAAACATAGATATAATATAAAAGGAGTTCTGTATGAGTAAAAGCATGAATGAGAAGCTTAGATAAGAGTCAAATATTTACAAAAGCAGCGTTAGCTCAAACAGGCCAGAATGAAAAAGGAAGTAGATATTTTTGGCAGTAGAAAGGCAATAGCTACTAATTAACTATTAATATTTTTCGAATCTGAGAACATAATTATCTTAATTTAAAAAGAAAACATATGTTTGTTGTGCAGGAACACAGGCACTGAGATTCTGCAGCGTTTCAAGCTGTCGTCTGAAAATAATCAATTATGAGAAGTGTTTTTCCACTGCAGAAGTCTGGACTTGCTGTGAATGGGGATTGGGAAAAAAGCATGGGTGTTACTAATAACATTATCGCTGGCTCAGTAAGCCACGAGTGTGTGACAGTGATGCAGCACAACCTGTAAATGGGACGGAGCCACCCAAATCCAGCCACACAAAAAGCCAACGTACAGCATCCACCTGAACCAAACTGTCCAACAGGCTCCCAGCTGACGTCCTCAGGACGGACGGAATCCGTCCAGATCCTGTCTGAAGGAAGCAGGAGTGATTCTGACACGCTCTATGAAAAGGTGAATGGGAGCGCTTCACGACAGGTGCACTCACCAAATCGCGATGTGTCACAGAAAATGACAAGCGCGCAGCTGGGCGGCGACGCAGATAAACACACAATTTCATAAATATAAAGAAAGTGCGGCTCACTTTTCTCAAGAGTTGGTTCAGTCTCTGCTTGGTGTTTAAAGGAAAGCGCTTATGTGAACCAGGCCCGGGCCTTTTCTGAGTCTAAATACCACCGTTTCACTGCTTCATTGGAATTAAACAAATGTAAAATAAAAATGCGTATAATTTTACTTTCAAAAATGAAAAAAAAAAAAACAAAAAACATTTAAAAAGTAACAAATTGATCATTTCATTCAAAATATCTATATAGAAAGTTCTATCTATAACATTTGAATTATTATTTTTTATTTGATGCAAGGACTTTAGCAAAAACATATAGCAGTTTTCAGGTGCTTATTAGGTGGAATATAAGCATTTTTGCTGCTTTGCTCTCAGAGTGACACCAATAAAACCCGCTAACATCTCCTGGTAATTTAGCTGGACCATCTCCTCAGGTAGAGTCGGCACACGGCAGCTTAACACACACACACACACACACACACACACACACACACACACACACACACACACACACACACCTTTAATGATAAATGAACCCACCATACGCAAGAGCTACCAGGTCATGCTAAGAACAACACTCTTCAGTAACACTGTGACTGAGTGAAGATTCACTGTTGCCAAATTTTGTTGCATCAATAAGGTGTTTAGAAATGATGTCACAGGACGCCATTTGCAGGAAACTATTTTCTGTAACATGCAGGCAGTGGATTCAGGCAACGAGATAGTGAGAGAGAGCAAGAGTAATGGAACATGGTGGTTTAGAAATTATTGGCAGCCTTTTGGAAATCTCACACTTAAGGTAACCGTATACTCTCAAAAGGAATACAGATGCAGGTTGATGCGTTTGTCATACTAATCCTAATATGAGATGCTAAAAACAGTTTAAAATCTCAACTGTTTTACAGAAAGCTCTTAAAGTATAAATAACGACTGCTCAGGACAGGAAGGCCAGAAGACACTTTGAGTCCATCTTTTAGATCATCTTCTAATATATTAGAGATAGGCCAGTATGGTTTTGTTTATTATAAGGGAATATGATTACTGCGACAAAAAACGTGATTTATTGTCATAGCAACAAAACTTAAGGTTGAGAATGTTAGTTTTGCTATTTGAACTATCTTTGCTACGTCATGTTCTATGAGTGAATCAGTAAAATATCTAAAAAAAAAAAAAAAACTGACGTATTATTTAGTGCAATTATTGAAAACGTAGACGTACAATAGCAAAACTTAACCTAACCAGTGTATGGAAGAAACAGTATTTTTAGAGCAGCTTTTGAGTCTACAGGACGGACAGAATCCAATGATATATTCACAGAAATACATTTTGTGGTCTGTTATCCATATAACAATAACTAAACATTGTGATACTTTTTTAAGTCACAACTGCCAATCCCTGTATTGTCGTTTCTAAAGAGAAATTGACTGATTGATGGACTGAAATGATCCAAGATCAGTCTAAGCAGGTTTACAAAAACAGATTGGAATTCGTCTATTTGCAAGCGAGGGAAAAAAAGTGCAGTAGTTTTGTTTCAGCCAGCTGATCAGCAGTGCAGTGCTTTGTTTCTTCAGCCACTTTCTATGCCATCTCATTAAGAGCCATTTAAGCTTAACACAACTTTTTAAAACCTGGGTGTACCTCAATATAGGTAACCGGTCTGTTCCTAGTGTCAACACCAAACAAGAAACGTGTGGAATGACACAAAGTCAAACAGCAAACGTCACATTTAAACTAAAGGATTTATATGAATTTGATCAGCTTCTTTGTGTTGAAATGTGGCCAGACCTTCCTCCATTGTGTCTCCTTTAGTTTGGGTCGATTTTATCGGCTCAGCAGCAAACATGCATTCAGCAGTAATTGAGTGTTTCTTTAAAGTCACCGCACATTTACCCGAGCTTTATTTGCCTTATGAAACGGAGTCATGTAGCCAAACAGACAGACAGCGCAGTGTGTGACCTTTGTGTGTTTGAGGCTGTTGTTTGCTTTAAAAGGGAGGGGTCTGGCCCCGTGAATGACTTAGCTAATGCTTTGGGTATTTCAACATGCCATGGCTCGCTTGTTCTCTCTCTCTCTCTCTCTCTCTCTCTCTCTCTCTCTCTCTCTCTCTCTCACACACAGTCCAATCACTCTCATGTTTGACAGGTGTGTGTTTGACTCTGGGATGTGTGTGTGTGAGAGAGAAAAGAGTGTAGTTTGTCTGTGTGTGACAGGTTTATTGTAGAAGGGCAGCTCTGCCTTGTGCATTCTCTTAAGGAGGCTGTTTTTTCTCCTGAAGGATTCAATTAATCTGAGCGAGGACGTGTCCGAGCCACATCCTCCAACACACACACACACACACACACACACAGAGGTCTGTGCTTTGAATACATAAAAGCACACACGGTCATCACATTAATTCAAACAGAAACACTAAGCGAGCACTGTGGAAGACAAACTGGTACAGATATCAGTCGTCTGCCCTGTGAACTCCATGAATTACAACATGCATGTGTGTCCTTTCTCTGTGTGTGTGTGGGGGGGGAGATAGATCGAGAGACCAGCAGAAGGGTTACCACATTTATCTAACTATATGAATGCTTTGCGGCCGAGATAAATCTCCTCCTTTCTTTCTGAAGTCCCAGGGGAAAGCCCCTGGCCAGAACCGCGCTAAGCAGAATCACATGTCCCTACATACACAAGACCTGGCCGCTTTCATCTGCACACATTCGCTCACGGACGCCCGAGCAGCAAGCTCCACTCGTAACCTTCGAAGAGACGAAAACACTGGCTTTCAACTAAGGGATTGTGCCCCATTTAATTCCCCTTCCACATTAGTCTCCTGCTGTTTTCATTCCCCTATGAAAACATCACAACAACTCTCAGTCATGTCCTTTTCCTTTAAAAACACACCTAGAGAAAGGGATTCTGCAGTGTCTTTAAACACAGATTTGGACCAAAGTGAGCTGCAATATATCTGAAGGTAAGCTACATGATTCTCCACAGCAATCACTAACTTTCTCCTGAAGCTCCATGCATGAATGCAACATAGTGATAATAGAAATCACAAGAAATAGGAAAGTAGCACTGCTTCAGACTGAAATGACTTGAAAAGAGATGTTCTCACACTCGCTATAAATGGGGAAAAGGTTTTAAGCTAAATATTTAATCTGAACACCCCGGAGCATCACTTAAATTCCTGATGCTGTGAGACATTCTGCTCCTCCTGCGCCGCTTCAGTGGTTGGAGAAATAAAACCGTCCCCGACCTTGTCTCCTCGCTGCATTTACATTTCGTTGGGTCTTGTGGTCGCTCGCGGGCTTCAGAGGGATGAGAACTAGACGAAGAGGACAGATGGCCTCAATCTGGTGACAGAAACACCGGCAGAGCTCCAGTAGAAGGAGGACCATTTAAAGTCATTTTAAGTCCATAAACACAAACTACTTCTGATCAAGTTGAGTATATAAAACAGAATCAGCAGTGCTGTGAATAAAAACAGGGATTTGTTTACTGAAAAGCTTGCCTAATTACATTTTCAACAACATGTCAGTGGGTCATTCAAGGCTGAATGAGAGCGAGAGAGCGCAAGACTTCCGGCAGAAACCAGGAAGGCTGAACGTATTACTGCGAAGTCGGATTCTTTTGAGCTTTCAGCTTCATCCCCTTTTTATTTAGAATGGTTACACATTACAGTATCCCTGAGTTAAAGTAAGGATCTACGTCGTGCAAAGATAAATAGGAACACCGCTCCTGTTACCTAAATCATTTCATCGCTTCCTTGAGATATTTGTAAAACCCTGTTTTCTAGTAACTGCTGTCATTTGTGATGCCCCCCCTCCCCCTCATACATATAATCACAGACTGCTCACAGCAGGAGGGATAGACTGCAGGTTTTAAAGCTTAATTCTGATTTTTTTTTTTTTTTTTTTTGCTCAGATGTAGCACGAGCAGAAGACTATGTAATGTTACACACGGCTGCAGAAGTAAATATGGACGCCACACATGTCGAAACCTACGGATCAATTTACAAGTGGGTGGGCACTCAGAGCAGAATGCTCTGAGTTTCATCCATTTTTACTGCTCATCCTGGCACTTTTTGCCTCCTCTTTGCAGAGCTTTGATTCTGGCCTGAACCAGGAGGTCGATGAACTGCGACATGACCAGTCAGACCGAGGTTGCTTGGAAAAACATCAAATATAATATCACTTAGGACAACATATTAATTTGGCCCACAATCCAACCTGAATAAATAAATAAGATTTTCTAAAAATTGATTTGGCTCACATGTGCACATAAAAGTCAGACTCCAGTGACTTCTGCTGCAGTGTAAACATGGCAAAACTTAAAGTAAAATCCGCAAGTTTCTGATCTACCAGGTCAGACCTTTCATTACTCCATTTTGCCACCTCTGGTTTCCATAACAAAAGATTACATATTTTATTATTGATGTTGCTCAAGTCTCTGCTTCATTTTTACTCTTAGAGTTTGTTTTATACAATATTCTGTTTATGTATTTATCACGTTCTCAGTGTTATGTGTTGAACAGAAAGATGAATGAAACTATAAATAGTGATGTTTTTCCCCTTGTTTAAATATTCTAAAGTAAAATAAGACAGATCAATTGCTAGATTGTGTTTTTATTAATAATAAGTCGAAACAAGTTGATCTAAATGCTATTGTGGTTGAGGTGCATTGTATATATTGCTCTTATTACAGGTTGAGAGTCGACTTTTCCCAGTTTTCCTCCAAAATGATTGTAAATGACGTCTGGGAGCAAAGAGTAAAGTTCCATTAATGCCCAATAAACCGTAGATAAATAAGATTTGGTGAAACTAACATGACAGTTTTATGAAGTACCGTTAACCAACTACTTACAGGTGAACCACGCGTTCAAACTTGTTGTTGGGATAAACTAGCTAGTCAGAGAAAAATTAGAAAACATTCTTGCTTTTAGTTAAACAAGAACTACTTGGGGTGGGTTGATCTGGAACATGTAAACAGTCAACTCTCTTATCAAGATCTTTGCTATAAATAGGAAAAATGATCTCAGCTTCCATAAAACCCATGTAAACAAAAACGGCGAGAGAAATCCCTGGGCTCCTCTGATCGCATGCCGAGCACAGGATCTCAGAAACAGCAGTTCAACTGGCACATCATGCACGTTTGCATTTACTGGGTAATTATTATGTAATAAACTTGCATAGTGCAATTACAAACTAGGGAGAGAGATTTCAATCGCTTTTTTTGGTTAATGTAATGTGTGGGGATTTGACAATGAGCAGCGCCATAAAGCTAAATGACCCGTGTCGTACAGCGGTCTGCTTCAGTGTACGTGGGGGAAGAGGAGAATCAGAGAGTGAGAAGGTCACCGTGTGGGCAGAATAAAATATATCCCAGTTAAAAGGAGTGCTTCAACTACCAATCCAGGCTGGAACGGTGGTTGGGTCAATTCCATCAAGCAGCCCCCACCCTTGGCTGTGCTTCAAGCTTGTTCTGCAAAAGCACGTCTGCACACACACCACAAGCAGTTTTCAGCTCGTTTCGGAGCCACAGGAGAGGAAAAAGGAGAACATCGCGTCATCCGAACTGAAACAGGCTTCTGCAGCGCAGAGTTTTTAAATAGACATGGCATTTGTGTTGCTCAGACAGAATCTATACGCACTCCGAATGTTACATTTTCTTCAAGAGCTACAAAATCCATTGATCTAAGCCTGTAAGAAACCCCTGTTCTGGTACTTCTCTCTGCAACAATACATCCATCAATCATCGTAACACCCCTCACTGTGAGCCGATTTCATCTCTGACACCTTTCCTTGTTTGTGTGTGTGTGTGTGTGTGTGTGTGTGTGTGTGTGTGTGTGTGTGCTGAGCGTGTGGGTTTTGTCAGAGTGCCAAATTAATGCTTCATCAGAGCCGTGCCCTTCGAGTTCTCCCTGACTTTACTGGAACCCCTGGCTCTCTCTCCAAAGTCGTCGAAATCTGGAAGAAAACGTCTGGGGCCGGGAAGACGCGCAGCTGCGATGTTCTTGTTGAATATTTCAACGATGATATTGACTGAAATTAAACCACATTTTCCACACCACTCTCTTTTCTGTCATATCTCCACTACTCCTGAGCTTCAAGATGTTGATCACTAATCTCTATATCAGGTCTAGTCAAAAAGCGTGTGGTTTTGCTCACACTGATCTCAGAAAACAGAAACTACATTTTTCTTGGTCTGGAGAAGCTATAGGACCTCATGGGGATATCAGTTTCCCAGGGCTGGTGTTAAATTTTCATGGTATAACTTTGAGTAAAAATACCACAGTATGATGGTCTAACTGTACTACACAGCTTAGCAGCAAGTAATTGTTTTTATCTAAAGATAGAAAAGCTACAATTACTCTTACTGCTGCTAAAATAACTTAAGTATTTGCTTTTATTAGGTTACCCATAAAAATATTATCTTGATTCCTACATATGTGAATTTAAGGGAAATGTGTTTAATCCAGAATATGGCCACTCAAAATATTTCCCAACAGCCAAATCGGTCTTCTGAGGAATAAGCGTAGTAGACGCTTTTCAGCAAGTTGACCAGCAGTGCACAGCAAAAAGTCAGGGAGAGACAGCGTTACGTCACGACATGCTCTGTTCACCACAGCCCTTTCTCTGGGATCTCATTAAACAATCTTTAAACTGTAGGAACTAGAGAGGCACCAGTCAGGTTTATCAAACCCAACACCAGTTTCCTGTTTTGTTTAAAACCTGACCTGCCAATTCGGAATATTTAGGAATATTTTAGGAATATTTAGACCGTTTTCCTAAGAACTATAACATATTAAAGTAAAAATGATGTTAATTCCTTTTCGATACCTGAACCCAACAGAAATGAAGGAATGACAAGATCTTTGATCTTGAGTTTTATTAATCTAAAAAAAAAAAAAAATGCATGGAAGCGTCAAATGCATCTCATGTAGCTGCATCCCTAACTGGAATGATACAACTTAAAATCCTAGCAGTTTTGAAACGGATAACATTGTAAAACCTTGACATGATCTCTACGAACTCAGGATTTTCATTTTCCATAAACTGCCCTTTTGATTTGCCCAACATGTATACAGTTACAAGCAAGCCAGCTCACTTCCACTATGCATTACAATACTGTGTGCAAACATGCAACGTCCTCATGCTCTCTCCTTTTAAATGCTTCCCAGGCTAATAACAAGAGCAGAAATGGCAGTGCTGGCAGTGAACGTAAGAGGAAAATCATCAGCTATATGTCAACTGTTTTTCATGTATACAATACATACACCTACATGATGACATTCACAGTGTCCGTGCTTCTCTCTTTTCTTCAAATGTTCTTCTGAGAGTTTGGAGCAGCACAGAGAGATGTCCAACAGAGGGGGCTGGGGGGGGGGGAATGATGCATAAAAACAACAAACAGCAGCCATGTGACAAATGGTCTATCACTGGAGGCTTTTTACTCCAAATACGGAACCACCGTCGTTCTTCCCTCACACAAACACTCAAGCCATTTTAGTCCTCAGGGTAAACAGCGCTCTGTCATCCCTCTATAAGGTCACACAACTCCACCAACTTCACCCTGCAGAACGCACCAAGCGCAGGCTGCGTTTGCTCTCACAGCAATAACAGCGTAATGATCCACATGCAATCAACAGCCCATTGCCACCTAACCCGCACGGTGCTGCAACAACAGCCTGAGCACAAACCAAAACACACCTATTTGTGGCTGAAGGAAGGAGTGATGGAAAATGGCAAGTAATTTTCCGCTGCAGTGGCCGACAATCCTTTACATGATCTGTTTGCATCTGAAACTTGCATCTATGGACATGTCTTCACTTTCACCGCATAGAAAGCCACCGAACTGTGCAGATTTTTTTTTTATTTTATTTTTATTTTTTTTTTTTTTTTTTTGCCTTCTTTGCGCAGTTAATATGTTACATCGAGAACAGTTTAAAAAAAAAAAAAAAAAGTCTAGCTTCTCCGTCTACCGTGGGAAAAACCGAGCACTTACTGTGGTGTGGATGTAGGTTAATGGCCGATGGCAGAAATTTCCCGGAGTGGAGAGGCGGCGGATGGCTCGCGCCCATGTGGCCGGGCGAGGGAGGGATCCTCCCGGCCGCCGCCGCTGCTCCGAGTCGGTGAGACTCCATGGCGAGCCCCGCCAACAGCGGCGGGGGTACGTGGACGGATCGAGGAGGACCGAAATCTCTGCCATCCATTATCCACAGATGGGAAAGTTGTTACAGAAAAATGCGTCCGTTCGGATAGGTCCCGGAAAAACAAAAATAATAAGAAAAAAAGCCAATTCTGGCTATAATAGTGTCTTTAGTTTCCCAGGCGATTCGGACTCCTTTTCAGCCATACTGCTGACCTATAAAACACAACAAGATAAACATCACTCGATGCCGAATCCTACAGCAGACCAAACTATGCTTTAGTTTCGGGATTTCTCTCTTTTCCAGCGAAAAGGCGGCCCATACCAGCAATGACGCAGTTTATAAAAACACTTCAAAAACTACATTCGCAATAAAAGCTGTACTCAAGCGTGGACCAAACGAGCTGCCTCGGTTGTATTCTAACTGCAGATTGAAATAAGAGTTAAACTTACACGTATAATTTAATGTTTCAATGCTTGAACGGTACTCCACCCCCCGCCCCCAACCCCGCTGCACACCGAGCCATGCAAGCCGCCCTGGAGCTCTGCAGGAGCGGCCAGCTGCTCATGCGCTCGCCGCGAAAACGCCACCGGATCCCGCTGTAGAAATTCAAAACGCTGCTCTCTTATTTTTTGTTGAAACAAATAATCTATTTTCCATTCATCCGACTGTCCAGCTGTTTCGACGGATATCTTGGAGAGGGAGCAACGCAAACCAGTAGTCTTCCCATAAATACTAAAGGGCGCATCAAATATAAATTTCAAACGGTTTAAAAATAAATAAGGTTAAAAAAAAAAATAAAAAAAAAAAATAAAAATAAAAAAAAAGCATGCATCATTAATCAGCAAGGGGTTAGTGGTGTTTTGTTGCCCACGCATGTAAATTTAGTACGGGTTACTTGACCAGTGGACATGGGTGCTGGCCAGAATCTAACCAGATAGAACATTTGCCACCTGAAATCTTACTAAAGCTCCACATTTGTAGCACTTTGTTATTTTATTTACAGTCTGGAGCACTGCAAGGACGCTGATAATGGAGTTTGAAGATCTACATTTTTAAAACCACATTTTGATTGGATCTGAACTGCTTAAACATTATTTCCCAGAATATTACAGAATTCTGCATTAGCCTACATTGAAGACGAGATTATAAAAAGTTAGTTAGAAAGAAGCTGCGATTTGAATCCAAACAATGTGCCAGAACGCTCTCACCGTTTTAATCAATAATGTAAGGGAGAAAACCCCTATTTGGTAGGTTTTTAAATAAAGATTACAATACAAATCTATTTCAAAACAAATCCAAATTCACCTTCAAACGCTGAAGGAAAACACATTACACCAGCGACTCGTGATATCCAGGCGGGCGGGATCAGAAGAGAGCCTCGCTCGGAAGAAAAAAAAAAAAAAAAGCAATAACCCTCTATTTTTGTCCTTTTTATGAAAGCATACAAGACAAACGTAGCTTTTAATGGCTCTGAAAACGCCTCTGAAGATGGGTTATAGAGTATCCAACCCGGGTTTGTGCCCCTGCGGCACGGCGGCGGCGGCGGCCGCAGCAGCGGGCGGAGGAGCTCGGCATTTCAGCCACGTTTCAAACTTTTCACGCTTCCATTAAAGACGCAGAGAAACTTTCTCGGAGGAAACGTATTGAAAGCGACGGAGAAAACATGTCGAGGGTGATAACATAACCTCCGCGCCTGTTTGCTCGCCTTTTTAACACCCTAAATTCGGTTTTAAAACACCGACACCAGTTTTTTTTTTGTTTTGTTTTGTTTTTTGCTGGAAAAAGAAGAGCCGAAAAACAAAAAAAAATATTTAAAAATAACACCCCGAGCGCTTACTTCTGTGGAGAGAAACGTCGGGGAAGAGAGCTTCATAAATGCAAACCTTTCTCAAAATTCATCCAGGCTGCTGGAAAAACTGGAGTAGTCCATTACAGGCTGGTCCGAAGGTAAACTGGAGGGATAACTCGGGGGGGAGAGAAAGCCCCTGACTCGTCCTCCTCAGCAATGAAACACAGCATTGTTTTACAAGCCCCGCCCACCTCCTTCACCGCCACACAAACCCTGTACGTTTCAAATAGCCACTCTCTGATTGGCTGAACGGGTTGTCAATCACTGTCCCTGGTGCATTGCAAGAAAAAAACGCACTCTGGCCGTTCGCCAGCACTATAAAACCAATTATGGAGCAAGGAGGCAGAGCAGTTTCAAGGTCCCCTCTCTCTTCAAGACTGAGCGATCAAAATAAGGACAGGGACTAGTTTTCATAGGGGAGGGGGTGTGTTTAGGTATGGAGGGCGGTAGAGAGGCTTTACAGTGGACCTCAGTTCTCATCAGGAGAAGGGAGTGAATAATTAATAATTAACCCGAGTAATGAATTACTTTCTTTGCTTTTCATTTCCTTTAAGAAGAAATCGCATCGACGTGAAGGCTGTCTTTAGCTTTCCAAGCGTCTTTTGGTACACATAGCGTACTGGGCAACATTTAAGCAGTTTTAACTTTCAGTAGCAATGACCACACCTAAAAATCTGCTTTTCCTCCCTACCCACCAGTGGTGGTTTATGATACAGGGGGTATAGGTCTTCACCCTGAGGCAGGGTGTTCTTGCCTCACGGAGTGGCACCAAGGCTCCAAAAACTAGGATTTTTGTTGTTGTTGTAAATCTATTAGCCTATACACTGTAAGAGAATATGAGTGTACACAGTGGGTTGCTCATAGTGTTGATGATGCTAAAGTTCAGTGCTAATCTAAAGAGCTATTAACCTGTAATTAAGGAATCTGAAGTAATTGAATACCTGTATTACAGAATCAATCTGTAATACAGGTATTCAGAATCAATCCAGAATGGAACTAGAACATCATACACTGAACAAATTATTTAAAATAAACTTTGGGATCCATGAAAACTTTGATCCAATTGTAAGCATACAAAAGGAGCATTTTTGTTACTTTTTGACATCAGGACAGATATATATATATATATATATATATATATATATATATATATATATATATATATATATATATATATATATATATATATATAAGCTTTGATTAGATGAATTTTGTTTCAGGCACCATGGCTAGAGGGTGCTTATCATCCCACTCTTTTGTCATTTTGTACCTTTGTATTTGATGTTCTAGATCAAAGGGGTTCCCAAACTTTTCAGCTTCTGACCCGCAAAATGATTGCAGAATGGAGTCATGACCCAAACTATTGGTTGAGTATACAAACATTTCCACAAACTCAATTAACCATGGATACAATAATAATACATACAGCATAAATAGCTAATCTATTAGTTTTGTCCATTTCTAAGTGCTGTTTTTATTTTTTTTTTAACTCTCTAACACAAATACTGTCACCATTATTATTTTTATTGTTTATTTTAATTTCTATTGAGGATCTCAAGACTCCATACTCGCTGATCCACGATCCCAATTGGGGTTTCGAACCCAACTTTGGAAATCAGTGTTCTATTTTCATGGTACAAGTGGAACATTTCATACAGACCGTGTCAGTTCGCACCCACCACTGTATTGTTTCTGTTATATTTTATAAGATGCAAGAGGCCTAAATGGCGAACAGAACCAAAACAGACGGTATAATACACGGTTTACAGGAAATAACCATCCAACCATTGTCTTTACCCGCTTGTCCCTGTATAGGTTCACAGGGGAGTTAATGCCTATCTGCAGCAGTCATGGGGGAAAAGTCCATCACAGAGACAGAGGACGAACAACCATGCATGTGCATATTCATATCGAAAAGCATTTTAGAGAGATTCTTTAAGCTTACAGTCATTTTTTTGGACTGTGCAAGGGGAGAACATGCAGACTCCATGCAGAAAGACCCAAGCCCAGGATTCAAACCCATACCACAAAACATCAGTGCAACCAAATAACCAAATAAATTATACATGAGAGTTTAGCATTTCTCTGACTATTTATCTCAATGAACTTTTTTTTTTTTTTTTTTTTTTTTTTTTTTTTTTTTTTTTTTTTTTTTTACAATTGACTTGTACAAAGTAGCTTTATTTACAGGTATAAAACAGGAAGTGATGTCCTTTTCCATCTGGCCACCCTTTTGAAACCTTTCTAGGAACGCCCTCGTTGACAGATCTCCAATAAATCATAGTTGTGGCTTGTGGTAGCAAGAACAGCACAATATAACGACTGAGAAGATGACTAGGGGAAATTAGAGGAAGTTATTTTCTACCCTTTCTTTCTACGTTGTTTACAATTTAACACTTTATTTGCTGTGATACTCAGTCTTTAACCTTGCATCAGAAGAAAAATAAATAAATAAAAAATTCTCCTATCATCCAAAAGACTCAAGCGAGACATCTCTTCCTTGGCATCTCTGATCCCCTAAACTCGTCTCTCAGCGTGGAATAAAGCCTGGCTTTGGGTATGCAAATGTGAAAACCCCGCAGGCTGTAGGTGATACAAGGCTGGGCGCCTCCAGCCCCCGAGTCCAACTTGAGCGGGAACAAACACACGGACATTTGCATAAGAAGAGGAGTAAAAGTTCTGTAGCTTACTCATTTAGTAGTGTTATGTTAAAATTCATGGTGGGGAAGAAGGGGCGGGGTGGGGTTGGGGGGTGAAAGCAGCTTTGGATGTAGGACTCGGGCTCCTCAAGTCCCTCAGATGACCTCAGTGTTGACCGCACAGTCAGAGAAGATTTTATTATCCATAAGTTTCCTTTGAACTTCACCGCGCTGCGTTACTTTCTTACAAAATGTTGATTAAAAAAAAAAAAAAAAAAAAAAAAAGTCTGAGGCGGTTTCAAGCTGCCCCCCCCGCTCTCCTCCACCCGCCCCATCTCCTGCAGTCGGCCGGTTTCAAGGCGACCCCCTGATAGAGGACAAGAGGCGGCTTCAGCGAGCAGCAGAGCGGCACAGGAGAAGCTGAGGAGGACGCTGCGGCCGCTCACTCAGAGCTGCTGGGATCCGAGCGGAGCACCGGCACCGTCGCCAGTGCTCACCCCGCTGACCCGTCCGCTCGCTGCCCCTGTCACCCCTGACAGGACCCGGGGAGGGAATTACCAGGCGGAGATCAGAGTGATGTCCCGGGCCGGCCAGAGGGGGGGTGCAAGCCGGGCTTTGTTCTCCAAATCGCTCCGAGTGGGAATTCAAACAATGCCTTCAAATTAGTGCCCCATTGTTGCTCTCTTTTCACCCCATGCGAGATCGGGAGGCAGGTTTCATTCTTTGTTTTTTGTTGTTTTTGTGTGTGTTTTAGTTGTGTGAAATATCGCGGCATCCACTGGGCTTTGAAGTGGGGAGCCGCAGATTGAAATTGTCGGCCTTTATAACACTTTTGTTTAATTTCTCATTTATAATTCTCTGAAGCAGTGACAAGAAGCCCCTGCAGACGATAGTGAGGGGAGCTGAGCTTTCGACAGCTCCCCATTAAATCAGAACATCACCTAAAAGCTCATTTATATAGTAATAAAAGGGAAGATTCTATTATTTTGATTATTACACACACAATGATGTATTTTGATTAATATTCAGCTAATAAAAACCCCAAATTAAATTTTTCAGAAAACTACACAAGAGTAATAAAAAGTAGCTTTGTTACAAAGATGCTGTATTATGCACATGTGATGGTCAGCAGACTGACTTGCCACAAAAAGTCATTGCTAAAGAAGCTGAAGAAGTAGAGGGATGTGTTAAAAGCATATTAAGGGAAAGTTGAGAGGATGGAAAAACTATGGGGGAGGGGGCAAGGTGTGCAGTCTTGGAAAAAACTGAAACTAAGCTGTTCAATAGGCCAATATTTCTGTATCAACATGTTTCATTATTATTATAAGTGTAGATATTCTAATTTTCTGAGCATCTGGGTTTTCATTAGCTGTAAGCTAAATTAATAAATCCCAGAAATAAATGTGAATATATCACTGTGTATAATTTGAATCTGTGTTTAAGCCCCCCACCGATTTACTGAGATACACCTGTTAGATATAT
Organism: Anableps anableps; assembly: GCA_014839685.1. NCBI lineage: Eukaryota > Metazoa > Chordata > Actinopteri > Cyprinodontiformes > Anablepidae > Anableps > Anableps anableps. Next base: position 9,076,551 of record CM026083.1, read on the forward strand.
AGAGATAGTGTTTAGAAATATTAAAATATATATTTCACTTGTTTTATAATTCTGTTGAAGCTCATAGAGTGTGGTAATTATCTAACAGATTCCACCTTTGTGTTGCATTTTTTAAAAAGGGATCCAGAGAAACAAAAGTTTTGTTCTGCATGATTGTGCTAATGTATAGCTGGTATAATAATAATAATAACAATAATAATAACAATAATACATTTGTAGATCTGACTGGTGTTACACTTCTAATACTTTTAGGGCCATTAAACAGCTGCTTGGTTCACTTATGCCTTGGGCTGGCCCTGATGACCTGAATTATTTAGCATCTGAGTCATAATTTTCTCACTCATCTATAATGCAGTGTTTGCATTCACAATCTCTCAGATTATCTGAATAAGGATAAATAAATGAATACTTATGAAATATATTGTCAGACTTGAATTTTCTATTCCTGCGTATTTATACTGTTTCTAACCTGTATTGTCGATTTATCTGCTTTCTGTTATCTCGTTAATCATTCTCAGCATATGCTAAATATTCTAGCAAAACGCTTCCACATTTTGTTTTTATGTCACTTAGTATACAAAAAGATGACAATAAACTGATTTGATTTGCATATGTCAGTAAGATAATCTAATAAAAATGCTTATCAGCCCATGGGAATACACACGTGTGCAGAAATCATTGCATCATTGCCTATAAAGTCATTTCATTTCAGCTTGTGAAGTGTAATTTCACTATGTTGTATCACTCAGGTTTAGGGTGTAAAGTACAAAGCAAGGGTTTATCACTCAATATGCATACAATAAAAGTGCAGGATAAACTCACTGACATGCTCATGGTTTATAACCAATCAGACAAAGCCGGGCATTCGTCGGCCTCGTTTTCTTTCATTCCTGTACAAGGTAGTTAATAGTTTATCTCCAAGATTGGATCCTAAAACAAACCATTCATTAGGGCTTAAAACCCTGCTGAAGTCTACATTTATTTTCTAAATTCCATCAAAACTGGTTCCATTGTGCTCACTGAGAACAGTTCTTGTTATCTTCAGCTCCGCAACTTACTGAATAGCAGTGAAGGGCACTGTTTGGGTTAATTGTGTCCTATCAGCTGAAGAATCGGGGATGTGATTTGATTTGGCGGACAGGCTATTGGATTTTCCTCAGTCGTGTGGATGCATTAACCCACTAGGGACAAAGTGTGTGTGTGTTTGGGGGGTGGAGTACCATTTTCCTGGGAATGAAAAATGATTTACATTATAGAAAGATGCCCTTTTACACAAGCACAACCCTTCAAACCCCTCACTACTCCAATGCATCTTGTAGGAATCTGCAAGTAAAGCTTAAATATATTGACTTGGCAATATTCTCCCACTCAACCTTGCAAATTTTTTAAAATCCATCAATGTGAGGAGACAACTTGTTCACTGCCCTCTACTGGCTACACCACAAATTTTCTGAAAGGTTTACTCTGACTAATCCATTCCAAAATTAAAATTTTCTTCACGTGAAGCATATTTAATGTTAACTTGGACGTATGCTTGGACTCACTGTGATGCTGAGACAGGAAATCGATCCTTCTCTTTTAGACACACTAAAGAGGGGCTGTGGTCAGAACCTGTTGGTAGGAACTGTTCTTAACTTCATTAGCTTTGACAAAACCCCCAGTTCCATCTAAATAATTGGCCCCCACAGCATGATGCGGCCATTGCCATGCTTCACTGTGGGTATGGTGTTCCAGAAGGTTTCAAGTCAGGCCTTTAAAAGAGAATGCTTCTGTCTAGAAACCATACTCATAAGTCCAAACTTTTAGAACACAGCAGATTGTTGTCAGCTGCAGAAAACAGCTGCCTCAGTCTTGCTTTCAGCATCCAGCCAGCCTTCCTGAACGTTTTTTCCATTCAAACTTCATCATTCATCATTCTTGGAGAAATGTCCAGTTTTTGCAATTGTTTTCCCATGCTTTGAATTGTTGATGACCTCCCTGTGGCGTTGTATACATACTTATATAACGCTATCAAATTGCTTTGTATCCTTCCCCACACTAATACCTGAATCTCGTTCCTGATTAATTAAATCTAGTATAATAAGAATGAAATTAAAATACTTACATAACAAAAAAATCAGGGATTCTCACTGAGGTATGTGGATTTTTGAGGTCCAAAGTATGTGACCCCTACTATGTGTTTTCCAGCATCCACACAGAGCAGACGGCGCCATGCCACACCTCATGTGCTCTTCGCATGCAACACACCGTCACTTCAACAGCTGCACCAACATCACTGCATATTTGGGATAAAAAACTAAATGCACACTGTCATGTTTTTAGACGCACCTGTACAAATGCCTAAAAAGCAAATACGCATTACGTAAATTGAGTATCGTGGCTAATGCCATCTGACGCCATCTGACACACCAACCTCCCCTCTCCCCCCCAGACTCTACACACACATGTAGAGACACGGCTCTCAAGAGGTACCTGCCAATCATCAGACAGTGCCTTGCAGGGTTTTTATGATGGACCACTTGTGTGGAAAAGAGAGAGGGGAGCTTTCTGCTGGAGGACAGGCAGCTGGCTTCAAATAGGCATGCAACTGCATGCAAAGCATTCACATGACACAACCGCAGAGAACAACTTGTGTTCACTTGTGTTCTCGGGCTTATAGATTCTATAGCCTTGGCTGATTTTAGATGATTAGTTATGTGACATATTAAAAACGTGTGAGGACTGTTCATGCATACAGCCCTGGTAAAAATGTGTGAAAAGCTTTAAATACATTTATTTATTCTACATTTATTCATTGGAGAAAACAGTCCCATGCTAAGAAATAATAGCTGTTTTTTTAAAGCCCTGTTGGCACAGTTATTGGTACCCTCTTTTTTTAATATTTATACTTGACTTTTTATAAAGTTTATCAGCACTTTAAATAAGCAAAGCATGAAGCATAAACACAGCTTGAGGAAGAGCCCAATTTCTCTTAGCCACTCCTCAAAACTGGAAAGACAAGAGAATTTCAAGTTCAAGTTCAAGTTAGGCATCTGATCTTTATAAGTAAGAACATGGCTACAATAGCTGCTCACCCAAACCTGTGAATAACTACAGTTAAAGCAATAATTCAAAACATCTGGAACTGTGATAAACAATATTTATCAGACCACCACACAGTTAGCAGGATGGAGCAGGAGGTAAACTAGTCTCCAGAGATCACCAGTAGATGCTGTTTCCATGCCAACCGGTTGTTTAAGGGGTGATGAAAAAAGAGGATTTACTGTCCAAGCGCCTGAAACGTCATCTGAAAATGTGTTATTTAGTTTGATGAGACTAAAATTGAGGAACACATACTCTAGATCAGGCTCAGGTTGGCATGAAACAATCACCTTACGCCCAACGTTAAGTACGATGGAGGATCTGTGATGCTGTGGGATTCTTCTTTTTCCAAAGACCCTGGAACATTCGCAAGAGAGCACGACATGCAAAACTCTTTCAAGGACAAATAACTGACAGCAGGGGTGCCAATAAATACATTACTGTGTTTATAAATAAATAAACGTTCAATTAATGTTGAACAAATGTTATATTTTTTGGTGAGTGATTATGTAACTGCAATAAAAGACGAATTTATTTTAACCTTTACCACCAATGGCAATAAATTTGTCAGCGTCTGTACTCCTCCAGCACGACCATATGAGCTCTCATATAATATGATTAATGCTTTAGCTGAAAAATTATTTTAAAAAGCTGACACTCATTGTACCATGCAGCTTTCTCTGTAATGTAATCACATTCTTGGTGGTTGTGTGTGGGTGGGTAGGTGGAAAGGGGTAGGGTGGGAGAGTAGGGGGGCGAGGGGGGTTGTTGATTGGTGTGGGTTTGAGCAAGCTTGCAATGCACAGGATACGCACTTTTTGGTTGCTCCTGACTCATGCAGTCAGAGAACCCGTGGCCTTTTTTTTTTTCTCTCCTTTTTTTCCCCTGAGAAAAGCCATCAAGACTCCACACAAGCATAAAGGAGCAATGATGCAACAGAAACATCCTGCTGGGTAACAGTTCAGCTGGGATGTGTCAGAGCCATAAAACCCTGTAAGAGGCTTTTTATGGATGTGCTGCAGCTGATCCGTCATTCGTTCGAGGATTGTAGAAGACTCCGTGAAACAGATTGCCAGACTTCATTTAACCAGTGTCTGTAGGAAAATAAAACATACATGTAGTCAGCGTTTTAAAGCTTTACAGTAAACATCTACTGTCACTCCATCAAAATAATACAGTGATTTGTAAAAGTATTCATAGGCCTTGAACTATACTACGACACTCAATGAATATTATTGGGATTTTATGTGATATACAAACTCAAAGTTGCATTTGATATAAATTGTTTTTAATTTAGCTTCTTTGATCAGCTTCTTTGTCCCTGCAAAAGAAAAGAATGCCAACAGCATGATGCTGCCACCACTATGTTTCAACATGAACATGGTGTGTTCAGGGTTTTGGATGAAGGTCCAAAGGTTTAATTCCGGTGTCATCCAACCAGGGCTCCTTCTTCCACATTTTTGCTGTCACCTACATGGCTTGTGCCAAACTATAAATAGGACTTTTTAATGGCTGTCATTCAAGAGCATCTTTCTTTATCCCATTATTTCACACAACCCAGAGTTGAGATTTGCTCATTTAATAGTTATCGTCTTGACAGACTCTCCCACCTGAGCTGTGGATCCCTGCAGCTCCTCCAGAGTCACCATAGGCCTCTTACCTGCTTATCTGATTGAAGTTCTCCTTGTGTATCAGTTTAGGTTAGTAGGTTTGCAGTTGCAACAAACTCTTTCCTTTTCAGATGTGGATCGAAAATTTGTTTCAAGTATAAATATTGCTTTATTACCTAACCCTCCTTTAAACTTCTCCACAACTTTATTGCTGAGCTGTGCACTGTGTGCATTGGTCTTGATGACTGCTGTTCAACAACCCTCTGAAGCCTTTGCAGAACAGCTTTTGTAATACTGAGATTAAATTATACACATACTGAGATTGATTGACTTCTCAACTGGATTGTATTTAGGGGTATCAGTAAAGGAGGATGAATACATATGGATCTCTGTTGTCTTGTAAGTCATGTAAAATCCCAACATAACATGAAAAGTGAAAATGTTCAAGGGGTGTGAATACTTGGCAACACGATGTAGTTCAAGTACTCGACTCAGTGTAAATTCACCCTCTGCTGGATGGGGCTTAGAAAACGAGATCTGCTGCATTATGAGTGTGCTCTATTACTCTCCTTTGGCCTCCTTATGTCAGCAATGGTAGCCCTCTATTTGCCTTTCACCCACTTTTCCTGTAAGGCAGATAAAAAAAAAAAAAAATAATAATAATAATAATGGAGCAACAACCCCACCTGCCGGGGAAACGATAGAACTGCTCGATGTGTGTGTCGGGAAATAAAGGAATGCAGGAGCTCGTTCATTATTTTTGCAGCTTTTTACTCTGCAGTGAGATTAACTGATCCAGAGGAGCACACTTTCGTGCCATTTTTTCAAGGGGAACAGACATTACCCAGAGTGCGTCACTGACGTGCACCTGCACTGCTCGCCCCTGCGAACGAAAGCAGACGAGGTGAGAAAAAAAAAAAAAAAACCAAAAAACAAAGCTGGGCTAGTTCACTTTAGAACACGCGCACATCTTTCCAGTAGGCGCTGGTGCAGTAGTCTGTGTTTTGCTGGCGCTGCAGTAAAAGGATATCAGAGGGAAGCAGTCTCAGCAGAAACGGAGCTGGGGTGGTATGGAGGGGAGGGGGAATAAATCTTAAATATCAGCCATGCTTCTGTGTATAGGGGTGCGACAACCTGCATGATGAAAGTGTGCGCAAATTTAAGTCACTTCCGTCGTCCCAACACTGCAGCCCACTGGGACAGGGGAGAAGGAGGGGTGGAGGGGGGGGGGGGGAGAAAAAAAAAAATTTGAGGTTTTGTTTCAAGCACGGAAACGCGATATGATGCGCAGATTGAGTCTGAGCGGCCACTTCCTTCAGCAGCCATCGCTGCAGTTTAGAAAAGTAGATCAGTTTTTAAGATATGCGCAGGACTCTCAGTGTTTTTAAACTCTGTTTAAAAACACAGGTTTTAAACTGAAACGAAATTCACGCACAATGCTTTCGAAGCCGTTTCAAATCCGGGTCTATGAAGACCTTTGCTGCCATCTAGTGTCCAAACTGCAGCTGGCACACTTTTCAATCAAGTTGAAACATTTGTAGATTTGAGCGCAGGTGCAAGGATAAGATGATTAAACGGGGGATCATCTCATTTTATACATATATAGAGGCAGGAACTTTTCAGTACAAATAAAAACAAACAAAAAAAAAAAAAAAACCCGCCAACTGCTTAGTTCAGGTTTTAGCATTTCCTAGCCCCTTTAAATTTAATTTCACTGCAAACCCAGAAGGTTAAGGTTTTGCAGTAGAGGGACTTTAACAGTCACATGTTCAGTCATTGCAATTGCTGAACTGGGCGTTTAGCCCAATATTGCAATGCATTTCAAGTGTACATGGCATTTCTCAGTTCAAGACTAAACATTAGAAATCTTTGATTAGGACTACTAATTTCAGTTTTCATTACAGCAGCTACACTAGCAAGTCAATCTGCCCAACTTCTAAAACCTTTTTAAAAAAAAAAAAAAAAAAAAAAAAAAGTCATTGTTAAACCCAGAAGAAGAAGACAGTCAGACATTGTTGGAACACATGTGCACTTTATTGGGATTGTTTAGTCAGTGTACAGGTTGGCCCCACTGGTCTGGCACCCCATGTTACCATCACTTTGAGACCCCTTACCCCACCACCCCAGGGATGAAACCTCCAATGGGGAAGAAGGTCACAATTGGGTTTTGCATAACAAAAAAAATTAAACAGGACCAAAATCATTTTAAGGCTGAAAAGTACAAAAACCCAGACATAAATTTACATACAAGCGATACTACAACCATGTTTAAGTATGCGCCAACCACTGGGCAGCCTTCACAGAGGCAAATACGTGTCTGAACAATGCAGTTAACATTTGGAATCATGTGTCTGAACAACGCATTTAACAAACATTTGGAATGACAAAATGTACATTTTTTTTAAGCCCCCCAGAGACAACTGCAGAACCTTAGGGGTTTCCTTCAAACCTAGCCAAAAAAAGAAAAACCTAAACATTACCATCTCCTTCATCGTTCCAGTTTTTTAAATCCTGAGTCAAGCGCCAAAAATAACTGAAGCCATGCCAATGAGTTGTCGTCTAGGCTCTGCGCCTGAATGTGTATGAGAAATGTGTGGTTGTTCTGCACAGAGCTGAAGTTGTTGGGTGTTTGGGGGAAGGGGAGGAGGAACAGTCTGTTTAGAAGCATTTGCGGTGGACGATGGAGGGGCCAGACTCATCGTACTCCTGCTTGCTGATCCACATCTGCTGGAAGGTGGACAGGGAGGCCAGGATGGAGCCTCCGATCCAGACAGAGTATTTACGCTCTGGTGGGGCGATGATCTGCAGGAACATAAGATAACAGGTATTGAGACCATATTCCTTCTGCATTGTGGCTCAGAGCCATAACAGCTTGTAGAGATAACTCACCTTGATCTTCATGGTGGATGGGGCCAGGGCTGTGATCTCCTTCTGCATCCTGTCAGCAATGCCAGGGTACATGGTGGTACCTCCAGACAGCACGGTGTTGGCGTACAGGTCCTTACGGATGTCGACGTCGCACTTCATGATGCTGTTGTAGGTGGTCTCATGGATTCCGCAGGACTCCATACCTGTAAGCAGAGTTGCCTGTAAGCAAGTGGGGTAGAACACATTCTCTCACCAATCAGAATCTGGTTTGAAGTGAGCCAACATACCGAGGAAGGAAGGCTGGAAGAGGGCCTCTGGGCAACGGAACCTCTCGTTACCAATGGTGATAACCTGTCCGTCAGGGAGCTCGTAGCTCTTCTCCAGGGATGAAGAGGAGGCAGCGGTACCCATCTCCTGCTCGAAGTCCAGGGCGACATAGCACAGCTTCTCCTTGATGTCACGCACGATTTCCCTCTCGGCTGTGGTGGTGAAGGAGTAGCCACGCTCCGTCAGGATCTTCATGAGGTAGTCTGTGAGGTCGCGGCCGGCCAAGTCCAGACGCAGAATGGCGTGGGGCAGGGCATAGCCCTCGTAGATGGGCACTGTGTGGGTCACACCATCACCGGAGTCCATGACGATACCAGTGGTACGACCAGAAGCGTACAGGGACAGCACGGCCTGGATGGCAACGTACATGGCAGGGGTGTTGAAGGTCTCAAACATGATCTGTAGGGACAAGGAAAGGAACAGGTTAGCATTTATACATTACCTCAGGACTTTGTGGTCACTGCACTCACTACATGCATCAGAGTGAGATTCAGACTGAAGTTAGTAGGAAAAGTGTAGAAACTACATTCCTTCACACTTGTGCATGTCAGACTTATCAAGTACTGAGCCACAAGCTCTGCTAAATCTTATTCACAAGTGCAAATGAAAAGGCACACAGGAGACCTGCTGATGATAGATCATCATATAGAAGAGAGATCCTAGAGAAGGAGGAAGTGAGAATGAAGGGACCTTAAGAGGTATTAGGCAACTTTAAGTTCAACTGAACGTAAGCAACTATGACATTTACCTGGGTCATCTTCTCCCTGTTGGCTTTGGGGTTCAGAGGAGCCTCTGTGAGCAGGACAGGGTGCTCCTCAGGGGCAACTCTCAGCTCGTTGTAGAAGGTGTGATGCCAGATCTTCTCCATGTCATCCCAGTTGGTCACAATACCGTGCTCGATGGGGTACTTCAGGGTCAGGATACCTCTCTTGCTCTGGGCTTCATCACCTACATAGCTGTCCTTCTGGCCCATACCCACCATCACGCCCTGAAAGATAAAAATGTAAAATTGCTTTTAAGCATTCACTTACTTTATAAGATACTTTCTTCTATAATTTGTCATCTTTAGTCATAACTGAAAGATTCTGTTTAGTGTGCTTGTCTCTAACCTGATGCCTTGGGCGACCAACGATGGATGGGAAGACAGCACGAGGGGCGTCGTCTCCGGCGAATCCGGCTTTGCACATACCGGATCCGTTGTCAACAACCAGTGCGGCGATTTCATCTTCCATGGCTGAACTGTAAGGAGTAACAAAGCCATTAACTCAGCCACTCAACCAGTTGGTCTGAAGTTACAAGTTTCACTTCCTGTTCCTGACTGCAGTGCGCTGAGGCGACCACTAGGTGGAGCTCCCAGTCCACATTCCTACCAGTCAGACAAAAGGAAGTGCTGCTGCATTCTGTTGTTACCATATAAGGAGATGGTTCGGTTTTGAGCCGCTTTGCGGCTACCGGCAGTGTGGCACGCGGCCAGAATACGGCAAGAAAAAAGGAACAGTCGACATTACAAGACCCGGCTCAGTGAGACCACTCCCTCCGGTTCACTAAAGTTACACTTAACCCCCCCCCCACCCCGCATTGTAGCGCAATAACCCCCCCACCCCAGTCAAATATTTGCTTCAATACCACTGCGTCATAGTTTAGACCGACTCTATTCAAGTAGGCCGTCTGGCTCAGCCATGTGCACGTTTGAAAAATTCCGTAAGAATACATTTTATGATAAACAGGGACTCCAACTGATTTAAAAAAAAAAAAAAAAAAAAAAAAAAAAAAAAAAAAAAAAAGTTGCATAATAAACCTGACTTAATTTGTCAGAAGGGCACGGCTAACGCACCATTTCCTGAAAGCCACACCTTTACTAGCTCAGAGTGATTAGTCATTCGCCATTTCCTTCCCTTCATCTTTAACTGTCAAAGCAACAATTTTAACGGTTTAAGTCATTTAACTGAAGTCTTATATTTGAATTAAGTCCAGCGGTCTTCACTGCCATTTTACTACGATAACTGATCGAAGGGTATAAAATTATATTTAAAAAAGCCATCAAATTATATTTAATGCATCTGAGAAGCGCCCATTAATGACTGAAGTCTGAAGGGCGTGTTAGCATAATGTGGCTAAGCTCTTATGCTAAAGTAGGTCACACCCCGCTAGATCAGGCGCACAAAGGGAGCAGCCCTGATCGAGACAAGCCCAGATCAGAAGTGTTAACCCACCACAGACATACAGTTCAAGCTACAGTTAACTACAGCACAACTTAAACGCTTACACAAAGCCCACCACAAGTGATAGTATCTCAGAAGTCATTAAACGCCATAAGCCGGTTACAATTAAAGCATCCACGAAGAACTAATTTCTCTAATTTTCTAGCCACAATAGCCACCATACTCGAGGGTCAGCAACAAATGCAGTCAAAAGTAGTTTATAAATTGTGAGTTTAACAAATGCAAACGGTTCTGAGAGACTAGACAAAGAACCTCGTGGTCTGTGCCATATATTGTCGAAAAAAAATTAAACAAATCTTACTCAACTGTACAAAATCATCAGCAATGTTTACATTTTAAAGCCTTCTAAAATTAGAATTAGGTAAAATACAATTTCTGTCGGCTTACCTTTGGGTGTGGGGGGGCTTTTCGCTTTAAGGGAACCGGTTTCAGGCAAATGATATCCCGCACAAGCTGTGTGTGTGACGGCGCTGAGAGTGAATCCGTTAGCTGTGGGCGCTCTGTATTTATACCACACCAGCTGTCCGGCTCTAGCCATAAAAGGTAAACTTTCGGAATGGCGCCTCTGATTGGTCGAGCGTCATGTATTGAGGCACGTCGCGTGCGCGCTTTTGCCTGTGCGCGGAGGGCTGCGCTCGCGATTTGAGAGGAGAGGGAGGCGATAGTAGCAAAGGATTGGAGAAAATAAAAGGGAAGGGATTGCTGTGGTGAGGCCTAGAAGGTCTAATCCCGTGATATAATGTTCTATACACATATATATGCATGTGTAGAGCTAGATAGATGTCAAATAAATGCTCCATGCACCTGTTCTAAGCAGTTAGACAAGTATTTCAGCGATAATTAGTGAAGCTAAGCATGAAAGGGCTCCTCCCCATAGAGGCAGCAAAGGCCTAAGACTTGCATCTAAAACCATGTCTCACTCCAATTTTTCTCTGAGTCTTTGAGCAATAAATTCACTTTACATAATAATTTTTGATAAAACTTTAACTGGATTTGACGCTGATGTTGCTGTTTAATTTTTGTGCTATATAGATCCCAAACCATACATTATTAGGTCAAACACATGAGTCACATTGGAGACACAGGGATAAGATGCACTGAATGGGGAATGACCACTCTGCCTTTGGCAACACCCTTTAAATTTGATGATCAATAATTTGTAGAGTGGACTAATTTGTAGAGTGGACTGTTAGTTCATCTTAAGGATCCTTTTACTGTGTGAATGCCACCGCCCTGTCAGTGTCTGGAATGCAATAAATTGATAAAGGCATGCCATCAAAGACAAGAAAAGGTTTCAGTTGTTCACTTGTAATAATGTATCTCTAACATGTATCAACTTGATCACTGCCATGTAGGAGAGAGCATGGTCATCTACACTAACAGGTTTTAGTGTCATTATTTGGAACCCTTGTATTTTTTGTAATATAAAAGTTTTAATCATATATTATGTGATGATTTTCAAATCTTTAAACAAAATAGTGTCAAATGACTGAGTGGCCATTTAAAGTGTCTACACTGAGACATGTAGCAACTCCTCTTCCTCCTGCACCACTTCCCCTTCCTCATTTTGTTATAATCACTCTAGCTTTTTTGTACTTGGCTTCTCTTCCTGGATTTCATTCATGCAGTTTAGTTGACTTTAAATGGACTTCAACTTTTATCCTCTCGTTTCCACACAGTTTTAATTCTGTGTGACATAAAAACTTCAAACTTCACTCTAAAATTGCATGCTAGATCACTATCTCTCAGCACTTACAGTGTAAAGGCGTTTTAAGTCAACTTTTGCTCATGCATACTTAAATGCTCATTTGACAGAAAAAAAACCCAGTTATGTTGAGTTAGAGTTTGAACTCAGAAGGTTTTATGCGGGAAAACGATGCGTGTTTTGGTGATCAAAGGTCTGCAGGTCCCACTTACTGATTTACAGGGCTGTGGTAATGCTGTGTTTTTGTGATGAGGAGGAAATAGGTGGGTCCCATTTACAAGGTGAACAGATTGGAGAGTAAAGCTGAGTGCAGTGCCTGTCCTTGTTGATGCTATAATCACATAAACAGGGATTGGCTGGGAAATATTTAATTCTGCCTTTAGAGCATCCCTCTGGATTTCCACATGTTTAGTGTGTGTATGTATCTACATGTCTGAACATATGGATGAATCATTTGATCATTTAAAAACATGTTATGACAAATTCCATTCATGAATACATAGAGTAAAACTGGATTTCATCTTTGTTTCTGTTTAGGGCTTTAGGTGTGTTTATTTGTGAACTGATATATGGTTGTAAGTGTGAGGTCTCTGGTTAAGTACTGTGTTGTCAACACTCTTCACTGGGAATCTGTGCTTGCCAAGTGCTTGGAATACTGTCCTGGAAAGACACCCTCTCATGTATCACAACAGTGTGTTTGTGCTTACACCCTGACTGCCAGCTAAATGCAGACTCGCTGAACCTGGACCTTACTGCCAAGGTTCTTTCTGCTCTAAAACAGGCTTTTGCTGGATTTTTCATCCTGACAGGAACTCATACACTCACTTGAAGTGTTGTGTATATCACAATTACTGTGATTCTAGCCTGTCTAAATAGACCATTTGTAAAATTGTGTGATTCACTAGTGAGACGTCCAAGTGGAGGCCAAGTTTGTTGTTTACAGCTAACGAGTGTTGGGGAAAGACTAAGAATTACAGTAAAACAAACAACTCCCCCAACCCCATAGTCATAGAAAATAAGCTTGACGAAGAACCTTACATATGGCCAGAGTTACTTGAAACATTTTTTGGGCATAATTTCAAAAAATGCTTCTATTTTTTTTAACCATTTCTTAAGAAAATCATCCCCACAGCATGATGCTGCCACCACCATGTTTAACTGTGAGGATGTTGTGTTCTCTACTGAAAATGCTTTAAATAAATTCATCTTTTATCTATGTAGCATAATCTCACATTCAAAATGTAGAAAAATCCAACATTTCTTTCAAGGAGGTTTATTGTTTATGTTTTTGAGTGACATCGTTAATAAATAATTATTTTCTCAAACTGAAGCATTTTTCAATGTAAACTTGATTTTTGTAAAAGTGATTAGTGTGGCACTACTTCTTTTTCTGTGATATCAATATGAGTTCTATAATCAGACATTTTGTTTGCCTCTCTCCAAAATGAGAAAGAAAAGAGAACATAACACTTAAACACAGCTGATGCATTTGATTTTAATAAGTCAGAAACAAAGCTATAGAAAATCTCCCTTAAACCTGTTTATATCTACAATCAGGGGAATAATTCTGATGTTTAAAACAGCCGGATCGGTGACAAACAATGCTGAATATAGTATATTTAAAAGATTCGTTTGTATTTAGGGAGTTTTAAGCACATCTAACAGGGGTTACTAGTAAATACAGAGACCATAGTTGGAGCTTGTGTTGCTTCTGCAAGGTAAATTCCATGATAAGACCTTAAAGCATCACATCCTTGTTTGTGGGGCCTTCGCATGTCAAGGCAAAGCTGCATAACCAACCGATGTTGGTAAAACACTCTTTGCAGTCCACGAAGCCCACAATATATCAAGTTTTTTCTTGATGTAAAACTTTGATACTCCGTTTGTGGCTAAATGTTTGCATTTTTATTGCTTACTCTTGAAATGTATTGTAGCAGTCTGTTTTATACTTGGGACAAATTGCCAGGAGGTCAGTGAAGACAAACAAATGGCAAATATGGTCTTCATTAGAACTTCATTGTTCAGGATTTATTCAATCATTTAATCATCTTTTCTCAAAGTTAATCTAAATATTCACAATGAGAAGCTTACAAGCTAGCTTATCGGGCAGCTACATAGCTTCTTTTTAGATAAAAGCTTTTTATTGTCTTTTCATTTCAACTCATTTGCAAAAAGGTTCAAATTAAACCATATTGGAACTATAATTCACACCATAGTTCAAATTGTTAATGTTTATTGAAAAACCTAAAGAATTTCTTTGCTGACTGGGCTAGCTTACCGGGCTAGCTAATATGTGCAATATCGTTTATTTTGAAGAGCCAACTTAGACATTCTAACTTTTAAAGATTGGGAGTGCTTTATGTCAGATCATAGTAATAAAACACAAACTTGAAGAAGCGCCAGCTGAGCATGCTTTGGCTCATTTCTACCTGCTTTGACAATGAGTTAAAGTTCTTGTTTTCATATTGTGCTCTAAGTATACTGTAAGGAAATGAAGTTATATGATTCCAATAAATAATATCTACAATTAGGAGGTCAGTCAGGGGTTTAATCTCTCACAAGCTGTTCCATACGTTGATCAGAATCACAATCAGTGAAAATGCCATGTGATTTAAAGTCTTCAGACAATGATTAAATTAAACTACATGTAAGATTTGAGCATATTCAAGACGATGTATCCACATGGAAATACCAAGAAAAATGTACAATGTTTTAAGTACAGGGATATAGAATGGCTGGTTTCTAAGTATGAAATGAAAGTAGGACAGTGCGAAGCGGCAAATGAAAATGTGGATCTGAAATGACAAAAGGGCAAATTTATCCAGAGCCCTTTGAAAACACAAGGCATCCATGTTTGATTTTCTTTTTAAGGAACAAGGTGGGGTGTTTTGGAAATTGAAAATCTGACTGCAACAATAAGCACATTCTATTTGTAATGTGGCCATGTTTATAACTCCACCTTTGCAACGGCGCCTTTATTTATGTAGTTGAAATAAAACATTGTGTGATCATTGTTTTACTCTAGCCAACTGAAGTCACCCAAAGTCAAGGGACAAAATGATTTCACTCTTTAAAGAGGCAGTATTATGTAAAATCAAGCTTTTTGAACTTTACATCATGTTATAATGTTATTCCCTCATCAAAAATATACCTGGAGTGTTGCCTTGATTCTTTCATGCATGTTTGAGAAATTCTTTAATCTCCCATGACAACCATTCAACTGTGCAAAACACCTGAATGGACCTAGCGCCACTTTTGAGACCCAGCTCCTCCTCAGAGCTGCAGTTTCTAAACTTCCGAGTTCCGCCACACAGAGCAGCCCTCCCCTGTGACTTCCCCACTCAGCCCCTTCAGACTAGCCAGCAGCAATTAGCAAACACATGGTAGAACTGTGCACCTATTGAGCTTATTATACTAGCTAGTTCTCAGTGCAACACTGGTAAAAATGTTGTTAAAGGGTTCGATGTTGTGATGACTTCCTGGGGCGGAGTTCTGAAAGAGCAGGACTTTCCTAAAGAGACAGAGGCCCAATTTCAAGGCGTTAAATTATAAAGTCAAATATCTTTTAGGTCATATTTGATATATACAGCATTTTTGTAGCAACGGATGGTAACATAGCTACTAGATAGTGCTATAAAATGATTCTATGTGCCTGGAAAACACGATACTGCCCCTTTAAGAGTTATGGCAAGTGGGTTTTAAAACTTTTTAATGCCAGCACCAGCTCGGATCAATAGTTACAATGAAAGAGCATTTCAGAGGTTTACACAGACTCTTATAAAGTAATCCTCTGCATGTTGGTTGGTGTCTTTGTGCAAGCTTATGAGGCGATGTATGATTTTACCAGAGGCCTGAATTTGCTGTGACAGGTACCCATGACGTTATCCACTCAAGTTTTTTGTTCTTTCTCTCGTTATAAGTAAACCAACCAGTTGGCTGAGACCTATAGCTCAGAAGTAACTGCCTGTTCTGCAGATTTGCCACTCCCTGTGATACTAGCTCGATCCTGCCATGGCTTCCTGTTCCTCAAATAAGCAAAGATGGCACAAATTTTCTTTATTCCCAGTCTAATGAGGCCATCATTTAACAAATAACCCAAACTAGACTGCTTTTATCTGTTTGTGGTGTCTGCTTCTTCTTTTCTATCACATTTACAATACCTGACAAAAGCAATCATAGCACTTGAACTTTTTTTGGCTTTGTTATATTATATCCAAAGGTTAATGTATTTCATAAAGATTTTATATGACAAATCAACGCAAAGTAGTGTCTGACAGGGAAATGAAGGATAATAACGGCTTTCAAGTTTTTTTACAAGTAAAATTCTGAATGTGGATATGTTATTCATTGCCTTTTAATCTGATACCCCTGAATAAAATGCAGTGCAACCATCTGCCAGCCTCAAGCCTACCTAAGCTGGTAGGCCATATATTAAGAAGATTAATCAAAATTCATCAAAATAGCAGCCAAGAAGCCCAGGGTAACTCTGGAAGAGCTGCAGAAATCGAAAGCTCATGTGAGGGAGTCTGTTGACAGGATAATAATCAGTTCTACAAATCTGGCCTTAATGGATGAATGACAAAATGAAAGTAATTGTTCAGAGAAAAACATTAGCTGTTCTAACTGCAGTTTGTTGTGAACATGTGGAAGAAGGTGCTCAGATCAGATGAGACAGAAACAGAACAGTTTGGCCAAACACTACATGTGGCGTAAAACTAACCCTGCACATCACTGTGAACACACCCTCCTCATGGTGATGGCAGGGTCATGCTGTGGGGATGTTTTTCTTTAACAGGTACAGTTAAGCAGATGAGAGTTGCTGGGAAGATGCACAGAGCTAAAAACAGTGAAAATTCTCCAAAAGCTGTAAGAGTTGAGATTGGGTCAGAGTTTCATTCTCCAGCAGCACAACGACCCTAAACATAGAGCCAGAACTATAGGAGAATAGTTTATATCAAAGCATAGTCATGTCTTAGAATGGCACAGTCAAAGTCCAAAGATAAATCTGATTGAGAATCTGTGGAAAGGCTGAAAAATATAAATCTCCATTCTATCTGACTGAACCTGAGCTGTTTTGAAAAGTAGGGCAGGTAAAAATTGCAGCTTCTACATTCTGCATAGCCAGGTAGAGGCACACCCAAAAGACTTGCAGCAATATTTGCAGCAAAACGGGATTCTAAAGAGTACTGAATCAGGGAGGACGGAATACAGATACATGTCACGTGTTTCAGAATTTAATTTGTTATGAAACTAAAAAACTATGTGTTCTTTGATTTCCATTTTACAATGCAAATAAAATACAATATTTAATTGAGGGGGTATGAATGCTTTTGCAAGGGACTGCATTATTTGGCTGACTGGTTAATACATTTCATGGAGAGATATTGGCTCATACGGGAGTGTAGGCTTGAGGGGGATGGTAGGGGAAAACTATAAAAAAGACCTGTTTTAAATGAAACTGGGGGGGTGGACTTGACTAGGCTGCTATTTCTATTCACACATGCAGACACACACTTTACAATTTCTACCACTTCCAGTCTTCCTGCTACTGGAACGCAGCTTAATGCAGAACGCATTAGCAGCAATTAGCCCTGAGAGAGGGTGATAGCTGATGCGGGATGCCAGAAGACGGATGGGAAACAGTAAGACAGAGATGAGAGCAAAATCCATAAAGTGGGATCTGGGTGGTGCATTACAGAAATAAAAGAGAAGAAAAGAAGTGGATAAGAAATGTTTAATGCCTCATCTTTTCTTACCCACTCTGTAGCTGAACATGGGTGTGTGCTTTGTGTGAAAGGTCTGGACACAGCTGCATTATGATAAATCCCAGATCCTCAATTAGATCAACTGAATCTACAGTAAAATAGGCTAAACGGACCCTTTTTTGGAACAGTTTTATGTCCTCTATGTAAAGGAGAGCTAGTGGGTTGATCCAGACACTATAGATGTGTGTTAGAACAGTTTCTTTCTTTCTTTTCTTTCTTATTGTGGCTACCAGGCTTTTCTTTCTCCGCCAGCACACCCCATCTTTCTCCTCTCCTTGTGCCTCCTGATGAAAAGTGACCAGCCGAGCGGTTGTTTGCCATCTGTGACTGGTCATAGTTTCAGAGGGGGAAGCCCTTCTCTGTGTTCACCCCCTTCTCCCCTCCTCCCCTTCGACACTGCTGATAGATTGTCCGTCTGCTGCGTCACTGATCTGCAGGTCACCGTGGTGACGGCCTGACTCCAAGGCACGGGCTAGTTACCAGCTGTGTTTTAATATATGTGTGTGTGTGTGTGTGTGTGTGTGTGTGTGTGTGTGTGTGTGTGTGTGTGTGTGTGTGTGTGTGTGTGTGGTGCCTGCCAGCTGGCCAGTTTGTTTGCTTGGACTGGATTAGCTTCCCATTTACAGCCCAAATTAATTCCCAGCACCACCCACCACCTCTCTCTCTCGTGGCAAATAGGAATATTCACCCAAACAAACAATTTTCTGACCACACCCTAACTATAAATGTACTTTATTAAACCTTATAGACATGGGTCAGTTACTGGTGTTGAAGTATATGAAGGTTTTAAAAAGTTATAGTTTCAAAATTGTTGAAATATTCCCTCAGTTCGTACCGTTGTTCCCTCAAACCTTGCTGTCATTTTGGCTTTGCCATGTTTTGTTCAAGGATAGTGGGTCCTTTTGATGGAATATAGAGCAAAAGGTTAAGATTGAAAGACATTTCACTACTAATATTTATTGAGGAAGCTACTTTTGCTATGCTCACTTGAAAAACTTATGACTGAAAAACCACAAAAATGTTCCATCACATCAGTCCTGTGGTTTAAAGTCCTTTTAATGGGATGCTTGAAAAAAAATGCTGCAGTTTTTCCAGCTGTATGTGACGTAGAGTAACCAGTGCTGTCCCTCCTATACTTGTTGCTGTGCACTGCCAATCAGCTTGCTGTAAAATGTCTGTTGCCATTGTGTCATTGCTCTCATTGTGTGAAAACTACAGGAGCTTGACCCACCGCTCTCTTTCTAAAGCCGGGAGGATCATTCGGTGTGAGAGGCGAACTGATCACTGATTTAGCATTCTCACAACCAACAACAAACTTCCACAAATATTAACCAGTGTCAGGTCTTTTCTGAGAAAACTGTGATTTAAGATTTAGATTTTATATAACTGAAGCGACTGGAGAACTGGATCGGAGTTTCTGGTACAGTGCTTGACTAGTTCTAGTCTTACCTAAAGAACAGGGACTTTTATATGTCAATACTTTTCAGCTGAGCTGACAAAAATCACATATGGAATACCCCAGGGCTCCATCTTGGGGCCCCTCTTATTTAAATCTACACACTCCTGCTCGCTTACATTAAAACAAGTAATAAGATAAGGTGCCATAACTATGCAGATGATACACAGCTCTATATCACAATGCCACCAAATGGCTATGAACCCATTCAAGCGTTACGTAGTCAGATAGAACAAATCAGTGCATGGAGTTACCACGACTCTCTTCAGTTGAATAAAAACAAAACTTCAAAAATGCTGAAACACGGACTTCCTGTAAAGCAAGGCTAAAAGCCCATTTCTTCAAAGTTACCTTCGATTAATAAACTGGAGCATCATTAAGTTTAGTTTGTATTCCAAATTTTTCATTATTTCCCTTTATTTTACCACTACAATGTATTGTGTCTTGTTTGTTTGTTTTATGTTTTCTCATCTTAAGCACTTTGAATTGCCTTTTAGATGAAATGTGCTGTACAAATAAACTTGCCTTGCCTTATAACAAGCTGTCACAGTGTAGCATGTTTAAGTCCCAGACTTTAGACAGTGCTATTTTAAAAAGTACAGCAGAACGTCTTTAAGCCAGCTGACTGCAGAATGGCTACCTGAGCAGGTAGCGTGACTAAACGAGCTAATCGTCTTATACTCCCAGTGTGACTCTACAACAAGAATCGCAAAAAGGTATACTATTATGTGCAATAAGCATGTTTACTTGATAACTGCTTTTACATTTATTGGTGTTCTATTATTATTATTATTATTATTACTGTTGGTATTCTATATTTTGCTTAGTCTATATTTTGAAATCACAATAATAATATACAGTATTGCTAATAGTGTTAGAACTGTAATAATCATTGTGGTTCTCAAATTGTGGTAAAAATACAACTGGTACTTGTATTTCACAAGGTATAAATACTGACAAATTACCTGAGATGTTGAGCTAACAACCACATAGCAGCCAATAAGATGTGATGTTGAAACACATTGAACTTTAAATCATCAGAAGCTCCTCATCACAGAAGTACAGCGTACAGTACATAATTAAAATGCGTGCTTAAACCAATCATGCAGTGATAATTGATAACATTTGTTTTTCTTGTTTATTTTTATGACATTAAAATGAACAAACTTTAAAAATATAAGTCTTGTTTTGATAATGTTTTAGAATGTCTGTAAAAATGGTGCTACTTGGAAAACCTGGAATTTGTAGAGCTGGAACTTAATATGTTAACATTGTGGTTGAGGACCACAATGTTAGATTTAGCTATATTAATACAACTGCAGTGTAACTGATCAAGCGGCCGGTCAGTTTGGATCATGTAAAAAATATTATATTTTGGAAATATTTTAAATTATTTTCTGTTTCCTTATCCTTAGTCTACATAAAAGTTCATCTCCAGTAGGGCAGCTGCTAGATTAGACCACCAAAAATGTTTTATTGTGAGGAACTGAGCCCATTTTAGTTGGCTCACTGGTTTTCTGCTTCCTTTTTTGACATTTTTGTCACTGTTTGGGTTCATTTTCGTCAGGTGGAAGTGCAAAAGAAATGTTTTTTTGCATTGCATTGCAAGACTGTTGTAGACACCCTGCCCTTTCAAAAATCATATGATCATCAGGGCTAAATCTGATTAAAAGCTTGAAGTGTGAAGCCCAGTTTACAGTCATTCGATCAGCCACATGCAGCAATGCTTGAGGCTGGAAAGCCTGTCATAAGTGTTGTTTTTTTCCTATTGCTCCCTAACACAGGGATACATTAGGCCCTCTGTCTCCTTTGCTGCTTCTCTTCCTCTTCCTGTGCACCCACCTCACTTCCTCACGGTGTCCCTGCCTCCTATTGGCCCACAGCGGAGACTGAGGTGCCTTTTAAGGGTGTGATGTTTGACTCAGGTGCCGTTCAAACCCGGCACTGATGACAAAGCAGACTCCATGACAGTCACCAATAGAGGACCAATATCTCATCTCGCATATATTTGTATAATGATGTGCTGACTGTGGTATAGTGAGGTCTGTTTTGCGATGACGTCCATGCAAAGTCAGGCATGTATATGTAATCAGTCTGTTTTTGAATATAAAATAAAAGGAACTTTGCAGGCTTTAGAGTCATTTACAAAAGAAAGCTGACCACATACACATGCATGCACGCACACACACTCTTTATACCCCTCTGCATCCTCGTATCCATTCTCAGCTATCTGCCTCTGTCCAATGGGATGGGGTTGTGAGCCTCCAGCCTTCTGATTGGCTTATTTGGAGACTCATGGCCTCTGACTGGCTGCGGTTCTTCTCTAGCTTCCTGGTCTTCCTTATCATGTTGCTGCCCCTCAGTTAACGCACACTGAGAGGTCAGTCACCTACACGGGGTTGGTAGTTCTCTCTGGTTAAACATCCCTTACATAACTTTACAACTCACCGTTTCATTTCTGTTTCTTGATTCTCTGCTCCTTCATTTGTCTGTTTTCATCTTTGCTATTTAGGAGCATTTACATGCATCATAGCCAAAGATCTGCACAAATTCTTCATTATTCGTCTGTATGACAAGCAATCCTATCTGTTTGCCATTTGTTTCAGAAATTTGCTATCCTATTGTGTTGGATATATGATTATTTATGCAGCAGTCCTTGATTTTTGTTTGCAGTTCCCACCCGTCTCTCCCCGGCTGTTTGAATGAGCTGCCTGCTCTGTTCTGATTGGCCGCCTGCAGCTGCCATATATGGACATAGGCCAGCAGCAGAGGCAGGAAATGGGGCAAAGGAGGAAGTGGAGAGCCTTCTGTCAAAAAGAAACATGTGCAGGCTGCTGGGGACACATAAGAACAAGAATGCCACACCTTGTTTTTCAATCCACCTCCAACTTTTCTTTTCAATTTACAACACAGCACCTTATTGTTTATGACATGGTTATCTCACCTTCTCCTGATTCGGTCTTGATTATTGTTATTATCTTACTACTATCTCCTTCTCCTGACTTAGCATCTTGACACACGTGTTTCTTAGGAAGCTTAAAAACCGTGACTGGAAATCTCTTAATCACTCACGGCAGCGATCTTTCAGCTTAGTTCAGCATACGAGCTGCGCTTTACACCCAAGGGTTTGACAAAGTTCAAGCAGGAGATATTCAGCAGCAGAACATAATGCGGCCTTGCAGGTAACAGCTCTGTACTGACCATGTGTCCATTTATACCTCCAAGAGGAACATTTTGTTCAGCTGATAACTGACTACTCACGGCTCTCTGTAAAGAAATGTAGTTATGTAACTCCATTAAATGATATCTATGAACAGGAACAGAGTTATTTTGGTTTGAGCAGGGGTCATAATCTCTGACCCCTCACCGCTTCATCAGAGACACAAACCCGGCAACACATGTATATAGGCCCCATGTGGGCTACACCACAGGCCTAGGCTCACATTGAGCTTCTTCGATGGGACCCTTTTGGACTGAATATATGCAACCTATTTTGGCTAAACTAATTAGGCACCCTACATAGGTCCGAGCTCGGTCTGAAATGGGTGTTAAAAAATGGATTAAGTCTGTTCAACCCTCTTTGGATCAAATGGGTCCCATTTTTTTCCAGCCTTGATCTGCCTTAAACCCATGTCGGTAATAAACACGGGGCCATTATGTAATCTGCCGACAGTTCTATTTGGGACTCATTTTCCAGCCTGTTTCCCACCTATGTTGGCCTCGTATGGGCTATGCTCTGGTTGAATGGGTGCTAAATAGGCCTTAGTTCACAATGACCTTCTTCTATGGGATCTGTTTGCATCAGCTATGTACACCTCTTGCAACAATACCTGATCAATACCTTATCCAGGTCCAAGCTGTGTCTAAAATGGGAATTAAATAAATGCATTCAATATGGGTTGAACTTTTTATCCATCCAACCATTGAACTGTGTATCCAGCTAACATAGCAACATTATGTGGGCAAGTATGGAATATTTTTCAGGCCATTTCTCTCCCATAGGGGCCCCTGTGTAAGTGTTGGCTGAGATCAAATGGAGATACAACAGATACCAAACTGCTGTAGGAAGTAGTGAAATGTAACTAAGTCGGTATGAAATTGATCAAATTGATGTGAAGCCATTGAAAAGCACCAAGCAGACATGTTAATATATATATACTACAGTGCTAATTATTACCAAGAGCTTTTACATGATTAGAAAAGCTTTAAATCTACACAATGAAACAATTGTGAAATTCTAGAAAAATGACAGTGACGGTTCTGATTTCGCAACTCCTTCACCTCTCTTGTCTCTGAAGTCTTGTTTGTGCTGTCAGGAATGTGCAGTAGATTTACAGTCAGGTTGTGCATTCTTCATTTGTGCTGGTGTGTGAGTGCATGTTGACCAGGGTGTGTATTGTTGAGGCCACACCTTCTTGTCAACACTGACGTCCATAAAAGGAGATCTTTAAGTTTGTCACATGACAATAATCTGAGGAATGCAAGACTGGTCACATGGGATGCCATCTCAAGAAATCAGTTTCACCCCTGAGGACAGTCGAGATTATGTGTGTGTGTTTGTGTGTGTGTGGAATTGTGGTTTTATTATGAATTTCTCTATTATTAGTTGCTATCAAGATTTTCTTTCAAATATTAGAGTGAATAAACAAGACTTTATGTCTTTATGTATCATGAATGTGTGGGTTTGCGTGTTTTTATTTTAATGTGTGTGTGTGTGTGTGTGTGTGTGCGTGTGTGCGTGCATGGGGATTTCACTTCTCTTTCAGCTATGTTTTAGTAACTGGAAACTGTAAAGGAGGAGTTTGTTCCAGTTTCCTTTTCTGTTAGAAGAAGAACAAGTTATTTTTTTGTGTGTGTGTGTGTGTGTGTGTGTGTGTGTGTGTGTGTGTGTGTGTGTGTGTGTGTGTGTGTATGTGTATATGTGTGTGGGTGGGTGTGTATGTGTGTGTCAATAATTCATTGTGTCCTTGCCAGTACAAGGGTTTTAAACTTGCCAGTTTAACGTTTCTGGAGAACCTCATAATGACAACCCCGTACCTCCTTTTCTTAGCACATCTTGTCCTGTTGACAAAATAAACAAACAAAAAAATAAATAAAAAGAAACATCTTTCAGTCCGTGTTTGTGCACAAGTGTATAGAATTGAAAATCAGCACTTCCTGAAGCTGCAGCCTCCCCTGTGGGCTGCTCTCTACTGCCCCTTATGGTCATAAAGCACCTACTAGAACCACAAAGTTGCCTTAACGTTTTGCTGCACAGAGAAAGGGACTTCCTCTTTTTTTCCTTTATCAGGCACCATATAAGGTTAACATTTGACAGGTAGACATATTCTACAAGAGCTGAGCCAATGGTACTGACGAGGCTGAGTGAAGCATGTCTCCTTATATGATTTGCACAGTGAAGCGAGCCTGTTAGACAGCGTGAGCACAGGAAGTTTTGGGCAACAGGCTGGTGAGGATGTTTAGCTGTCATCAGCATACAGTTTGAGATTTTCCAAAACGGACCAACAACTGAAGATAGTTCTAGTTTTAGTTTTCTCGAGTTAATAATTTCTTAATATCAAGATGTAATTCAGCTAGTTTTGTGACTCATAGGTTTCTGTTATTTGAGCTAACGCTTTGGTTTTATTCTCAACTGTTTGTTTTCAGTGAGGTTTTTAGTGAGGCTGATTCAGCGGAATTCAGCTGTGCAACTATTGGAAAGCAGGAAACGAATAAACAGATTCTAATTTTGGCTTCTGTCATTCCTTATGCTGTACTATCTCTGATAGTGACCTCCAAGCTTCACCACCACTGACTCAGACCTGTCCAGTCCAGTCTTCTGACCTCACTGCAACCCACTTGCTTGCTTGTGCATTCAAACAGAGAGCCTGCAGCTCTGAGAGACACTCGTCCAAATGGACACTGAGACACCAGCTCAGCAAGAAAAATATTCCACTGACATCTTTGTTTTGTAAATTGTCTCCTATTGCATACATTCCTGTAGTTCCTTCGCTGACTTTCTCCTCATCTCCAAGGTGTTGGCATATTTCCCCAATCAGGGCTACTGCACCATCTGTGCGCGTGCATTTACATGACCCCCCACTCTTTGCTTTCCTTTCTTTATTCCCTCTGCATGCTTTCATTTGGACAAAGCTGTCGCCTGGCTGCCCTACGGTTTACCCCAGCCGTGTACACACGCTCACTTTCTGTCAAAGCGTTTAAGGGGTGACAGATGGAGATGAATTTGAAAGCTAAAAAGGTGTATGAGAGACTATGCAGCTGAAGGGAGTGGGTAAAATGTGGGTCATGTTACATATATATATATATATATATATATATATATATATATATATATATATATATATATATATATATATATATATATATATATATATATATATATATATACATACACCACCATGCAAACAGTTAGCGCTTCATTAGATTTTCTGTGAAAGATCAACACAAAGTAGTTTGAAACGGAAGGAAGTGTGTTTAACATTGTTTACATATAAAAATCTGAAAAGTGTGGAGGGCATTGGTCTTTTGGTCTTTAGCTCTTTTAAGTCAGTTCTTTGTGAAACTGCTTGTTGCTCCAACTGCAGCTGCAGCTCATTAGTGGTATGCCTCCAATAACTTCTAGATACTGAAATTTTAGCTCAGTTTTCTTTGCAAATAGCTCTACTCAGTCATATTGTATAGCGAACGGTTGAATAGCACGTTTTAGAGACTGGATTTAGGTCCGTACTCTAACAGGAGTATGCACTGTTGCAATGTAGCTCTGGGGGAATGTAGTTCTCCTGTTGGAAGATGAAGCTCCGTCTCAGTCTCAAATTCGTTTTCCAGGATTGCCCTGTGTTTAGCTCCTGCTAAAGAAAAGCATCCCCACAGTATGATGCTGCCACCACCATGTTTCACTGTGTGTTCTGATTGATGCGCAGTATTAGTTCGTTATTATAGCTACAGAATGTCAAAAAGTACAAGAAGTATTATTAAGGAGGTACTGCATGAGCAGCATTTCTCTCCATTGTTCCAGCTCTACCTTTTTGCTGCAGATATGAAAATGTTTCAGTATGTGCTGAGCACTGTGTCCAGATAACAGCCTCAGTGGGCAACAGCATGGAAAGATTACATGAAGATGACTTGCAGCGCTGCCATTGGCTGCAGACTGCAGGTATTTGCATGCTTTAAGGCAACTGCTGTAAATCCTTCACAGCTTGTCATTTTTCCATCATCCTGTAATTCTGTTTCCAGTTTTTTCTTAGTCGCTCCCAGTTTCACACGCACTCCTTTTTGTGTAACAAACTGCCTGCAGGACAAAAGGGAAGGGGAGGATGAGCGTTAGAAATGAGAGGAGATTTAGAGAGGAGTAACGCCTTTCTTGGCTCATCTGATTGTAAGCCGATAACCTGGAACGCAGCGCTGAGCTGTTACATAAGAGACAGGCGACACCCTGAGAGACCGTGTGTGTGAACAGACAGCGTGTAAGAAACCCACTTTCCCCTCATGTCAGCCTTGTTTGAGGCACAGATAACTGGGTTAGTCACACTGACATATTTTCAGTCAAGAGAGACTGGCTGCAGCTGTGGTTCATTTATGCATGTGAAAGAGTCCACTCTGGCTTGAGGGAAATGGAACCAGTTTATCCTGTGATCCCATCCTGGCTGTAATTCATGTATTCCTTCCTCATCCTCAGTTCATTTCACAATATTGAAAATGAAGCATTTGCAAAACTCTGTAAAAGGTCACTCAGTCACTCTGGGAGAGTTCCTGCATCATTTTTAGATTTGCTGCTTCTATGGTGCATCGATAACCCAGTTCTGCAGAATTGTACAGTATGCTATTATCCCATGCATGCATCGCTGTTTCATTAATAATACATTTAGACACATTTGTTGTAAATGTCAGTTTCTATGAAGTCAGAGACATGAACAGAGCAAGAAAACATCAAATATTAAAACGGTTTGTTCAGCTTTTAATGAGGACTGTCACTGTTCACTGTTTTTATCTTACCTACAAGGAAAATCTAGATTTGTCAGCCACAAAGCTTTAAAATGTTTTTTTTCTTCAATCAACCAATTTCAAATCAGAAAAATGTTGGATGGAAAGAAAAATGCAACTAAAAACTAGCTGAAATCAGACTGATTCAGATGTTTATTTGACCTTCTTTCAATCTCATGTATGGTGCCTTGTGAATGTATTCAACCCTCTTGAACATTTTCATATTTTGTCTCAAAACCACAAACTTCTTTGTATTTTGTTTGGATCTTATATGATAGCATAACACAAAGTAGTGCATAATTATAAAGTGGAAGGAAATTTTTTTTTTTCTTTTTTAACAGATAAATATCTAAAAAGTGCAGCAAACATTTGTATCCAGCCTCATTTACTCTGATACGCTGAAACAAAATCCGGTCCAATTAAAACCAGTTCATAAATAGAGTCTGCACTCGACAGGAAGGGGTGGAACTGCTAAACAGTCGACTGCTGAAAGGTGAGAAATGTCTTTAACATTTGTGTGGAGTTATGAAAGCTTTGCTATTTTGGATTTCCTATATTTAGCCTTATCAGGAACAGAAAGCTGCCTTTTCATTGTCATATTTAAAAAGGTTTTTTTCCAGTTAACCCATCGACATGTTACATGTTCAGCTCTGTAACCTTTAAACCGAGATACTCAATGCAGTTCTGCAATACTAGCCTCATTATTTGGGTGATCATATATCACATGTTCACAAGACGGTGAGAAACTGATAGCTGTAAACAAATAGAATAGAACAGAATAGAATAGAAATATTTTTTATTGTCCCTCAATGGGGAAATTTTTGTGCAACAGCAGCAAAGTGACAATGACAGACAATAGCAGCAAACAGACTCACACAAAGATAGAATATATCTATATATATCTATATATATATATATCTATATCTATATATATATATATCTATATCTATATATATATATATATATATATATATATATATATATATATATATATATATATATATATATATACAAGATAAAGAATAAAAACACTGTACTGTAAATATTAAATCTGCAATAGTATTTCTTACTGTTTCGTCTGCTGGGATGAAACCAGTGCTCCCAGTGGTTATCCCTGTAAATGTGGCATCTCAGATCATGTATTTCAGGTTTACAGATGACCATCGGTGCCAGACGTTAATAACCCTCTACATGGTGTGTAGTGAGTGCCTGTGTGTCAGTGTGGTGGATGTATGTGTGAGCAGATGGTTTGTGTTCATCACACACACGGTCTCTTCCATCATCAGTCATCAATTATTCACACCAGGAGACTGACACCCAAGAAATAAAAGAAATAAAAGATTAAATTAAATAGAAAAAATATATTGATAAAATAAAATGATGTATCTACAGTAAAATCTATGATTTTTTTTCTTTAACATATATACTAATCTTAACCCGAAGGATTAGCTTAAGGTACCACTTTCTTCATTATTTATAGCAAAAGTTGTTGTTTTGAGTAATTGCTGTGAATGTTAGAAATGCTATTAAATTGCATCTTTGTGAAAAAATGACTCTCTTTTCTTTCTGTGAAATGAAAGGCCAGCAGACAACAGCTGCTGTTTGGTGTGTGTGTGTGTGTGTGTGTGTGTGTGTGTGTGTGTGTGTGTGTGTGTGTGTGTCCAGAGCGGGGCCTCCAACCCTTTGTTGTAAGAGGGCATATCATTACCATCTAAAACTGCTCATTGGTCATTAAGAGAAGGCGATGAAAAGCTGAGGCGAGACGGATGCAGAGAGACAGAGTGGTGGAGTGATGGAGAGGTGGGGATGGGGGGACCCCCATGATCCAGGAGGAAAGTGATGGCAGTAACCAGGAACACCTACCAGTTCAGGTATCATGTTTGTTTGTCCATTTAGGACTTCCACTAACTGTTCTCAGTGTAGCTCAGAGAGGATGTTACTATGAATCCCTTCATGAGTTCATTTGATAAGTGTAGTGTGGGGCTGCTGCCAGTGGATGGGGCAGAAGAGCTCCTTTAGACCACAAGAGAGATGAACCAGAGGAGGGAGAAAGTGAAGCTTTGAGTAATGCGATGTAGAATAGTAGGTTAGATGTGAATGCATTTCCTGATTTTTAATTGATTTGGTGTCTTTTTGTCTTAAAAAGGAACTCACAGGAACTTTATTTCTTCTAGAAGTCCAATAGATTCACTTTCACAAGAGGAGTGTTCACTATCATGCTCCACTTCATAGATGTATAAAAACTTTATTAGAAATTGCTTTAGATTTATTTCCAATGCAATGGACATAGAAATGGAAAAGAAAAGAAAAAAGTGGGAAAAGTTAAAAGGGACAGAGGCAAGAAAAGAAGAAAAAAAAAAGGAATCTGCTTCTACACCTGTGGGAAGAGAGAAAAAACAGAGAACAGAGAAACCACAGTGACAAACAGCATACGCATGTATGTGTGTATGAGTACACTTGTGTGTATAACATATTTTATTCATGTATTTCTTTCAGGAAGACAGAATGCATTTTCCTCTAAAATGATGCTGATCAAGATTTCTTCAGGCTTTCTTCTTTTTCACTTATTTTCAGAGAAAGGTGTTCAACTACTTAAACTTGAATGTATGAATGATTCAGACATAAAGAGGCTCCTAAACTCAAGGGATGAGCCACTGTTGTGTCTATGGATACAAAGCCCTCAATTATTGGCATCCCTGGTTCAAATATGTAATAAAAAATCCCTTAAAATAAAAAGTTGTCATGGAGACCATCCATACTGTGCTTGGTGGCGAGATAAATATGGGTCCCTCTCTGGCCTTGTTCGTCAATGTTTCCAGTATTTTTAAACCTTTTAATTGTTGCTTTGACTGTAGGAAGGCAAATTTATTTTCTTGGAGCCATTTTCTGACTTATGAACATCAACACAATCTCCTAAATGTAGCTGGTATGTTCGCTCGTCTTTCCCATTTTGAAAATTGGCTAAGAGAAAGGGGCCTCTATGTCACCTCATGTAGTATCTTGCAAACCCCTTGAACATTTTCATATTTCAACATGTTACACTCACAAACCTCAATGCTTCAATGCTTTTTATTGTATGTGATTATTTTACGAACAAAAATATAAGAAATGTGGTATTTTTAAATTCAGGTCCCCCGTAGATATTTTTATTTCACAATTATGTTCTACTTTTGGTTGGACCATCACATAACATCCCAACAAAATATAGTCTGAGGTTATAGCCTGACCAAAAGTGGTAAAAGTTAAAGAAATACAAATACTTGTATTATTATATACCACAAAATTCTGTAGCAGTTTTAAAATTAGTTTCTATTATGAAAAAGTTCTTTTTACTTAGAGCCATTACATGATACTGAGCAGTATAAGTATATCTTCAAGCTGAAGAGAATTGTAAGCGACACTGATGCTGCTGAAGAGGAGAACAATGTGTGCAAGGTGTTAAAAGGAAGGAAAGCAGGCAGGAAGGAGGGCAGCTGACCAGAGTAACACTGCTTATTTGTGAGGCCAGGATGTGAAGTCACAAGCACTCACTGAGAGGCAGGAAGAGGTATTTTTAGTGACATCCTGATCAAATTCCCCTGCAGTCAGTGCTCAGGGGGCCGACCCTGATCGATTTGAGTAGATGCGAAAGAATGCACCAAATGGCAGCATATTAGTTAGCAGTGACCCAGACAAGAGTGAGCAGCACTAGTTTACATTTTCAGGAAGTGCAGAAAAGGAGTGGATGTAGATCAAAAACAGGATAGTTTTCGATCTACATCGAAAACTATACCAGCAAAGAAACTTAAGGACACACACAGAAAAGCATAAAGGGAGTGTTTGCAGCATCCTTGTACCTCACTGCTGTGTTTCTCCTGACTTACCCTCATCCTTCTGTCTGTCAGAGCCATCACTGAAACACACACACACACACACACACACACACACACACACACACACACACACACACACACACACACAGACACACACTCGAGCAACACAAACTGAATCCTAACCAATTCATAAAGTGTCCGACAGGGAAAGGCCAAGAGGCTGACCTGGGCTTGATTGCTTGTAGCTGTCGCCATGACAATAAAGGGGATGTGAGAGCTGAAGCCTCCCCCCCTACCCCAATACACATACATACACACATTCTGACCTCCTGACCTGACTGCTGTGTGGAGAGTGGAGGTGAAGGAGAGGAGGAGGGGAGTGAATGGCGTTCCCCTGTGGCTCTAGCTTCCAGCTCTTTGTTGGTAGAGAAGAGGCCCTTGGTAGGGCTGCAGCTGTGTGCTCACCCCCACAAGCAAACACACACATACATTCCACTGTGATGAAGGACACACGGCTTACTTTGTCAAACAGCCACTTTCAGCAACATATGATTTTTAAAACGATGTCCTGGCATCTATTTTCATGATGGAGACCGGGGTGGTGGGCTTACTTGGTGACATGTAATGACCTTTTCTTGGGATCAATTGGCAGTGATCAAACCCCTAACATAAAACCTACAGAAATACTTATATACTCAGTCTTTTGTTCCAATATTTAAGATTAACTTTTCAAATGATTTGAAAGAAAATAAAAACTCTGGATAATGTTGACAGCTTCATTTAGGGTGGTGTCTTTTACAAACCATAAGCTTGCAACATATTTCATATAAGAATGCTTTTATTCAAATAACTTTGTAACTTTGATCTAGATTTGTTGTAAATTTTATTGCAGACACATAAACCACTTGTACCCTTTCTCATCTTGGTTGCAGCTGGTGCAACGTAAAGATAAGCAAGGCTCATTATGTCAGTAAAACCTCCTAGCAAAGGCTAGAGGATGTGCTCGAAGCTAATAACAATCTATTATACTCAAACTGCTTGTTATCCATTTAGTAATGGTGAAGTATTCAAGAACTAAAGGCTAGTTAACAATTAGCTAATGGAAAACTAATCAGTACCTGCTTGTTACCGATTACTTATTGATGAACTTATAGACATTTTCCAATGAAAAATAATTGTAAGATGCTCAATCCATGCTTAGTTCATGGCTGCCCAATGATAACCTCAGCATGTTTCATTGAGAGCCTTATTATTAGGTAATGTTTCCAAGAAAATGACGATCAGCAACTCCAAATCCAAGACCAAGACTTTTTCGGAGATCCCCGGTCTCCTCCACATTGACAGTAGCCAGTTGACTACCTTCTCTGGGTTGGAGATGAGGTCCTGCCCCAGGAGGAGGAGTTTTAGTATATCGGGGTCTTGTTCATGAATTAAGGGAAAATGGAGCGGGAGATCACTAGGCAGATCGGTGCTGCGTCTGTAGTGATGCGAGTGCTGCACCGATCTGTCATGGTAAAGAGAAAGCTGAGTCGAAAGGCGAAGCTCTCAGTTTACCGGTCAATCTACATTCCTACCTGATCCATGGTCACAAGCTCTGGGTAGTGACCAAAAGAACAAGATCGCAGATACAAGTGGCCAAAATGAGTTTCCTCAGGATGTCTGGGCTCTCCCTTAGGGATAGGATGAGAAGGTCAGTCATCCACGAGGGGCTCAGAGTAGAGTCGTTGCTCCTCCACATTGACAGGAGCCAGTTGAGGTGGCTCGAGCATCTGGTCAGGATGACTATTGGAAGCATCTCTGGTGAGGTGTTCCGGGCATGTCCCACCGGGAGAAGGAGGAAGACCCAGGACACGCTGAGAAACTATGTTTCTCGGCTAACCTGGGAATACCTTGGGATTCCCCCAAAAGACACTGGCCCAACTGGCTGGGGAGAAGGAAGTCTGGGCTTCTCTGCTTAGGCTGCTGGCTCTGCAACCTGACCCCACTCTGTATTAAGTGGGAGGTGATGGATGAATGGATTTACAAGCTAACCAAAAACTAATCCTTCTCTAGTAACATAGCTCCTACCCTAAAATGAAATCATCAGTCAGTTATTAACATTTAATGATTAGTTAATGTTTAATTTATGGATACTAATAGTTCATTCATGATTAATTTAGCTAACAGTCACCAACACCTGATTGATTCATGATCACTGAATTATTCATCAGAAATTAGTTCATTGTTCAATATTAGTTTATTAATTTATTTAATTTTATTCATTAATTTATGATGATGTTTGTTACTGTTATGTTTATTATTAGTTAATGTCCACTAATAGTTAGTTCATGATTAGTTCAGTTTATGGTCACCAACAGTTTGCACTTGGTTCTTTCCTGTTTCTGGTTCATGATTGGTTCAGTTAAGGGTTTATCACTATTGGGTAATTGTGAACTAAGAGTTTTGGAATATTTCCTCATTAGTTAATGGTTGCTAACAGTTCATGATTTGGTCATCGTTAGTTTCTTATTGCCAAAACACATTCAGATCGCCTTTGTTGGAAAGCATTACTGGTTGTCATGTCCCCAAAACAGACCTGTCCAGTCCTATTTAAAAGATTTTTGAGAAGCTTTAATCAAGGGTGGAGTCCTCCAAACACAAACCAAGATTTCCTTTTCTGCATTTTATCAAATTTAAACAACCTTTGTACAGAGTTCCTCCCAAACCCGATTGTGAGAAAACTCATCTCTAACAATCACGCTGATATCTAAGGCCAATAGAACCAAGAGGAATGACAATGTGGCTCAGGACAGTCATGAAGATGATCAATGCAACCATCACACTAAACCAGGAATATTTTGAGATTCCTGATTTAGACTATAAGATATTTGATGCATCCAAGCATCACATCACATGATTTGCTGTATGTCTGAAGCAAAGTAGGACAGATCGTGACGTGATGGTTGACATCCGTTTCACAGAAATACTAACTTTACCTGCTACACTGTGGGTGGCCATTTAGCTGGTCACTGTAAGATGTAGGTCAGTGGCTGTGGAGCTGACTCAGATCTTCACCCTCAATCTTTCTATTCCTGCGGTTAGGCCCTATAGGCTCCTTTCTACCTGCCTGATTAAATCTAAAATCAGACCTTCTGACCTAATATAAGCTCTGGATAGTGTAAGCCTACATGGATATAATCATCATTCTGCAGGCAGGGGTCATAGGAGACAGACTGAATATAGGTCAGATGAGGAACAAAATCCCCCCTGGCACCAGCCATCTCTCCAGCTCATACTCACAACATTCCTTCTTTTTCTCTCGTTCGGATCATTTCCTTCCATTCCCAGCTTTTCACCCCTTGGAAGTTGGAAGCTATGACTAAAACCTGCCACAGCTTTGCAACAGCTGCAGCAAACTGGACTGTATGAAAAACCCCCAGACTCTCTGTTTCAGCTCATGGTTCTGCCAAAAATCTTTTCTGCTTGTGCAAGGTCTGCCTGTTAACGAAGGATGCTGATTGGTCAGCTTTCTGATGCCCTGCTGCATTGCTGCAGTGACTGCCTGCTTCAGAGGTAGCAAGTGTGTCAGTGTGTCAGCGCACACTGCCAGTCCTCAGTCCTCAGAAAGGATTCGAGGCTGGTCTCCATAGCAACATTCCTTGTGAACAAAGATAACGACCCCCTCTCGATCCCTTCCCCTCTTCCCTGAACCAGCTGTGGGTGTCTCCTGTGGCCATTGTTTGTGTGTTTTTGAGTGAGGCATGTTGCCATCATGAATCACTATAAATCTCATCATACGCACAAAATCTGTGAGAGAGATGCTCAATCAGAGAGCTGTATGTGGGTAACTGTGTGAGGGTTTTTTTTTCCAATAATGGAGACGCCTGTCTGGAGGAAGAGATATCCAGAAAACGATGAGGTGTGGCCCTGACACACACACACACACACGCACCTCAGTATCACTCCTGTTTGAATATTTTTGCACGTGTCTCTGATTTGCTTACATGTCATCCTGACTATTCAAATCCTTGGGTCCAGTTAGCTGTAAAGTTACGTGTCGCTGAATGCAGAGAAGCTGCGTCATGTTTTCTATCCACTAACATCAGGTGGTCATGGCATCCCCGCTTTAAGACTATTTTAGTTAGTGCTGCAAAACGCTGCATTGGGTTTAGCTTTTAACATTAGAGTCACAAAACAAACCCATGCTTTTTATCCCTGCTCATTTGAGATGACAATATTTTATTAAACTGTGACAGTAAAGAAGCCTTCTCGTACCAGGATTTAGGACAGGAAGATGGATGATGTTGCAAACCAATCATTAAATCTGAATTAATTACTCAGTTGTTGATCTAAGCTACAGTCAGTGCTGGATAATCTGAAATATTCTATTTTTGTCCTGGGAAAACAAAATGTTGCACACACAACAGCTGCTTATTCCTTGGTAATGGGTCATGTTTCTGTTGCTAACGTAAACTCAGGTGTACCGAATATACAATTACTGTAACATGCAATTCCTTGCAAAAGTATTCTTACCCCTTTATCTTTTTCACATTTTGTCACAAACTTATCTGTTTGTGACAAAATGTATCTGGAATTTAATGTGAAGGACCAACACAAAATAGGACTTTAGAGTGTATTCAGGCCCCTTCAGTTTGATACCACTAGATAAAATCCAGTTTAGTTAATTGGCTTTAGAAGTCAGCAAATTAGTAAACAGAGTCCATTTGTGTGTAATTGAACATCAGCTTAAATCCAGCTGTTCTGTGAAGGCCTCAGAGGTTTGTTAAAGATTAGTGAATGAACAGCAGTAAGGCAAGGAGAGCATTAATCAGAGAAACAGCAAGGAGGCCTGTGGAGACTTTGGAGGAGTTGAAGAGATCCACAGCTCAGGTGGGAACGCCTAGCAGGTGGATAGCCATTGTTCAAACCCTTTACAAATATCAATCTTTCTCAAGGCAGAAGTCTGGTAGGAGAAAACCAACACTCCATGTCACACCATTCCCAGGTTGAAACACGGTGGTGGCAGCGTCATGCTGCAAGAATGCCTTTTTTCAACAGGGATATGAAAGCCTGTCAGAGTTTATGGGAAGATGGATGGAGTCAAATACAGAAGAACCCTGGGAAGAAAAACCTGCTGGAGGTTGCGAAACACATGAGACTGGGGGTGAAGGTTCATTTTCCAGGAGGATAATCACCCTAAAAATGCAACTAAAACTACAAGGGAATGGTTTTACATCAAATCATATCTGTTAGAATGGCCCAATCAAAGTCTGGACTTAAATCCAGATGAGAATCTGTGGCACATGTTGAACATTTCTGATTACTGATGCTCTCCATTCAGTGTGAATGAGATTGTTTATCAGAAAAGAATTGGACATAATTCCCATTTCTAGATTAGCAAAGCTGGTAGATTCATACCCTTAAAGGGTTGCAGCTAAATTTGCCGCCAAAGGTAGCTCTACAACATATTAGTGTACTGATATACTCAGATGCTTCCACACCTTTCAGATCTTTACTTGTAAAAAAAAATCTTTGAAAACCACATATCAAGGTCCTTCCACTTTTCATATTCATGGCATTGTATAAATTTTTTATACATAAAATCTCCAAAATAGATGAATGTTTGTGGCTATAATGTGACAAAGTGTGAAAGAGTTCAAAGTGTATGAAAACTTTTGCAAGACACTGTATTTCACAGCCTTCAAGGATTATCTCCTGTCCTGAAGGCAGCTTATATCACACACCACAGTAGCTCCAATGGATCTGTTACTAGACAACAGAAGAAAAGAAAAGAAAATCCTGAAATGTTGATCATGTAAAACCCTAAATCGCTGTCTCTTCTTCAGGCTTATAAATCTTTACAAACTGATTTTAGGATTCGTGTTTCCCAATAACACATCAGAGCAAGTCAGGTGATTTTATTAGAGCTGGACGGTGGGGGGGGTGAAAATGCACCGAGATCTAATTTGCCTGAAGATGTTCTTGTGAGGATCGGATTTATCCAGACTGCAGGAGAACCAGAGAAAGGAAGAAGGTGTCTTAGATTACATTTCGGGGGTCCGATTTCTCTCTGTTTTGCAAACCCAGCAGCATGCAGAGGTAAACTAGAGGCAGCGAATCATCTGTTTTCCCACCACCTTTTACTGCTGGTTCCAAACAGAGCAGATGATTGCTACAAAGAACCGCTCAGTAGTTGGTCAGACATCTCCTATAAAGCAAAACAATGTTACCAGGAAAGTCAGAGAGCTGAAGGGGGGGCAGTGCTAGATGCTTGTTGGACATAAACCAATATGTGGTTGGATTTTGCCTGAAGCAAATCTCCCATCATTTGCATCATGATGCAGCAGAATCAGGATGTCTGTCGTGAGGATATATTTAACTGAAGCAATGTTTCTCCCATGTTATGTTTCACGGTGCCAAGCTGACAATAATAAGCCCACGGAGCGTTTCACGGAGCGCGCCGCTGATGTTGATATGGGCGCCTGCACTTTGTGTGCCTCAGTATTTGTGTGCTTGAGAGCATGTTCATGCAACAGGGAGATGGCAGCGTGATCTGTTTGGCCTCTTTGTTTATGGAGCTGGGCCCTTCCTGCCCTCTGATGTGCGCGCTCGGGCCATGAATGGAGCTTTGTCCGGGCACACACACCCACCCAGTCCTCATGATTTGAATGCTGAGTCCATCGAATTCAAGAGAAACTGATATAATTTTAACATCTAGTAGAAAACTGATTCCCTTCATATGACTTTAGCCAGACTGAACAGCTCTTTTAAGTTCTATTAGATAGCCAGAAAAATCTTCAGTTTGTTTTTTTGACTTGTTTATTGACCTAACAAAATGTGTAAAAGTGTTAATCAGAGCCAGCCTGAGGTATAAGCAAACTAAGCTACAGCTTTGGTCCCAACAAAGCTTGGAGACATAGATGTTAAAATTTTACATTTCCAGCAACATTTATTTACACAAAGCCTTTTTTCATTGCAGCAGAGGATTATAAATATCAAAATGAAAAATAATTTCAAACTCTTTCAAATTTAGATTTGTTTTAGTTCTAACCATACAAGAAAATGCTGACAGTTTGATCATTGTACCAGCAATCACGATTTAATCACTTAGTTAAATCATTTCTGCTGTTGTGTCTGTGTTGGAGTCATATTTCCGGCATACTGTAACTGAAAACACATTGACAGATAAATGGCAATTAGTTTGTGTGATTGTAAACATCTACTGAACATATTTGATCCCTCTTTTCAGACTCTCTGAGTCTGCACTGAAACTGTGTGCTCTTGAATTAGACCCCAGCCATACTCCACACCTTGGAAATCTACTCCAAAGCCACGATTCGGCTTTGCTTCATAATCTTGGTTGCTTTTGCACCTTTTTTTCAGCACACTTTGTCCTTCCACTCAACTTTCTATCACTCTACTTTGATACAGCACTCTGAAGAACGAGTTTCTTTAGCGATGGCCTTTTGCAGACTGTAAGAAATCAATATAATATGAGTTTCACTTTTTGAGCTGAATTACTACAGTAAATTAACTTTTTAGCGATATTTCAATTTGTTCAGGTGTACATGTATGTTAGAATAAAATATTCTGGGAGTCTGAATAATTTATGGCAAAGAGAAAAATATCAGCTTTCCTAAAATAAAATAAAATAAATTAAAAAATTGAGGATTTGGCTTTGCTTCACAATGCTCCCAGGGTTGCAGTTAATCCTATTGCTTTTTCACAATGCTTTTCCTTCCACTCAACTTTCCATGAGTATTCTCAGATTTAGCACTCTGTGAGCAGCCTCCTTTTTTTGTAACCTCTAGTGTTTTACACTTCCTATCTTTAAATTGACTTTACTTAATATTCAAATTATGTAAGAACACGAATAGAGGCGGTGTAATTAATGCGTGTATGTAGTCTGTATGAGTTTCATTTTTTTTAATTACATGATTTAAATAAATTTTTCAATGATACTTCAATTCATTGAGATGGTGCTAAAGTGGTTGATGGCCTTAACTGGATGGGGAGAGAAATCCAGGTTGGAGGACCTCAGAACTTTGGACCGGCTCTGGCATGGACATCACCAAAGGGAGGAATGAATCCTCAACCTCCAGCTCTTCTGAGCCCAGATTTTTTTTTTTTTTTTTTTTTTTGTGGGGGGGGGGGGGGGGAGATGTTTCGGGGTGGGCGTGGTTTGTGGCGCGGTTCGGGGAGCTACGTCACTGATGGTTATATAGGCTGCAGCTGTGGCGACGGGCTCGCGCTGCTGAGACAAGCAGAGCACTGAGGACCAGCAGGCGCGCGCCCACACTCACGCTCCCCCAAACAAAGAGAAGCACGCGAGG
This sequence comes from Anableps anableps, assembly GCA_014839685.1. Classification (NCBI taxonomy): domain Eukaryota; kingdom Metazoa; phylum Chordata; class Actinopteri; order Cyprinodontiformes; family Anablepidae; genus Anableps; species Anableps anableps. The sequence continues at coordinate 9,115,689 of CM026083.1, forward strand.
CATCAGAGCATCCCACCCTTTCGGCCCACTTGCAGAAGCGTCCCCCCAACCCCCACCCCGCTCATCCCTCCAAGGCAGAACCGATCCGAACCGAAGCCCCGACCATGACGACTAACGGCTCCACTAACGGAACCAGCGACATGCTGCAGATCCAGTTCGGTCTCATCAACTGCGGGAACAAATACCTCACCGCGGAGACGTTCGGCTTCAAAATTAACGCCTCGGCCACCAGCATGAAGAAGAAGCAGATCTGGACCCTGGAGCAGAGTGGGGACGACTCCAGCGCCAACGTGTTCTTCCTCAAGTCGCATCTGGGCCGGTACATCGCTGCAGACAAGGACGGGAACGTCACTGGAGACAGCGAGACCCCCGGTCCAGAGTGTCGCTTCGTCATCACCGCCCACGATGACGGCCGCTGGTCCCTGCAGTCCGAGCAGTACGGCCGGTACCTGGGCGGAACCGAGGACCGGATCATCTGCTTCGCTCAGACAGTGTCCGTGGCGGAGAAATGGAGCGTGCACATCGCCATGCACCCGCAGGTCAACATCTTCAGTGTGACGCGCAAGCGCTACGCGCACCTGAGCGACAAGGTGGATGAGATCGCCATCGACCGGGACGTGCCGTGGGGGGTGGACTCCATGATCACGCTGGTGTTCCGCGACCAGCGGTACCACCTTCAGACCTCCGACAACCGCTTCCTGAGGAACGACGGAGCGCTGGTCGCCACCACGGACAAGACCACGGGCTACACGCTGGAGTTCCGCTCCGGGAAGGTGGCCTTCAGGGACTGCAGCGGCAAGTACCTGGCCCCCTCCGGGCCGTCCGGCACCATGAAGTCCGGCAAGAGCGCGCGGGTGGGCAAGGACGAGCTGTTCGTGCTGGAGCAGAGCCACCCACAGGTCGTGCTCACCGCTGGGAACGAGAGGAACGTCTCCACCAGGCAAGGTGGGTGTGGTGGTCCAGGCCAGACCAGGTCTTCTGAGTGTGAGTGAGGGCGTGAGTGTGTTGGCAAAGGAAGTGTTAACGTGATGGAATGTGAGCCTGCATCCCCCCCCTCCTTTGCTGCACATCCCAGATGATCCATACAGGACATGGTCCAGTCACACACAACAGTGGCCTGTGTGTGTTTACACGCTGAACAACCTGTTTGGCCTCAACCCAACCTCTCATATGAATCTTGGTGTCTTGAAAAGCACAACAGTCGCCATTTGTATCATAGATTAACTTAAAGTCCTTAGTATGGACCATTGTGCTGGGTCAACAGCTCAAAATGATCAGACTTTACTCTGAAGATAAAGGTCAAGTGCAAGAACAATGGTGGACAAAAAAACTGGCATCGTGGTTTAAGATTACTTGCACCAATGACGTTTTTCCCTTGGCAGTTGTGGTTCTGATTTTCTTTTGTTCTCATAAGGGCTACAGAACATTACAGAGAAAATATGATGTAGTTATATTTTCTAAAGTTCAGAGTCTTGAACCCAAAAGTAAATGTAGGGATTTCAAGTTGATGTGCATTTATGCATCAGAACTTTGCTACTCCCTAACCTTTCTCTTGTTTTAAACTCAAGAGCATCAAAGTGCATGCTGCTGGGTGATGAAATGGTGGGAGTTCCTGGTTTTAGGATTCTGTTTTTTTTTTTTTTCCCCCTCAGTATCTGAGCAGCCAATCATCAGTCAGGATTTGGTGCCTCTCTTGATGAAACCCTTGGAAAGCTATTTGTATTATAGGTTAATGAACTGAAATAAGGAACAAGTACAATCCGTTCCAGAACAAATATTACCTGATCACGTTGGTATGCTGAAGTACATTCTGTAGGTTGTGTTTTGAGACCAACAATGGTTGGTCGTTCTTAATTTTGATGTACTTGAAGAATAGCGTTTGACATGCTGATCAGGGAAAATCGACCCATTCCAGTCTTTGGGAAAATTGATATGTTTAACAAGAACAATGGTGAACTAGTGTAATCTGATGGTCTCCTTTAATTTGGTGACTTTGACTCAAACAATGAAACTTATTGAACTCAAATGTTTAAAGCACATGGAGCTGGTGGATGTATTTGCGACTGAAAATGCTGGGGATTCTCAGATTTGATGATTCAGATTTCAATATTTGACCTATGAATCAAGGAAAAGAATGGAGTTGAAAGTAGTTATAGTAGTCATAGTCAATGGTGGCTATCATTAATGTCCTCAAATTGGACAGCAGTTGCCTCAATGGCCCAAAATGGGCGGATCTTTTTGGATGTGCTCCAAGTGCAAGAAAAAGTGTTGACACTAGAAACCTACAAGGAAAACAGAAGAACACAGGTTTTTAGACCTATTCTTGATGCCTAATTTGATGCACCTGGGCAGCACCCACATTCCAGATAACCTTGTCAGATCTCCAGACCTTTAAATGCTTTGGTTCTGCCTCATTTTCAGATCAGATGTGGTTTTGTGTTTGGGGTTTCAGCTGTTTAACTGGGCAGAGATACAAGATTGTTTCCCCCCATTTTCTTCCTTCCTCTGGCTATTTTTTTTTTTTTTCAATCTTGACATTTTTACCTCCTTTTTTTGAACATCTTTTCCATTGTCACCTCCTCTCCCAACTCCTCCAGCCTTCAGAGTGGATGGTTGTCTCTAGTTGGCATTGTTCCCATCCCTCATGGGGAGCTGTTGATTCTGTTTGGAAGCTCAGTATTCAAATGACCATAATTCTTGAGGTGCTCTAGAATATCCAAATGTATTTAAATGTAAGATTAGGGCAAGCAAATGTTTGATTCAGTACACCAAATACGTCACTAGAAAAGAGATGGATATGAGGAAACTGCCTGAAAGCAGTTGCTTGTGACTGAATGTACTGAGTGACAGGAATGTGTGACTGATCTCCAGATCTAAATATGGTGTTTGGTTGGAGGAGCTCACTGGGAATGCCATGTGGTTTTAGTGGTGTTGCATTTTGTTTCTCCTGAAACTGTGATCTGATGTATCATTTTTAATTTCCTGTTGCCAAGTCTCCATCATGCTGGGAAGTGGCTTTCTATTTCTTTCTTCTTTGTTTACTTGTCTAGAATATTTTTCTTAATTTTTTTTTTTATTTTTTATTTTTCTTTCTCCACCAGCAGCGACAGCTCTTTCTGACATGGCCTGCTTTCTCGAGCACAAAATGGAGGCGGGCTGACGGAAGAGAGGGTTGAACTAAAAGGTTGCAACTTTTAGCTCTTCAGGGCTCTGTGTGTATACACAGATTATGTTCTGTAACATAAATCTGGCTCTGATTGCAGCATGTCACCAAAACCCTATAATCCATCCCTCCCATCCTCTGAAATGGTGTCTCCCTTGGCTACAGACATGAACAAGTGCATCAGTTACACTTCAAACGTCCCATAGTTCGCTGTTCAACTTAATTTGGAAGTGACATTATAATAAAAAAAACTGTTGTACTTCCTCAGTGAGGCAATAGCTCATTTACAGTGGCATTTAATTATGTCTAAATCAATTTGATGGTTTGAAATTGGTAGTTCAAACTCAAGGGTTGTGGTGCATTGTTAAAGATGGTCCAAGATGGCAGAATGCCATTGTGGAACAAATTTATTGCAACCCTGGTAAGGATATGTTAAGTCTTTAAAAAAAACAAATATTTTGTTTGGTACTAGGACTGGCACCCCCTCCTCTCAATACGTTGTACAATCCAAGACTGCACTCAGTCTTCTCCCATATCATTTTACAAAGTTGGAGAATCCCAAAGGGATCTTTTACCATTAGTCTTTGCAGTGTCTCTAGATTTTCATAGTTCTTGAATGTTGTTTTTTGTGTGTCTGAACCATTGATTTTGAATCATCTTGTGACGACCAGTTTTCACTTTTCAGATTTTATGCAGAAAATCTCCTGATGTTTAGAAAAGTTCATAATGCCTGCACTCCGAGGTTCCCATTACCTTCAGAAGAGAAGCAGGCCCTCAGCATCCTAGGTCCTCTACTGTACTTACAGTGGGCATGATTTGCTTTTCCCATACAATCATTCTTTTCATGCCAAGCCTACCTAGAGCATTTAATGTTGGGAAGCTTAACCTTAGTTGTCTGACCAAAGCACAGACTCAGTTAAAGTACTAAGAGTTTAGCAAACTCCATGTGTTTACATTTGCAATGGTGGGACAGAAAAGGGTTGGCATTTGATAATCATGAAGACTTTATGCGGCCACTGTTTGCTGCAGCTCTCTGATGTTGATGTTTGGAGACTTTTACCTGCTTTCTTAGCGTTTTTTTTAAGATGCATGTGGCCTCTTCCTGGCCAGTGGCTATAAAAATATCCCTGAGGCATTTTATAGTGATACCCTAGGGAACCAAACTACTAGATTACAATATTTATTTATTTATTTATTTATTTTTTCAAAATCTTGAACAAATAAATGTTTTGTGAAAGGGATTATAAGGAGTACCAATATTTTTTTTTTTTTTTTTTTTTTTCACCAGTGTTGCCAATTTTAGCGACTTTTCTCCATTTTTCAGACGTCTCTGACAAGAAAGCACGTATTCTTACTCCTCTCTGCGCAGCACATGCTACCCTGGGCCAACTGAAAAGCACCATAAAGAAAAATGAACATAAATTTATAATCCCATACGGAGGCATTTTGGAATAGTGACATTAAACAAAAGAAAAAATATGGCTGTTAACTTGTAGTTTTTTAAGAATATACCCTCAGTATGCTTAAATTGTTCTTGACTCTCCAGCACCTTCCCTCTCCCATGGTGGCCATTATGGATATTAGGTGATTTTCTTTCAGCAACCTATTAAACGACTGGCTACTTTGAAAAAATTTTTTGACTGAAACGCTGAAAACTGTTCATGAATATATTTGAAGATTCCACATGACTTTCTGAAAGCAAATTTTATTTCACACCTTATTTTTGTGTGTTTTAACAGAAGCTAGCTGCTGCACACAGCGAGTTGTCATTTCTGTCTCTTTTTAATATTTTGATCTGCTAATTCAATTTTGACATTCCAGGAGACATTTCAAAGAGTTATTTTTATTCACGTTTATGGCCTGTTTTGGCCTATTAAGGATTACAAATAAACTCTTTAGCTAGACTAATGTTAGCATGTAGATTTGTTTGGATGGTGTGAACAAAAGGATTAATGTAACTGAAAATTATTTGCTTCCATCTTTATTTCTGCATGGCTAGCTTTAAAAAACTCTTTTTGCGTACTGCCTGGTGTTTTCTCTAGAAGTGTTTTTCTTTCTGTAAGAATGAGGAAGACCTCTGATATAAAATCTCAGAAAGGTATTAGCCTTCTATTGGTAGCCTGAAGCCTTCCTCCTTGCAGGTAACTAACCCTGTTAATTTGTATTGATTTTTTGCACATTTTAAGATGGAGACCTGAATCCTTACAGAAACGCTGTACTTTTCTCTCCAACAACTGGATGGTTGGGATGAGGATTAAATGCTGAGTGGAATTAAACTGGCTACAGATGTTCAGCGAACATGCCGCAGCTCACAGGCCAAACTCTGCAGCGGCTGTTCGCCTGACAGACCTGAGCCAAGATGGTGGTTGGACTCTACTGGGTTTCATTAGCAGTGGGAGGTTTTAGACATGAGGCCAGCTCAAGTGGGTCAATTCAAAATCTGTTTTTGTCCACTCAAGAGTACTTCTCTGAAGCTTAGAGAAAGCAAAATTTGTAAAGACAGAAAATCCCCCCTAAATACTCTTCCATTAGTTGGTTTAGCTCTTTCTTTTCCCTAAAATTCTTAGTTAAAATTGGATTAAAGTGTCTATCCCTTATTTATAATAAAATGACTCTTCAGTAACTAAATTATTCTCACAGAATTGTCCTGTGCAACTGAATTGTGAAATAGTCAATTTTAATAAAGATATTTTTCCCCCTCTGTTTGGCTTCCTTGCAAAAGCGATGACCCAGTTTCCCCTATATTTAATCAAAACCAGGGTACCAGTTTCAGATTTGAAGAAACCTAATGGATATTTGATGATAGACTTATATAATACAAAAATTAAACAAAACCATGACCTCTGGTTGTTCAACACATTAGTTGACTGTGTCAAGGATTTGTTTGATTAGCAAGTCCTCTACAGTCATTGTATCCTTTTTTTCAACCTTCCTGTTTTCTGAAAAGTTTTGAGCTCTCGCTCCTTCAGCCCATACTAGGAAAAGAGGTGCCTCCATGTCTTAGCTAAATATTCCTTATAAAATGGTTTTCTGTTTTACTTCTCATTCCCAACCGGTGAGACTGTCGGGGTTGATCAAGCTAATGCAAGCTAGTTTTGTTCACTCCCAACATGCCTTAATTTTGATCAAAATGGAGACAATATGACAATTCTGCTGCATACTCAAGCCTCTTATCACTGCTTTTCAGCCTGAGGCTATAAATATAGCCAGAAAGTTCATGGTCATCATTTCCCAGATGCATTGACAGTCACAATGTGTCACTTACAGAAATGTTTTTCATTTTCTTTTTTTTTTTCTCAGACAAATCAGACGTTACAGCAGTCCCATTGTTTGTCGTCCAATTTGAGCCCATGGCTTTCAAAGCCGCCAATAAACAGACTCTATGCTGTTGCCTGTTTCCGGTTCATAACATCCACTTTTCTCATCAACGCTCACAAATTCCCAGAGAGACAGTTTAACGACCCTCATGTGGTCCGAGCCACAATTATCAGTCAGTTAGCCTGGAGCTTAGTGGCTCTTAAAGCAGCTCCGTTCTGCTCTTTAGATTTGCTAGCAGAGACCCTAAATGGATGAAAGCTCATCACATCCAGTCGGCTTCTGGTGTGACCACTGACTGTTCTTTGTAAATATGGGTTATATTTATATTGATTATTTATTTAGCGTGTATGGGTTACAGTAAAATGCTCTGGGGCATTTGGTCTTGTGGCTCTAGTTTTTTGTTTTCCAGCTGCCTCATGTGACTAACCTCCAGTTCAACTGTAAAATAGTTTTTTCAAAAGGTTTGTAATGAAGAAAAGAGGCCATAGTTCTGCTAATTGGAATAAAGCCAAAAGATACTACAAAAAAAAAAAAAAAAGTCTTGAAAGGAAAAAATATAGCTTTTCGATGATTGGAAACCAGCTTATTTATGGTAATGATTGAGATTTTACGATTGGCCAATATCAGATTCTCCTGGTATAATTTTAAAGCAAAGATATCTTTAAAAAATTGTGCAGTTGCTTTACTTAAAAAAAAAAAAATAGCTGTTTCAAAAATACTACTATAGTTATGTTATCTACTGTTTACAGTGGCTCCCCTGGGAATTCACAAATACTTGAGACTCCCTCTAAAAAGGCTCAAAACTGGCTGTTTTTTAATAGTTCAAACAGCAAATATACTGTAATATGCATTAATACACACAATTGAAACGGTCTTGGTGCTACTGCAGAAGCGAACATCCACAGACTTCATGATTTCCCCTGTACTCTTGAGAGTACAGCCAATTGGCACCAAGGAAATGAGGGGTGCTCCTGGATTGGCTGCTCTGCAACCAATAGCATGTGAGGTAGCATTGTGCTTAGATATTTTAGCTTCCCAAGCTGCATTTTCTTTCAAATAGTTTAGATATGAGCTACAAAAAAAATCAGCACATTTTCTGTGCATAATTTGGAGTTGCATCCACAGAAAAATCTGAACAGAATTGGAAATAGTTGGGGGGGGGGGTCCTCTCTGTATTTTAATGCTGAGGCTATTTAAAAAAATATATATAAAAAAATAAACAGCAGGTAAATTTAGTTTTTAATGGGGTCTTTGTAGAATGAATCTTTTAGATTTTCTGTCCCTCTTATAGAGCAATACAGGTAATATATCAAGCTAATATGCGCTTGTTAGTTAGGCTAGCTACCAGAGAAGATGGCCAATCAGCTGCTTTACTGGGATGCTGCATTAAGCTTGCCACCTGAGGCATTAAGGCACCATGGTGCTAAAAAGTATTTCAGCCAAAATAAAATGCCAAAACATCTAACAGCAGATTTTGTTGTTTTTAATATAAAAAATTGAGCTTTATAATTTAGAAAAGCTGTCCTTTGGCTTTCTTTCTGGTAATCTGTAAGACATTAGGAGCCGTTTAAATAAACAGTTCTATCCAGTATTTGTGCAGGTTAAAGGCTGCAGACCGACGCTATTGCGTCTGGCCATGAGTCAACCCTGACACCCTTTCTACATCCTTCACCTCCTGCTGACAGGAAATGAGACGCAAGTCGCACAGATTTGACCTTGTCTGCTGTGATAATCTCTGCAGGGTGAAGGGCGATGATTTGTGGCCGCCGTCTGCAGCGCGGTACGGTCAGCTCTCGTCATGAATGGAGAGAAACTGATGCTTCCATTTTCCCTTCCTCTGTGAAGTTGAGTGTAAGAGTGAGCGGATATGCGATACTGAGCCTCTAAACGCATTATGTTTTAGTGTTGGATTCTCTGGGTCTGTTTGGAGCATGCCAAGCCATCTTGGCTTCATCAACCACAGAGAAGCCTCTCCTCCTCCTCCCTGGCTGCTGCTTTATTATAGGTTGGACGTCTGCTGGGCTCCATCCAGTGTGTCAGCCTGCTGAGGGTGTGTCTCCAATCCAAAGTTGAACACACACTCTGGGATTCAAGTCAATTTCTGCAAACATTTGGAACATCCTTGTGCATAATGCAGTCACATCCCAGTCACCATTGTTGGGCCTTTCTGAGAGCTCTTGTTGGCTGCCTGGCTCCTTATCCTGTCTGTTCAGATCAGAATAAAGACTGCTGATCTGGCTCCCTGTTTGTGCTCCAGCTGGTCGCCTCCTCGCTCAGGCCCGCTGAACAATAGAAGACACAAACACACAGGCACACAAATACCCTTGATGCAATCGCGTGCGTTCGCAGCAGGCCCCTTGTGCCGACTCTGGAAGCGAGGACGAGGCATTGAGGCGGCTGCCATCGACTTGAATGCGGTGGGTGGAGAGGACAGAAAGATGGAGGGGTTGTTTGTGTGTGTACACTTGTGGTTAAGGATCTTTCTGCCCCTGTGGTCACCACTTTTGGTTAAGAAGGACATTAAGTATGTGCATGATCCTCCCCTCACCCCTGTTTATCCCTGAGAGCTTCACAAACTGATCAGCAGAGCTAAATCTGCTCAGTAGCTGCAGGCAGCCTCGGCCTCTCTCTCGGTCATGGTTCGGGAGCGTTTTGTCTCAATCAGCCTCATCTGTCCTTTTTAAAAATAGTTTTCTGTCCTTAAGGGGTAACATTTGTAACAGTTTCAGTTCAAACATTGAATAACATCCTCCTCTGTATATTTCCACTACTGAAATGAGCTTTTTCTCAAAATATCCAGGCAAAACAGCTGATATGACACTTTTAAAGGTCTCTTGACATTATTCAAATGATTTTTACTCAGTATTGAGGTATCGCCACAACATGCAAAATCTAGTTTGCCATTTCATGTTAACTTCTCTCAAGGGCTATGAAATATGTTCAGGATACCAAGCATTAGCAGGTCTCAGCTAACAAAACTGTACCTTCCACCTCTGTTTAATTTATGGGGACTGTAACTTTAAATCTGGCCTCTGCCTTAATATTCAGGCTTCTAATTACAGTTTGGGCTTGATGACATCACAAAAAACTAGAATAAAAGTGGGATCACTTCAGCCCTTTCTCGAACATCTCATTAAAGGTTTTTAGGGTTTTTAAACATTTTTATACCTTTTAATATTGGTCCAACATTTTTACAGGTAACTCTTGTTGGGCAAAGGGCCTCATTTTCAGTCGTCTGTGCATGCAACACCTGGAAATACTAAAAAGCATTAGAAACTAGCAACACATTTTAAAACGGGAGCAACCAGCCAGTGACGCTTTCTCAATGTCTGAAATCCTTCAGCTGAATTGGGCTGCAGCGTTTCAGATCTTCCTGGTTGGCTTCTACAGGGTGAAGCATCCAGCAGATGTGTTGTCTCCACATCCCTGCAGTAATAAATGGCCCCCCTGTGCTACTGTGCTGTCAGGAGGGGCTTCTGGTCGAGTTCACTGACTGATCATCCGACAGAGCGAGGCTTTGACCGTCTTCTGTTCTCCTCCTGCAGCAGATGAACTGAGATTTCATCTTCTTTGTACACTCCTCCTCTCTGCCATGTGGTTTCCATTAGGATCCGTTCCATTCTCCTCTCAGTCATCTGTGTTTGCGTTACATGTGCAGTCGAGCACGAGTGTACCCCAGTGTGTTTCTGCAGAAACTCAATCCGGGGCTGCATGCAGCCTCCACACTGAACCTAATGTTGGAACATTTTATAAGCTTGTGAGGTTTCAGGTTTTGATTTAAAAAAAAAAAAAAAAAAAAGGGAATGCATGGAACATCCACACTTTAATAATTTCACTGACATGAGCAGAGCCAGTGTGAAGAGGCAAAAACTGAGATGGAGGGGATTGGGGGGGGGTGTCATTTGAAAAGAGATGGGTGGGGAAACCATGACTCCCATTTGTCTTTCCTCAAACATGTCTTTCTTTCTCTCAGCTGGGTTTGCTCTGCACACATTTACACAGCTCCCAGTCACAGTCCACGTCTCTCTGAGGCCTCTGGCTTTACGTAGGCCACACCATGACCTCAGCCTGGACAATGGGCCGCATTCTGCTGTATAAAGTATGTGTGTTCATCCAGCAGATGAACCATATTTGTCCACCACTTCACTGCTCTTAAAAGCCAGAGTGAGGCTGGCGTGATTATTATTTTTTTATTTATTTATTTATTTATTTATTTTAAAATGGCATCTCTTGTTTTGTGCAGACAGTGGGACTGATGGGCTCACAGTCAAACACTGCTCAGCCTTTGAACACATTCATAAAGCGGTTAAAGCTACCTTATTGCTGTTCATCCTCTTATTGACTGAGGTTTGCAAGCCAAAGCTTTTAGCCTTTGCAGGGCAGGAATGATTTGTATTCATAGTCTGGACTTGGAGATATTTCTGGAAGAGCTTCCCAGTTGTAGCCTTCAGTGGGTGGTAGCGATCTCTGTAGATGTAGTAAACTTAAAAGTATTTTTCTGGAAACAACTGCATGACAAATATTCTGCTTAATATTTGAATGTTCTAGTGTGATAAAAGCTACACTAGAGAACTTGTACTAGAGCAGAGGTCAGAGCGCTGAAGCCTTGAGCTCATAATTTCATTGCTTTGTGTTCTAATGGAAATATTCATCAGCCGTTAAGTAAAGATGAGTTTGGATTTGTGGCAAATCATCTTTTTTTTTTTTTTTTTTTTTTTTTTTTTTTTTTTTTTCTCTCCCTTGAAGACATCCCGATCATACTTTTGGCCACTTTCGATTTCCTTTCAGATGATTATTTCACAGAGGCATAACTGTTTCTTGTGGCATGAAATTTGACTGTATTAAATCATGATTTCTTGACTTCGTCTGGTTAACCGTGCTTCAGCTAGTGTGAGTGCTGAACATGAATGTGAGTGCTTCAACCTTATTGTCCTGAAGCCATGTTGGAAATTACTATTTTTGAAGTAAGAAACAAAGCTGTTGTTGATTAAGGCTATAAATGAGGATGTTGGCAAAATATTGAGAAAAGTTTGAGACTTTCATCTGAAACAGCAATATAAAGATTTAAAATCAGACAAATCATGAATATTTAGAAAGACTGGTATAATTCAGGGATGTTCCTCTATTTGCACCAAATTTGTGAAAAGTTAAGCAAAACTGTCACAATTTCTATCAACTTAAACAGAGTATTCTGTGATTAAAATGGGTATTCTTTTCAAATGAAACCTAGTCTAATTTGGCATAGGCTCTTATGGTATGAGCTGATATTTAGTATAAAAATAATTAAAAGCCTTAACAGACCAGTCTGAATGGGAGTTCTTGGATTTCCGAAGCATTATTGCTCTGAATTAGGGCAGCACAATATAGTGGTGTACGATCACAATATTGCTTTCAGCAATATGGCAATAACTACCTGGACAGGGATGAGTGTTAGCGAGGTGAGGTATGTGTTTTCGCCTCTCGATGCCTGTGATATATTTGCTTACAATTTGTTTAATGTAGAATAAACAGTTTCACAAAGTAAATGTATGGCTTTTATTTTTTTCTTCCCTCTCACCCCCCCCTCCAGTTGCCATAACTCCAACCAGAAGCGACGTTTTCAATAAAACCTTGCTGTTGGGATGGCAATAATACATTTTGCTGCCTTCCAGTTGCAGGATAGACTCCTCACTATCAGGGGTCAATTGTTGTCACAAACCCAAAGCAGAAAACGTTAAATGGACATTCACAAACATCTCGTTTTATAAGTAGCACCCTGAAAAAGCCTCTCACTGAAGGAGTCTAACATTTACTGACACTGAAAATGGCTGACTTTGAAGCTACTTCCACACTGAAGAGTGTTTTTGTGTTTGGTAGCTCTTGAGTGTGGTGCATTCACTGATCTCACAAAGATTTTTTTTTTTTGTTTTTGTTTTTTTTTGTTTTTTTTGTTTTGGACGTTTGCCAACTTCTTGGCACTAGTCTACCCTTCAGTTTAACGTCCTCAGAGGTCCAGGTGGTGACTTGAGGGGCGTTCTGTGGGGGGGAGGCTCGACATGTCTGCACATGGAACCAGTTCTGTAGATCATACTTGATCTGATGATGCTAGTGTTGACCAGAGTTACTTTAGCTTGCATTCATGGCAAAAAATGAAGGAATTGAAATCAGTCGTCCTGCTAAAACTGGTCAGCCTTGGTGTCATGTCCTCTTTGGAGCATCCATTAGAGTTTAGTGAGGTTTTGTAAGAAGCTGTGGTTATTTCCTGATTGTTACCAGGAATAAACTTTTTTTAAAATGGGTTTAATCAGTTTCTGGTTGAGTCTAGAGGGGGTTTTCTTTTCCTGCTGAGATGGCTTTAAAGATGCCAGTCTGTGTAGAACGGTCACATCTCATTATAGTACCACCTCTCATTGCCTGTTTGGTGTCACCGTCCACCCTGACGGCTGATCCTTTGAAGCTGGTCGAGGTCTGACAGATGTGGCTGTGTGTGCAGCTGTGTGAAATCCCTCTGATCTGAGCCGTCTGATGTTGCTCATTTAGTCCCTCTGATCCTGACCACAGGATGTGTGTATCACCGGTCAGCCCGGCTGCCCGCCCACTTCATGACGGAGTCAGCATTGTAACCCGGTTGTTAACCCCCACCCCTTTCCCCTCTCGTCTAGGCATGGACCTGTCAGCCAATCAGGACGAAGAAAGCGACCAGGAGGTGTTCCAGGTGGAGATCTGCCGCGAAAACAGGAAGTGTGCTTTTCGGACCGCCGCTGGGAAGTACTGGACTCTCACTGCTAACGGAGGCCTGCAGTGCACCGCCTCCAGCAAGTAAGAATCCATCAGCATCCCCGTAACAAGAACCACACCTGTTCCAGTCTGTCGGGATGGGCTGTAAAAGGAAATCTGGTCAGTCGCAGCATTTGGTGTTTTCCCTCGTAACAGGAGCTCTGCCATGAGTGGGTTTGTACGGTGGGGGGGTGGCATCTTCTGAGTGGGAGGTTAAGAGCGAATGACCTCCCGTCCTGGCAGTGGCATGTTGTGGAAGATGAAGTGTGTGTGTAGTGGGGGGTGATTTTCTTTTATGTGCAGTAGTTCTTTCCAAGCAGGGAGTTGGCTGTTAACCTCCGACCCCTGATCCAGTTTTCCAGAAAGACATCCCTGTGAAGCTCATGACCCAGGATTAAGGACTCTTCATACTTTATTTAACTAAAGTGGACTCGTGTCCAATATATGAACTTCAATCAAAATTATTAGAACCACAAACTCTGTGGTGGGTCCGGTTGCCGTGCTGCTCTAAGGCAGATTTTGCTCTTGAAAACTGGAGGAAAAAAAATTGATTATTGCAAAATAAACTTTACTTGAAGCCTTGGGGGGTCACTGTTCTTAGTCCTCTGCAGGAACTTCCCCCACATTCCTTCAACAAATTCCTGAGATTTGGCTTAACTGATTCCTCAGGCCAGACCGCAGGAATCTGATCTCTCACCAGGCCAGATGTGGTTTAAACAATCCTGAATGGTTTTTGTTTTTTACCTTCTTTAAAATGTGGAGAACATCTGAATTTTGGGGTCTTGGTGTCTCCAAATCAACAAGTTTCCTCACTGTTGAACTCACAACTACTAAATGATTAGTTGATCGGCGCAGCATGTGAAGGTAGTAAACGCGTGTGTGTGTTGTGCTCTGGGATCAAACTTCTATAAATATTAATCTCAATAAGTTTAGCGCATCACTAAAAATGGAATTTAGTTCAATAAGCCAATTCAAAAAGGGAAACTTGTATGCGATATAGATTAATTACAGAGGGAGATGGTTTGTCTTTTTGCTCATGTAGATCATTATGGTTAATAGGTAATGAAAACCCAAGGTTCATAAAAACGAAACCTTTTAATACGGAAATGTTACGACCTAAACAGTCATGGACTGCTGACTTGACTGGGCAGGAAGTTACTCACACCCTCTACAAGGAGAGTAACATACAAAAGGTCACTGCGGGATAAGCTGGTTCTACAGACTGCTGCATCCCAGTATATTAATGGAAAGTTAAGTGGAAGGAAGAAGTGACAGTAAAAGGTACACAAGCTAAAGGGGTAATTGCAGCTTAAAGATTGTGAAGCAAAGCCCATTCAAGAGTTTGAGGGAGATTCTCAAGGTGGGAACTATTTCCCAGAGTCGGTCATCTTCAGGAGCTTCCACAGACAGAAGTATTCAGGACTTGGGCTACAACTCTGCTAAGACTTTCCTAAAACGGACGCCAGAAATGTTTAATCTGTGCAGCTAAGACGAATACGAACAGCACTGTTGCTCACTGGTCTTTCATTTGATTTGGAAATCACTCTTCCTCCAGTGTTGTCTTTAGACGCAGATGACCTGAAGGTAAATATCAAAGCAACCTGGGCTTCCTGAACCCCTCAGCAGAACCACAGGCTGCTCGCCTCCATGCCACGCTGCACGGAGCGTCACTTTTATTTACTGAATAAACTTTCCAATGATACATTGAGAATCTATCTGTACAAGTAAATGTATTTTCTAATGGCACTGGCCTTTTAAATCAAACTTCAGCAGACTGCTTGGACCCAGCTTATGGACGGTTTGAGCAGGTTTCCTCTGGTTTCCTGAGCCATTTGTTTGCACCTTCTGCAGCCAGTTCAGCCGAGGACGAACGCCTGCTGAATCTGTCTGGTTCATTAAAGAAACCCTGAACTTTGCTCGTCGTTTTGTTCTTGGCTAAATTTCCATGATGGTGTCAACAGTGAGTCATGTGTTTTTTGCTGGATTTATGGCTCCTGGAAGTCATCCATGTTGCCAAGGAGGAGGAAAATAGATGAGACTTGATCTATGGGCTCCAAAATGACAGAGTGGCGCAACTCATCCTCTCCATGCAGTCGCTCCAGATACACGAGCTAAAATGCCAACCTTACATTTTCTGTCTGTTCCCCGCAGGTCCGCTAACTGCTACTTTGACATCGAGTGGCGTGGGAAGCGTCTGACTCTTCGCGCAGCCAACGGGAAATACGTGGCGGCCAAGAAAAACGGCCAGCTCGCAGCCACCATGGACTCTGCAGGTCGGTGGGAGGTGTTGATCTGCCGTGCTGACAGAAACGATTGGATAAGTGATTTACAGCCTGGCGCTGACACATGGGGGCTCAGAGGAGTAGAAGTAATGAAATCATGTCTGGATGCTTCAGTTGTTGGTTGGGTTTTTAAAGGGATCAGCGTTTCTGAGTAAATGTTGCTGTTTACTACCTTTTAGAGCTCTAGTTTCCCAATTTTCTGTCTTTAATTATGGAGATTAGAAACGGGGATAAAAATTGTCCTGAGTATGCAGAGTCCCACTTGCTGTGAGTGGAAAAACAACCTGCCAGAAAAAGGCTGAAATGTCATGACTGTGTTGCTGTGCAAAACACACCCAATCTATTTATTCTAAAAAGTCTATTTTTGTTTTTGCTTTGCATAGAGGGGAGTTGCCCACTTATCAAAGTTCCACGTTTAGGTCAAGATGTGGTCCAGAATAACCACAAAATGCTTAAAATTGATTTCACTTCTGTTTTTTCTAACGTGTTGAGCACAACGGATGATTTCTGGTGATTGTAAAGCTGATGCAGAGTTTAGCGGATTCCAGTTTACCTCTAATACCTATAGAGGAAGGTAAAAAAAGTTAATTTCATACCTTTCATAGATGGATAGAAATCACATAATCCATCAGTGTGTGTAAACTTTGAAACACGGTTTAAAAGAGAAAACAAATGATGCAGATAATTAAAAACATGATTATATAATTTTTTTAAAATCTTAAGGAAAAGTACATTTAAAACGCAGCTGAAGACATTCTAATTCAAGAGTCCAAAGTTAACTTTTTTTTTTTTTTTTTTTTTTTTTTTTTTTTTAAATTAGCTGTTTTACATGGGTTTTTATCTTATATTGGCGACAAGCATGGCTAGCGTTACTAAAACAGCATCAGTGTATTTCCTGGAGAATGTATACCCTTGACTCTTTCCACAGGTCTGCCAATATGTCCAAATCCAGCACAGCTGTCGTCAGACGCTCAAATCTAAGAGGAGGTTTGCCACCTTGCTCTCTCTCGCTCTCGCAGCCTGAATAGACTGCAGACAAAAGTCAACAACCTTCCCAAACATCTGACATGTCTTTGCTTCCTGAAAATGGTTGACTTTGAATAACTCTCTCCGTAATCCTGTCTACTCCAAAAAGTTTCGTTTGCTCCATGACCTGTTCATTAGGTGCGTTCGCTGATTGGGAGCAAAAAATGGATTTTTGAGTTTCTGACTGGCCCAGTCACCAATTGGCTTTGATTAAAGAGAAGTCTGAGATTTCCAGCTGAAGTTTCCCAACGGTGGGAGCTTTCTGTATCATTCAGATATCGTTCTCTTTGAAGGCTAACTGCTTCCCCTCCATTCAAACCTTAAACGGGTCAGAAGACATTGGGCTTGTATGAAATGCTTCAGCCTTCACCTACAGCTGGTGTCGTCTGCTCTACCCAAACAGCTGCTCCTTAACGCTAAAAGAACAGAACTCAACACTTGTCGAGTTTTACCGCAGCAACCGCTTTTCCTGCTGCAAGCCATGCAAATCGGAAAAGCCTCGGATTACGGACGGCGTCGTGTTCCAGCATCTGTCGATCACTCTTGAGGCTTTTGTTGCTGATGTTGGTGGCAAAGGGGAAACAAAACGCAAAACAGATGAGCATCGCTGCTGCTGTTTATTTGCTACAGGATGCCTTGGTAGGGTAGTCCAGTTGCACCAAATAAGAAAAATGTTACTAAATAGCCGTTGGTCACATGTCCTCTGCCTTCAGGAGAGTCTGAGGAGTTTATCATGAAGCTGATCAACCGTCCGATCATCGTTCTGCGTGGCGAGCACGGATTCATCGGCTGCAGGAAGGTGACCGGGACGCTGGACTCCAATCGCTCCTCCTACGACTACTTCACTCTGGAGTTCAGAGACGGAGCCTACAGCCTGCAAGGTCGGTGTGGGTGCCGGGCAACGCGGGCTGGGCTTAAATCGCCCGACTCATGCTTTTGCTCTTGGTTTGGAATTCGATTTTTAATGCGTTAAACGTTCCCTTTTTCTACTTGTCATCCTGCAGATTCGACTGGAAAATACTGGATGGTGGGGAACGAACAGGCGGTGGTGAGCAGCAGCGACACTCCCGTCGACTTCCTCTTCGAGTTCTGCGACTACAACAAGCTGGCCGTTCGCCACGCCGGCGACGGGAAGTACCTCCGCGGGGACCACGCCGGCGTGCTGAAGGCCAACGCCGACGACCTGGATACTGCCACGTTCTGGGAGTACTGAGGGAAGCAACAAGGAAGCAGTCCAACCCCCCTCCCTCCACCACCCCAGATCTACCTGTCCCCACCCCCTCTCTCCCCCCACCTTATATTAAATCCCGTCCTTTTTGACTATATGTTGACAAACTGCACAGAGAGATCAGCAAGGATAGAAGGAAGGAGCCACTCCCCTCTTCCTCCTTTTCCTTCCTTTTTCTCCTTCCTTCCTCCGTTTTTGTCAGCTCTGCCCTCCAGTGCTGACCTGTATCTGTTGCCATAGTTACCACAGGGCTGTGCACTTCTCCTGCTTCGATCAGTCTTGTTGCACGACTTCTCGCTCCCTCTGAGCAGTGCCACGTCTAAACGGGCCCTCTTCCCCCTCCGCGTAAACCTCCACGTTTCTGTTTGTGTCGTCTGAGCGAGCAGCAGGAGTCGGTTGTGTTTGTGGTTTCTGAACTGGACTGATGGCTCTCTTTCTAATCGGTCTACAAGCAAGCAGACTCACTTCATATTTAGCCAGGATCAAGTAATCTGGGTCTTTTTTTTTTTTTTGGTGGAGATTCAGTCCAGATTCAGTGTTTGTTTATAAGAGCAGGCGTTATCGCCCCTGATGACTGTAATATATCTAGAGTGGATCTGAAGATGTAGATGATGTAACTGATGGGATAAAGCCTCGCTTCTGTCATCTCAAGTGTATGATATTTAGCTGTAAGCCTGTGTCGCTGTATTATCGTTGGTTGGTGAGGAGGCAGAAGTCGGAGATCTTAGCAGGTTGTAGGAAAATCTCAACCTCTGAAAGCCGTAGTCAGAAACAGAATAAAGGGTTAAAATCGGTGCAGATACACACATTGTATGTCTACTGCACTCTTGCACAGTTGGATTCATTTCTTGCTTCAAGTCCAAGGCACAGACATTATCATGGCAAAGTGTACAGTGGGTAGATGTAGTAAATGTAGTGAAACCATTAATAGATGCCTATAGAGCTGCTTTTTTATTATTATTATTTTGATTCCCTCGACCAAACACACACCTGAGCCTTTATAGACCAAACTTTTGATACTGGATAGATGAACCTTGCACCAAGCTGTTAAAACTGAAATCTGGTGCTACCAACATGTTCATCTCACATGGTGCAACATCTCAGCTCCACATCCGAGAGCCTTATTGCCCCGTCACCAAAATCTGTTCGGTTTTCTTGCATCTTTTTTTTCCAGTTCTGTTAGTTTAGTTGCGTAGCATACTGCACCCATGGGATCCCCGTCACTCTTTGCTAACAGAAAGGGAATCCATCTGCTGATATTAAAATCTGTTCAGACGACCAATCACTGCAGTCCTATGAAATGATGCATGACTGTACCCACTCCGTCTCGTCGGTCCAATATTGTTCCTGATGTTGAGTGTTTTCATGAAAGGTTCTGGAATCTCACATGGGAGGAGAAAAAAAGAAGTTCCTCTCTGAGAAATCTTTGGCAAACTGGATGTTGGGAGGGTAAACATGTGGTAATGACTGTGCCTTACTCTTGAGTTTTGATTTTTGGCAGTAGGATCATTTTAAAAGAAAATGAAAGTCCACATCTTTGCTTTGTAAAACTGGAACTTCCTTTTGTATTATTTTGTACAATTTTTGGGATATTGTGGAGTAATCTCTCTTGTGCCATTGGTTCACCTGAAATCCAGCAACCAATAAAAACTGGAATTTGGAACGCAAAGTGACTAGTTTTTTTTTTTTGTTTGTTTTTTTTTTTCCCTTGTCTCAATGTTCAGTAGTGTCATCTGTTAATCTGTGGTTTTGCTTGCAAGCATAGTTGTACTACAGTACCTTACAAAAGTATTTATACACCAAAGATTTTAATGTAGTGAGTTTTTGGCCTGCATGCTAAACACTTTATAGCAGAAAACCTAAACCTGTACACCACGCTGAACCCATCACCATACTGAAACGTGGTGGCAGCAGCATGCTGTGGGAAAGTTTTTCTTTAGGGTGGAGCTAAAGTAAGAAAACCTGGTGAACACTTGCTCATCCAGCAGGACAACACTAAACACACAACCAGAACTGCAATAAAATGGGTGAAATCAGGTGTCGGTGACCTTTTAAACCCCAAGAGCCATTTTTGTTTTAGAGCCACAAATGCAGCATGACTGAAACAAAATTGCTTGTTTTAAAATATCCCAAGCATAGGATATGTTAGATTTTTAAATTAAACTATTTTACTTTTTTTTAGGTTTAATACATTTTGTCTTTTAATGGGACATTCAGTTTTATAGAAAATGGCTGGAAAGCGATCATCAAAAAGAATTAATGAACAGTATTTCTTACACTATTACGGTCTTTGTGGCAATGTTATGCATATGCTGTATGAAAAGGACTTGGAAAAATTTACTTGCATCTTTTAATTACTTTTTCATCTCAAAACACTGCTCAAACCTGTTGCACTTTTTGGTCCAAGTTATCAAGAGCCAGAGTGGAGGATGTAAAGAGCCACATGCAGAGCTGCAGGTTGCAGACCCCTGGGTTAGGTCAAAGCACATTCATATTACGAGAGGTCCAGTCAAAGTCTGGATCGAAATCAAACTGAGAATCTATGGCAGGACTTAAAAATTGCTGTTCAGTTGTTCAAACCGTTTTTCTACAAAGTCTCTATTCAGAAGGGCTGAAAAAACGCACGGCACACTTTTCAGGTCAAATATTCATAAAAGGATGGAAAAAAAAAAAAAATTATTGCTTCATACACTGCTTTGTGTTTCTTCAGTTTATTGGGTTAGAAATCAAAGGGAGCTGAAGTTGTGGAATCTAAAGTCTCTAAAAGGAGAAACCCAAGTTGTCTTTTAAATAGTTCAACTCCTGTCCCAAACAGCTAAACGGTCCGATTAGTCAAACCAGATTAAATGGAGGCCCCAGCTGAGGAAACAGAGCAGCAGACAAAACGTACAATTAAAAGGTGAGATTTTTAGCTCTGCTGACCTTCACTTCAAAAAAAAAAAAAAAAAAAAAATCTGAGCTCATCCCTTTTTAAACTAGCTAAAAATAAAAGGATTTCCATTAACATCCTAAATGTAGTCTTTATTTCTCCATACGTCACACGTCCTGTCCACCAGAGAAACAGACTTGTGCAGGAATCTGAGGCGGTTCATGAATGAAGCCGCAACCCAAACTCTCTGCGCTCATGCAGGTCCAGTGAAGGCAAAGCCATGATGGGTGTTCAGCTGAGACACTTCTGATGATCACTTTGAATCTCAACATTTAACCTGCATAGCTGTGCAAATCACAACCTTTTCTTTCTTTGTTCTCATCGTTCACGTAATCATAGCTCCAAATCTGGCCTCCCCCCAGGTTCTGACCACAGCGGCTCCATGTGTTGTCCCACTTGCACACATTTATGTGGGAGAGCCACACACTTTTTTTTTTTTTTTTTTTTTTTTTTTTTTTTTTTTTTTTTTTTCCCCTTGTCTCCTGAATAGAGCCTTTGTGTTGAAACATTTATTCTGGAGCAGGGAGGGGGCAGTCCCTCTGAAAGATCAGGGTGGTAATGTCATGATGGAGCCTCCCGAGCATTTCTCCAATCTGTTTCCCAGATCCCAGAGGAACACAGACATGGCTCAAAACAAACATGCATCAACTCCTCTAATCTCCCACTCCCCTCCTTTTCTATCAATCCTTCCATCCTCCCCCCACCCCCTGTTTTCCCTGCCCCCCTCCAGGAGTTTGTGCTCCAGAGATGAGTCACTGAAAATATGACCCAGATCCCAGGAATGGGTGCAGTGGTTTGTGGTTAAAACGCTGACTAGCTCAGAAAGGCTGTGTGCAGAATGGCCGCCATCTCCTCTGCAACCCCAGCGCCCCATCCAGCTTCAGTGTTGCCATGGAGACAGCAGCTGCCAGAAGCAGAAGGGTCTGATACAAAGAGGCGAGCGAGTAGGCACCTAAAACATGGGGGCCTCTCCAAGCTGTTATCGAGGGGGTGGGGCTGCTTAGAGATTTGATGGGTTAGACTGAGTAATGGGGGGGTGTGAAGCATGAAGAAGAAAGGGGGCGTCTGCCTTTCATCATGTCGATCACGTGGCTCTGCAGAACTCCGTGCTCTAATCAAATCTACCTCTACATGTTTCCCAGTCACTCCCAGGTCTGGGCTCCGGGTCAGTGGGTCAGTCGGTAATCTCTTTAGGGGATGTGGACGATGAATAGCAGGATGACTCACTAATGCAAATCAAAGACTTTCTGTAAGCTTTCATGTACATGTCTGCAGGCGTACTGTTTCCTGTGGTCGCAGAGGGAGTTCACTTGTTACTGTGCAGATTTTCAGATATAACAAGGACAAGAATCTGACTCAAAAATCCAAAAATTAAAGTCATTTTGGCATGAGAAGTCTGAAAAAATGATTTAGTTTGTTGGTATCAAGAATCCTGTGAACAGAAGAGGATTATATTATTAATAATTATATATCATAGCTGGCATTCTCCACACTTTTTGTTACCCTCCCCCAAAAAATGCAACAGTCACTCTCTGCTGTTGAAATTTGGGATAACCTCCTGTCTTCTCCTGGGTCTGCTGTGATGCTCTCTTCAGTTCACCCCAAAGATCTTCTATAAGGTTTTGGTCTGGAGACAGAGATGGACATGGAAGAAGGCTGATTTTGTGTCTGATGAACCATTTCTGTGTTCATTTGTCCCTTCCTGCTGATCCGGTGACAACTTATTTTCTGTTTACCGGCGAAGTTCACTCAATTCCAGTGATCCGTGTTCTCTTACAAAGTTCCTGGATCAGTTGGAAGAGGAGCCCACAGCATCACAGATCCTCCACCATACCTGACACTGGGGATGAGGTGCTTTTCCCTGTAGTCATACTTTGTTTCACACCAAACCCACTTGCAGTATTTGTTGCTCAAAAGCTCTCTTGTCTTGCTCCCCCGTGGTGAGATTAAAACGGCTACTTGCTTAGCCTTGAGGCCAGTGCAGCAATCTCATTTTCTGTAGTGAAATATAGAAAACGGATCGGGTAATTATCTGAAACAGACGGTCAAATCAAACCAAATATGGTTCACGAGACATAAAAATCAACCTTCTTCCAACACCATCTTCAAGCAAAAATGTAAACGGCTTGTGACCTCGACTCTTGGTTGAGCACCCAAGGATTTTTACTGAGGCAGTTAAAAAGTGGTACAATGGGAACATAATCAGCATCAACACCCAATAGATCGATCAATATGTTGCTTTTATTTATTGAAGTCCTGTTTTTTTATGTTTTACACTACTTATGAAATTCCAAAGTTTTCTTATTACTCTTTTTTAGTGTTTAGGTTATTATCTCAAGAGGATCTAAAGATTGCTTTTGGGGGGTTTCTCTTTTCAGTGTTATGTAGCCTTTGTATGCAAGAAAACACACCAAAGGTAGTGACTGTGCATAATTCCCACCCCCTGACTTGTTTATCTGAAATTGAGTGGCAGCTTTCTAATTCTTCAAATGAAAGTAATCAACTGAAGTATCAGAAGCAGCAGCTAAATGCAGTTTATAGCATAAAAAAAATGCTTACACCAAAACAATCTTACATTAATACATTTAAATGAATCTAGAGATATCGAGTTCATATTTAAGGGTGCGTTTTCATATCAGAAGGGCATTTTGTTGTGAAAAGCGCACCTATAAATCCGTAAGAAATGTGCCAGCAGCTGGGCAGACATGAGCAGCTGCTCTGAGCTCACAGCTGTAAAAGCAAGTACTCATTAAAATTACATCCCCTCATTTAAAGACACACACAAACAATAACAGGCACAAACAGAGCCGCTGGAGGCGGAGCTGCCGGAACCGTCAGGGGAGCAAACGCTGGCAGACACCAGCGGTCCCTGAGGAGGAGGCTGCAGAGGCCTTTCATAAGCACACACACTTTCCTCTAGCTATCCTTGTGAGGACAATCGCTGCCATAACGTTACAGTCTTCATCTGTCTTCAAAGCCTTTAAAAAGTCTGCAACTGTCCAAAATTTAAGCCGGTCTGTGAAGGCGTGACTTTCAGGATGTAAAGGTCTCACCTCGTTTGCTTATGAACACAGATCACCGCTACAGCCCCTCTTACAGGCTCACGGATCTGAATAACAGGAAGTTTCTAGCACCGAGCTTCTTTGTCCATCTCAGGTGTCTCAGAAGATACGTGGGTCACGTCTGGTTCATGTTTTTCAGAACAAAAGCTCTAATCTGTGCCATCAAAAACCCATTGAGAATTTCAGGTCCGGAGCCAGGGTTCGATGAAAAGCATGTTTGTTTTTCTGAGTGCAGTTTCAAAATGGGGACGAAGTTTACTGTACCAGAAGCTCGACTTACACGTTTCATTGTGAATGCAGGTAAAGCAATGCTTTGGTGCCAGATTTTATCCTCGGTGAGAAATAAAGTACAGGTTAGGTGCTGGTGATACAGATAAATCTTCTGCTGAACTTGACATTATTTATATGGTGATATCAGCCAGGTTTTAATAGATAAATAATGGATGTCAAATCTAACACAGTTCTGCACCTTGTCGTCTACAACAAACTGAGGGTGGTTTTTTTTTGGGTACTTCAAAACACAAAAAACCCCACTAACCCTTTTAGATCTCTTCTCTATCCTCTGCAGAACACTCCAGTCTGCTATAAATGTGCTGCTGAAGCATCATACTGAGATGCTGAGAGGGAGTGATATTTGTTTCAGATTCTACAGAAAGTGTGCTCTCAGTTGGCTTACTGAGAGATGTGTGCTGAAGCTACCAGTGACCACCTCCTCTGTTTCATCTATATTAAATTTCTGCTCTAGCTCTTTGGCTTCCTCCCTGAACATGGAGTCATGCGAATGTAGTATCATCTGTACATTTAAAGATCAGGTTGCCCTCATGTGGAAGCAATCTTGTGCCTTTAACAGGGAGAACAGCAATGGACTAAGCACACAACCCTGAGGAACCTAAATGTTCAGCATGATGGAGCTGGAGATGTTTTGTCCAACTGAATGCATAACATCCAGGAAGACTTACATCATATTGTTTTATGATAGAAATGCACTTTTACAATGATTATGCATATCTTTGTCTAATTTAATCTAAAAAAAGATGCTAAAAGAATAGAACTGAGCAAGTTCCACGTGGATATTACAGAGAAATAGGACATGTATCACAGGGTATCAGGCCTTTGTTAAATAACACCGATAACTCAGATTCAAGTTTGAAATTACTTTTATGTTTTCAGTCCAAAAGAAATGAACTCAAAGTGCACTGCTTTTAAATTATGAATACATAATTAAAAGACCATTAAAGACCATTAAAGACCATTTATCACATGGTAGAAACTAGGCTTGATATGATTGAATCGTTATTTATCTTTATATGGTCATTATTAAATCTTGATGATGGACAACTTTTTTCAGTTGTTTAATCTTGTGACAACTAGAAGAAGATATCACACCAGAAGATCATGAACAAAGCCTTTTTCAGAGGTATCTCTGTCATTACCTATGCATACCCTGTTTGTTTTCCCCATAGAAAGTACACCTGTTACAAGTTTTTTCTGCTCTTTCTCGTCTTCTCAACCTCCAGGTTGAGAAGACGAGATGGTTCAGATGGCTGCTCACAGTGAGTCAGCTCCACGTTGGAGTGGTTTCTCTCCACTGGCATCACATGCTTGCTCAGGATGAAGGACTTTTCCAAAGCCAGTTTCTGCATGCACTCGTCTGGACTTCATTAGACGGACAGCTTTTTACCAATTGGCCCAATGTGACCCGCTATATCTGACAGAATTACATTACAATTAGGACTGACCTTGGCTGGATTTTAACTTGACTGTAGGATAAGACCAGGGGTCTCCACCTACAGTCCTCTAGAGCCACTGTCCTGCAATTTTTAGATGCATACCTGGTCCAACACACTTGAATCAAATGGCCTAAAAGCCTCCTCAGCATGTCATCAAGTTCTGCAGAATCTTGGTAATGAAACATTCATTTCTTCCTGTGATGGAACCGCAAGCATCTAAAACTCCTGAGGAATGAAATTAGAAACCCCTGGATTTGAGTTACTGGAATGACTTGAATTGATCACTGTACATGAATCGGCCTTGTCCATCCTCTAAAGTATCTGTAGATGATACTTGCATTTTATAAATGAACTAAACTGAACGTGCAACAGCTTAGTAAGGCAACCAGCCTGCCAAACGCTGAGTAACATTCTTATGGTTAAAAGTCAGAAGTGTTATATCATGTCAGGCCAATCCAGCCAGTAGCTCCTGAGAATATTTCAAATGGAACCATGCATGATGTTCCAAACCTTGGGTTTGAAGACGCTTCAAGGGAATAGCGCAATATCCTGGACAAGCCCCCATTAATATTAGGACCTAGCTGAGCTTGGGAAGAGGAGAAGTAACTTCACACCTGGTGGATTTGGTTAAAAGTGGTTCAATGTTAGTTCGTTTTAATAAGAAACCAACAAAAATAATGGAAGTTAGCAATAAAACTCAAGAAAGTAAAACTAAACTTAAATTCACCCAAAGTATTCTCTAGATGGTAAATGTGTCTGCACCATAAACATAATTTATTTTCACATCAGCTCCATTTTCATTGCTCCTCTATTGATGCTCACAAACTGATACAAAAATAAAGGTTCAGGATAATCCAACTCCATCCTCTGTGTTTTTAACCTCTATAGAAGTGGGTGTGTATGAGTGACAGCAGGCATGGGTGAAATTCTCCTTTATTTTTGCCTAATCGCATCAGCTGAACAGGCCCTTTGTTGTCTCAATGAACAAAGTCATTAGCTAATAATTCTCTTTAATTCTCTTCAGCTAATCCATGAGCCTTCTCCAGGAAACCCCGCAGCATCTTCAGGGGCTTGAAAATAGCAACAGAGAAGTCATAGAATGAAGTTTAATGATGTCCTGCAAAACTCACATTTTATCCTGCTCCAAACACAAACTGCGACGAGGACAAAAAAAATGCATTCAGTCCCATTTAGTCTCAAAACCCTCAATAAAATCCAGAGCAATCAATTCCTATCAGAAGTTCCCTGATTAGAAGACTTTTCTGGTCTAATTGCAAAATGCATTGCAAGGCAGAAAACTAACATGCAAGCCACCCTGAACACACCACCTCAATATAGTAAAACACGGTGGTGCCAGCATCATTCTGTGGGGATCATTCTCTTCAAAATGGACACAGAAGCTGGTCAGAGTGTTTAGAAAGATGGATTTATTTTTTTCCTTATTTTTTATACATACATACATACATACATACATACATACATACATACATACACACATATATATATATATATATATATATATATATATATATATATATATATATATATATATATATATATATATATATATATATGTGTGTGTGTGTGTGTGTGTGTGTGTGTGTTTTTTTTTTTTTTGTTTTTTGTTTTTTTTTTGAAAAGGGGTTGAGCTACTGGAGAAAAGCTGCTGAGGTTCTCTTCCATACGGTCAGAGTTAAGCACCGACTGGAAATCAGAGATTGCTTCCAGGGATTCAGGCATGTGTTGCTGGATCCTCTTGCTTGGCTGCTCACAGTGTCAGAGGTCAAGCCCATGAGCTTTCTGTATAACTTTAAGGGTAGAGAACTGATCTTTAATGCTGCAACATTTACTACTCAGGCTGTGAGTCTCTTCTGAGCCCCCCTCCCCCCTTTAGGCATCTGCTTTAAATGCAACACAGATTGCTCAAGTCATTTTCACTTGGATGCTGCTTAAAGACGAATAATCTCATTAAAATCAAATTCTGGCTCAAGCATAAATAAAACCAAACAACAACAACAACAAAAAAAAAAACCCTCCTTCTTGTTTAATCCATGACTAACAGCATTTGGAGCCCAGGGCTATAGTGGAGCTTCACTGTCCTTTTTGTTAGCAGCAGCTTCCATGCTGAAACAGGAGACGGCGTGTGGCCAAGTGATTTGTCACACTCGCAGCACACTTGGCTGAACAAAGGAGAATCCTCTCTGAGAAACATCACAAACCCTGGGCTGATGCTGATGCTACGATTGGTGGAGAGCAAGCCCCTACTCTGTCATGCGATTGGTGCGTGGCCTCTGGGCTCGGTTACGTGACTCAGCCCAATTTTCCTGCATGAGACGAGGGGCGGAGGCGGAATTTTGAGGCAATGTGAACAAAACTTTATTAGAAAATTCACACCAGTTAGACAAAAATACAGAAGGGAATGCTAACTTCAATGTTTTTTACTTTTATACATTTTTTATTACTCAAAAATATCTGTATAAACCAGACATAAATTGCCTCAATTCTCAGCTGTCCATCAGTTCAGTTTGGGTCTGTGAAGAGAAAAAGATGGAGAAAAAAAAAAAGGAACATCCTCTTGAATAATTGAAGTCCAACAAGCAGCAGAAGGCAAAGAGCACAAATGTGTCCTAATTTCTCCATAAATGCAGTTATGATTGAAGTGTTTCTTAAGCAAAACAAGGTTTTGATAATCAAAAATGAAAGCCTGGCTGTAACATAGTGTTTGCATTTGAACACGGACAGAGTGGGACCGGCACACTCACCACACAGTGTTAGTAGCGTCTGTAGTAGTGTGGTGGGGGTCCATAGTGCATGGGCAGGTCCATGTTGTGGTGAGGGTTGAAGGGGGGGTTGTGCTGGTTGTTGTTGTTATTATTGTTCAGGGGGGGCACGTGCTGCAGCGGGGGTACGTAGGGCGCCGGGGGCAGCCGGGGTATGATGATGGGGTGGTATATCCGGCCCTGTGGTGGAAGCGCCGGCGGGTGGTAGCGGGCGCGTGGAGGGACGAACAGGGGGGCTTGTACCGCTTGAGGGGGATGAGGAGCCGGGGGCGGGGCATTCGGCTGGGGTGGGTTTTCTGGGGGTGGACCCACTCGGGGCCGTTTAGTGTCTTTGATGACCTCCGGGGGCGGGCCGACCCTCTTCCCTGAATTATCTGACAGAAGAAGAAAATGACAAGAACTAAGCTTCATAATAAAGGAGATATTGCTCAGGGTTTTTTTTTTTTAAATCAGCACTTTAAAAGGAGCAATGGATGCATGGATGGAATGACAGATGGATGGACAACTTTTTTCACAAAGCTCCCCATTTCTTGTGAACTTGTAAAACTTTTTCCTTCCTCTCAACTTTCTATCAATATCTCTGAATACAGCATCCTAAGTTACCAGCTTCTTTAGCGCTGGCCTTTTATAGAATGTAATGAATCTGTATTAGTTTCACTTCTTGAGCTGAAACACCAAAATAAATTAACTTTTCAACGAGATCCTAATTTATTTAGATGCACCAATATGTTAGCTTAAAACATCCTGGGGGTCTGGATCTTCTCTTCCCGGGAGGTGAAAAAACATTAACAACAGAGATGACAACTTGAGAGAAACAGTGGGAGAACCGTTAGCTGACTGACCTGCACACTTCTTACTCAGCTCAGCTTCCCCCTCCTTCTGGATCTCCTGAATGATTCGCTCGTCATCTTGCTGCAGAAATGCACACAAAAGAAACCGGTTCATGCAAACTCTGGACCAAACCTACTTTAAATCAAAACAACAAGGTAAGGTAACAGATCGATGTCAGCTTTGTAAAGAAAAACAAACGCTCCTACCTCTACTAGGAATTCGATTTTTACTGCAAATGTGACAAAAGTACAAGCAGGAGCAAGAAAACCCAAATCTGTGATTACATGTGTGGTTCCTGCAACATTTCTCTAAACCCAGAGTTTTTGGAGCGAGGACGACACTTGTCACAGCTCAACCAAACAAGAGCGTGCAGTCTGGGTTCCTGGGTCATGCCAACGTAACATATGTCCGGACTCAAATTTCTAGGTTGTTTTCAGCAAAAGAAAACCCCATCTGCCTTGAAACCGGCAGAATGGTCATCAAATCTGTATGGTCGACAAATGATGGAACAATAATAATTTAAATCGCTGCCGATGTGGAGGATTATTAAAGAGCGATTTTAACTCATTTATTTCAGCTGCATCTAAAAATATTAGACATTAGTGGACTAGATTATCCAACACAAAAGACGGACTGAATAAAGAAAGGTCTCTGAAGTTTGAAACTGCTGTGTTTTGAAACAGATTAAAGGTTTCAATGTTCTGGCATTTAACCAGACCCAGAAGATCAGCTCTAACCTAAAACCTAAAAGTGGTTTTGAGTCCAAAAACACAAAAATTTGTCTTTTTTTCCATCTTTGAATGAGTGTGGGTTCTCATTTAGTAACTAAATAAACCTAAAAACTGGTGGCAAAATGTTAAAATTAGAAATGTCCATTTTGATCTTTTAGAAAGTCTGGAAAAAAAAAAAAAAATCATCAAACATTTTTCTTTTTTTTTTATTTACTTTTTCCCCCATAGTTATTTAGACCTGGAAAATGGCAAAAGCGAATTCCAGCGTTTTCAAGAAGGCCTGGGTACTCTACTGGATGGGTGTAACTTTTGGACACCAGTAAAAGGGAACAGAAGTCAGGGAATACAGAAATTTTCCATCTATTTTTGTTCTCAGTGATTGTTTGGCTTGGGTTTAGCGTAGGTAAGAGGACAGGCGCCTCCCTTCAGCGTATCCTTCCTGGCCTAACTTTTAATCCCTTCGTTTGGCTTCGTTGTCATGGTGAGCTCTTTGCCAGTTTCTGCTGGAGCTCCTGCAGCTCGTTGACCAGCTGGGAGCTAAACGATGCTTCTGGCTGCCAGAGATGCTGCAGCCAAGCTGCACTGTGGGGGATACTGGGTTAAAAAAAAGGGGGTTGGGGCAACTAGAACCTCCAGACGCGTTTAGCCGGCTTCGTGCACGATGTTACACGACAGCGACCGTTTCAGAGCCTGTTTGAAGCCCTGTTTTGTGTTCAGACTCACCGTGGGGTCGGTCCAGAGCGAGCATTTGCGACAGTGTCTGCAGGGGGCGCCGGGGGAGCGGGCGTGCTGGCAGAAGTGGTTGTAGCCCGTGATGGGCTCTCTGCACAGGTAGCACATGAAGCTGCCGCAGCGGCACGACATCCGGTTGCAGCCCTCTGACTTCACCAGGCCCGTCCCGCACTTCACGCACTTCCTCACCCGGGCTGCCGTCATGCGCTCCTCACTGCGGCACGGATGGGGGCAGGGGGGAGGACAAAAACGGTGACATGATGACATTTTTCACAATGATGAGAGATCAAGAAAGTCCTTGGATCACAAAGCTTGGAAATGTTCCGGTTTTTGCTTTACAATAATGACGGCAGAAAGCCTGAGAGTCACGTTTCTTTCCCTCTTGGTTTAACTGGATCCTTTTTAATTTGGATGAATTTGCTGCCGAGGATCTGAGGAAAAGCAGCTCTGGGTCTGCGCTGTTGGCTTCCATAAATATATCTGTGCTTACTGTGTGACAGGTTCCAGAAATGAATATTCCCTCCATTTGTGTTGCTGAGAAATCAAAAGTGTCCCCACAGCATACTGCTGCCACCACCATGCTTAACTAGAAGGATGGTGATATTCTTTTTTAAAACCATACACAGCTTTAGCATGTAGCCCAACGATAGATTTCGCTGCCACTCTTGTGGGAAACTGCAAAGGTTTTGTCCTGTTATAACCACAAGACAACCGACTTATCTAGGAGATCTCTTCCTGTGTCTTTCAGCACCAGGAAGTAAAGCTGCTCTGAAAACAGGAAGTGCTACCTCTGAGCCTGCTGGGCTGAAAGGAAGCAGCTGGCTCGCCGACACGGCTGCTTCCTGGAGTGTCGTCCAGGAAACTGATACTGTTTACCCAGCATCCTCTTCTGCCAGAGGGATGGGAAAATGAACAGGGCCTGAATCCAAATGTGCACAAAGAGTCAAAATGGGCGGAAAAACGAAATATCTGGATAAAGGAAAGTTTTTAATCGATGGGACGGCACATCAGATGTGTTTTGTTTCTGACAAGTCTAACACTGCTGAATGCAGACTTTCCTAATAGGAAACCAGGGTAGATTAGAATCATTACCGTGTCTAAAATGCGGGAGAGATTTCCTCTGCATTTAAGAGGAATCGCTACAATAACAAGCAGATGTCCGAGGGAGTCTGAGATCCACTTACAACAGGACTCTCATGCGGATCTCGTCTCTCTCCAGGACCTGCTCACAGGTCTTCCCCACATGCTGCTTCCACTGGACATGACACTTCCTACAGCTCTCCTGAAGAAAAACAAACCCCAAAAAAAAACAAATTAGGCGAGAATGTTGAGAAATCAGAGAGAGGAGAACAATCAGAAGCTGCAATTATGGCGGCAAGTCAGGAGATTTCTTTGACCATCTTTCTTTAAAAAAAAAACAAAAAAACAGCTGAAGCAAGTCCAACGTGATGGAGAGGGTCTATGAGCAACATAGACCCTCTCTGCCAATGATTCAAGTTGCCAGAATCATTGGCAACTTGAAAAATTGACCATTTTTCCAAGTTGCCAATGATTCTGAAGTAGATTTAGGTCTGGACTTTGACTGGGCCGATGAAAATGTTTCGAGCTAAACCGTCCTATTGTCGCTCCGGCTGTACCCTCGGGGTCGTTGTTCTCCTGGAGGGTGAACCTCCGCTGCGGTTTTTTCTCCAGAAATTAACTCGGACTGGCTCCCCATCCATGCTGAAGACAAGCGTCCCCACAGGATGACACTGCTGCTACCGTGTTTCACTTAAGAGTTTGTTGCATGTAGGCCTAAACGTTTACCTGAGCATCTTCTTCAACATATTTGTCGCATTCTTTTCATCCCTTAGTGTAAAAGGAGATGCAAAGAATCGCGCCCACACTTCTCCGATTAAATATAGTTTTGTTTTTTCCTCCTTCCACACAATTATACACAACCTTGATAACTGCTGCTACCCCAAAGTGCATCTGCATTTCCACACCACATTTATCCATCTTCTCTGACATCTTCCTAATACATGCCAAACCAGAGGTGCACTGCATTCAGAAAACCACTGCCCCCCTCCACCCTTTAGCATCTGTTCTGTATGCTGCTGCGGTGGCCACTGCAGGGACTCTGATTTGCACAGACACAGACTAGGTGCGGCTTTTTTTTTTTTTTTTTTTTTGCTGCAAATGTCTGTCTGCGGCTGCAGGCTGCTTGGTTGCCTAGGAACAAGAACGAACTCCATCCTCCGGCCTGCTTTGTCTCGTCTGGGTAGCGCCGCACATGCACACCTAAGCTCGGCTCTTCCCCTCGCTAACCCTTAGCTAAGTGGTGATGCCATAAATATTTGAGTTGCTCATCTAATATTGAAGAGCGCTGCAAGTGACAGCTGATGCAGCACAGTGTGACCCATGTCTGCAAAGGGAGATCGAATCTAACCTTAGCATGGGAAGACAGTCACACCTTCTAAGACCTGCAGCCTCCGTGCGCATCCTTTAAATCACTGCTTCGGTATGCATGTCTGCATAAAGCTGCTTTTTATTTGCTTTCACAGTATTTCCTCAGACAGCTGTGTGAGTGCAGGTTCAGCCAAAGGGTGGAGAGCTGGATTTGGAGGAGTTGTTGTTGGCGTTTGCAACAGGAAAGATCGCAAAGTCAAAAAGGAGGGGAGGAAGCAGGAACCAGTCTGCAGCAGAGAGAAGTGGGGAAAAACCCCAGATCAAACAAAGAGGGGCAGGAAAGCTAGAGGAGGGGAGAAAAAGAGATGGAGTAGAGAAAGATCGCCCCCCAGTGGTGACAGAGAACAAGAGGAGGAACAACATGACAGTGAAAGCATGAAGCCTGACTTGTTTAAAGAGCTGACTGAAAAGCAGGAAGACACCTGTGCTCTTATAGCGCGGCTAAAAATACAGACGGCGGGACGTCAGAGCCCGACCTTAAAGAGGCGTGGCTTCTTCGGAACGCTTCACCTGTACGAGGCTAAGGTGTGCCAAAGGTTGCACACAGAACACTTGCTTAAAAACAACAAGGAAACCTGTACTTTAATAAGCCTCACCTCTTCAGATCCACCCTGTTTACTACTTGCTCTAACTTGTCTCTGGTGTCTCTCAGAGCCCCGCCCTCCCTACTCCGATTTTCATTCATATCTTTTCTCTCCTCCCAAGCATGCTCTCTTGTGCTGCAGCAGCCCTTATAAGGCAGTGCAGGCTGTTTGCAGAGCTTCTGATTGGGGGGGGAAGCGTGGGGGGTGCATTAAGTCTGTGTAGAAGTGAGCATTTCATGTGAGCATCAGAGGTGAGGTGGCAGAAGAAGAAGGTAGGAAATTAAGGAAACATGACGATATGGAAGATTAAACTGCAGATGACATGCAAACCCACAAAAGAGCTTCAAAGTGCCTTGCAAAAGTATTCACACCCCATTGAGCTGGCTTGAGGTACACAGGAAATACATTAGAAGGTGTTCTGGTCACCAACACTGAACTTATGAGTCACTTTGCCTCTATGTCACAATCATGCACCAGTATGTGTTGCTCTCCGACAACATCCCAGTAAGATATGCAGGAATATGTGATGAAAAAGTTCAAGAGCTGGAGGTGGACACTCTGCAAGGCCCTATACATATCTGTGTTGGTGGTTCTGAAAGCAAATAAAGCCCAGACACGTGTGGATCACATTAACATCCACTATTCTACACACACAGATACATGGAGTCAGACAGGGAGGCTGGAGGGGGGGGCACAGGCAGGAGAATCTGGGTCAAAACAGAGCAGAACCGTTTGAAAATTATGTTAGCAGCTTTCCTAACCAGTAAGAAACCAGCAAAAAGGAGGTAGACCGTGCAGCCAACCAATGGGGGCAGCTGGATGGGCGGGGCTTCTAACAAAGTGTGTTAGTTACATAATAAAGCCCCTCCCTGGAGGTAGATAGTGGGCTGTGGGGCAACAACTGACTAACGGCTGTCTGGAACCGGTCCCCGCTTCTGTTTAACAGTCTCCAGGAGTGTGTGTTTGTGTGTGAAGCAAACAACAAAACACACCCTGATGATTTTACACATAATAAAGAAGCAGCACATTTTAGTAGGCCAAAGCTTGCTGCCAAGAAGGCTTAACGGCTTGAACATGCTGTCCTCTCTGATCCCAGCTGCTGGGAACTGTGAAAGCATCCAAATCACCGATGAATCAGAACCAAAGAAGAAGAAAAAGAAGACTTTGCGGAACTTTTTCTGTTCTGGATCATGAGTGAGCAACCAGGATAATCAGTGAACCTCTGGCTCCACCTAGAGGTTGATTACAGGAAAATACTCAGATCTGAAATGAATTACTTCTTCTAAAAGGGAGCACCTCTATTCTAAAAACACACACAGATTCATTTAAACGTCAGAATCTTGCAAAGCAGAAAAGGCAGAAGGGAAACGAATGAGTTGGACTGAAAGCAGATTTTCAGTTTCACCCCAGATTCCCTGGGGAAGTTCCTGAGGAAACAACCTGTGATACCAGGGTGGAGGTACGTTGCAGAACCGGCTGCAGGTCTTTTGGGATGCGTCTCTACCAGCTCTGCATGTCTGGATTAGAATCTGTATCTACTCTTGTTTTTTGCTCGGGAGCTCCAGCTCAGTCAGACTGGATGGAGAACGTCTGTAAAGAGCACATTTTACCCCAGATTCTCAACTGGATTTAGGTCTGGGCCATCCGAACATTAGAATCATCTTTGATCCAAAGCATTCAATCGTAGCTTCGAGTCTTTTGCAGCCTCTAACAGGTGGACTCTAATTATGACTAATTAGGTGACCTCAGAGTAAAGGGGGTTGAATACGGACACATTCCTACTGTCTCACAATTATGCACTATTTTGTGCTGGTTTATCATGTAAAAACACTGATGTTTGAGGATGTAACATGTCAAAAGGTGAAAAAGTTTAAGAGGTATGAATACTTTCACAAAGAAACCTGCATAACTATGAATTTTTTGGAAAAAGACAAATAAAACAAGCCATTATTAGTTAATAGGGGCCTTGGCTCTTTAACACAAAGCCAGGAGGCAAAAAAATACACACTTTTAGGACGGATACAAATGATTTCCTCTTCTTCAATAATAGATATGAGTTTGGATCTAAATCGGAAAAGTAGGTAACTGTGGGACATTCCCACAAGCAGAAACCCAAGGACGTACCAAGAGCAAAACACCAGGGCTGTGATTATGTTGCAAGAATGACTACAGGCTGCATATTTGTGTGTTGGAGACTTTCTCACAAATACTAAACATTTCACACTGGAATCTCTGTGATAACCTCACCAGACAAAGAGCCATACCCCCCTCCCACATTCTGGAGACTGAAGGAGGAGACGCAGCGATAAAACAGAGAGGAAGAGAGAGAGGTGGCGAGCTCGCCAGGAGGAACCATTTACCCCCTCTAGAAGGCTGCTCATCAATCACTCTCGCTTTGATTTATGCTGAAGTGAAAGCGGCGTAATTTCTGACAGCTAGTATCAAAGTCTAACTTCGATTTTTTAAGTGACCATGGTGTTTTAAAAGAGAGGTCTGCAGAGTTAAAGCACCAGAGGCAAGGAGGTGAATGGACGAGCGGGACTGACCTTGCGGCAGCGAGGGTTGGGACAGCTAAACAAAGACATGTCTTTGTCCAACAAGGCTGGGAAGTTACAAAATGGACACCTGCGAAAGCCAGAACAGAAAAACGGGTCAGGAAGTGAAAAAGAGACATGTTTGTTGCAGTTCCTTCCTCAGGTTCAGGTCGATCCCACCACCAGGACGCAGATTCCCCTGAACAAACACCTCACCTCACTAACTCATCGGCACAGGTGGCTGCCACCGCCTCCTCCGCTTGCCTCTCGTTGTATTTACACAGAATATTATCAGGAAGGACCTTCTGCAGCTCGCACATGGGGTAGGAGCACGGACAGCCGTCCTCCATGCAGCTCAGCTCCGACTGCAACATAAACACAGACTCTTGTTACTACAGAGGTGATTCACATTGGGCGTAATCTTCAAGCTGCCTGACATATGATGCACATCAATCCAAACAGAAACAAGATGTATTACAGAGCTGCACTTTATCTCCCGGATCCCGTAACTCTCCACCTATATTTGATGAGAAGTATGAGCAACTATTCTTTTATGTGAACTGTTACAGTGGTTTCTAAAAGCATTCACCCCACTTGAACTTAAAAAAGGAAGAAAAAAAAAAAAAAAAAAAAAAAAAGAAAATCTAAAGGTGAAGTGGAACGACAAAGAAAAATTGGATTTCATGCCCTCTCCCCCCCAAAAAAACAATCTGAAAAGTGTGACATGCAAGGTTTTATTCTCATATTTGTTTAACTTTATTCTCGTATTATTACGACTTTATTCTCATAAATATTACAACTATTTTCATAGTATTACGACTTTCTTGTATTTATTCTCGTATTATTACGACTTTATTCTTGTAATACTATGACTTTTTCTGGAATTAAGAAAAAAAAAAAAAAAAAAAAAAAAAAACTTCTCTCAGTATGGCCATAATACTGTCATAGGGGCTGAACACAAATGCACAATTACTAATAAAGTTTCAACAAGTATAATCGCCTTCACATCATTTTTGTTTTGGTAAAACACAAAATCTCAAAGATCACTGAAATTTGTGACTGGAAAATGTGAGATATTTCAAGGCCCGAGAGATGTTGCCTGGCAACTGGAACAACAGTCATGTTCTACTGAAACCAGAGGAGGGTCCTTGGATTGTACCTTGCCGGAGCCAAACACAGCCTCCTGAGCGTATTTAACCAGGCACTCCTTACAGAACAGGTGTCCGTCTGAGCACTGCGTCATTTTCTCAAAGGCAAACTCCCCGAAGCAGCAGCCGCACTCAATCAGCTGACCGTCCTGTGGAGAGAACAATCCTTTATTTACCCTGCAACCAACACAAGTCACCAAGCTCCAGCGCTAGGCAACATCCTGATAGAAAATCAAGTCATCTAAAGAGAAGTAAATATTTGAGATCAAACTTTTTCAAATTTTTTTTTTAAGAAAAAAAAAAAAGAAAAAAAAGAAAAAAAAAACGAGAGCTATAAGCATACAAAAAACTATTATTTGACAGACATACATATAGGAGCTATTATATAATGTCATTTCCCATTTAAACTTAATTCAAACATTTTCCAATTAGTGCTGAACACCGCTGAGCTGGACACAGAGCTGCGCTCCTCTACTTACGGTGAGCCAATAACCAAATGCTCCAATAGGAAGAAAGGGAAGAAATGAAACGTTCCCCCAAAGCAAAAAGACCATTTTTTTTTTTTAGAGTAAGTTCCTTTCAGGTCAGACGTGACATGATGCACAGCTTTTCTAAAATATCATTTTCACAAAATCAAGATTTTTTTTTGATAAATGTGTGACGGGCCTTTATGTTCTTTTTGGTCAGAAGTGGCTCTGACCTTTAAACTCACCCATTTAGGCCATTTTGCCCAGAGTCTTTCTGATTGTTGAATCATGAACTCTGACCTTAACTGAGGCATGTTAGGCCTGGAGTGCTCTTGGAGTAATTTTGGTTGACTGGCCTCTCCTGGGGAAAGTTCACCACTGCTGCTTGTTTTCTCCAGTTAGGGAATATGGATCTCTCTTTGGTCCACTGGCATCGCAAAGTCTTGTGACTTTGTTTTTCTACTGTTCTGGACTTTTTTCTTTTTTTTTTTATACTGTTTTTAGGTGATGCATGGTTACTGAGATCTTTCAGCCATCAGAGAGGTTTTGTTTAAATGATTTATTATATCTGCAGGTCATGTTGTAATCAGGCATGGCTTGTGAAATTGAGCTCAGCTTTCTAAAAAATTAATCAGAGTTCATTCACGATTTAACAAAGAGGGCATGAACTTTTTCACGGAAGTGCCTTCAGAATAACTCAAGAAACTATCCAGACTACAAGTCCAGAACCAGAAAGAAAACTCACCTGCTTTGAGAAAAACAAGAACATTTTCCAGCTTGCTACTAACTTATCATTTGATTGGGTTTATTTTCCTGTTTTTGGAAATTTGGGAAGCAAAAAAGAGGCGTATGAAAGTAATCCTGCATAAATGTGTATCCTGATGAACTTTTTAACTCTGAGAACCAAGGTCATCATTTTCTCACTTTACTGTTTCAAAGTAACAGAACATTTAAGACGTGGTGTCCTGCCTCTGAAACACACACACACACACACACACACACACACTACACTCAGCAGTAACTTTGTCACACAGAGTGGAAAAACCACAGTAAAGCAACCAGAAACTGTTTAGTCAAATGAAGCTTTTGGCTGTAGCAAATAAATCAGTTGAGCTAAAATATGCGGCTCATACCTTCTTATATTCATCTTCGTTGACCTGCAGAGCAAGGAGGAAGTCTTCATGCTGGAGACAGAGATGTATTGCTATTAGCAGAGGAACTTATATTTAATAATTCATTCAATTCCATTGTGTTATTAACAGTTTTGTAGTCAAAACACTGCATCAATGTGTGCCATAAACTGAAGTATGATAATTTAAAAAACATAGGCCAAGAACTGAACCATGTGGAACCCCATCATGGACTTTTTATCTGAACCTTTTGTGTCACTGATGGTCTTTATAGCAGCAATAAACCATGAAAGGTTAAAAAAAAAAAAAAAAAAACTGCTGTTGGAGAAAACTAATATTTAACTTAAAAAAAATTAAAAGTAAAATGTAGATTAGAGAAATAAAAAGAGATCAAGCACCATTAATGGTCCAGAAATTAGAAAACAATTTGTGTACCTCTGCCCATTCCTTGGCCTTCTGCTGATAGAACGACAGCTCCTTCTGCACAGAACCTTCCAGATTGTTGTACGTCCTGCAGTAGCGACGGTCGTTCTCCAAAAAAAACATCCTTCTGTCCAATTTGATAGAACCTGGTGTGTAAACAGGGTGCTTGTCAAATAGAGAACCTGTTTTTCAGTTCATGTTGTGACTTATTTATTGGCAAGAAACAATGTATGCCATCCCGCATAACTGATCAGCAGGTTGTAAAAATGACAAATGCAGTAGGACAATTATGAAAAAAGGAGAAGTAGTGGTGCGAGCAGGGAAAAAAGGCTGTTTTTCTTTACCATGATGAAAGTGAAAATCGATGTAGCAGCGCTCCGAGGAGGTCCTGCTCCGTCGTCTTTTACCAGATGGGTCACCGGATTCCTGCCACTTCTTCAGAGCTTCACATAAGGCCTGAAAAAATAAAAATACTCAAGTGAGGGAGATGAAACAGGCTATAGGCAAGGTAGGAAGTAAGATTGCATGTCTGAGATTCATGCTGTAACACAGCAGCAGAGGTACCTTGCGTGTGATTGCATAGTGTCCCTTCAGGGCGTTCAGGGCCCATTTGATGTCCTGACAGCTGAGCATTCTGAAGTCTGCCATCAGCAAATCAGCAGCCTGCATGATTACCTCGGGCCCCACCGTACTCAGCTTGGAATAATCAAACAGGTCCTCAGTCACCTGAAAGCATAAAAACACACATACTTTATTCTCAGATACATGACGAACAGACAACAGGAGAGCTCATCGGTTCAACAACAACAAACATTCGTAAGAGTAATCCTTTAACTAAACTGAATTACAAAAACTGCAATCTCAAACCCAGAAAGCGAGGAATAACCTCACTGGGATTTTAACTGGAACTGTACTCTGTGGTCAGATGAGATTTGGATTGATCTGAACTGAATGTCAACATCGGATCTTTCAGCAGTATAGTGCTTGGAAAATAAAGAGAAGAACCAGGATGATCTGGACAGAACGTGCAAAAAGTAAGGGTTAAAGGTCCCTCTCTCTGTACACTATAACATAGCGCTGTCTTTTTGGCACAACAGCTCTTGAAGTATTAACAGTAGGTGAGCCAATCATTTTGGAAGCAATAATTTAAAATTTTCTTAAAGTACCCTCCTTAATGTTTTTTTTTATTTTACTATAGGACAACGGCATCTTTTTTATTATTTATTTTTGTTTTTTTAACTGCATGTTTTTAAGACAGCAGCACATTTCTTTCTTTCTTTTTTTTTTAATGAATGTATTTTCTAAAGACAGCAGCACCTTTAGGAAAAGTTCAAATATTATCAACTGTGTGAAGAGTGGCCAAAACCCAACAGAAGCAGGATGCAGAGCTATTCCCATCAGCTGGTCCAAACATAAAAACAGACATAAAACAGCAGAACTGGACCATCATTCGGTTTCTGGAACAGAGGTTCTGACTTCGTGTGCTTCTCTACGGTTCAGTGTCTGAAATCCAATATGAAGATGAACCTGAAGAAGGGGAACCAGTAGAATAACACCCACCTCTGCCTGGGTGTTTCCTGACTCCAGTAGGATGCTGGTGGGAGCTGCTGTGGGTGCAGCGGTCTCCCTCCTCGGATACTCCGGATTCTCCAGCAGCAGGTTACAGATCCTGCAGGCAGAGCACAGAACTCTTTCACACCAGGGCGAAAGAAATGCAGACCTTCATTATTTCTACAATAGCAAAGTAAATGCTTCTTACACATTCAAGTCTTTCACATTATTCCTCAGGATCAGTTCTGCTACATATGCTTCCTGGACATCTGGGAGTAGATCCAGCTGGAGAACACAAACAGATTTGATATGATAGTCCTACTCAAAGTAGAGCAGAAATGTGGAGCAGAAGGAAAAATGATGCACAAAGTTCAATCCTTTTAAAAGAAAAATCTTAAAAGGTAGACATGTATTTGTATTCATCCCCCTTTACTCTGATACCCCTCAATAAAACCCAGTGCAGCCAACTGCCTTTAGATGTTGCCTGATTATTAACTCAAATCCAGCTATGTGTGATTTAATCCCAGTAATTTAATCCTATGTGTAGTTTAATCCAGCTGGTCTGAAGAAAAAATAACGCTACACGTCACCGCTGAAGACAAGCAACCCTACAGCATGATACGGCCACTGCCGTGTTTTACATTGGGGAATAAGAGGAGCTGAATACACCTTCATTTTCCTTCCTCCTCCCAATTATTGTATGTTGTTATAACAATAAAACACCCCAGAGTTTCTGGTTGTATTCAAGGGGTATGAATACTTTTTCAAGGCACTGCATCATGGCATTAAGTGGTTAATAGATGGAGAGAAGTGCGTGAGATACTCACAACACCAGTGATGAGGGCTCTAACGTGAGGCTGCTGATCTGGTCGTCCCTGTGGTGCCGAGGGTCCGGGTCTGGCATCCTCTATTTGGGGAATGGCCTCGGGTGCAGGGGGGACAGCCACCAGAGCAGGCGCTGGATTTGCTTGTTCGGGATTTGGTGCCAACACGAGCCCGGCCCCTCCTCCATTGTGGGGCGCTGGAGGGTTGGGCAGCCTGATGTTGTGGCCGCGGGCAGGCGGAGCCACAACGGAGGCCTGCGGCGGGGGATTGGGAACAGCCTCCGCAGGCGCCTGGCTCCCCAGGATAATCCGGTGACCTGCCTCAGGAGGACCTAATCTCTCTGGGGCGGCGGCGATTAGAACCGCGGGCGGGATGACTGGTGTGACCTGAGGCATCTGAGCGGGCCGAGCCGCGGGCTGGGCGGGGGCCTGGGCCAGGGGCTGCGGCTCGATCTGAACGAGATTGCCCTGCATTTGATTGTGCGACATGGGCTGCACAGAGTTCTTGGGCCGATGCAGCAGCTGAGGCTGGGTTATGAGAGTGGAAGCCTGGATGCTCGGCTGCTGTGGAAGAACGAGCAGGTTCACCGCCTTGATCTGGACGAGCTTGGGCTGTGCAGACGCGCCAGGCTGAGGCTGTGTCCGTGCGTGAGACTGAACGTGTGCAGATGAAGTACTGGCCTGAGTACTATCTGCTACGGCTCGTCCACTTGTGCTCAGCGTTTCTTGAGGCTTCGCGGAGGAACATGTCGCAATCACCGCAGCTGCGCTGACGTATCGCGTCGCACCGGCCGAGGTGGCCGCCTGGCGCTCCAGTAAACGTGCCGAGGAGCCCGCAGGGGCTCCAGATGTGCTCGGGAGAACCTGAAAAACCGCAGCTGTTCCGACTGACGTGGCACTGGCTTTCGTGGAGGTAGACAGGGTGTCGGCGGAACGAGCTGATGTGTTGTCCCGATGCCGCGTGGACGTGTGATGCTTTGGCTGAGGGTGTGCATGCGACGACGGGATGGGGAGCGCCGCAGTCGGTGTGTGTGTGGCCGGTTGGTTTATCCTGACGTCTCTGGAGGTAGAGGGAACTGAGCCCGGGTCCCCAACGGTTGCGGTCGTGCTGTTTTGAACTCCAACGTGACTCGGGTTGTGTAAGATCCCGCTCCATTTGGCTGCTTGGCGGATTATATTCCTGCGTGCAGGAGGTGGTACCTGTACGAAAACGAGAAACACAACAAATCTCTTAAAAATTGAAAATGCTACACGTGCAGAAAAACTCTAAAATGAACCAAAGAAAAAGTGAGAAAACAGATCTGAAATACATTTCAGTCACCTCTAGTATGCTGACGTCGTCATCATCTGCATCATCGGGGACTAAAACGGGACTGCCGGGTAGAAGAGTCACCGGCTCTTCATCGGAGTCATCAGAAATGGTGATGAGCTCTTTCTGACCCGCACGAGACCCTGCACAAACACAGCCACACCCTGCTGGCTCACTAATAACAAAGCAACTCATCGAGTACTGAACACGACATGACACATAATCCACTCCATTGATCATAGTTGTGAAAATAACTGAGCAATAATTCATCAGTTACAGGACAATTAAGGAATAAACAGCCAAATATTTCTTTACATGAACACAAAAATCATTCAGAATCTTGCAGCAAATATATAGATCCACATACAGGTTGGATTGGATTGCTTGCTTCCTTGAACATATGGAATCTTAAATTGAAAACTGGATTCTGTATTTACTCAGGTTTTCGTTGTCAAACATTAACATTTGTTTTATGATCTGAAAATGGAATTTTGACCCCCCCCCCCCAAAAAAAAAAAAAAAAAAAATTAAATCTGTAAGCACACAAATACTTTCCAAAAACAACGCATGTGTGGCAGAAATCAGATTCCCGACAGTGCCTTGAACACACCATCCTCATTGTGAAACATGGTGGTGGCGTCATCATGCTAAGGGTCTACTTTCTTCAGCATGCAAAAGGGAATCTGGTCGGAGCTGATGGGAAGAAAGATGGAGCTAGATGCAGGGTAACATCTGGGAGAAAATCTGCTGCAGCAGGGAAGCCCAAAGTGGGCTGTTTGGAGTCCCAAGCGTGAGTTTGTGGGGAACCTGACCACAAATCAACACTGGTAAGAATTTGGCCCTGTCAGCAGAGGACGTTGATGCAGATTTGCACTTTACAAGAGTGAGATTTTCCCTCACAGATTAAAATCTTCTTAAAATAAACATGATGTATCTTTTATTAACCTTTTAAATTGCTTTCATTTTCACTTCATCGAAAATAGCTACCCTTACTCAAAAGAGGTCTTAGTTCCACCCACTCAGTTAACTTGGCTAAACACAGGAAGCACTTCAGAAAAATGAGCGACCCATATGCTGTTCTTGTTGCTCAATTTTCTAGACCAAGAATTTGCCCTAAAAATGTAAGAAATTAAATGTTTTTATTTAAAAATGTTTCATGTTTTGGCTCTACAGTGATTTACAGACGCAATTCCTAAAAAAAAAAAAAAACAAAAAACAAAAAAAAAAAAAAAAAAAAAAAAAAAAAACAACATTGTATGATTAGTGTATTCTTGAGCAGGTACCCCCCCAAAAGTTAAGTCATTTTTTCTCATTTTAATAAAAAATAACTAAATAAAATTGTTACTTTTGCAGCTATTGAGTTTTTTGTTTTTTTTTTCCAACTTGATGATTTTGGCCCAAATGGCAAAAAAAGTTGCAAAAGACTTTAGACGGGGGCAGAGGTTCACCTTCCAGCAGGAGGACAGCCAGAGCTACATTGTAGCAGTTTAGATCACAGCAAATTCATTTGCTAAAATGGCCTAGTCAAAGTCAGACATAAAATCTTAAAACTGAGGTCCACGGATACATGTATGCAACACCGAA
The DNA here is from genome assembly GCA_014839685.1 of Anableps anableps. Classification (NCBI taxonomy): domain Eukaryota; kingdom Metazoa; phylum Chordata; class Actinopteri; order Cyprinodontiformes; family Anablepidae; genus Anableps; species Anableps anableps. The sequence goes on from CM026083.1 coordinate 9,160,259, forward strand.
TAAAACTTGCATTCGAGTTCTTTTTTTGTTGTAATGTGACAAAATGTGATCGTGCATGTTAGTGATGTCTCCCACCTTGGCTACGGTGCACGTTGAAGCTGGCCAGGTGGATGACATCATCATCATTTCCATCGGCCATGGTGAAGCAGCACTAACCAGCTCACACTTACAGTCACTGCCTATTCAGTGGCATCTACAAACACAGAGAGCTTCCGTCATGAAGGTAAAGACATCCTCCTTCTACCTCCAACATTCACAGTCTTTAAGTTAAATCATCAGAAATGCAGGTTCCTGTCTTGCAACTGTGAAAATAGCGGTAAGTAACATGAGTCATACTCTCAATTATTATTGCAGGCAGAATTCCCCTAAAATCCACCAACTGGTTTCATTTTTAAATACATCATTTGTTGTCATATAGCATATCTCTGTCTGCAATGATCAAACTTTAAGATTCAGGGAGAAAAACAAATCATGGATTGCCAGGAAATCACACTTTAGTTATAAAGCTTCCAAAAACACAACAACCCCTTCCCATTTAAATGAACACTGACAGCTAACCTGAAAGTTGATTGTTTACCTAATCCCTGACTGCCGTTTCCGTACAATTCTGTTAGTTTTACCAGTCGATGCGGCTATATTAGTCCAGCACCCGATCAGACATGCTTCAAATCAATCTAAATCTCACGTGTAGGCAAATATTACTCGCTAATACCAGGAGCTGACAGTGCTGCTACAGTTGCTCCGAGTAGCTGCGCGCTGTGTTAATCGCACTGACATCAGCTCCGACGCAGCCACAGCACAAAGAAGCTTCAGATGGTGGGTTTTTAAAAACAAACATGTCACTGACCGTCAATCTTTTCCGCTCTCTCAGCGTTGCTTACTCGATGTGTATTAGCACGCCTGGCTATGGCTAGCTAGAAGGGTAACTAGTTAGCTGACAGAAGTCAGGATTTTTTTTTTTTTTTAAAAACCAGTAACAGCGCTTCAAACCAGTCGCACAGAGAGTAAAACCCGGATTTTAAAAAAATCCCCCAAAATCAAAAGGTTAATTACCGCAGCTTCGTCGTGGATAACCACTAAGAATCCCGGCGGTCTGTCTCCTTGATAGGCTCAATATCCGTGTAGCTTTATCGAAGAGAAACTGCCAAAACAAGAAGAGGCATCTCGACGTAAGATCCCTTTCGCCTACGTGCTCCTGCTGGATGTTGGGAAATGTAGTCTTTAAGAACTATCGATCGTTTCACTTGTATAGAAAGGCTATCAGAAAGGGAAAATAAAGCAAAAGTGTATTGTTTTCCTTTTTAAAAATACTTTTCTCCTTTTCACCTGGGTAAAATTAATAAATACTTTTACAAAAATAAGTGGTAAAGATTTAAAAATGAACTAAACACTGATAAACTATTTCTAGAATGGAAACTGGAAAAAGTTGTGGTTTCCAAAGTATTTGTACCCCTTGAACCTTTTACATTTTAACACGTTCAAACCGAAAGTTTAAATCCATTTTATTTACATTTTATACAATAGAGCAACACAAATTAGTTCATAGGGAGGAAGGAAACTGAATTATGATTAACATTTTTTTTTTTAACAAATGGAATTCTGAAAAGTGTGGCATGCATTTGTATCCAGCCACTCCAAGTTATATCCTTGTACAGCAACCATTTGCTGCAACTGCAGGTCTGTTGGAGCATGTCTCTACCAGCTTTACACATCTACACACCAAACCTTTTGCTCATTCTTCTTTGCAAGCTCAGTCAGTTTAGATGAAGAGCATCTGTGAATATCAGTTTTCATCTTGCCCCAGATTCCCAGTTTAATTTTGGTCTGAGCTTTGACTGGGTCATTCTAACAGATGATTATGCTTTAATTTCAACTATTCATTGTATCTCTGGCTGTATGCCTAGTATTGGAGGTGAAACTTTCTCTCCACATGAGTGTAGAAAAAACTGATGTGCAATAACAGCAGAAATGTTATTTAAAAATGAGTAAGAACAGAGTAGATGATTGTGCAAATGCCAGCAGGGATGTAAAGACTTATTGATTTAGTGGGGAGCTGTGATGGTTATAAAGTCTAACAGCTGCTGGGAGGAAGGATCTATGATGACGCTCCTTTAAGCACTTAGGATGCAGCTGTCTGTCAGTGAAAGAGATCTCCAGCCCAACAACAGCTTCATGCATGGGGTGAAAGACTTTGTCCATCAGTGATGTTATTTCAGAGTCCTTCTGTCTCCCACCACCTGCACTGGGTCGACGGGGCTTCCCAGCACAGAGCTGGCATTCCTGATTACCTTATCTAACTGCTTTCTTTCAGCTGAAGATAAGCTGCTTTTTAAACAGACAACACCACAGAATTTGGCTGATGCCACTAACAGAGTCAAAGGAGGTTTTCAGGACCGCCCCCTGCACACCAAAAGACCTCGGCCTCCTCACCAGGTAGAATCTCTAACCCTTCCTCTAAAGCGCATCAGTGCTATGAGTCCAGTCCAGTTTATTGTTCAGGTGAACACCCAGGTACTTAAGAGTCCACGATCTCAATGTCCACTCCCTGGATGTTCACCGGTGTTAGTATGGTGGGAAATCCACCACCAGCTCCTTAGTTTTAGCAGCGTTGATCAGGAGATGATTCTGCTGGCATCAGTCCACCAAGTCCTGAGTCCACTGTCTGTATTCTGAGTCGTCCTCACCTGTGATGAGGCCAACTATGGCAGAGTCATCAGAGAAGTTCTGAAGATAGCAGTGTGGAGAGTTGATGAGAAGTCGGCATCCTTGCTCCTACCCACTCAAATCAAATGGCTGAATTTCCTCCTCAGCATGTCAAGTTCTGCAGTGGCCTGGAAATAAGCCATTTGATTGAGGAAAGCTGAAGCAAGGATGTATCTAAACGTTACTGGACAGTATTGTTGAGGACTGGAGTCAAAAACCCCAGGTGTAGAAGTTTATGTTTGTATGCTGTGTATTGTTACTTTTTGTAATTCCCTCTATTGCATTTGTATTTTTTTGTTGTTGTTGTTAATTTATTCTCTGCTGGCTGCCAAACAAATTGCCAGAGATGAGACCAAGTCATTGTTTTGCAAGTCAAATCTTTATCCTGATGTCCCAAGTTGAGGCTCAAGCAAAGACCATCAAGACTGCAGTCAAGACGGGCAAATGTCAAGTCCTAAGTCTGAAACTTGGAATTTCAAGTCCCTTCAAGTCTTGTTACAACAATGTTGCAATTAGATGTTAAAATAATAAATAATTTGTACTTTTTAAAGTCTGTATCTTAAATTGGGATGAAACGTGCAATTGAACTTAGAAAGTATAAATTTAATTTATTTAATGGAATTTAAAATTCCATCTCTTTATTGTGTAGTTAAAATTAGCTGCAAGAATAGTCTTCCTTGAAACTACACTCCTCACAAAATTAAAGGGAACACGAAAATAACATCCTTGATCTCAATTTTCTTATTGAAAAACTTAATTATTAACACAGTGGAATTGATTGAGAAGAAAATAAAAATGATCAGCATAAATCAAAATTATTACACCATGGAGGTCTGGATTTGGATTCACACCACACCATGACTGACCCACCACCAAACTGGTCATACTGGAGGATGTTGCAAGCAACATAACATCCTCCATGGTATCTCCAGACTCTGTCACATGTGCTCAGTGTGAACCTGCTTTCATCCATGAAGAGCATAGGGCGCCAATGATGAATCTGCCAATTTTGGTGTTCCCTAGCGAACACCAATTGTCCTGGACGGTGTTGGGCTGTAGGCACAGGCCCTATATGTGAACGTCAGGCCCTCATACCCTCATGGAGTCTGTTTCTGACAGTTTGAGTAAAAACATGCACATTAGTGGCCTGCTGGAGGTCATTTTGTAGGGCCCTGGCAGTGGACTTCCTGTTCCTCCTTGCACAAAGGTCGAGGTAGCAGTCCTGCTGCTGAGTTGTAGCCCTCCTACAGCCCCCTCCATGTCTCCTGGTGTACTGGCCTATCTCCTGGCACCTATTCGATACTCTGGACACTGTGCTGAGAGACATAGCAAATCTTCTTGCCACCGCTCGCATTAATGTTCCGTCTTGGATTAGCTGCACTATTTGAGCAACTTCAGTGGGCTGTAAAAACGCCTCATGATGCCTCTAAGCGTGACAGCACTGACAAAATGAAAAAGTTGCTAACAGTTCAACCAGAAAGGATGAGAACAGAGAAATGATCTGTGGTCACTACCTGCAGAATCACTCTTTTATAGGGGTTGTCTTGCTAATTGCTAATTGTCTTGCTAATTGCCTCTCATTTCCACCTGTTGTATGTTCCATTTGCACATCAGCAGGTGAAACTGATTCACAGTAAGTGTTACGACCTAACTGGTGAGACTGACTCCACAAAGGCGTCACTGATTTGGAGTTACATTGTTTTGTTTAGGTGTTCCCTTTATTTTTTTGAGCAGTGTATAATCTTCCAGAATAAGCGCACTTTTTAAACATGTTTTAAACTTCAAATTTTGGATTAAATATCAAGTCTTTATAAAATAAACAGGTTCATGTCCAGGTCAAGTCACAAGTCTCTGAACATTTTTTCAAATCAAGTCTAAATGCAAGTCTGACTCAAGTCCAAATCATGTGACTCGAGTCCACACTTCTGCAAATTGCCCCTTGAGCATGATGAAGTGTTGACTTGTGTGCCACACTTTTCAGATTCACATTTCTAAAAAAAATTAAACATATTGTTCTTCTTCCACGTCACAATTATCACATGAAGTTTCTATAAAACACATGTAGGTTTGCTGCTGAATGTAGCAAAATGTGGTAAAGATTCAGGGCACAGGAGTGATTCTGCAGGCAAAATCTACAATTTTCTATCAGTTTTTGGGGATTTTCTGTGGCCTCTCCAGGATTGTAAAGAGTTAATTTCTGAATTGTGACTAAAAGCCATCCTGGAAACCATTAAACACTATTACAACCCCTTTTCACTGAAACAGGTATTTGCAGAAAAATGGTCACATACACACAATTGTATTTTCAATTTAATTTCTTTTAATATAATCTTATTTACATTGTATTTTTTCATAAATGTTTAGTACATTGTAAGTTACAATACTTTTGCATCCATTACACAGTGAAATTAGACCATAGAAAATGCAGATTGAAATAATACTGCTTAACAGTCTTCAATCTACAACAGAACTTCCCCCTCCCCCCATCCACATGTTTCTTGCTCAACAAAATTTGATTTCATTCTCTGCTATGGAGCTTTAACGGTTTAAAAGGGATTCATTCATTGTGGTCTTAAAGATGATGATTAGTTTTCCTAACATTCAGGCTACAGAGAGAAAATCATGTTTAGAAGGAATAAAAAGATGGCAAAAAAAAAAAACATGTATAAAAAAGTTTAAGGGATTTCTTTTTTTGAAACAGATGTTACAAATGAAGTGGCGTCTTTGCATCTTGAGGCTCACTTTGATTAAGAATAATACCCCCCCCCAAAAAAAAAAAAAAAAAAAAAATCCAGGACATACCCTTGGACTAGTTTTATTTCTCAAATTACGGACGGGGGAAATGTAACTTCAGCAAATGTAACCCGGTATTTTAAAACACCAACAATCTTTCATACACCGACACGAATATTTCTCCACAGTAACATGGATGTTGAAAGAAACAAAACTCAATAAAATCCACTTTGTGGATGACTTGAATTGCATGAGAATTGACCCTTCAGCTCCGGTAGGTTGAGCTGCAATTAAGAAATTAGTGAGGGCTCATTGCAGAGCATATAGCAGCTTGGTCAGTAATCATTTAGTAATAAATAATAAAACATCAGAGGAGATCAGAGTGGTCGCAGGTACAAATGTAAGAGACAAAAAGGTTACCAAACGGAGGCTCATTTTATCATTTTTACAGCATAACAGAGTGCCATGCTCGACACACATGCACACACACCCACGCACGCACACACACACAAATCCCACTCTCTCACATGCAGACTGAGACAGAAAGACACGCAACAGTGGTTAAACATGAAGCATGAATACTAGTCGATCAATCAGCTTGTACAGAGGAATTTTTTTTTCTTTAAAAAACAAAAAAACAAAAAAACAAAACAAAAAAAAAAAAAAAAAACAAAACAAAACAAAAAAAAAAAAAAAACAAAATTTCGCTCCCCGCCTTGTTCTCCGCACACCTGAATTCAAAGTTCGCAGGCTCGTATGCGATTGGCTGATTGTGCCCGAAGACTTGAGCGCGACTCGAGTAAAATTTGCCGTGGTTACACATTCTTAAGAGTGACATCATAGCTTGTTAAAACGGAAGGATAAAAATGCTTCTTGAAAATATTTGAAAAATTTTTAAAATACTTTTTTTTTTAACCCCTCCCCCCTCCCCCTCCCTCTGTGCTTCCTCGTTTAACCGCAGGCGGTCCAGCGGTGCAGAGGTGGCAAGAGACGGTGTGTTCTTGTAATGCTTGGCTGTTCGGTATACTCAGAGTATACTTGAAGTTCAGTTCGTGTGTGCATATATGTAAAATGTCATATAGTTGGGTGTGCAAGTGCAAGCAAGTGTAACTGTGTATCTTGTCCTTGTGGTGGATTCATTACTCTACAGCAAAGCCGCAGGTCTCCTCCACAGCTGTCAGCAGTTTCTCGTAAAGTTTCTCGTAAGACTCATAGGGAGGGATGTCTATCCTGTTAAAACTGGAGACAGGAAAGATTCAGTAGGAACTCTTTCTTTGACAAAGAGTCTAGCATAAATAATAGCAGAGGTATCTGCGTGTCCTTACCACGTGTGAGCTTTCGGTAGGTTCTCTGTGTTGGCATCTATCAAGTGGATGGTGAAAAGCCTCGGCCCTGCAGAACCTGTAGAGCCTTACACACATACATTCTAGTTATCACTGCTCTACAATGGGGCACAGGTTACCAGTCATTTTAAAACAGAAAAAAAAAAAATCTCTCCAGTATAAAACACAGAGCTTCGTCCTGTTACAACCACCAACTTCAACACAGCTTATTGAGATTTTATGTGAAAGACTAACACAAAGCAGAACTTAACTGGAAAGTGGATCAAAAACTTGACATGGTTTTCGAAATGTTTAACAAATAAAAATCTGAAAATGATTACATGTATTTTTATTCAGCCACTCTGAGTCAGTTTTTTATTTTTTCAATTTTATTCCTTGTTCTCTGCAACATAGTTCAATCTCAGTCAGATTGGATGGAGAGCATCTGTGATCTCAATATTTAATTATTATTTCATTAATTAAGTCTTTCCAAAGAGTCTCAGTTGGATTTTTGGTCTGGACTTTGACTAGGCCATGAATATACCATGTTCCTGTTCCTCTGAATGCATGTTTAGGGTTGTTGTCCTGCTGGAAGGTGAACCTCTGCACAAGTCTAAAGTCATCTTGAGCCAAACTATGTTCCCATCAACTCTGGTCAGCATTCCCACAGCATGATGATGCCACCGCTATGTTTCACAGTGGGGATTATGTGTTCCAGATGATGTGCTGGTTTGATTTTCTCAGTTTCATCTCTCTATTATTATGTCTTAGTATTCTCTTGCTCACATGGCCATCGCACATAATTTCATTTGTTCACTAATGTTCTCAAGCAAACATCTGACGCCTTCACAGAACACCTGGATTATACCGAGATTAAATTCTACACAGGCGGTCTCTATTTAGTAACTTCTGAAAGAAAATTCTGGATTTTATTAGAAGCATTCCAGATTTTTATCTGCAAAACATGTTACTTGTTCTTCTGTCACTTAAAACCCCAATAAAACATTTGTGTTTCTTCATATAATAAAAGTCCTGTATGAATAAAAACAGACTTATTGGTAATAAATGAATAAATGTTAATATTAAACAACTGTAATTGAGAGATGTTTGTTCATTATGTGTGGAGGCTGTGAGCCAGTGCATGACCCACCCTGCAGCGCTTTAAACCCTTGTAGGGGAACACGAGTGGAGCCTGTGACAAACTGCAGGAGGCGCCCTCTCCTCTCTTCGCTGAAGGCCTCCACGGCCTGCCAGAACCACCGCACCACGTTGCTTTCCCCGGTGCAGTGTTTCAGGCGGGTGTTGGCCTTCCAGTCTGCCAGGTCTATCTTTCCAAGTCCGCCGATTATTAACTGGACAGAGTGAGAGAACGGGATTTTATTTGAGCACGGTGATGAAAACGAACACAGGATGTGAAGACGATTCAGCGCAAACATGGTTACGTTTTGTTTCCCTCAAATAAGGGTTTGTTGTTCAGAGACGTGTACCTCAAGCTCTTTGTGGTCGAACGGTTTGAGGAGGTGCTGCGGGATCAGCTCACTGAATCCTTTTTGTAGAGCCAGAAACTGGGCTTCAATCCCACGCATGAACCTCCAGTTCACATAAAGTCTGCAACACACCATTAACATGAGCAAAATAAGTACCCTACACCAAAATGGAAAGCATTTCTAAACACCAGTAACTTGTTTTCTTTGGTAGTTCATTGAAGAAGCACCATATCTGTTCCCACCTAACATATTCCTTCTTGTTCTCCTCCGTGACGGGAATATTTCTGCCGTTAGGTTTGAGCTCATGTTGGGAGAACTTCCCAAAGGCATTGTGCTCCACACAAAATGTGTGATCCAGGACTGAAGTGATGTCATTCTCTCTGCACACACACAACAATAAACAGAACAACACTGGTCTGTAAAATGTGACATAAAATAAGGGAAGTGACTCAAAGTCACAGTGGGTTATTTTTAAAATCTCTCTGGAGTCAGGATGATCTATGCAAAGTTCTCACAGTATCCAGACAAGGCTCTTGTGCAACTCTGGGTCAGTGGTCTCCAGGTCATTGAGCTGGATGGGTTTGCCGAGCAGCTGCTTGTAGAAGGGCAACGTGAAGCTGCCATTGATGTAGTGACTGTGGAAGACCGCCAGGCCCATTACTCGGCCCACAAAGTGAAAATAGGACAAGTGGTCCTTAGGAAAAAAAAAAAAAAAAAAGAGGCAGAGACAACACATGAACCAAGGTTTGGGGTCCATTATTACCCCCCCCCCCGACATAAAGCGTGCTATTAGTGAACTCACAGGGTTGATGGAGGAGTCAGGGTTGATCTGTAGTGTGTAGATATTGTCAGTAGAGTACTGGAAGAGGCCGTAGTAGGGGTTCAACATTTCATGACACAGCAGATAGAGCCATTCCCTGAAGACAATGTTACTCAGTATTAAATGAGTGCAGTAAAATGCATAACACCGATTTAAAACATACAACAAATCAGTTATTATTGCTCAATCTTTATAGGTGTTCTTCCACTCGCCTGATACACTGAAATTTCCCCACCGGGGGACAATTTTTTAAAATATAAAAGGAATTTTCTATTCAATGTTATTCGATTATAAGCTAAAGGAAGCTATAGTAGGGGCATCATTTTATTAAACACATATTCAATTAGTAATATGCTAAATGGAACGAATTAACAATGAGAACCTTCAGCTTCTCTCACAAGTTTTGATTGGTACCTCTGGGAGAAAGTAAGGGACTGAAAATATTCAACAGATTAGTTGAACAGGATCAGGATTTTGGTTTAACAAACATTTGTTGCACATATTAATAAAACTCGGTGCAACCAGTTTATTGTGAATAGGAAACTTTGCATGATTTCAGTCAAACTTACTGTATGTTGTAGCAGAAATGTCTTTTTTTTTTTTTTTTTTTTTTTTTAAACAAAATTAGACCCCAGGATGGAGATTATACAACACGAAGCGGACATCAAGCAGACATCTGATACTCTATGAGGTTTGACGGCAGAGATAGTTCAACAACAAGCAACACATCCCAGAAAAGAAAGCAGCCGAGACGTGACTGAGAAAAAACCATCACCTGGCCACTCCTCCATAATCAAGGCCCTCCTCTCCTCTGAACTTCACCATCAGCCGTTTCTTCAGGTCCTTCGGCCTCATCTTCATTATCTGTCGATATGACTCCTGTGAACACACACAGATACACATGTACATCACACACAAACTGAACAAATCGTGCAATACATAATCTACAACATCCAAATGGATTAATACCCTGTTAAACAGTTCAGGAGGAAACAATCAGGAGGCTTTATTCACAGTGATTTGAATAAGGATTAATAGTTCTTAAACATTTTTTAAAAATATTTTGTGACAAAGCAGCCACAAACTTCAAAGCATTTTGTCTTAATCAGCTGTGAGCTCAACAGCAAGACGTGCATTGATCTATTTAAACTCTATGATGCTTGACATTCAAACTAAACTGCAGAAAGATAAACAGATGGGGTTGTTCTGATGCTAATCCGACATTTAGCACTGAAGCCCGGTGTTTTTAATGTATTCTGGTGCTCAAAAAATTAACTAAACTCAGGAGCTTTAAACATGGCACTCTAAATGTTTTGATTGGCTGTTGTTGCCCACCAGCCTGCCTCTAGCTCCTGACAAATGCGGATCTTTAACTGTGGACCGTAAGGGAACTTAGCACTGCTTTTTCAGGGCAGAGCCAGAGTTTCTCTCGGTGGAAACAAAAGAAATTGGTGCTAAGTAAGCAGTAGCGCCAGTTAAGCACTGGACCCGGTTTAGTGGAAAATTCCCCCAGAGAAGGAACAACGCAAGCCACAGATTTTTATTTGCAAAAATTGTTTTAAAACCATGTATCAATGTTCTTCAACTTCACAATTTTACACTACGTTGCTTGTCTAACATATAAATTGCAATAAAAATATATTAAAGTTTGTGGTTTGTGACAAAAAAAAAAAAAAAAAAAAAAAAAGAGGAAAAAAAAAGTTGAAAGCGAGGGAACAGTTTTGCAAAGCGCTCTGCTTTAATGCACTGGACAGCAGCTGTTGCTGTTTGGCAGTGATGCAACACAAATGATGTTTTGCACAGAGTCCATCCACCAGTCAGAGGTTTGTTGTTCCCATGCTGTGCCATTTACAATCTTAACCTCTCCGCTCAGTACAATAACAAGCAGCTGAGTGGATCAAGGCTGAAAATGTTTCTCCACTGAAGCGTCTTGGAAAAAAAACAAGTTATTCCAAGAAAACAAAGCCGATTAATAAAAAGGCAGCTTAAAGACGATGAGAGCAATTTCTGTGTCCAGAGTGATCGAAAGATTGAGACAACTTTCTGTATCGATCATCTAGAAACAACACTGTAAAAACATTCTGGGGGCTAGCTGGCCGAATGACAACTGAGTTGACGAGGTGATCTCTATAAATAGCACGAATGCATGTTTTATCCAATATACACTGGAGCCCATGAAGCTGAATAATCTGGTTTTTAAACATATTCCTCTTTTTACTGTGTCTTAGTTAGCATATCTGAGGAGATTGATCAGTAAATACACTTTCCATCATTTAATAAGAGGAGGTAATAATATATTTTTTTCAACTTTAATGGTAAAAGTGTGATAGAAACATGTTGATTTGCACTTTTATATTCATCTTACCAAATAATGTGTCCAAACGGAGGCCGTTTTTAAATATTTATTAATCTACTAAGTGTTTTTTTTTTTTTTTGGGAACCTTTAAAAAAAAAAAAAGAAAAGAAAAAGATGCAGCCTGGTATTATGCACCACATTTACCTTTTTGTTCCTTCTTACCTCAAAGATCTCCTCACGGGACACCTCAATGCGACAGTGTCCTGCTTGAGGCTGCTGCAGCGACAGCTCGTGGCGGAGCAGCTTCAACTTATGCACCAGGTCTCGCTCGTAGCGCACCGCTACATCTCCGTCTCCTCCGCCGCCGCTGAGCCCTCCGCCTCCCCCCTCATCGACCCCAACATCCATCGGTGGGGCCTGGGATGTTTCCTTCACTTGGGATTGGTGGCTGGAAGGAGGGAAGAAGCAACAGATTGGTGAGATGGCGGAAGGCCAGGAGAGCAGACAGGATTAGACGCCGTGCATTCGCCCCGTGCAGCTAAATCTCCTGTAAGCCAGCATTTCGGTAAATCACACCTCTCAACAGTGTTAACAGAGCTGATGACTGTTAGTAGGTCACATTCAAGTCCAGACTGGTTTTCGCTTTATGTCGGTGCTCGATCAGACTAAGAAGAAATCGGACTTAAATCCACTTAATAAGGACGTGTTGCAGAAGTCTACCATCCTGAAGGGGATTAAGCCTGCAGTTTGGGAAAATCTGGAGAATTTCACACACCTGATGATGTTGTGTAGACGTGGGTCTGTGAACTGTGTGGTTCGGTTGTTGTGGTCCACAAAGTAGATGCGGCCGGACACAGTGCTTCGGACCTCCCAGCCTACTGGCAGTGGGCCGAGTTCCTCGCAGCTCACGCTGGCCAGATCCCTACTCCAGAATCAGAGAACATGACACAGGGTTCTTGAACATTTTCCAGACCTCAAATTTCTAGATTTTCTGTCAGGTTTTTTTTAACATTGAAGACATCTGAATACAAATTATTCCCCTTGTCAAGATTTTTTTTATCTGTATGATCCACTTTTTTTGGTGGGGACACTAATTTGGATCAAGTTTATCAGGACTGGAACACTCAATACAGATTCTTTAAATGTAGTTTGGTATCTTTGCTACCAGATATGTTTGGTATTTAAACCAAACCAGATTTGAGAACAAGTCCAGTTGAAACTCAGGATCTAAGAAATGGTCCCTTGTTGAAATGTGACTGAGTGAGCATTCATTTATGGGTTCTTAAGTCAGTAACTCAAAAACCAAAACAATCATCACAGCTGTGATGTTGCAAATCGAAGATCAAACACATCATTTAAACAATGTGGAAAAACTTATTTTTCAGAGATGAAGATCTTTGCGTTTTTGATAACAGAATAAAATCTGGAAACTCAACCATTTAATGCTTAGTTTTTAATTTTTCTATACTTATTCAGACTTCAGCACTGCTTGTAAACCCAGGTTGCAGAGGCTGCTGTTATTTTTCAGCATAAAAACCCCAAGACTATGTTCATTCTTTTTTGAATTGTTTTATCTATTTAAATGTTTGTCCACTCATTCATATGACACCAGAACACCAGATTTTTACAATTAAAAATAGTTGTTTAGGTAAAGTAAAGTATCAGCTAAAGGTTCAATTTCCAGATTGTCCTTGTGTTCAAGCTGTGTCTGGACTACAACCAGGTGAGGCGGTGAGTAACCCTACCGTGGTATCCGAGGGTCGTGCCAGGTGCTGACGCCTGTCTGTGTGTGAAGGAAGTACACCTGGCCTTGCACAGTTGTTCGTTGTTCTGTTACAATAAGGAAACAATGTTATTCAAGACTTTTTAAATGTTTCGTATTAGATTTAAATGGGTGACAAATTTTTTTTTATAACTGACCGTATCCCTCTGGCAAATCAGGCGGTTGATGCCCATGAGGTCTGTTTTGAGGGGTGTGGCCATGACCTCTGGAGTCCTGCCCCCTGATTCGCTGAGTCTGCAGACGGCTCTCCTGACCCGGTGAGTCAAGCCGGCAGTTCCCGCCCCCCGCGGCACCAGTGGGGTCGGAGTAGGGCAGCGGCTCTTCACTGAAACATCCCTCAAAAACGGGTCTAAGTATGCAAAAGCATAAAATACAAACAAACTAGTTATACACAAAGCTCTGAAGTCCAAAAGTTAGATTTAACCGTAATAAAGATTCCGTTAAAGTTAGAGTATTATATTATAAAGATCTGGAGACGCGCTCACCCATCGTTTTCCAACAGTCCTCTGCAGTCCACTACTGGACCACCGCTGCCAATTCGGTCCCGCGTCTGTAAGCTCACTACAAACAAGAAATATGTCAACGTTGGACAGCGGACAAAGTCCCTGAGTGGCGGGACAGAATCAGTCAGTCAAGCTGTAATTATTTAGTACCTTTAATACCAAAAATACAAAGTGCTATACAAGATTGAAAAAAAAAACAAACAAAAAAAACAAACTAAATAAATGAATAGAAAAACAGACAAAACAGTTCAAATGTGTGGGGAAACGGTAAAAATGCAGCAAAAAATGTTTGAATCTGTCAATGAGGAGCAGTTAGCAGGATAGTAGTGGATGAAACATCAGTTTTCTATCTTTTAATCAGCAAGAAAAACACTGAGGAATAAAAAGTAAAACTGTGCATTAAAAAAGCAAGAATAAGACAAATAAAATTTCAAATATTTCTAAAACTAATCAAAGAAACTGAAAACAATTTATTAACAAATAAATGCAAACAAATGTATAAAATTCTAATACAAATAAGTATCTTTAAGACTAAAAAAAGCCTAATAAAAGGAGAATTTTCAATTGAATTTCTTCTTACACTCAAAATAAGTTAATTTAAAAGTCAACCAGAAAGATGATATAACATGTTAATAGGTTCTAAGAAATCTGCTAAATTAAAAACGCATTTGTTGATTTTATTTTTAAACATTGTTTTAGGTCTTCTGAGAGTAAATTCCAGAGAGGAAGATAGCAAAACTGAGGCCTTGTCATATGTTTTACAGGTACATCCCAATAAATGAGACTAGAAAATTTTTAATGAATTCAATTAAAAACGTGAAACTCGTATTATACAGATCCATTCCAGACAGAGTGATAGTTTTAAAATGCATATTTCTTTAAGTCTTGACAGGACAGATGTCCAGCAGACAGTCATTAACAACCCCACAAGCAGAGAAAGCCATAGAAGGTCATTGCCAAAGAAACTAATTGCTGGCAAAGTGTTATGTTCAAGCATATTTATGGAAAATTGAGTGGAAGGAAAAAGTGTGGAAGCCAAAGGTATACAAGCAAGAAGGATAACTGAAGTCTATTCAAGGGTTTGGGAGAGATTCACAAGTTGTGGACTACAGATGGGATCACAGCTTAAAAGACCACCACACGCAGACATATCCAGGACTTAGGCGACAGTCGTCACATTCCTGAACTAGAGACAACATCAGAAGCATCTCACCTGGGCTAAGGAGAAAAAATGTTTGAATGCTTGCTCAGTGGTCCAAAGTCCTCCTCTCAGATGAAAGTAGGTTTTGGATTTTAATTGGAAATCAAGGTCCCAGATCCTGGAGGAAGAGGGAAGGGGCACAGAATCCAAGCTGCTGGAGGTCCAGTTTGAAGTTTCCAGAGTCAGTGAAGATTACAGGCGCTACGTCATGTGCTGGTGTCGGGCCAGTGGCTTTTCTGAAGTCAGAGCAGCAGTCTCCAGGAAATTTTAGAGCACTTCACGCTCTGTTCTGCTGACAAACTTTATAAAGATGCTGATCTCATTTCCCAGCAGGACTTGGCACCGGCCCACGGTGCCAAGGTTACTGATGCCTGCTTCAATGACCACAGTGCTACTGTGCTTGATGGGCGGCAAACTGTCCTGACCTGAACCCCATAGAGAATCTACGGAGTGTTATCGAGAAGATGAGAGACACCAGACCCAACGATGCAGATGACCTGAAGGCAGCTGTCAAACAACCTCAGCAGAACCGCAGGCTGATCGCCTCCATGCCATGCTGCACTGATGCAGTAATTCATGCAAAAAGCGTAGAGTGCATATATCCTGTGCATATTTTTCAATATACTGCCATTTCTGTCTGAAAACATGCTTGCTTTTTTATTGTTCTAATGTAATATTAAACATTTTCTGGTAAGAACTATCTCACCCTGTGTGAAGTCGGTATGAGTTTCAATTTTTAAGAAAATTATTGACAGAAATGGACTTTTAATAATATTCTAATCTACTGGGGTGCACAAGTAATTCAGATTTCTATTATCCTCTTACCAGAAGATCTGAGGGTTCCAGCAAGTCTCGAGACTCTGAAACTGGTGTGATGTGTGCACTCTTTCTGGATTTTGTTAACATTCTTGCGGCTGAACATTTGCACTCAGACAAAGAAAAACAGCAAGTGGGGACAGAGCTAACTTATCAGTGTATCCATCCTTACCAACAATCTGCCCCCTCACTGCATCACTGTCAGAGGGGTTCAGCTTGCATAGATCTAGACGCTGGTCTGGAGGAGAAAGTAATAATGAATGCATCAGATAAAAACATAATTAAAAGGAAAAGGCTGAACTGGATTAAAAAATATATATATATTCAAAATTACATCCTGTGTCTTTTAGTCTGCTGATGGCATTGGAAAGCAGTCGTATGCAGCCCAAAAAACCCGCCCCCTGCCGTTTATGGATCTTCTTGTGGTTCCATATGCTGATGGTGATCGAGTCTGTCTTTCCAATGTAGCTGCAAAGACAAGGAACTCATTAGGCGTCTTTATATATGCTCAGTGTCTTCTAACACAGGGGCCTAGGGGATCACAAGTAAGCTCACAGGTCATAGTGCTGATTCCACTTGGGGTCCAGTGTGCTCTTGACTGTGTCTGTGGAGTGGCATTGACCCGATCCGTCTACCACCACCTTAGCGAAAGGATCCGGTAGGCCTGCATGCACACATTTGAAATCAGTAATGCTACCAGCGATGCTGCCGACGGCACAAAAACACTGCACTGTTTGCCAATCATCACAACAGTGGAATAATGGAAAATGCCTCAGCAATACTTACGAAAGAAGTCTTTCTTTGCGAGGTTCTTGGCACATAATACTGCAAAGGGAAAAAAAAAAAAAAAAAAAAAAAAAAAGGAATGAACAAGGCATAAACATGAGGTTAATCTCAGTGTGTAGGCAGCTTTAATAAATTCTGATGCATGATAAACACTCTGAGGAGGAAGAATGTAGTTTAGGATAAAATATGAATGCCAGAGAATACTGATGAGCTGAAGAACTATGTGAGCAGGATAATAATTGCTACTGTTGAGAAGAGGCTGCCCACTGCAAATCTGTCTCAGCAGCTCTGGATGCAGCAGGAAAAACTCGAACTGATCAAAGTTTTCTCAGACTGTATGTCAGCATGACGTCTTCTGTTTATGCAGCGCATGGATGACACAGTCACTCCAGTTTAGCTCAGGTGTATCATAAAACAGTACTGAACCACAGCTAATTTTAGCTATGTGCCAACCTGTTGGACCTGTTGGAAAACAGAGCTGATCTTCTGTGTTACTGGCTGATGTACTGCACTCAATACTCCACAAACATCACCAAATTTTATGTTTACACACCTGCTTCTGTTGTCGATTACGATGTATTTAATACTTCTGTTGTATTCATAATCACACATTAACTAGCTAAAAAAACCAACATTAAATACCCAAAGCAACCGTGACCTCCATTAACGAAAGAAATAAAGACATTTTTAAACTGTGTCACCAGAGTAATTAATAAAGTAATCTGCAGGAAAGCCATGGGCAGGTTTGCAGTAACCAGGAGGTTTTAAAGAGCTGCGGATCACACGTTACAGTACACCGCTCCTAAGGTTAAAAGTTCTTTTAATGGGAGAAAGTGTCACACTATGTTAAGAGCAAAACTGCAAAAAAAACGTGTGCGTTTACCTGAAAACTAATACTAACGTTTGAGTGGGTATTCATTCTATAGTTTTACCTACATATCTATATCATAATCAAAGTAATGAATAAATGTTATGGACAACACTATTCTAACTGGTATAATCTGACATGGCCAGGTTATCCTTATGAAGATCTACCGAGGCTTTCACTTGATGCTGCACACTGCTGGTCAGGTGGCTGAAAAATGGCTACTCATTGATAAGAAAGACAAATCCTGTTGCTTGGAAACACTTCTGGTCACAAAAACAGAAACAAAAGGAGCACCATCCATCACTTTTATTACAGTGACACTGTTTTGAACTTGATAGAGCTCCATGTCTGATCAGCAGCTATAAATGCAGGCTGGGTGCTGATAGCCCGGCTAACATCGGCCTATTATGCCGACGCTACTCAATGAGGAGCAAAACCACAAAAGGGTTAGTATGTAACAGTACATTATTACCATATCATAACTTTAATCAGCAATATGTTGGATTGTTGCTTTAAAGATTTCAGTTTTCAAATAATTCTGCTTTATATAAAATCAGTCACATCATTTTCTCCATTTGTTTTAAAACTTTGGGACACTAAATACTGGGACACTCCTGGATTTTTACTCAAAGTTGTCATACAGTGATAATCTGAAGGAAGAATATTTAATAATGAAAAGTGTTTATAAATATATTCCTCAGTACAATTTACACAAATCTGTGAAAATGGTAATAAAATAAAAATTGTATTTTATTGTCCCTGACTAAGGATGGTTTTCAAGCAAGGATCAGTGAATGAAGTCTGTTGCTGATTAATATGACTGATCAGTAAAAATATTTTTTTCAAGCTGATTTAAAATCTTCCAGGCTTTTTTTCCCCCCTGGCCAGCCATCCAGGCAGTGAGTAAGGGAGTCGGTGGTTTCGGATGTGGCAACTGGTGGCAAACATGTGTCTGGCCCTGCCGGGTCCTACTTCCTGTGATCAACCCATGGAGAATGCTTACAGGATATCCTTCCCTCTTCCCTCAATCAACCTCTTTCAATGCTCCTCTATCTGACTCACACATTCCACACCAACATCTCATCTTTTCGTCAGACACCATGAGAGAGACGGAGAGGAAAAGAACTGGGAGTCTGAGCTCTGACTCTTCTTTCATCCAGACGGTCCAGGAAGACCATTCTCTCCCCCCACCATCCCGCTGGGCAATCTGCACTTCCGCTCCCTCCAGAAACAGAGGACAGCTCTGATTTCACGGATTAACACCCTGCTTTTTTTACGCTACTTGACCACGTCCTAAGTGGCGCTGAATGTGTGACGGACCCCTTCACAGTGTCTCAGGAAATTTCCCATGCTGCCAAGGTAACCGATGGCGAAGACACAGACAACTCAGCTGGTGCCCAATTTCCCCACTGCCAATTTAGTTCTTGGCATTATTGGCTTTAAAGTTAGAGGAAAAAAAGCAGAGAAAAAAGGTTTGGGAGCAGATGAAAAAGAGAGTTTGTTCAGTAGCAGGTTATGCAGTCTTAAGGTAATTTAACAGTTTCTAACCCAACCAGCAGTCCACACCCCCACCAGGAGAGAAAACACAACTTTTTAATTTCCATTCTGATTGAAGCTCAAGTCAAATGAAGTTGAAGGACTGCTTTGGGCTGTAAGTGTATAAGATTGGATTTATATGCAGAATTCAGAAAGCATCATGGAAGAAATCATGATCGTTCTTGGAGCTGAGATTTGGCTAAAAAAATGTTTCTCGACCAAAATAGAAGACAACTGTGATAGTGCTGATAAATCCGCACATAATAGTCGGCATACAAAGTTGCATACTATAGTATCTGGATGATCTTTCTGGTTGTTTAGTTTGTAACTTGATAATATGGACCAATTTGTCTGAAATAAAGGTTACATCTCTAACGTGTTCTGCTGCAGTTTCCTTTCACACTGTGCTAGAATAAGTCAGAGTTTTGTGATCAATATATGATCTGCGTTTTTATTAAAGATTCAAGCTGTCAATAAAGACTTTATATGATTCTGATTTATTTTCAACAACTATAATATAAGAAGACATAAGGGCTCATATTCTTTTGTCTTGTTGCTGGTAGACAGATGAAACATCACCTTGTGTGTGTAAGAGAGAAAAGGCTAAACTGGATTTTACTGTTTTAAAACAAACAAGAAATGATAACACATTTTCAAATCCAGGAAGGTCCATGATGGGCAGCGACTAAAAGCTAAAAATAATAATAAAACGAAGCAACTTTTCCGTCTTACTCTCAGCCTTCATGCTGTCTACTGAAGTCTCACTGTTTAAAAGCAGCAGCCTGAATAAACATGCCCCTCACACACCACTTTTTTTTGCTTCCCCTGACTTGATTTTCAAACACTTTACTGAAAATAGCTAACTTTAAGTCTTCATTACTCATTAAGAACCTTTACAACTCTTGAGCGTTGTTGTTATCTTGGTCTGTTAGGTCTGGTGCTTTCACTAATTGGAAAAAGATAGGATTTTCAAGTTTCTTACTGACTGAAGTTAGGGCTGATCAAGCAGGAGATTTCAGTCACCAGACGAATTCATTGTGCGGCTCTACATTGTGCGTTCCAAAAAACAGGCGCAAAATTATCCTCTATGTATTGATTCTTACAACTTTTAACAAACTACAACCCAGGGGTACTATGTAATGATATTCAATAATCTGCAGCAACATTATAATATAACCTCACCTAAACCACCAGTAGCAGTTCAGTTTAAACTGGGTGCATTATCAGCAATGGTTTAGGCTCACTGTGGGGATCCTCAGTGGCATCAACACCTTAGGGTGAAGGCATGTATAAGAGCTCCTGGCCATCTCGATCACGTGACTACGACATGAAGTCAGGAAGCAGTGCTGGTAATTCCAGGCTCCAACTACCAGCTCAAATAACCCCAGCCACAAACACAGAAGACAATGGCCATTTGCAGCACGAAGAGTTTGTTGTCCCTCGACAGTACCCACTTACCGCTCAGTAACAGGAAAAAGCTTTGAACACAGCCGAGGCTAAGACGTGTTTATTTCCTGCTAATGGTTCATTGCTTAGCTTTGACCATGCAGATCTAAAAAGTTGTTCTATGTATATTGTAGTTTGAATTTCTGAAAGATAAATGCTATGAAATAGCTATACTTTTTAAAATAATACAATATGAAAAACGGGAAAGAAATACTTTTTGAATCATTACATTTGCTCCTTCATTTTGTCGAGTTGAGAGAAACTAGCAGAACTTCTGTGTCAGACGTTTCTTCAGGAAGTGAACTATTTGCTTCTATTTTGGACTGTAACAGTGCAGCATGTGTTTTTAATATTGGCCCATCATGTTGAGGTATTTATGGAAATTTAAATTTTGTTTTAAGGAATCCCAAGTTTTGACTAGGACAAGAGGAAAACAGCACATTCGCTTCCTTCACTGGCTGTCTGTGCTTCATTTAAGATCGAGCTCGAGCAGACGGCTGGAAACCAGCCAGGAGTAAATACTGCACACATTTGTGTTCTCATACTAACATCATTGAGGAAATCTTTGTGAAACCACTACTTTAAAGCTTAATCCCAAGGGTTATTATACAGTAACCATCGAATACAACAACTACAGCCTGCATAAACACACTGAGGGCGCTCTGAAGTGTGACCCAGAGCCAGACTCCCTGTCACAGACACACAGGCTTCTCTGATGTAGGCCAAACAATCGTTCGGTCTGTCAGACTAAACAGAGCTGGCCGGCAGCATAGTCGGCCCATTGGCTCAATGCACATTCCTCAATCAATTAGAATTCCAGTCATACCTGGGGGGGCGGGCCACACTCAGGGGGGCAATAACCTCTGTGTCCATGTTGAAATAATGAGCAACATGCTTTACACAAACCCCCACACACACACACTTTCTCTGCTTTGTTTTCACTGCAAATCATCTGAGTCACAACTTTCTGATAAGATCTATTTGGATCTTCCTGAAGTTCTTTGAATGGAGTCAAGTCGAAACAATTAGAGCACCTAAAATAACTTGATCAGAACAATGCTTTGCTTCAATGGACTGTTTGATTTAATCAGCCATATTCTGCTTGGCTGTAAGTAGGTATGGATTAATTTCTGGAATACAGATGTTTAAAAAAAATTTATCTCCATAACTTATCAGAGTACATGAATAGAAAATAGATTGCTTACAAATAAGAAATGGTAAGAGAAGAGATAGAATCATAATACGAGGAACTGGTAAGGGAGCAAGTTGACCCAGAGTCGTCAGATATATCATTTACATACAAATGTCACATCATATGACATAAAATGGTGTACCGAATGCTGCATCCACTGCACACGATGACGACTAAATATACAGAATAGCTCTGATTGGTAATAAAAAAATGAACTTAAAAATGACATCCATGATCACATCACAGGACGGTTCATTGTGACCAGGCTAAACAGTTGTTTCCACATTAACAAAAGGCAGCAATGACCCAGTCTATTGTGTGCCTGAGGAGATTAACTAAAGGCATTCTGGAGTTTAGTGAAATCTGGAATGTGGAAAGATGAGTCCTGCTTTAATTCAGAAAGGATTTTTTGCTGCTCTGTTTGCTTAAAATCCCGCTCTGCAAAAAGCAAACCATATAGAGAAAGAAAGGATAATGGGTTTCGTTTCGAAACAGTTGACCTCCACGGATTTTGCTTGAACATCCTTTACACACTCGTAACTCAATCAAAATAAAGATTGTGCAAAATCAAGCTGTGGTGCCTGCATGTCCCGTTGTAAATGATCAGAGGGGAAACAGCGAGCCAGACAGCAAAGGGAGGTCATTTCCATTTGAATAGAGGCCCCTCGATGCCTGGTGGCGTTACATTAAGCTACAGTAAAAACCATTGTTCCAGCACTATCCATTTAAGAAAGTGGGAGAAAGCGACTCCTATGAAGAAAATCCTGACCTAGAAACTAAAAAAAATAGCTTGGGTTCGTCGAGTACGTGATGCCTGGGGAGCAAACGTGTCCAACTCATCCGGGTCGGGATAAGTTCAATGAGTCTAACTGCAGCTGACACAGCAGCCAAACGCCAATCGATACACACTGGTATTATCTAGGCTAGCATGTCATATCTGTACAAAAATCGATTTCAGAGAGGATGCGGGAAAACATTTGCTTTATGTGCTTTTAATTTGTCGCATTAGCTAAAAGCAACGGGTCCTGCTGGTGGTCAACCCCCTTAAAATGGGTGTAGCTAACCAGCTTTAGCGGTCAGCAGTAACTAGTGTTACTAAAGGCTAACACCAGCGGGCTAATACTTACAGGCGACGGTTAGCTATAAATAAAGTTTCTGAACGGCTTTTAGTCGCCACCTTCTCTGATAACCTGTAAACAAGCAAATCGAAGCGTAAATCAGCTGTAAAACTCAACAGAAGACAGCTTTACGACTGTCCGATCGGTAATTTTGGTAGCATTTTGCTAACAGGCTAGGCTTTAACTGCTGTTCGTCTCACAAAAACCGGATGTTTGGGTAAAGAACAGACCAAGAGCCCCGCAGAAACTTGTTTGGTTTGATTATATCAGCATATAAGAATATACGCTTGTGTACAAGGCAGTTTAGCTCAGGTTAAAACATGCACTGTAAGCGTTTTCTCTCTGGCTCGTTTTTTTTTTTTTTTTTTTTTTTTTTACCTGTCAGTCGGATTTTGATGCTGGACCCGTTTCTCCGACTCCCAGGATTCGACATCACTCCGGGAGAAAAAAGGATAGCTCAAACTTTCCCTCGGAGTCGCCCGAAATCACAACCTTCGCCCAGAAACGGAACCGCGAAGGACTTCAGCTACGAAACATGCGGTCTGTTTAGGTGTTCCTCACCGATAAAACTGTATTATTTCACCGCAAAGTCCTGCGCTCCTTCGAAATTCAACAACACGGGAGAACATTTTCAGGCAGGCTTAAGCACGTATGCGACTGACGTCATGTTCACGCCGCTGCGTGCTCGTGCCAGATAGCGTGAGCGAGCCCGTGTAATACTACACTAATTTGACTGATTCGTTAAAAAGCCATAGGCTGTTGTTTAATAAAAGGTGTGAGTTATACTGTAAGAAACAGACTATTGTAACAAGGTTTTTTAGTAACTTCTTGTATTAAAGAACTCGAATTGATACTGCATATTAAATTTAATATGTAATATAATTTTACACGTCCAATTAATTCAGCTTAGATGACAACCATTCATGCTCACACCTGGTTTGGCTTAAAGTTCTCATGCATGACTTTGGACTTTGGGAGGAAGAACCAGGAGACCTTTGTGTGTCTCTTTTACTTCCAGAAATGTTTTGTTTTTGCATGAGAAGCTGACACAGTTGCAAAAGTCTGAAGGAAAGAAGGGTATTGAGGATTACTGGATTGGGTTCTTTAGCTGCATGTCTGTAGTATTAGTTGAGGAAACAATGAAGGCTCTTTTCAGCCTGTTTACAAGACTCAGTAAATCCACATCAGCACCAAGGCTGCTTGTTCACTTCCAGAGGCTTGGCTTACTAACACTCAAACGCACCAAGTCTCATAAGCACACATGTGCAGACTCTGTTAACTGCTTTTTTGTCAACTTTTTTGTTTGTCTTAGTCAAACATTCCCTATCACATTCACCCTTATTAAATTTGCTCAATACCATCCTTATAATGTCACAAAGCAAAAACTGATTTATTTTATTCTATATTATTGTCATTTAGATTGAGTTTGTGCTCCTTTATTTATTTGTTTAAACGCTCCAGTAATTCATGCAGACACTCACCATGTTCATCTACTGGTATGGTTATGAAACTATATGTTTGTTTGTTTATATGACTGTGTGTGTGTATGTGCACTTTGGAAATGCTGCAAATGTGCAATAAAAATAGTAATATGAAAATAGAAAAATGAGGACACATGAACACAAGAGAAGAAATGAAACTACATCAGGGATAAGAGGGGAGATTCACAGGTGGAGGAACAATATACACAACAAATGCACATCATAAAACTAACAACTAACAAATGTATGATTCATTGTTTTTAAAGGATAATCTTATTGCTTCAGAAAGCTAAAAAGGAATCTGCAATCTATTTACAAAAATATTTTAAACCACATTCTTACCCAGTTATTTGCAATAATGATAGTTAATTATAATGGCTATTATTCTCTTCCTTAAATATGCATCAGAGGTACCTTAAATTTAGACGTTACCAAAAAAGGTGACTTCATACTGAGTGATAGTCTGCCACGGAACGATTAAAAACTACCAACAAAACTCTAGTTGAAATTCAGATATTCCCACATTTTTAAACCTGCTGGGTAAAAAAAAAAAAAAAAAAAAAAAAAAAAAAAAAAAAAAAAAAAAAAAAAAAAAAAAAAAAAAATCCAAATTGGGTTATTGCGCAAACCCAAGCTGAGGTCAACGGTGTAATCCAGGCTTGGCTTGACTTATCCCTACCTGGTTTGACACAGCATACCTTGTTTGGTTTTGCAACCCTAAAATTGAGTGAAAGTGACAGGAGTGTGATGCCCATGCTACCAAAGAGTGCACTGAAAACAAAACCCATAATAATAACAATAATAAGCAAAAAAGTTAAGTTGTGGAACAACAATTTTCCATACTGTCTGCAGGGTTGCAGGATAACATGCATGACAACTTATTAAAGTTCAAACCAAGCATCAGAATGAGGAATAATGGAGATTTAAGTGACATGGCATGATTGTTGGTGCCAGACAGGCTGGTCGGAGTTCTCAGAAACTCCTGATCTACTGGGGGTTTCACGCACAACCATCTCTGTGGTTCACAGAGAATGATCCAAATAAGAGCAAATAGTCATGGAGTGGCAGTTGTGTGGATGAAGATGCCTTGCTGATGTCAGAGGACAGACTGGTTAGAGATGATAAGAATCTAAAGGTAGCTCAAATAAGTTCTTATTACAACCAAGGAATGCAGAATACCATCTCTGAATGCACAACAGTTTGAACCTTGAAGCAGATGGGCGACAGCAGCAGAAGACCACACCAGATGCAACTTCTGTTGGGTAAGAACAGGAAACTAAGGGTACAATCCATACATTTTTGTCCAAATTGGCTATAACAGATAAAAAAGTGAAATGACACTTAGAATATTTCAGTCTCTCCTTCCTTGTTTTCTTGATACATTTTAACACATTTTGTGATACAGACAGACAGAAAGCTTCAGCAGCCAATACAGTCTTTCTGTCACTGTGAAAGTCATTGTAAAAAGTTAAAAAAAAAAAAAAAAAAAAAAAAAAAAAAAAAGCTTACATTGTTCAGGAAATCCAGACGGTTAGATAAAAAAGTGCACTGCCTACAGTAGGATTGTGCGACCATGCATGTGAAAATAGGAAGTGATTTTAAACGCAGCCTCATTGGTCACTCAGGGTGCAGCTGACAAACTCACATGCAGGCATTGGGGGTTAGATTTTGTTAAAAATGGCCTTATCAAGACCTCAGGACTTTACCTAGTATCAGTTTAGGACATTCGTGATAAAAAAATTAAAAAATAAAACAAACCACTTTTCATCTGTTTTTCTTCCAGATACAGGCCTCATTGCAACACTTGTCTTATCTTCCAACTAATAGTGAAAAAATGGCTCAGATATAAAGGAAATATTTGGCAGACATAAACATGGGTGGTTTCAGCAAACATATGAATACTGTAAGTTAATCATAATAATATGACCAAGAAACTGAATTTTTAGGCACAGCGCAGAGATTAGCATGCATGTGGTGTATGTGGATCTGTATAGTCTCCACCCTTGAGAGGAGCTGCTTGAAAGTAAAAGCACGGTCACATGTGGAAATGGGCCAGTTGCTGGCGGTGTCTAATCACTGGGATGATTTGTTTAGGGAGTGAGAAAATACTTTGAAGTCGTTACGGGGCGTCTGGGGAGAGCAAACATCTGTCTGTGTTGTTCGGAGTGCTGACACTGAAAATCAACACTCCTCTGATCTGCTCTCAGGGAAATCAGTGGCAATTATTCTCCTCTCTCTTGCACTACCTCTATTCCCTCCTCTTCTACCCTTTTCCATCTCCTGTCATTACAGAGGATAAAAAAACAGTTGATGTTTGTCACACAAGAGCAAACATCTGTCTCAGACAAATGGTGCAAATTATGCACAAAGCAGCATCTTCCTTAGTTGTTCCTGGGGCTTGCAGGAAAGAATCTCCTCCTTGGAAATCTGAAAACCAAAAAGGCTGTTCATGAATGTTGTAGGATCTGGGAGCAAAGCTTCAGTCTCTAGTAGCAAGCATGAGCCTAGATGCAGAAACAGATGTTTCTCTGCTGGTTCCAAACCCCTCACTTTCCTCTCTCAGTGATCCTGAGTTGCTAAAAAGTAGCTAAAAATCACAACTGCAGAGAGATCTCTGAGGATTAGGTTTTCTGCATCCTTGCTTTCAGGGCAAGTTCATTCAAATCCACTTTAGACCGGCTGGTGCCAATATTTCAACCTGAGAGTGGACTTATTCTCCTGTTTGTCATGATCAGGCTGTACCAATGTCAGGGGAGCATGGTACAGTTACACAGCCTTCTTTTTTATGCAGTTTTTTTAATAAATGAACACACAAGCTATGAAGGGAACATTAAACCAAAGGGAAACGTTTGATAAACAGTTTCTGTGGTGTTGGACCAGCCAGGGGTATGAACAGGTTTGCAGGCTGTGGAGGGAGGAAATCACGTTCTTCATCGGCCTCTATGTGGAAAAAAGTCAGAACTCGTAGGCTGATGAAGCTGCAGGGCTATTGATTTTAATGACAGCGAATAAACTCACAAGTAAGCAAGCGGAGCTCCACCCTGCTCTCCTGCTGCAGATGTATTTTACATCAGAAGCAACATGTTGGATATAAATTTGCTAAACTTTACAAGCTGGAAATATTTAATGTTTTCAGAAGTAATCTGCGCTAGCCATGACTATTAGTACCCCTAGTAAAGATGTGTGGAAAATCTTAAAATAAATTAATCTTTTTTTCTCTAGAAGCAGACTCTCTGTCCTTGTTGTTGGTAGGAGATGAAAAGCAGGCACGAGGTAGGCAGAATCATGATTTTTTTTTTTTAAAAGCCAAAGACAGGAACCTAAAAAAGCAATGAAAGATGAATCAGGAGCATCAGGGACCCACAGAGCCATCAGGAGGAACAACAGTGGGATCCAGTGAGATCTAAATACCGGGATGGTGATGATTATTGGAGCCACAAAGAAGGGAGTGTAATGAACCAGGGCCAAGAACATGGGTGCTGAGGAAAATTTAACACAGAATGAAGACAAAAGGGAGGAAAAGGAACCAGAGAAAAACTATAATAAATGAAACATTATTTTTCTATAAACCATGACACACAGGCTTCTGGTTGAACAGTGACCCATATTTATTTTGCAACCATGAACAGTGAGCAGTATGGTAAGGGAAAAAAAAAAAAAAAATCAAATCTCTAAAACTCACTACAGCAAGGAGTGGCATCTTGGAGCTCATTAAGCCTCCATGACAACCATTAGATGCTATCGTCATGTCAACTGGTTGTTTGAGAGTGATGCCAGAACAAAGCCTTTTATGTCCCACCATCACAAACGTAAACATCAAGTTTGCTCTACTGGCATTTTAACTGGAACGGTGTAATTCACACATATGAGACAAAACAACTTCTGATATATATATACTTATATTAATATTTATTTATATTTACTTGAAGAATGCAAAGTTCTCATGATAATTTCTCTTCTTTCCTTTTTTCTTCACAATATGTTGTTTGTTTGCATTTTGATCACACAAGTTAAATTGTACTTGTTTTATGTAAAATGTCCCTTGTTATTTTGTTTTGTATCTGATTTTCAGTAAAGATCTGATTTCCAAATAATCGATGAAGACTATGAAGGTTCCTCCAGCTATTTCTCAGTGATAGCATTTATTTATAAACTTTTACACCAGCATTTTTAATCAAAATTACACTTTGTCTGTAATATTTGTTTTCTTTTGGTTTTTTATTAATATTAGGTGCAATATTGGTAAACAGCTTTCTTATATTTTAACGAATCACGTACCTTATTTTTTTTTTTCTGAGATGAGAATCGCTGGTGGAGATGACCTATTATGGTGCAACACCAGGAAGTAGAGGAATCCCTGGGTGAGTCCAAATTCAGGAGCTGTCGCTTTCGAAGGATGCAGCCCCTGAACTTGATCACACTCCCTCAGTGGGCTCAAAGGAAGGGACATGGTTCTGGAAATGTCCTCAAAGACCTGGAATTTTAGATTACTGAAAACTTGTTTGTACTTAGTTTTTCAACTGAATTTGATTTTTTAGTCTAAATTTGTTTGTTTAAGCCAGTTTTCTTGGTTTATTCATTAATGTTTAAGTGTCCTATGTTACTTGTTGGTTAGTCCCTGTGTCTGTTGTTACGTTAGGTTAGTGATGTTTTGTTATCCTTACTTTTGGTTTGTTTAGTTGCCCTCACTTCCATTAGGATCCTTATTTGTAGATAATTTGGATAACTAGCTAATCTGTAGATAATATTTTTGTGCAGCTTTGTCCTTATGTCATACTGCTTGTTCCTGGACTAAAACAATGGATGAATGTGTGGGAAAGCACCTTATGCCCATTGTTAACCACGATGGTGGATCTGTGGGCTCTTTTGTCTTCCAAAGGCCCTAAGAACCTGTGCACATGGTCTGTGAAAACAGGTTGTTAATACAGTAAAATAATGATCCAAAACATAGGGTCAAATCAACACAAACATGATGACCCGGACACAAAATTAAATCGTCTTTCATGATGTCCATCTCAGAGCCCAGACCCAAATCTTTTAAACCTGAGCTGGAAAGAAGACAGCATAGGAGAAGGACTGGGATGATCTAGAGATATTGTTTTAAGAGGAATGTTGAAAAAAAATCTCTTTCTGTATGCTGCAACCTTGTGAAATGTTAATAATGTTGCCAAATTTGGGTCATATTAGCAACAGAGGTACCAGCGGTTGTGCCACTGTTGATTTTGTTAAAAGCAACTATTTCTTTGTTTTTTTTATGGTTTTTTTTCTCTGAAATAAAGCTTCTGAAACATCTCTATGTGTGTGTATGTGTATGACAACAAATCAGATTGTATTATAAATGGAAGAAATTATAGTCAAATTTTAATGCTGTGCAGGATGAGTTTATTAAATCTTTTTCTTAAATTTAAACTGTTCAGGTCCAAATTCCACATGGCAGGAACTGAAAAGTAATTTAATTTGACTAAATTCTAAATGACAAAATCTGCTTCTGTGTTTAAATTAAGTTTATCCTCTCTGGACAGATTTGAACTTTTGGTCACTTTATTTCAGTTATTTCTATCAACAATTATTAGATTAGAATAATATCAGGTGATAAAACATGTTGTAGCCTCATCATTCTCTGCCGTGCTCTTATGAGTCCATTATTTCGTTCTTAGGAATCTTTGATGTCTTCAGCTCCACATCTGAGGAAAACATGAGGCCATCCAGGCCCACTGAGGACACGTTACTCCTCAGAACACAAAATTCAAACAGAACGTCAGACAGAATCAGGCTGATGTTGAGTCCACTCTTCATCTATCCATTGTAATTCTGCACTTCTTTTTATTTTTCATCTTTTGGCAGTCCTCCAACCTGAAGCAAACCTTTTTTATTTCTGTCTCATTGTTCTCCACTGGTCTATGCTAAAGTTTACCTTTTTTGAACGTGAAAGATAAAATTTCCTATCAGCCAATAATGTATCATAGCGCTAAAACTGTCCATGTGTTGAGTTTGGCATTGAGTTTGTGACTAAAGGTGTAATTTTACTTTTTTAAGCTCTTCATTGGGTATAAACCTCTCTTTATAAGCAAAGGCAAAGGTAGATGGTGAAATTTATGGTTAGAAGAAGAACGGTTGTGATGTCAGTGAGCTTTTTGCTCATAGAGTTCTGGAGTTCTGATGAGATGTTCATTCGTCATCAGCATGAATGGTTAAATGTCACAGAGCAAAGCAAATCCCAACCACACTCTCTTTGTAGCCATTGCCAATCTTCTGGCATAATTTGGCCCTGATATTTGACCTCTGATATCATCAGAAATAGTTGACATAATTATAATACATAGTTTTATAGTTATGTCAACATAATAGTTGACAGCTATCCAGGTTTCTTAGCGTAGACTTGACTTTTATGCAATTAAAAATGATTTACTATTATTATTATTATTTTTTTAGAATGAATATGTCAGAGATTTGTTTATTAATGTGAATCAGAAGTTCACATACGTTTCCACAGGATTTGGTACCACTGCCTTTGAAGTGTATGACTTGAGTCAAACGTTTTGGGTTTCCTTCTATAAGCTTCTCACTATAGTAACTGGAGTTCTGGTCCATTCCTTCTGACAGAAATGTCAGAAGGAACTCCGTCAGGTTTGTAGGCCACCTCGCTCACACACCTTTTCAGATCTGCCTACAAATTCTCTACAGAACTGAGATCAGGGCTTTGTGATGGCCACGCCTAAACATCGACCTTTTGTCCTGAAGCCACTTTATAACCACTTTGGCCAAATGCTTAGTCCATTTGGAAGACCTGGGTCCAAGCTTCAACTTCCTGGCTGGTGCCTTCAGATGTTCTTTCCTCATGATGCCATCTATTTTATGAAATGCTCCAGGTCTTCTTGCAGCAAAGCAACCCCACAACATGATACCGCCACATCCATACGTTAGAATGGTGTTCTCAGACTTACAAGCATCCATATGTTCATTTCTGGAACACAGAACCCGTCTCTTTCCAGAGCGGTGTGATGGTTGGATATTCCCATCATGTCTATGCTACTTCTTCTTATACTTACTTTTACTGCTAGACTACTTTCCCATCGTGTCAAGCAAGAAAGCAGTGTGTTTCAGGTGTGGCCTTTAAATACTTCCACAGGTGAGCCTCCAATTAACTCAGATATGTCTGGTAAGTTTTCAAAGTCATGACATCATCATCTGGGCTTTCCCTAATCCTTCTCTATGTAAACTTCTGATGTTGACAACATTAATAAATAAATCTCTGACAGATTCTTTCTCTCATCATTGTGGCATTTAGTAAAGAGAGATAATTTTGGTAATCCTAATGAACCTAAAATAAGAAAAGTCTGGTCGATTTAATTTCAGACAATGAGAAAAAAAGTGTATGTGTCTTTTTATTTGGTGTATGTAAACTTCTGGTTTCAAATTTAAGTGATGCAAGAGACTATAATTAGCTCAGAAGAGTGAGGCACCAAAGCAGAACATATACACAGTGAAGGCTGAACTAACAATGTGTTTGCCTTCTTTCATCTATTTGCTCCAGCTTAGCAGAATACTTCTACATACAGTTGTTAAAATGGAAAGTTTTTTGTGCTTTAAAAAGACAGAACTTTGATTTATCATTTCAGAACGTTTTCTCCGTATAATGTGACGAGTATTCTTTGCAATTCATGTGAAAAATTACCAAGTTTAAAGGAGGAAGCAATAAAAGTAATAAAAAGCTGCAGTACTTGTTTGCATAGGTGTGCACACCCTTAAGCTAACTCTGTGTTAAAGCATCTTATGAACTGCAGCATTCAGTCTGATGGAGTTCACACCTCCAGTAAATTCCAGTGAATCTGAAATCAAGCTGTTCTGGTGAGATTTTGCTGACATTTGCTCATCATCCTGTAAAGTCCTCATTGGCAGAGGTTACACAAGATCAAAATGATCTCCTTCTACAAACATATCAGTCAGGAGAGGAGTCCAAACAAAAAATTTGACACGTCATGGTTTCTCTGTTCCTGCCATATTTCATGCTGCTTCTCTGCTCTGCCCCTCCAGCTCCTGCTGGCTGCTGAGTGTTTACACATCTTCTGTTGCCTATATTAACTCCTGCTCTGCACTCACTCAGTCTGAGATTCTTTGTCACCATCCTTGTTACAGCCTTCAAGCGTTCCATGTCCAAGTCCCTGTTCGTGTACCTGACCTGTTTTTTGCCTCTTGACCATTGCCTCTGCCTGTACTGTGAGTTACTCTGATTTTGGCTCTAAATCTCACTTTCTGTACCTGGATGCTGATTACTGACTCACAGACTCTGTTCTGCCTTCTCTGACAGGCCTGTTGCTGACCTGGACTGTTTTCCTCACCATTGAGTTTTGAATTGTGGACACTGTAACAACTGATTCTTCCATTGTTTGTCTTGTGAAGAGGATCTGTGTGTCTACATCAACTTACCCCACTCTGTGATGTCATCGTTCCTGGTTTCCAGTGAATAGAGTATTTCTCTCTATACAGTCCTGTGGGTGAAACAATCCCTGGTAAATGGACATACTCTTTTCCTCTGCTGATACATCTCAGAGGATTTGAGTTTACAGGGGTCTCTGAAGAGGATCTCCTGGGAAACCACCTCTATTGGGTAATCCTTTACTTCCTGTTTACACATTGCTTCCTGTTTGTCCTCCTGATCACGCAACCTTCCTGTCTGTTTTGCAGAGTCTGACCTGACAACTGTATCTAAAAAGAAGCTGGCAATCATCTTGCACATTCAGATTATTGCTAGTAAAACTTGTTTAATGTTTCCTGGATGCTGATCAAAGTTCTTGGTCCGAACCGTACTTATTTAATTACACGCATTGTATAGACATATAATCAGGAGAGGAAACATAAAAGTCATATTATTTATACAGTAAAGCACAATGAAGACAGTCATCAATAATTGGAGGTAATATGGGACAACGGGTACTTTACAAAACACTGGATGTTCCTCCAAAGCTGATGATGAGACAAGACTGAAACCGGTCTGGGAGGCTGCAAAGAGCACGATGGCAACACTGAAAGAACTGAAAGGAGTTTCCAATAAGGACTGTTTGTTTTCTGCATGTGACAGCAACCTCCTGTATGCTCTGTATATGTCTGGATTAAGGAGGAGGGCTGCAAGAAAGAGATCTTTTCTTTCAAAGAAAACATTCAGGTCTGGCTGCAATCTCCAACAACCTTGTGGGAAACAACTTCAAATAAGACATTGAGAATCACCAAATGAGCACAATACTGAAGGGGAAACAGTGGCAGAATCAATTCAGTTCAATTCAATAGTACTTTATTTATCCCTGAAGGGAAGTTACAATCATGATCTGGGGGAAGTTTTCTTCAGATGGAAGATGCAGCTAAATTTTGTATTCAGCATCACAGCAAGCCTAACATACAAATCAACCAAAAAAATGATTTTATTAGAGGTAAATTACAGTTTTAGAATAGTTTAGCCAGAGTTCAGAACTGAACCTGACAGAAAATCTGTGGGATCTCATGAAGAAGTCCGAGGACAAGAGATGTCCTCACAATCTGACAGATTTAAAGAAATTTACAAGATAGAGAGGCACTTTTGAGAGCCAGTGATTGAGAGGAGATGTTTGTCCTGCAAATTTAAAAATAAATTAACATTTTCACAATAGTGGACATCTTAAACGTGGAAATGCTACTCCTCTGACCAGTCTAAGATAACATGAAAAATTTACTGGGATATTTTCTTTTTAACCCTACTTTCTTTTTAGTTTCCTAGAAATGAATTCTCAAATCCTCACAAAAGCTGAGTGATCTGTGACTTAGATATCAACTATAGAAGAATGGACGTCAGAAGTGTGATGGTCTGGGGGCGAAAAGGAAGGCATTTCAAACTTACGCCTGTTGACTGCTGAAATTAAAAAGCAGAAAGATGAAAAAGAGAGTGTGATACATATGAAAACAGTAAAATGAGCAGTCAGAACTGGGAGAAAAGAAATATAAATAATGAGCCAAATAAAATCGTTTGGGTTTCAAATAACCTATCATGAGCTTGCACTCATGCAAAAGTGTCTTTTCCTTCAGGAACACAGTGAGGAGAGCTGGAGGAGGAGACGCTGGAAGCTGGATGCGCATTCAGAGCCAAGGCAAGTGGAGAGTTTGTCTCAGTAAACAGAAATGCTGCAGTGAAAGCAGTGTTTTCAAGATCAACCAGAAATACATACATAAATTCATCCATGTAACCAAGTCTGCATATCTACTGGTGCTGGAAATGGTCCATTTATGTTGCTCTCTCTAAATATCTCAGTATAAATAAATATAAGTAATGATAATGAAATTAATAATATACATTGAAAAGTAGCATTAACATGCATAGACAGATGTTAAGATGTTAGAAACTGTTGCATTTTCTTTCTGTAATTAACACAAATGAAACTAATAGAGAGAGGATCCTTAAAATATATATATATATATATATATATATATATATATATATATATATATATATATATATATATATATATATATATATATATATATTGGTTAAGCTGTGATATCTAATAAATTGCAGCTTCTACAAGGTTACGTTAAATTCATGATTTCTGAAGATCGATATTATTTCAGTTTCAGGCTGATGTTAATTACAAAAATAACTTGAGCCAACCTTAGCTCACGCTATTTTACCCTCCGTGCAACTTCGTCAACATACATGGAGGTTGATATTTTGTTTCTCTGGCATGCAGCACCACTGCTGACCCAACTTCGTCAGCTGTCTCTCACAGAACACGTAAAACTGGTTACTGACAACTGGTTTAAGCCAAACCCTGTTGATTATAAACGTTTCCATGACTGAGGACCTATAACGAAGCCAAAAAGTATTCACACCCCTGGCCGAGAAAGATTTCAAATCATTTTCTTTCAACCAAGACGTTTGTTTCTGACAATGTAAAGGAATATGAGCTTTGGAAAAATATAATTTATCAGTTTTCATTTACAGTTTAACAAAAAAAAAAGGCCTGCAGAACATTATTTATACTCTTGGGGTATAAATGGAGAAATCCTTCCTATAATTGCTCAGAAACTTTTTGAATGTCACTGCTTTTCTTGGTGATGAGCTCCAAGTCTTTGATGTTGGAAGGGCTAAATATGAGGGTGATGGTAAGCATCACCCTCATATTTAGCTCCTGCCATAGATTCATGTCATGAGCTGAAAATAGCACTTCCATTCCAAAGCAACATACTGCTAAGATTAAAATATTACTCCAAACCTAAATTTGCCAGGGGTATGAATAATTTTGGGCTTAACTGTAGCATTGGATATCATAATACTTTTGATTTTTACCTGCCTAAGCTAGCAATGTGTCAGTTTCAGTAGCAGGAATTGCTTATTTAATTTTAAGACCTGGTATGGAATATCTAGAAAAAACTTGGGGAATTTGCAGGCCTAAAACTGAGATGATGAAATTTAACACAGAGACCCTTCAATCAGCAACACTGATCAGTACAGTAGGTTAAGTTGGACATTTCCCAAAGTTTATGTGAAATCAAGAAAAGCAGCATCTCACACATCGATACAGAATTTTATTTTCATTTTACCTTCAGATGAACGTCTTACATTTTGTACAAAATCATTAGAAAATGTCTGCTGCTCCATAATCCCATGGCTAATCCTTTGTAGGGCGCCACTAAAGACACTGAAGGATTAAACTGGGAATCATGCAGCATCCTGGACCAGATGATGAGGCTCAGCCTGACCTTCAGATCAAAGTTCCAGTCCACCGTTCCCCTCTTATGGTCAAACATCCACTCTGCCCGCCCGAGGGCCGAGAATTGATAGGGGGGCCAGTTTATCTGACCACATCTAGTAAATTGTATAGAGATACAGAGTAGGATGAAGGAGAAGAGCCTGTGGCCGACGTTGTACTGCCTTCCTCCACCAGTATGTCTGCGATGGATGGGCACAGTACCACGTCAACAACACCATGCATGTTTGCATACGCATGAAACATCATTGGGTTTAATTAGTTAAGAAGATTTTTTAAAAAAAACATCAATAATATCAGTCATTAAAAAAAAAAAGAAATAAAGAATCAACCGATGAGTGCAGGTCTGTGAAGGGCAGAGAAAGAGCATGGAGGTCTGCGTGGATGAAGTAAAGGGGATAGATGTTTTGCTATTGTACATGCCCAACACACACACGCGCGCGCACACACACATTAAGTCTCAGCTGAGCGCACGAACGTTTCCACCTCATGTCAGAAGCTTTCAAATCTTCCTTTAAATCAGTAAACCCGACGGATGTTGCGCTCTTTCTGTGCCAGACGAAAGGATCAGGAAATGTTGCAGAGCTCAATCGCGGTCGGCCTGCTGACGACAGATTTTATTTCAAGCAATGAGAAGTTTTCCTCCCCTTTCAAACAGAAATTAAAAAAAAAAAAAAAACAGAGAGGCACTTACACAATCACTTTCATTTTACACAGTGTTTGCATTTTTACATATGTGTCCGCAAAATGAGACACAGCTACATTGTTTTTTTTTCTCTCTTTTTGTTTGACCACGCTCATGGGGTGGGGCTCATTTTCACAACGAAGCATGGTTTTAGCAGTTGGCACATGTACATGCAAAGCTTCAGATTCTGGCCTGCACAGGCAAACTAAGGGGAGACAGGGAGCAGGAGGATGGGAGGCAGGAAAATAAATTGATTCGTATGTGGACAGAACAACGCACAGACAGACTGAAAGGCAGGTTCTTGAACACCTCCCCGCCCCAATCTTTGATCCCGTCCCTGCCCCTCCTTGTCTGGTGTTTTACAGCAGCACCAGACGAGGCCTCTGATCGTGGGGGGTATGGGCTTCTGGTCGGTCAGTCGGTTTCAAGGATGAGCGGCGGTTGCTCGTTCTCCTCCTCCAAGCGCAAGTCGTTAAGGTCCTCTTCAAGCCCTCCGACTGCGCCTTGTTCTTCGCAGTAACCTAGGGAACAAGGGAAACGCTTAAACGCGAAGGCAATCAGAGCTGGGAGTCTAACAGTTTACAGAGTTGAACTTATTCTGCATAAAATTTCACACCAAAAAACATAGAAAATCCAAACTTTACTTTGACTACATATGTTCGGTGGCCAAATCCTCCCCTGAATGTGATAAAAAAGAAAATGATTTCTTCTACATTTTAATCATACAATTCTAACTATAAACTGTGTTAATTTGCAAAGAGCTCCACCATCTGAGTTGAGCCTATTTACAACATTTTTATCTCCAGTATATTTTCAGGGAACTTACTGGTCTAGTATGTAAATTAAAAACAGTTCTGAGTAAATTAAGGATTTCAAAATTACCTTTAGTGACAGCAGCACTGTAGGTTTGGGCCACAAGGGGGCGATCATGTGACCCCTGTTCAAGGATCTCATTGGGAGGCTCAGCACTGCTGTCAAGCCTGCATGCAGGAACAGAAAAATGTAAACACTCCCACAGTCTGCCTGATGTAAAAGCATCCCTGTATCAACCTCCGTGCTTGTTCCTTCACCTGTGCTGCTTCATGAGCGTGCATTCCCCACCCTCCTGTGGGTCCAAGTTATACAGATACAAGTATCCGTCAGCCGCTGCGACCAGCAGCCTGGGAATCTTCTGAATCCTAGTTTAGAAACACAAATGGAGACTCATCAGAGACCTGTTGCCAGTTCTGCTGGAGCTTGCAAACAAACCTGGAGTAGTTAGAACATTTCCCTATTCATTTGCATTTTAGCTCTTGGGTTATATTTTATCAGATGGATCTCCTCGCAAGAGGAAGTCAGTCATCTTTTACAAAGACGGGAACCCTGAACTTTTTTTTTTTGTTTAAATAAACA
Source organism: Anableps anableps (assembly GCA_014839685.1). Taxonomy (NCBI): domain Eukaryota; kingdom Metazoa; phylum Chordata; class Actinopteri; order Cyprinodontiformes; family Anablepidae; genus Anableps; species Anableps anableps. Next base: position 9,198,159 of record CM026083.1, read on the forward strand.
GCAGGAATTTGGAGCTGGTGTGAGCAGCAACAGCACAGCAGTAGACAACAGGACTAAATTATGTTTCAATGATGTAATCATAAAGACCCAATCCTGGCTAACCACAGGAGAAATCTGCACAAAGGAGAAATTAGTTCTAAAAAAAAAGGACATATCTGGTCAGGGTTTTTTTTTTTTTTTTTTAAGCTTTGAAAAGAACTAAAAGAGATTAAAGATGAAACTTTCATTTGAGTGTGTGTCGGTGCTCACACAGCTAAGGCGCAGATGTTCTTGTGCCCGCAGAAGGGCAGACGCACGGTGGCGAAAGCTCGCCCCTGGGTGAACATTTCTGTGACCTGCGAAGGCAGATAGGTGGTGGACGCCATCAGCACCTTCCCCAAGTAACCTCCCCATGTTGTGGGCTCCTCAGCCGGTCTGAAAAAAACACAAAGAACACACGGTACATTTACAGTCTGTTGCAAAATGATTATTTGAACTTTTTGTCTTTATTAGGATTTTATTTGTTTTTCATTTTTAACAAATAAGCTATAGTTGGAAAAAAAAAACAAAAAACAAAAAACCGCCATAAGACCCACAGTTTGACAGAAACCATTTAGGGGTACACACCAAAGATGTGGACGAAGGTGCTCTCATGAGGAAAAAAAAACTAACACTATGCATCACCCTGAATGCACCATCCACACTGTGAAACGTGGTGGTGACAGCATCATGCTGTGGGGTGACTGTTTTTTTTTAGAGCTGGGAAAGGAACAGGAAGTTGGATGGAGCTAAACAGAGGACGCTCCGGAAAGAAAACCTGTCAGATGCTGCAAAAAACTTGAAACTGGGGCAAAAAAAAATTCACCTTGCAGCAGCACAACGACCACCAGAGCTTCAACGGAATGGTTTAGATCAAAGCATGTTCATGTGCAAGAATGGCCCAGTCAAAGTCCAGAACTAAATCCACTTGAGAACATGAGGCAAGACTTGAAAATTGATATTTAGAGATCCCCCCCATCCATTGTGACTGAGCTGGAGCTATTTTGCAAAGAATGGTCAAAAATCAGTCAGTAGATGTGCAACGCTAGTAAAAACATAACCCAAGCACTTCACTAGGGGGACTGAGAACAAATCCACATTTTCAATGACGATTTTCAGATTCTACATGTAAAAAACACATTAAAAAAAAAACTATGATCATTTTTCTTTTACTGAACAGTGATGTACATTGAATCTGTTTTTATTTAAAGAGTTAACAAAGTACCCTGTAGGTTAATAAAATGGACAGAGAGAAGAACAAACGGTACTTACACATACTTCTCCTTCTGCGTCTCTAATTTGAAAATGTGAACCGTCTCTGTGTTGCTCGAGGCAGAAAGATACAGGCCTTCCATACTGAATGCCAACGAACAGATGCTCACACACCTGAGACAAGAACCATACATATACAAGGGAGCTGGAAAATCCAACATTCAGCATATACAAACATGCACCGACACAGAAACACTCGATTTTGATTTCTCTTTCACTTCCTAACTAGTAAAACTCAGGTATCTCAGTCATCGTCTACCTCTTGACACCTCGTCGGAACTCAAAGAGCTTCTGTCCCTCTGGGATAGAGAAGACACGGATGACTGTGCCCTGATAGGAAGTGAAACACACAAGACGCAGGCTGAGAAAAGGAAGCAAACACAAGGACTCCTCTATACTCCGACAGAAATCAGCCACAAAGCCAGCGTGTCAGACAATACCTTCTCTGAAGCTGTGGCCAGCTTGGTGCCACTCGCGTCAAACGCCAACGCCGCTAAGGGACTGTCGTGAGCTGGAATCATATTGGCTGCCCTCTGAGGAAACAAAATACACTGGTGTTTACTTTAGACTGAATGAGTTAACACAAAGAAACCGAAACAGAACAATTGCAATCTAAACTGAAACGTTACAGTGTGCAAATATTTCAGCCATAAAACAAAGAGCACACAGTTTCGGTCGTGTTTGCTTCCCCTACCAGGTTGACCGTGTCGAACACCTGGACCTCTCCTATTGTGGCACTGCCAGGATATGCCAGGTAACAGTTATCGTTGCTGATGGAGAGAGCGCACAGTCCTGAAGAGAAGCAAAAACCTACGATAAACTACAGAAACACTGGAGCAGATGAAACTTTGAAATCCAAACCTGCAAAAACAGGAAAACTAAAGGCTGAATGAGTCAATCGGCAGTCATTCTTAAAGCTATATTTATTACACAAGGTGTGACATATTTCAAGTGTTTATTTCTGTTCATTTCCATGATTTTACTGCTAAAGAAAACCCAAAATTCAGGTTCACTAAAAACTTAAATATTTCTGAAGACCAATAAAAGAACTGACTCAGAGATGTTATTCCCATGTTATGGCCTGACGTGGCAGTTAATGTGGCTAAAGAAGCTGGCTGTTTGCAGAGTTCTGTATTCAAGCATATCGATGGAAAGTTTAGTGGAAGAAAAAAAATTGTGATTAAAAAAAAAAAAAAAAAAAAAAGATTTTGAGGGAGACTAGTCCTCTTGAAATCTGAAGGTTATGAGTTCAATTCCAGCTTCATGTAGTTGTGCCCCTGGGCAAGGCACTTTGCCCCAAAGTTGCCTACTTGAGCAGAAGGCTATCAAAGCAACCTGGGCTTTCTGAACCCCTCAGCAGAGTCACAGATTCTGCAAAATAAGTACTGACTCTACTTACTACTTTTCAGCAGGCTGATATCTCTGTATTAAAAGCTTTTTTTTTAAATGTAATATTCAATTTTTCTAAAAAACTGAATTACAGTTTTCCTTAGCTCTGAGCCATAATCATTCAAATGAATAGAAATTAACAACTGAAATATGTCACTCTTTGTGTAACGAATCTATTTACCCACACAAGTTTCGCTTTTTCAATTTGATAATATTCAACTTTATTGAGATGTACACATATTCATATTCACAAGATTTTTGCCAGCAAACTAATTTCTATGTCACAGGGCTCAGACTGCAATGACAGTTTGCAGCAGAGACACAACAAATGACAAGTTCCTGGTTCTAACGCATGCTCATTAGACTTTTAGTGGAGGAGAACTGATCCATTTTTATTCCACTGTAAATTTAATTAAGAATTTTTTAAATCTAGTTTCTGTGAACCGACCTGACGGGTTAGGAGGAGTCTCTCTGATAGTGTGCAGCACTTTCATGTCTCTGATGTTGTGAATGTAAAGCGACTCTTCAAGACACACAATCAGCCTCTGCAGGAAGACAAATGCAACATCAATAAGGCTGACAAAAAATAAAATAAATAAAATAACCAAAACCTTCAGAAACTTTCTTCTCCCTACCTGTCTGTTAAGCTTTACAGCCAGTATGGTGTTTGAATAAGAGTAGTTGCAGATCTCAGTTCCCTTCTTGAAGTGACAGACTTTGAGCTTCCTGGGTGCCTTCAAGCTCACGATGGCCACGAGGCTGCTGGAGAACAGGCGCTCCACAATACACACATCCTCCGTGTCAGCTGCAGAGGCGTACGCACAGAAAATATTACCTCATAGTGTCTGCTCAGTTTCATAGCAAAGGAAACAATAACCTTAATGTGAAAACTACTTCTTCAGAGTTACCATAGGCTTCTTGACATTTAGCTGCACTGGACTTTAATTGTATCAGAGTAAATGGGGCTTGCAAACCACATATTTCAATTTTATTTGTAATAAGAATTTAGTAAGACTATGTGTGATACTTTTCCCACGCTTTGTGTTGGTTTATCATCTAAAATCCTAGTAAAATTCATTGAGAGTTTTGGTTGTGATGTGACAATCTGAAAAAGTTCAAGGAGTGTAAGTACTTTTGCAAAACACAATAGACATAAATGGATAAAAAGTGCAACAGAGAACATAAAACAACATAAATCTAATAAGGGAAATGCCTGATGTTAAAGCATAGATGTATAAGAGAAAGTGCAGACAGTAGCCATTTGATATTTTAGTTAAAAATAAATAAATAAATAAAAACCTCTAATGGGTAAGTGATTCAATCCTGTCTAGACAAACTGCATTACTAATAACTACTCAAACATTTGTCTAAGCAGCAGTATGATGAGTGATGACCTGCTGGAGATACTGGAGGAAGAGACAGGCTTTAGAAAGCAAGAATGGAGCTTGCAAAATACTTACTACATTCATATATCTGCTCCAATTTGTCCACAGAAGACAGGGAGAAAAACTTGTATCCTGATTTGGTGCCAACAGCCAAGGACCTGCAGAAACACCGGGAGGAGGAACGACAGCTGTAGTGACCGAGCACTGAATCAGCGACGTACAGCTCTCACACAGAGGCTCCATGGAGCTCAGCTATGTCTGTGTCACTGGATACGCCAGAGTTGGCTATCACACTGCGACATTTATCACCCGAATGAGGTGGTTTTGCAATAACACCAGGTCTGTCCACTGCTAATTCAGCTGAACAAACCGATGACAGTCCACCTATTCCTATTCTCGAATATCAAGGAATGTAAATGTAGTGAGCGTGTTCAGGTTTCAAAACTATATCTAACAGCTATGAAGCTAGCCCTGAAAACACATCTAAGCACTGGTCATTCATCATCATAGCGACTGAAGAACGCCTCATAACTATAACTTTACACGATTTAGCTTACAGTTAGAGCATAAAACACTGTGTAACCGTCACCCAGGCACCGTAATAACCTAATAATAACACCCGTGGAGGCTAACTTTGGTGTATTGTGGCTAAAGTTAACCCCGACATCACAGCATCACGTTAGCGAGGAAGCTAAGCTAGTCTCTAGTGAATTAAAATCCTACATGAATGCTTTGCTTAACGACCTATCTGACTACTAACTTCAGTTTTATAGTGAGAAACTTCGTCCTGAATGTTTCACATGAACACTTGTCATCCACCCCTGGCAGGTACAAATTGAGCTAACGTCAGCTAGCATGAAAGCCCCCACAGGCCACTGCATCCCCGGACTCTCCCCGGCCCAGCCTTACGTGTTGTCCTGGTTAAAGTTGGCGAAGAGAAGCTGGCTTCCGCCAGCATCCCCGCTCAGACTGGCCAGGTTCATGGGCCCGACACCGTCGACATATAAAGTTTCTGGTAAAATAGCAGCAGCAAGACTGGAATTGTTTCAGTGAAATAAGTAAAAATGTTGCGTTTTCACGGGGCCATCTCTGTTTCCAGCCCCGCAGTTTTGATTGTTGTTGTTTTTCACTGGGGATGTTGCTCACCCTCTAGGCGCATGCTCAATGCCAGGCGGCGTTCAGTTCCTTTAAAGGGCCAGCGCCACAAAGAATCAATAAATAGCATAAAAAATAATAATAACAACATTTTACAAGATTCAGAATGTATGACTGTGTTGTAAAAGCGAAAAGAGACAGAGAAGCAATTACAGATGACTATTTCGAAAACACAATAATAGAACAATAATTTGTGATTTGATCTGCCAGCGCCCTCTGCAGTAATCTAAAGGAGTTTTAGGATGGACAATGACGAATACAGCGTCCAACATTAATCACACAAATCCTCTTAATCTGTACAGTGAAATCAAACAAAAATCTAGATGGCACTAGAGAATTTGTTAAGCTCTTGTGGAGTCATTTAAAGTTAGCTGATAACCATATTACATTTAGACTTTTATCTTAATTTGTTCACAAACACTAGACTGTTCTGGTGTCTTATTTGATAAATCCCCCATTCTTCAGTTCAATTCAATTCAATTCAATTCAATTCAATTCAATTCAATTCAATTCAATTCAATTCAATTAACTTTAATCATACAAATTTTACACACCCTCCAGTTTGAGTGCATATAGGCCCCTCACCCACAACCCTGCAGTTCTTAGTGTCGGGATTGGCTGTCCCCAGGGTTGTGTGCTGAGCCACCTACTCTATCCCCTCTACACCCATGACTATGCTTCAACTCACTACAGCAACAACAGCATAAAGTTTTCTGATGACAACACAAAGGTTAGCTTTTTAGTTTATGATTTAGTTTTGGTGAGTAACTTCAAATTATTAAACACTCAGTTCCATACTGTTTAACACCCTAATAAATTTTATGGAGAGTAAACAGTTCTTTAGTTGTAATTAATTAAAGAATTTATTTATTTACATTTTGCATGAGTGACATTTTAAGACTGACTAGATAAAAAATAACAAGTGTGTTTTGTCCATATGATACATAGCAAAATAAACATTTTATATATATATATATATATATATATATATATATATATATATATATATATATATATATATATATATATATATATTATAATTATAATCAGAAATGCAGAGTCATGATCTCCCCTTTTTAAGAATGTTGTGGCAATGAGACTGCAAAGCTATGCATTTTAAGGTAAAATCATTCTGATTTTCTTTTGCTAGTGAAAGGGATTGTTAATAAAAAAAAAAGAAAACCAGCATAAAATCAAAGCTAAAAGAGCTAAAAAAAATCCTAACATTTTGCATTGTATAATCCTTACATAACAGTTTTATAATACTAAATGAGAAAATAGATCAAAACAAGATTTACAGCAGACTATATAAAAACACCGACATGTTTAATAGCATTTGTGGGCATGTGAAAAACATTTTTGGAACCATTTAAAGCTCGTTAATAAATGTGCAGGATACAAGTTTTTGGTTTATTTTCAAAACTTGATAACAAATATGATACTCAGTAGCAGAATCCAGCAGAGGGCAGCATTTTGATTAAAAACTATTTCAAGTGTTCTGGTTTGAACTCACTGGAAAAACTAAGCGCATTCTATTTATTACTAGCTTGTAGAACCATCTGTAGCTGCAATAACTAAAAGTAGCCTAATCCAGCATTTGTTTCTGCTCCCTTAAGGTCCCAATACAGCTTTTCAGCCAAGCTCAGGTCCATACTTTGACTGGATCATTGCAACAACTCTGTTCTTTTCATTTTCAACCATTCTGCTGTGGATTTTCTGGTGTGTTTGGAATCGTTTTTCTGTTGCAGACCCAGTTTGGGACAACTTTTAGCCGTTGGACCCATGTGGATCTAAAATACATATTTAGGAGTTCATGATTGTTTCAGTGAGAGCTAAGATCCAGATTCTGTGGCTACAAAACAAGCACAAAGTATTACTCCTCTACCACCATGCTTAATATTTATAATAAAAAGTATGTGCTGATATTCTGTTTTTTTTGTTTGTTTTGCCTATCCAAAGGGCATTTTCCAGATTTATTGTGGTTTATTGAGATAGAACTATGCAAGCCCAAGTTTTGCTGCTCTGTTCCTTTTTGAGATAATGAGATTTCTCTCTCTGAACAACCCAAACTTGTTCATTCATTTTCGGGGGGGGGGGTTTGTCATGAACTTTAAGATTTAATATACTGTCTAAACCAGTGTTTCACAATTCCAGTCCTCACTGCCCTGCCACTACCACTGCCCTGCATATTTCCAGAACACCTGATTCAAATGATTACATGACCTCCTCTGCACCCATCAAGTGCTGCAGAAGCCTGTTAATCATCCACTTATTCAAGTCAGGTGTTTGGCAGAAGGGGCAACACCTGAAACATGCAGGGCAGTGGTCCCAGAGGACCGGAATTGAGAAACACTAGTCTAAATCTAAGCTAAATTAACTGGGACTTCCACTCCTGGGAAGAATGCCAAATGTGTCAAATGTTTCTCACCTGACAAAATTATATAGATTCCATATCATTATTCTATAATATAGAATTATGGCCTTCAGATTGTTTGAAAACTGTCTTACAAACCATCGAAAATGATGTTAATTGCTTCTCCTTCTTTATTGCTGACGCCTTTACATCTTGGCATCATGTTAACATTCACCTGTATACTCCAGAGCAGCAAAAGGAAGCATTTCCTAATCCTGCTTTGACAATCATAGATACTTTCATTATCCTATGACAAGATCCCATTTCCTGCTCATGTCATTCATAAACATTGTGAGTGAACAGTTTGGGCATTATTTGGGCACTCTAACCAACAAGATGTAAGCTTATAAAACCGATTCCCAATTCTGATAGTTAACTGTTAATGCTTTTTATACTGGCAAAAATATGTAATTTCAGCCTAATAGATGAAAATTTTGTTTAATATTTTGGTGCATATGAACACCTCAGGTCTGACCCCTGACACACGTTTGCATATTTTACTGATTCTTTGTGATTATCCACTGAAAGCTTCTATTTATGGTTGATTTGGTTAATTTATTGACATGTTTTGGGTTATTGCCATGTTGTACTTCTTTAAGCAGCTGCATGGCAGAATTCATGATGGATTCAATGATGTTGAGCTGGCCAGGTTCTGCTGCAGGAAGGAGTCCCAAATCATGATATTTCCACCTCCACGTTTTACATTTGGTATTAGGTTTTTTTTTCTAGAGGCTGAATTTGGTTCATGTTAAACATATCCTCTGTTCTGGAGTCCAGATAATGAATTTTCACACTCATCTGTCTCACAAATCTATTCCAGAAGTCCTGGAGTTTGTCTCTGTTCTTGCTGCGAAACTTTAGTCTGGCCTTCATGTTTTCTCAGATGGCAAAGATTTCCTCCTTCCACACCTCCCATGTAAGTTAAACTACCATGGGAAGTCCAGGCATGTATTTTCAGAGCAATGGTAGCAAGAGCCAGCTGTCGGTTTTGTGATGAGAGGTATTTGGAGACTTCTGTTTGCATCTTGTTGTCTGCTCTTGAGGTAAACCTGCTTGAACGGCCGGACTTAGACATGCTGGCAGTTGTTTTGAATGTCCTCCATAGTTAGACTGTTTTCAATAGAGTGGAAAGGCTGATTTCGAATTCCTTTGAAACCTCATCAGCTGCAACAGTTTTCTTCCTGAAGGCCCCAGATTGCTTTTTCGACTTCAGCATGGTTTTCACACTCACTTCAACAGTGATGAGCATGCCAAACTGCATGTCTGAGGTTCAAACGGGCTAAAGCTTCTTTAAAAAGCAGAGTAATGTTCTAATCATGACGCAAGCCTGTGTGTGTATGGGACTAAATGTGGGGGTGTTCGAGTTTATTCCTCACCTGAAATTGTATTTTTACTGATTTACTTTAGGGACTTTCAGTGGCGTAGTTGGTAGCACTCTTGCCTTACAGCAAGAAGGTCCTGTATTCAAATCCCAGCCTGCGGTCTTTCTGGATAAAGTTTGCATGTTCTCTCCAGCATGTTCTCTCCAGGTACTCCGGCTTCCTCCCACAGTCCAAAAACATGACTGTCTAAATTCTCCTTTAGTACGAGTGTGTGCATGGTTGTTTGTCCTGTCTGTCTCTGAGTTGCCCTGCGATGGACTGGCAACCTGTCCAGGGTGTACCCCACCTCTCGCCCAATGACTGCTGGAGATAGACACCAGCCCCCTTCGCAACCCTGCATGGTTGCAGTTGGTCCTGGGTTCGAATCCCTTTCTGGATAAAGTTTGCAGGTACTCTGGCTTCCTCCCACGGTCCAAAAACATGTTAACTGGTCTCTCTAAATTTCCCTTGGGTATTAGTGTGTGGTTTGTCCTGTGTGTCTCTGTGTTGCCCTAATGGACTGGAGACCTGCCCAGGGTGTACCCCACCTCTGGCCTATTGACCACTGGAGATAGGCATCAGCCCCCTCTTGATCCTGAAAGGATAAGACAACGGATGGATGTCAGAAAAGCATGTAGGATGTCCTAATTTTTCCCACATGGCCAAGACTGATCATAATTCAATCAGAATGATTGATCACTGATGTATTGATAGGTTTCTAGAAGCCGATACCAAAATATTGCATAGAATATGCGTCATGGGAAAATTGCACTTCATCTACCCAGACTTTGTAACTGTTCTGAATACCAGATGCTGACAAACGAAATGAAAGAACTATATTTGACAGCACCTGAATTTATTCACATTAACAGCGCCTTTTTTCAACTTGCCTCAACTCATCAGCAGTGCTGTCATGCAATTACTCAAAAGGATCTTTTTGGACCAAGCCCGGACTTGTCATGAGAACTGGCTGCTCAACAACTCACATGATAATTAGCAGTTTCTCTTTCAGTTATTAGTAACTGGCAAGAAACATGCGAAGGAAGCAACGAGTCATGCCAGTGAAATTTTGGTGTGAGTTTGAACATGTGGGAGTGTGATTGCTAGTGAAAAGAATAACTCGAAAGAAAGTGAAACGGGAATTGGCAGCCTGAGTCAGGCTCTGCAGAACGCTGCTTATTCAGTGTGAGGATCTCGCCAAACAAAGGAAGGATACAGAACCCAGACATAGTCAGACGACTGGCAGAGGCACAGAGAGGAAAGAGAGCAAGAAAAAGACAGCACAGCTGAGGGGGGAAACAAAGTGGCATTGTTATTTCTGTAAGGAAGCACCTGCAGTGTGTTGTTTGTTAAATTAAATTTGGAAGAATTATTTGATTCTTAGAGATTCCACTGAGCTCCTCAGTAACTTCTATTCAAAATCAGCAGCGTATATTTGTGTACATATGTACACTACCTTGCAAAAATACTGACATTCATTGAACTTTTTCCTCATTCTGGGAACTCACAACCACAAAGCTTGATGCTTTTTCTTTGGATTTTATAAGACAAGCTTACACAAAATGGTGCATAAATGTGAGGTTTAACCGTATCACCCCCACAGTGAAACATGGTGGTGGCAGCATCATGCCACAGGGGTGCTTTTCTTCAGCAGGAAAAGGGAAGCTGGTCAGAGTTTATTAAAAGATGGATAAAGCTAAATTTATAATAATACAGGAAGAAACCCTTAAGAATCACTGTTCACAGATACACTCCTGTGCATTCTGAATGAGGTTGAGCTATTTTGCAAAGAAAAATGGGCAAAAATTTCAGACTCAAGCTGTATAAAGCTGGTAGACACATATCCCAAAAGACTTCAAGATAAAGACTTAAAGCAAAAAGTGATTCTACAACATTTAATATGGGGAATGAATACAAATGCACACCACAGTTTTCTTACTTTTATTTTGTACAAAAAGTTTAAAACCGTATAACATTTTCCTACTACTTCACAATTAGGCTCCTCTTTGTGTTGGTCTGTCACACAAAATCCCAGTAAAATACACTGAAGTTAGTGGTTGTAATGTGATAAAACACCTGAAAAATATAAAAGGATATGAATACTTTTAGAAGTGTCATGGGTAAATTTGACTTTGGTCCGTTAAACTATCACAGCTTTTGTGATTTCCCGTTTTTTTCACGGCAGTTATAATTCAGAGTAAGCGGCGTCAGTTTGTCCAGCTTACTGTTTCCAGCGATTGAGTGGCCTCCGCTGCTGCAGAGGTTCTGTCAGCACGGGCACAGGTCCAAACCAGACTGTTCAAACAAACATGATGGACAGAGGGCAGAGAAACCGGGGCCTGTGAAACAGCCTTCCGCAGCTGTAAATCAAAAATCCATGTTCATTTTGTGGTGGACAATGTCTTCAAGAATATAAATTAACTGATAACTACAGGTTGACTTTATAAATGATTGAGCAGAAACTGCACACGTTTCCATCCACCTGCTGGCTCTGACATATATTTGTTCCTGTATGTAAACGTCCTCTCACACATACACACACACACTCATAGGCGTGCTTGCTGTGTACTGGCGGGATCGTTATTTATTCCTAATATTTGGTTGCTTGACCACAGTCACTGATACTGAATCTTATCTTCAAACACAGCGGGGGTGAATGCATCACGTGTTCTGCTTGGGCTGTGCAAACTTGTTTGGATGTTCATGTGTTTGCATATTGTTTCTGTTCTTTCTCACAGCTGGTGAACTCTGCCTCAACTGGCTTCTGCTGGCTGCGGTTACTGCAGGATAATGTTTAATTTTCCATTCATTTTTAGAGCGTGTGTGAGTGTGTGTTTGAGGAAATGCATGAACAGATCTATGAAAATGATAAACTGCCTATGGTATTCTTTTAAAACACAGAATTGAGGATTGACATTTTGATGATTTATTGGAAGGAGGGACAATCAAAAAATATGTGTTTCAAATGAAGAATTGGGTGCAAAAGTTTGAATTTAAAGTGTATTCTCTCTATCCACACAGGGTACTATATAGCACACACAGTGAAAGCAAGACAGATACAGATACATAGCTTTCTTTCTTTCACACTGAAATCAGACTAAAAGTTTTTTGCATTGGGTCAGTTAGAACTACCGAAATTATTTCTGGTTGTCAAATCCCAGAATAGTAATAAATAAATAAATAAATATATATATATATAAAAACTTTTTTTTTTTTTTTTAAAGATTTTATTATTATTTCCTTTACAGTCAGATGTTTAAACACAAAAAATTGAGTAGTGTTCAGCAAATTTTTTAAATATATTTTCGTGATCAAGGCTTTCAAATCTGAAAGATAGATCAAAAATCTGTTTCTGTAGTCATTTTTCATCAAGTGAAACTTTAATCATTATTGGAGTTACTAAACTGTTAAGAGCTCGATACAGACTTCGATTCGTGCACAGATATTAAAACTTTATCAATCACAAGTCTTATGACTGGTTGAACTTGTATTGATTAATTTGCAATTCAACTCATATACATATATAATATTTTTGATGGACACTTCGTACATATTTAGTTCAATCTTATTTAAATTGCATAGGTAGGATTTGCAAACTAATGTGCTTGTTTACCATTTAAATAATTTTAATGGTCAATATTTAATACCATTGAAAATTGTATTTTAGAGTTATATTGTTGGACTTTACCCAGGTATTATAATATTGTCTGATGAAAAACTTCAAATCGTTGGACATGTTAACCGACTTGTATCTCCTCTAACCTTCCAACTATATTACCATGAAAAGAACTTCCTACAAACCAAAACTGCGCTTTTTTTTCTTTTGTTTTGTTTTGTATTTTGCAGAAATCGTCACTGATTGGCTGGTTGCCGCACGCCATTTTTTCGAGCATTTTGATTGGTCTAGGCATCGGAAGCGTAAAGGACGCCATATGTTCAAACGCAATGTAAGGTAAATTCTTAATATTTCAGAATATTTTCAGATGTTTTCGTAAGTTTCTGATGTTTTAGCTGTTTCGTGATAATTCCTAATAATTATATAATGATCCCTTATAATTTTATGACAACTTCTTATCAATTCTGTCTGGTTTTTATATTTTTCTTACTGTTCAAACGTCTTGGTAGAGGATGTTTTGCATTTTTCGAAAGATCTGATTGATGTTTTTTTTTTTTTTTTTTTTTTTTTTTTAAATATTCCAACAGATCATTGTAGCAATACTTACAGTAAATATACAAGTGTGACCTCAAACCACTTTTATTAGCAATATACCACTTTTCTATGCAATATTTTTTGTGCTCTTGTTCTCTTTTTGTTTTGTTGTTATATGGCTCACATACTGTGTCCGAAATAAAGTAATGAAATGAATCAGATTATAACTCAAACTGTAGGAGGTTTTTGTAAAGCTTTACTGAAAAGACAGTGAAATCAGAAGTACAGTAGCCTTCCTATTTCCTACAGTTCTCACAGTTCTGTTCATCAAAGCTCTCATAGCCAACATCATCATCAGACTCCATACTGTCAGGAATATCACTGTCTTATTCAGAAGCTGCAACCGTAACAGCTGCAGCTGTAATTTAGTGTATTTATAAAATTCTCATCTGCCATATTTAAAGTACAGTGTAAAATATGAAAATGTCAGAGGTCACTACGGTCTCCAATATTAAATGGACACAAATCTGTAGCACGTGAGTACAATGTGCTACGTGTTTCGAAATTGTCTGCCTGAAACATTTCCACGTCTGTCGGTTTGGCAGGCATCGCTTAAAATTGTATGTTCATAAAACTCACTCAAATGAAGGCATGAAGTTGAGAACAGGCTTTTTGCTATTCTGTTGTAAAATGTTTATTTATTCAAAAATAAAGTCTTCATTTAAAAAAAAAAAACCCAAGCATTTGGAGAAACCACATGAGGCATGAGTTAGCCGATGAAAGTTCTTTTCAGTTCATTTTCTGGGTTTTTCCCCGTCTTTGTTCATATGTTTTAATCAAACTTCTCCTTCAAATGTGTTCATTTGTATTCTGTCAATAAAGTTTCCTAAAGATAACTGATTGAAGCTGGATTCTCGAGCCAAATACGATGTCATCAACTCAGAGACGTGCAAAGAAGAGCTAGATTTTTAAAAGTTACATTTTGTGAAATGGTGTTGTGATAATAACCGTTTCATCACCCAGCTGTGTTTTTATAATTAGTCTACGCCTTTTTGAGTACAAAAACTACAAAACTGGATTGTGTCCATTAAGCCGTTGCCCTGTGCTTGTTAAACAGAACCCGCCTGGAAGTGTTGCGTTATGTTTGGCGCCAGCCTCCCAGCTCTTGTGTTGCTAATGTGCAGCGAGGAGGAGCTGTTAATGGCTGATGCGTTATCATCAGGAGAGGGGAGGGGAGGGCTTACAAGCCCAGTTCCGTGGAACATCCTGCAAACAAGTCCTGGAGTCGAAACCAAACTCCGCTCAGTGTTTTTCCCTCGCCGCGCGTTGCTCCCTCGGTGCTGGTGTCGTGATGGCTCTCCGTCCGGAGGAAATCTCAGCGCTACGGCTATAGTTGCCCCATTCTGCAGGCTGCTTTCCCCTGCTGTACATATGACTTTGCGCCGTTTTGTTATTAACATCCCCGAATGCACGGCGGTGGGACATCCGGAATGGAGAGAACGTAGGAGGAGGAGGAGACCACGGTCTGTATTGGTTTGGTAAAGAGAGCGCGAGCGCACCGACGCACGCGCTCGCGTAGCCTGAGCTCGAGATGGACTTCAAGAAGACAAAATTTGGAAGGTAATTATGCGTCACTTGAAAAAAAAAAAAAAAAAAAAAAAAAAAAAGAAAAAGAAAAGAAAGAAAGTTAGAGCTAATTACGAATGAAACTAAAATTTCACACGGCTGATAAATGTGCATCTATGCGCTGTGACGCGCTGGCGCCAGGACAACCAGAGTGATGTTACAGATTAGTTAGCGTGTGCGCGTGAGGGAGCGATCAGTTCAAATTTCAATCTTTCTCGTCGTGATATTTCTTTAATCAGGGTACAGCGGCGTGCAAAGGTATTCACAGTCCTTGAACTTTTCACATTTTGTAACATGGAAACCACAACAGATTATATTTGGACTTCATGTGATTGACCAACACTAAGTAGGGCATGCTGTTATGTGGAACATACATTAATCTTCATCGTTTTTACTAATACAAAACAGAAGAATTTGCCGTGCATGAACATCCTAACCCCCCTTGAAGCAATACTTTCTAGAACCGCCTCTGAATACATTTACAACTGTAAGTTATTTGGGGGCATGTCTCTGCCACCTTTGCACATAGTGACATTTTTTACTCATTCTTCCTTGAAAAAATAGCTCATGCTATCAAATCAGTTAGATAACATCCATAAACATCAACATTCAAGTTTTGCTACAGGTTCTCAAGAAATTTCAGGTTTAGACTTCAATTGGGCCATTCCAACACATGAACATATCTTCTTCTAAACCATTTCATTGCAAGTCTGGCTGTTTAGTGCTGTTGTCTTGCCTTAAGGGTAAACCTCCAGATTTTTACAGCCTCTAATTGTTTTGCTCTGTATCTCTGAAGGAAAGCATTCCCACTGCATAATGCTGCTACCACCTGTGTTCAGGGTGATGTGCAGTATCTTGCAACACAAAGCTTATCTGGAAATTAGTGCTTCTGCGATTAATGGTCCCCTTGCTTGCTCTGTCATTTCAGACAGTAGATCTTGGTAGGTTGGCAATTGTGCCGTACTCTGTCTATGTGGGGTGGATCCAAAGTTTCGCATTAAGAAGCTCAAATAGGGATATTGTTGTATAACCAAACCCTACTTTAAACTTCTGCACAACTTTGATCTGTCTGGTGTATTCCTTGGTATTTATGATGTTTCTTTGCCAGTATTATCAGACAAAACCCTGTAAAATTAAACTACACATAGGTTGAGTATATTTACTGACTGGGTTCTTTTAAAGGTTGGAGTTTTATTTAGGGGTATCAGATTAAAGATGGTTGTAAACAAAAGAAAACCATGTGTAGTTTTCCTTCTATGTCTATGATACATTAATCCCATTTAAATAGTCCTCTGATGTGGGTCATAGTTCAGCGCCACAGGGTTTGTGACACCAGTTTACAGTGTATCAAGTCCAGTCCTGCCCCAGGACGTCCACTGTGTGTCAGCGGGTGCTTGTACTTGCGTTGGAGTGGAAGCTGGCTATAATCGTGAGAACCAGAGTTGGACTCCCAGAGGAGATTAACTTGATCTTTGCAGTGAAAGGAATAGCCTTGGAGTTACTCACACAGATTCGTACGGCACACTGTGATCCAGAGGCTCTGATCCTTACATTATTACGTACAGCTGATCCTATTCATGCGTTAATGTGGCGCAGTGGGCTCTCTTCATGAGTGAAAGCTGCGATTCCATAAACACGTGGGAACATTTAGTCAGCATGTGATGCCCATCTGTGCAGAAATGAAGAATCAAGTGAGGAAAGAGAATATCTGAAAAGAAGAAAGATAACTCTGCCATCCTCTGTTTTTCAGTTTTTCAGTTGATTACACTCTCTCTTACAAACACACACACACACACACACACACACACACACACACACTCAGATTTCTGTCATGACTGATTAGAGGACAGCAGAGCAGCACATAAAACCACAACACAGCAACAGTGCTGAGGAAAATAACTGCTCTCTTGTTGTGTGCGCTTGGCACTGCCTGAAGAGATGGAGGACAAACAGGGAAGAAGTGGCAGCTACTCAAACATCGGATGTTATCTCACTAATTGTTTCTAACCCCCCCCCCAAAGTTTGACAAGAAAAACTTTTAAGTTTATTTCATGATTTCGGCATTGGAGTCATGCTGGTTCTTACTTGACGTTATGTAAGTAGGAAGGGAATTCCAGTGAGGCTACAAAAAGGACGACAAGCCACTTTAGATCATGCGGTGTTGAATACAAACAGACAGAAGGACACACAGAAGAATAAGGGTGGAAAGGTGATAAAGAGATCTGCCATGTACATTTGGCAACCCTGATGCCTGCACCTAATAACTAGACCCATTACAGAAAGTACACAAACATCAACAGATCTGTTTGTGTTGGGGAGAGGGTGGGGTTGAAGGACAGATGCCTAATTATTTATGTATAAGCTTCAGATCTTAACAGCTTCATATTTGAAACCCAGTCAAAGCATGTTGGAAATGATTTATTATCCACAGGTCAACGTGTTATTCTTTACAATTGTGGCCTCATAATGGTAATCTTCAAACACCACACACTAACCATGTCATGTTTTGACTTAAAAATGGTTGCATGTATGTTTACTTTACTCTTTCTTGCTCCAGGAGAACGACATCATTTTTTGGCGACGTGATGCTTTGCCTCCCCGGTTCTCAATGAACATAAGGCTAACCTTCAAAGATTTCTTCTGTTCATGTTTTTATTGTCACACTTAAACCATAAATCATCAAACCAGAGAACCTGAGTAAATATAAGTACAGGTGATAAACAAAGATGTCAGATTATGATTGTAAGGACGTCTGTTTTGAATTCGGATTCAGTTCTCAAAACTAGAATTATTTCCATCTCAGGAAATTATTCTTATGTGGGTACAGATGTGGGCTTGGAATCACTGTGGGAATGAAAAATGAAACCCACCTGAAGGTTTTGGGTCAAAACTAACAGGAACTAATCGTAACTTAATCCTTAATCCACTTGGGTAATAACCTCTGGTTCACTGGTAAAAAAGTAATCCCAGAGCATGATGGTGCCACCACTATGGGGTTATTGTGTTTCCCTTGGTGACGTGCTGGGATCTTTTCAAATTATGCCCCACAAGTCTGGATTGATCCCATCAGACCAAAGCTCATTCTCCTCCAAGCAGTGGCACCCCCAATGGGTGGCCAGGGGTGACCATGCCCCCCGAAAAAATGCAGGTCACCCCATTCGCCCCTCAGAAAATCATGTTCAGTTCATAAGAAGACAAACGGTTATCATTTAAAGCTCAGTAAATAAATAAATACATGGAAAAAACTGCATATATATACTTGTTCCACCCTGAAATATGGATAATACAGATTTATTCCACATTTAAAACCCAGTCATGCTGACAGCCTCTTGCCACATGTTTTTGTTCCTTCACCAGGATACATGTCAAATTAAATGTGATCATTTTTTACATCACAGAAGTCTGGCATTTTAACATGGATGTGTAGACTTTCGAGAGCTACCATATGAGCGCCTGTGTTGTGTATTCCAGTTAATCAGCAGTAAATCCCTCCAGCTTACAGCACATCTGGAGATGTTATGAAACCACGTTTTTCACTCTTCCCGACAAACAGATGTTACGTGAGCGGAGCCCCCTCGCACAGGGCCGCAGGTGCCTCCACACTGGTCAGGCTGTGTTGTTTGGTTGCGCATGTAGGCCATGTGCTCATTATCAAGTGAACATACCTCTTATTGCTGCTTGGTTTCATGGTTCAGTGAGAAAGAACACTTAGGAGGAGGTGAAGCAGAAGAAAAACACACAAGGGGATGGTAATGTTATGCTTAAGCCTCCACTGTGAGCTCACCTAAAACTCTTTATCGTTAAAGAATCTGACTTTATTTAAAATCATATGACTTCGTGGAAGGCCTCAGTAGGGATGTTGAAAACGAAAGTCAGACAGTGTGATGTGGATTAGAGAACTGCAAATCCTCCAAGAATGACCGTATCACTTGCCCAACACACCACTGGACTTCGTTAGTCCAGTTCCTTTTTTTTTTCGGAACCTGTAAAGACATGAATTATCCTGTCTGGCCTCTAAATCCACCCTCGTTGCCTTCTCACGCTTTCTCTCCCCCCTCTGCCATCATTTTCAGGTACATGAACAGCAGGGTGCCAGCCAATAAGCGATACCAGCCCACTGAGTATGAACATGCAGCCAACTGTGCCACACATGCGGTAAGGCGACCACCATGTGCGGGGGGGTGGGAGGTGTTTGACGAGATGTAGGGGGTGCATGGTGCAGAATAGGAAGGATAGTTCTTTCTTTTTTGGCAGTGAGACAGGAGGAGATAATCTGGGAGTTTCATTTAATCTGCTGTAATCCCTGCAGCCTCACAGAGACGGAATGAAACAGACGAATGCAGAAATTGGAAGAAACATGGGAAAATATGACTATGAAGGCTCAGCCATGTTTAGGCTTTTTTAGATTTTGGCTTCAGCTATGATGTATCAACCGTAAGCATGTTCACATCTGCTCCACTGGCCATTTATATACATTTTGTCCTGGACATCATATCATAAGAGATGATCTCTAGTACTTTTCCTTTTAAAAAAGGTTTCAGCCTTCATTAAGTCTCAGTTGTTTACCTGTGATACATCGCAACAAAGAAAATTCAAAAACCACTTCTTTTCAGCCTCCTGTTAGAGTTAAAAACATAAAAGAGATACAGCTCTCTGAGTAAATTTGAACAATAATTTATGACATTTTTTTTTTTTTTTTTTTTTTTTTTTTTTTTTTTAAAGTTTTGGATTCTTCCCAGCATGGTGGGTGGGTCTGTGCTTTACTTCCTGTCTGTGAACAAATGGCACCGGGTCGCTGCCTTGGTCTATGGAAGTGGTCTCACTGGCCTCTTCCTCACCTCAACACTCTTCCACACTGCTGCCTGGAAGATCAGCCATCTCCGGTGGGTGCATGTCTGTGTATCTCAGCAGTTTTAGTAGATTTTCAAGCTGCTATGAGTCTGTCTATCCCCACATATCATGCAACAGTAGGAGAACAATACTGAGAAGTAATTGTTTGAAATTTCAATACAAGAGTGCTTGCAAATAGAGAAAATGCTAAAATCTGTCAAAAAGAATGATTTTCCAGTGTTTTTTGTGCTTTCCAGTACTGAAGCAATACATTTTAGATGTGTCACACTTAATTAGAAATGTTTCTGTGTGCATCTTTTTATAGGAAGGTGGAGGAACGTTTCCACATGTGTGACAGGATGGCCATTTACTTCTTTATTGCTGCCTCCTATTTTCCCTGGTGGGTCTTTGGTTTGATTGCTCTTTATAAATAAAAATCACACGCTGTCTAATCCAGTTGGGTTTTGGCCACACAACGGCACTGGGACTGCACTTATTAAGGTTTTAAATGGTTATGTCTTTTTTTGTCTTGTCACTGCTTGATTTCAATGCTGCATTTGACAGGTTGATCAATACATACTGGTTGACAGACTGGAACAGTGGCTGTGACTTTGTGGTGCTGTGCTAAATTGGTTCAGTTCTTACTTAAGGGACAAAGATTACATCTGGGGTTGCTCAGGGCTCCATTCTCAGACTCCTTTTTGTTAAACATCCATATGCTTGCCTTAGCACCAACTAGGGAGTATTACAGCATCTCTTCTCACATGTATGCTGATGATATATAAGATTATGCCTCCCTACATGACAACAGTCACTGAATAAGTGTGTCTATAGTATTGATGCTTGTATGGGGCAGAATTATCAAGTTGGGTCATGTGATCAGAGATAAGTAAATTAAAAGTCACATCCAGTCTAATAGTTAACATCCTCAGGTTGATGCTGAGGGAGCTGGGACCTTGGACGGACCATATGCGCTGGCTGATCTGGGTCATGGCTTGCATAGGGTCCACATACGTCTTTTTTTTCCATGAGAGGTAAGACTCTCTCATAAGTTTTTACATTTTGCATATATGTGTTGACTGAAACCCAACTCCAGCCCTCATGTGTTCAGATGAAACACTGAAAGTCTTGTCTTTTTGACGCTCCTGTTCTTGTTCTACAGGTACAAACTGGGAGAGATGCTGGGATATCTGATAATGGGGGCTGTTCCTGCTTTGGTCGTTCTGTCCATGGTGAGTACTGAAAAACAAGGTCTAGCGCTTGTCTTTTTTTCAGCTTTGTGTGAAGCTGTTCTTTCATTCTTCGACACTTCCTTCCATTGTGGTTGAACCACACAGCCCCTATTGAGAGTCAAGCTGAGAGCTGTTTGTTTCAGCACATTTCCTCCAAAAACATCTTCTTGCTTTAATATTACAGCTAATTTAACAGATGCAAATGTTCTGCATTAAACTTCTCTTCTGAATCATTGTGGTTAGACCTCATTAGAAGGCCCTAATGTTTGCTTTCAGAGCCAGGAAGTTGAATCTGCTCCTAAAATCTCTTAGCTTTGAGTTTAAAGGCCCCAAACTGAACAGCTAAATCTTTAAATCTGATCATGTTATTTTCAGAAAAGATTTAAAAAGAATTTGCCAATGCAGCTTTTAGGTTTATTTCAAAACGTCACAGAAACAGGAGCAAGGAATGTAACGGATATCACTGGGAGTGTTTTGCCCCGCTGCAGTTCGGTTCACATTTGTGATATCAACAGAAGCTGTGTCCTCTGGGACAAGACTGGCAAACTTTTGAAACATTTGAAAACAATAGGAATATTCAATATATTTTTCTCTAAGTAATCAGAGACCGGTTTACTCAGTGTCCCTCAAGACAAGTATCAAAAAACTGTAGGCAGGATTTAGTTTCTGTGCTCCTCAGCTGTGGAACAAACTACCTGAAAACCTAACATAATTAGGAGGGAAAACATTTCTGTTTACTGTAGCTTTTCCATAAAGGCCAAATATTTATCAGTATATTTCTATATTTTTCTTCTAAATATGCATTTTATTGTCTCATCTCTTTCTTTAATGGTTAAATGTTCCCATTATTCTTTTAAAATAGATGATTTTCTTTAACTGTTCTTTTTTTTCCCCTACAAAACACCTTGAATTTCCTTGTGTTTCAACGTGCAACACAAGTAATCTTGCCTTGCCTCACCCCCAGGCTCCATAGTTACATGTTTCCTGCTCCATCACAGGTGGACCGTTCAGGTGTGTGCGAGCTGATTCTGGGAGGGGTCTTCTATGTGGTGGGTGTGGTCTTCTTTAAGAGCGACGGACTCGTCCCATTTGCCCACGCCATATGGCATCTTTTTGTTGCAGTCGGAGCGAGCATTCATTATTACGCCATCTGGAGATACCTGTACGTGGTGGGACCACAGCTGCAGACATCGAGATGACAAACAGCTTTCACCTCATGGACACTAAATACTAAAAGCTACTGATTCACTTAAATGGATTGAAGAGGTTTTTCTTCTGCTGATGATTCCACCCTCATAGTTTTAGGGACCAAACACCTGATCAAAGCCAGTAAAGTAGGATACAATTACAACATCTAGCTTCGTGGTGGGAGCTTATACTAATATATTATTGTAATTCTGCAGTTAAAGAGCTAATCAAGGGCATTATTAGCAATTAGTTTTCATTTGTCTCCATCATGAGAACCGATAACCATCATTTGTGTGTGCCTAAATAGAGAACTGTGCAAAAGCAATAGGCATGTTAGGTGTTTTGATTCTGCAACAAGACCATAGAAAGTAGATGGGAACTGCAGTCTGCATATTTTAAATGCAAGTCTTGCAGATGGTGGAGTCAGCTGGATTAAGCCATTCTACTGAAAGAAAGCCTGCATTTTTTTAAACAATATCTCACATCATTGCTAAAATCATTTTTTTTGTTGCTAAACATACTTATGTTTAGCATGAAAATATCTTCAGTAGAATGATTTAAAGTCTATAGTGTCAAAAGTGATACCTCTTAAAATTGTTCACATTCTGTCATGTTACAACCACAAGCATCAATGAATTTTATGGTGATTTTATGTGATAACCCAACACAAAGTGGTGCATAATTGTGAAGTGGAAGAAGAATGATACTCAGCTTTTTTTTTTTTACCCCTAAATAAAATCCAGTGCAATCAATTGCCTTCAGGAGTGCACCTGTGTGGTGTAACCAAAACACTCCGTATCACCTACAACACACCATACCGTGGTGAAACATGGTGGTGGCAGAATTGTGCTGCGGGGGTGGTTTTCTTTAGGAGCCACAGGGATGTGAAGATAGTCAGAGTTGATGCGAAGATGGATGGAGTTAAATACAGGAGGAAAGGCTGTCAGAGGCTGCTAAAGACTTGAGACCTGGGTTTAAGGAGCAAAATGTGGTTCTGCAAAACACAATGCACACCACACTTTTCAGATTTTCATTGGCAAAAGACATTTGAGAACCATACATGCTTTTTCTTTCACCTCACATGAATTCCCATTAAACTACATCGACGTTTATGGTTGTAACATAAGAAAATGTCAAGTTCATGGGGTAAAAGTACTTTTGCAAGGCACTGTTGTTGGGTAGAAGTTGAAGACAAGGAATTTTCCCCACAAGGAACTCTAAAGCTAAATGAAGATCACTGTGTGCTGCGTGCTGATTGGCTGTGAGGGGAAACACCAGAATGTCTCTGGTTTAAATGCTAAGCTAGCAAAGAAGCTGCTTCATGTCAGCATACATACAGCACTGTGAAAAAGTTGGCAATTAATCCCAATTTCCAAGATGGTTGTTTTTTAAGTGGTGCTGATCCAGAGTCGTACAGTTTCTTAAGGTCTTGCAAGGTTTTTGGGGGGGATTTTGGCTGTTTTTTCACTCATTCTTTTTGGTCTAGTTCAAGTACCTGACCTTGATGGCATATTGTGCCATGTGGAGGACAAAGGAAGAAGTATTAGGCTTAAAAGAAAAGATCTACAGAAGATGAGCAGTGTGAAAAAATCAGGTGTTTAGGAAACTGGGAAGATAACTGAGCAAAGAGCAGACAGGTCCCTAAGATGCATCATCCCTCTGTAGATCATGAGCTGTAAGCCAACAGCTCTTTGGAACTCACGTCTGACCTAAAATGGTATTTTCCTTCTGTCAAACAGGGCTCTGGTCTTTGTTATTTGTTACATTCAACAAAAGAAGCTGAACAATTGGCCTCTTTGCAACAAGCTGCTGGTAACAAAGTGCCTAAAGATCCAGTTTAAAATGGGTTCTTTGCTCAGTTGGGTTGTGTATATTCACACTCACCACTGATTCAACCATTAGCAGTTACAATTCTTGAATAATTTATAGGTCAGACTTAGCTGACGTAATGAACAAGAGAACATGAAAATAATTAGCAAAAATGGACTGAAAATTAAGAGAAATTACTGATGACTCAAGAGTTTTTTACAGTACTGTAACAGTAGTTTACTCATCTTGGCGTGCTAAAACTTACCACACTGACATTTCTTTTTATTGGCACTAACAGCCACATTTAATTAACGACTTTATCACACAGCGAGAATGTTTGGGAGACATTCTTATAGGGATATACACCACATTTCGCAAAAGTCCACTCAAAGATTGACTTAAAGCATGTTGTGGCTCAACAGCTGCGCTGTTGAGCCACAACATGCTTTAAGTCAATCTTAAACATGCTCAGGATAAACGTCACTGGCCGAATTGAGGTCCTGATTGTAATTTTGTTACTGATTTTTATTTGTTTGTGAAAGTGTCACTAATTAATTTCATATGATTCACTATGATAACATGTAGGGGAAGTAACTCCAACCTGGGATCATTATAGATGCAGAGCGCTGACAGGAGGAGAGGTTTAACATTTTACAGGCGAATTCAAGACGGATCTAAAAAGTGTACGCACCCCGGTGTTCTGTGGTACAAAGAAAATGAGATGATAAATATTTAAAATTTTTCTTCCAGATTTAACGTGTTGCATATCTTGTAATATTCAACTGAAAAACAAAAAAATCTGAATAATCCAGTTCTGAGTACTCAGGATTCAGTTTTCTTCGGTTGGCGTCTGTCAGCATCCCACATTTTCACTGGACCATATTTGCTGACTCTGGCTTGCAAAGGTTCTGATCTATCAGATTGTACTTTGAAAAAAAAAAAAAAAAAAAATCCTGCAACTCCTTCGGTATTGCCGTCAGTCTCCCTGATCAGTTTCTCTTGTATTTTTATTAAAATTCAAGAATCTTCCGGTTTTAGTAATTGCACTGTTTTCCTTATGGGAATTTTATGTACCCTTCTCCTGACTGATACCGTTGCACAGTGAGATTATTTTAAAGCTTGGTTAAATCTCCAAGCCAGGTTTTACCTCAAGGACGAAAACGAGCGACAAGAGAAACGTACTGGAAGAGCAGACCATTATTTCAGGTTCATCAGATCACGAAGACCAAATCTAGAAATTTGGTCTTCAAATGATCAGATCAAGGGCGTGCTCATTTATGCAACCAGGTTTTTGAAGATTTTATAATTGTTTTGTTTTCCAGTTGAATTGCAGTAAAAGTGGAAAAAACTGTTGAAATTATTTTTAATGATCTTATTTTTTTGTAGACATTTTAACAGAAAGTTACCCCCTTTGCAGAGCCACTACATTCAGCCTCTTTGTGTACTCCGGACTGCGACTGCCAGTTGTTTTGTTAACGTGATGCACTAATATTCAATACTTTTCAATTTACAGATGTGACCTTTAATGTACAATTTCATCTAACCAATTAGCTGAATCTGCATTACACAGTGTAGCTATATACATGTTAAACATGTCGGTTATTTAAATGTAGATTTTTATTGATGATGCCTACACAAGGAGATTAAGGACCACAAATGAGAGTTTTTTTTTCTACTGAAGTGTGTTACCGTTTTAAGACACCACTGACTCAGGAAGTGAAGAGTTGTTTTTTTTTTTTTTTTTTTTAAATCATGTATTTGTTTTTGTAAAAATGCTATATTTCAGTGAAATCATTGTAATAAATGAGAAACTTTTAGAACCTGTGAGATTTATTTTTTGAAGTGATCTAACATGTCATTAAATTTCAAGTCAATCATCTCATTTATTCACAAAAAAGGTGCAAAAAAAAAAAATCAGATTTCCAGATGAAGATGTTTGTTTTTCAGCTGATGCATTTTAAGTGCCAGTGCAGGAAAGCGGAGTGTGTGTGTGTCACTGTGAGTGTGTGAGCCTGGTGAGGACTCGAAGCTGCAGTGGCATGGCCAGGTTTGTGTCCCTGTGCCACCGTGGGGTCAGGACATGAGGGGGCGGGGTCAGGACACTCTGAGCCACACCCGGGGTTTTTAGCAGAGACCACAACTCTTCACCACGTGTTACTATGGCAACGAGATCACCTTCATCGGCGCACCAAATGACCGAGTCGCTTTTGGCTGCAGTTCTTAGCTTGGAGAAGAAAAGAGACACCCTAAGAAGAGACAGAAACAAGCAATCACATCCCATTATTCTAACAGAAGCTCAAATAAAACACCTCCCAAAAAAAAACAACAGTTATTTACCTTGGAATGAGGTCATGTGATCGCGACGCCAGTTTAGCCAGCGCACTCATCAAAGTGGTAATGACTTTAGGGGCGGGGCACACCGTTCCAGGAGGCGGCGCAGACGAGGTTATTTCAAATAGCACCGCCTCCAGAGTTTCAAAACAGGAAGTAATGTGCGTCACGGAGCAGCGGGAGTCAGACGACACCGACAGGTACTCCCCCAGCACCCACACCTGGCGACCAAAAACAGCTCAGCGTTTTTCTATTGTGTTCCATGTTGACGCGTTATTAATACATTTTAACACGCTGGAGATGATCCAGATTGCTGTCAAATTCAGTTTATAATGTCAGTTGTTATTAGAGGTGCACCAAAAAAACCCCAGCCCTGATTTCCTTAATTTTCGAAAATCAGCCATCGCCCGATACTTACGTGTGAATTCGATCTTATCGACCTCTGCAATGGTCTGAAAATCAGCCACTGTGTCCTTTCACAATGCCATGAGAGAGGGATGACCTACAAGTTAACAATAGTCACCTGACTGTTGCCAACTTAGCACCTTTGTCGCTAAATTTAGCAATTTTTTTTTTTTTTTTTTTTTTTTTAAGAAAAAAAACAAAAACGGTAAGGGCCAAAATCGGAATTGGCAGGTCAGGCTTTTTAAAGACTGGTGATTGGCCATAAAACTGCAATTGGTGCACCCCTAGTTGTTGCCCAGTGATTGCAACAGTTACTGACTTTGCAATCCCTCAAACTGAACAAGCACGTGGAGACAGTGGAAAGAAACGACGACACAAGAAAAAGAGATTTCATTACCACATGAGTGTAGATTTCTTCCTTGCTGTAGACGTTCACCGTTGTCCCAGCGAACTCCAGCAGCTCATGTGACTGGTCCACAACCAGAGAGGGGCGGAGCTTGCACAGCCTCAGCAGGTGGCAACTGAACACCCTGCAGGGGCAACGAGAGAGGGAGAGAAAAAGGGGGTGGAAAACTGAGACAGAGCCTTTATGAAAGCCAGCAGGACAGAACGTCTCCCGGAGTACCTGTGTATCTCTTTGCTGTATGTGGGGATGGCGAGGAGGAGGCTGCTCCTCTCCAGCATCACCAGAATCAGATGGGCTAACAGCTTCTCATCAGCCACCTAAAAACCAACGACGATATTATTCAGCCTTCGCTTCCGACTGTTAACCCCAGGATGTGTTCTGTCCCTACCGTAACAACTGTGTTGAAATAAATGTGTAACAGCACGGGCACAATCTGGGCACAGCGGACCACTCTGGGCCAGTCAGCAGCTTCAGCCAGCAGGTCATGGAGCGTGCTTAACCGGTCAATTGTGTGACCTAAGCAGAGAAGCAATATACAATATTAATACCAGGTACTGCTAAATCTGAAAACAGTGCATCGTTTTCCTTCAATTTCATAACTACATGCAACTTTGTGTTGGTGTATCATATAAAACCCATTAGAATACACTGGTTACAATGTGACGAAATGTAAAAAAAAAAAAAAAAAAAAAAAGCTCAAGGTGTATGAATAATTTTGCATGACTGTACCTGCTCTGATA
This sequence comes from Anableps anableps, assembly GCA_014839685.1. Lineage (NCBI taxonomy): Eukaryota > Metazoa > Chordata > Actinopteri > Cyprinodontiformes > Anablepidae > Anableps > Anableps anableps. The sequence goes on from CM026083.1 coordinate 9,225,869, forward strand.
CATTTCATACGTGTCTGTCACATATGTGGGTTATGTCTGCGTTGAGCAAGAATTCTCAGCATATTTTGAGTTTATCCCTACCTGAGCCTGTCTCCACTCGAAGCAGAAAGAGGAAAAGTCCTCTGAACGCAGGGTTTCGAAATGCATCAAGCGATAGCAAGCCTCGGCTGCTCGACTCCGAGATGGGCAAAGACATGGACCTGCGGCGTGCAGACAGACGGGCTCGGTGAGACGGGGGTAAATAACCGGTGTTGCACTCGTTTGTGCGTCTATAAACCTGAGCTGCAAGACGAGTGTGGCAGAAAGGCAAGGCAGGTCCAGCAGAGTATGAAACATCTCCACTGCAGTTCCTTCAGTAACCAGGGAGGGCAGTAGATCCACAAAGTCATCCACAGCTGCTGAGCTATCCCATGCTAAAAACTACACACACACACACACACACACACACACACACACACACACACACACACACACACACACACACACACAGAGGGACATGAAGTGAGCAGGAATCCATGCAGCGGAACACAGCGCGCCTGCATTTTGGATTCTCACCTTCAGGAGGTTCGGGAGGAAACGTATAAACTCAGGAGCTCGAAGCTGCAGACTCTCCAGGTTCAGTCGAAGGAAGCGCAGCAGCTCATGGGCGAGGAAGGAGTCGTTGAAGAGTTCTGCAGGAAAGCGGCCAAAGACCAACTTCCACACACACTCGCAGTCCACAGCTGCCATTTCACCTGCACACATTCAGCTTCACGTCTACCACTAATGTTCCAGTTCCAAATAAACACATTCACAGTCGTTGATGGATGAAGTGAAAGAACAAACATTCTCCCACATTTAAAATAAACAGCGTTGCAGTTTCAAAGCACCTCTTAAATTTGACTCTACAAAGTAGAAAGCTGCAAAAAAGACAGTATTCTGAGGGGGGGGGTACCAGTTCAATATTAATTGGAAAATCAAATGTAATCTCTTCTGTGAAAGTAACAATAAGACTTTTCAGATCAGAATATTGAGCTTGAACAAATGTCTGATTACACAACAGACTACTGTGCATACTGTGTGATTGTAGTAAAAGGCTATGACGAGTGATCACCTGTTGACAGATTTCTAAAAACCCAGTAAAAAAGCAAAATAGTAAGGATCTTGCAGAAGTGGTAATAAATAATAACAAAAACTAACTTAACATTACTTAAATAACTGTATTGCTGATTATAAGGTATTAACCAGGACTGCCCATTCTTAGGGGTAATGTGGAGTAATTGTTAGTCAGGGATTGCTTCAGCGCTCACCATGGTTGAGGTAGAACTGCGCTATGGGCAGCAGGACTCTGGCGAACGACAGATCTGAGCTCAACCGACCGAACAGAGCCTTAATAGACGGGAAGGCACGGAAGACCATCGAGGGGTCCTCTAAGCACACGCAGTCCAGGATACAAACCGCCTCCACCATGCACTAACAAAAAAGAATCAGAGTCGGCACAAAAATGCACCTCAGTGTTTTTATTCTAAATGTTTTCAAAATTATTTCACTTATTAAAGAGAAAAAAAAAGCCCCCCAAACCAACCTGACCCTCTGGGAAAATATAGTGGCTATGCTTATTAAATCATGAATGAGCCATTTCACTAGCCATGACCAGGCCCAATTACAACCAGACCAGTAGAATCAAGTAATCCCTAAGATGGCACCTGTCTGACAGCATGAACTAGGCTAAAATATCTCAAAAAGCAACATATCACATCCCGATCTGAAGAAATTTGAGAAGGGAAACAAAGTCGCTTTTATTTATCAGCCTGGAAAGCCATTTCTAAGGCCTTGGGACTCCAGCGAACCACAGTGAGAGCCATGACCACAAATGGAGAAAACATGGACCTTCCCAGGAGAACCCAGTCAAACGAAATTACTCCAAGAGTGCAATGACCACCCATCCAGGAGGTCACAAAAAAAGCCCCAGAACTCTGCTCTGCACACCTCACTTGTCTCAGTTAAGGTCAGTGTTCATGATTCAACACTAGGAAAGAGAGACTGACCAGAAATAACATCCATGAGAGAGCTACACGATAAAACCCACCGCTAAAATACCAACAGGCAAAACACAGTGGTGGTAGTGTGATGGTCTGGGGTGGCAGAGCTTCTTCCGGACCTTATGATGGAACCATGAAATATGCCCTAGCAGAAAATGCTGCAAGAAAATGCCCAACCACTGGTTTGTGACCTTAAAATCCAAACACACTTGGGTGCTGAAGTAGAGACAATAATTCAAACGACACCAGTAAGAGGTTTTGGAGTGGCCTAGTCAAAGTATCAACTTAAATCACCCACAGTGATGCAGAAAACTGATTTGAACAGTTGTTGCAAATGTTTGACGGTCGTCGTTGCTACCAAGGGTTACTCGGTTTAGAGGGTAATGGATTTTTCCACATTAGACCAGGTTGGTTTGAAAAACTTGTTTTCCCTTATTAACTGCTATTAAAATTACTGTCAAAACTCAAAGTTGGTAGTTTAAACAAATCATGCTAAGAATAATTTAATCCTAAAAGACAAGTTTTGTAAAACTGTGTGGTTTACTGACAGGAATAAAACTCCAGAACAAATATGATAATGTGGAGTGTTTTTCTTTGCTCACACTGCTGAACAAAGTCAGATTCAGAGTTCATTTCCTAGACACTTACAGGATTCTTATCTTTTCATATTGTTTTGCATCTATAATGAAAAATAATCCAACACAATCTCACCGCTTTTTGCAGTTCCGTATCCGTCTTCTTCTGCGCCTCTGATGGAGAATAGAGTAATTCACACCAGAGTTCACCCTCACATGAACAGATTCAAACTGAAAGAGGCGGACTTCTTTGCCAAGCACACTCACTGCGATCGCACTGCTCGATCAGGCGCTGGCAGTACTGGAAGGCTTTCTCTCTCAGACGCTCCTTTGGAGGAAGAAGACGGCTGGAGGAAGATGTTGCTGAAACCATGGAAACCACTGAGCCATCCACTTCTGATCGATCATCTGCAACAAGCAAGGTCAGGGATTAAAGACTTGAAATAAAAGCTTGGACTGGACTGCTTTGGACCCAAAGTTAACATAGATCAGAACCCGGAAAACAAAACGACAACAACAGAAATTTAAAAAAAAAAAAAAAAAAAAAAAAAAAAAAAGGTAAACAAAATGCTTTGCAGGCGCAATAAAATCAGAAAAATGTGTTATTTTAAAAGGTATTTCACAATGATAACAGAAAGAGACAAAAGAAGAATAAAATGATCTTCTGAAAGACTTCAGTTTCATTTACTTCATGGGGACAACTATAAATACACTGAGGTAGGCTATATTGCCAAATATGGCAACAAAGGGGTGCTTAGGTGTCTCACTATGAATAAATAAATGTATAAGGGCCTTGCAAATGTTTTCATATCCCTTTTTCATATTGTGTCACATTACAAAAACAGATTTTTTTTTAATTTCATGTGAAACAGCAGGACAAAGTACTGTCTCTACCAGCTTGGCACGTCTAGAGACTGACATTTTTTTTGCCCATTCATCTTTACTAAATAACTCAAGCTCAGTCAGATTGGATGGAGACCATCTGTAAACATCCATTTCCAGGTCTTGTCACAGATTTTCAGTGAGATTTAGGTCTGGACATTGACTAGGCCACTCTACCAAATGAACAAGCTTTGATCTACACCATCCCATTTTAGCTCTGGTTGCCATGATTATGCCGTCTTTTGTTCTATCTGTCTCCCCGTCGACTCTGAGGAGCATTCCTGTCCCTGCAGAAGGAAAGCAACCCCAAAGCATGACGCTGCCTCCACCACCATGTTTCACTGTGGGAATGGGGTATTCTGGGTGATATGCAGTAGTCAGTTTTATGCCACACATGGCGCAAAACTAACATGTAGGCCAAAAAGTCTGACCAGAGCACCTTCTTCCACGTTTGCAATGACATCTGGCAACAAGGGCTTTCTTCTTACCGCTCCTCCAAAACAGACCAGATTTGTGGAGTTCCAGCTCATAGCTATCTGGCTGTGGATCTCTGAATAGCTGTCAATATACTGGTCGAACTGGATTTTATTTCGGGGTACCAGTGTAAAAAGCGTTGAACAAAAAAAAAAAAGCATGCAAGACTGTTTGGATTTCAACTCGTTAAAGCTTTGAAAACCATGCATCATTTTTCTTCAAACTGACAATAACGTGCTACTTAGCGTTGTTCTGTTACATGAAAGCAAAATAAGATGCGTTGAAGTTTGTGCCTGAAATGTGACCAAATCTGATCAAGTTTAAAGGGTATAAAATATAGCTGCAAGCCACTGGACATGTTTTCTGTGTTCTTCAACAATAAAAGCTTCGACAATAAAAATAACCAATCATAGAAGGCGATGATCTATAGGTCGCTAACGGTTGGCTTATTTAGCTACTTTTAGGTAACACTATACATCACAGCTAAACAAACACAGAAAAGACAGCTTTCAAAAAAAAAATTTGAACAAGCATCATGAAAAATACAAAAACTGATCATTTCACTTAATTTTATAGTTAAACATCACGACCTAAATGCTAAGTCTACAATCTTGCACAAAACTAAAATTTTAAGAGCATAAAAAGTAACATTTTTGACAAAGAAAATGGAATAAATTAGACTTAAACATGGCTATGTAACATATTTGACATAAGAGATGTAACATGGTTAGTACACCATTCTCTGAAAGAGACTGCAATCACAGCAGCACATCCAATAGTAGCGACAGAGGAGGTTAGAGATCCGAGGTTAGTGGTGTGTTTGTTAGGGATTGCTTGTTAAGAGTCAGGCGGAGCTGGGATTCACAATCAGCGTTTCAAATGTGGAGAGCTGCCTCGTGCGGCGCCTGATTTCAACGGAGAACGGTGGGAGTTTAGTTCGGTTAATGATTCTCAGACGTGAACACATGCACCCGAGATCCATGAATCCTTGTGTCTTACCATTGGAAAGGGAGTGGGAGAGGGAGAAGCTGAGCTGTAGCCTGCTTGCTGGAGATGATGAAAACAAAAAGCAGGTTGTTTCATATGAGTGAAGGAAGAGGAACCTCTGTGACTCATGGGCTGAGGAGGCTCTTTTCAAAGAACAAAGTCCCATTTGGTGAGCTAATTTCTGTTCTTCAGGGTTTGAGTCGCTGAGCTGTAAAAGCTCAGTGATGTTCCTTTAAGAGAGTCGTACATGAACTGCCTTGTAAAAGTATTCCTAGTCCGAGAACTGTTTCCACACAAAGTTCAATAGATTTTAATGTTATGTGATAAACTACCACAGAGTGGAGAATAATTGGGACTGTAGAAGTCTGGCTGAACAGTACGTTGTTTCCAGACCCACTCTCATTTTTAGGACCTAAGAGTACAAACACGCACCTATCTGGGCTTTATTATTGGGTCTTGTCAACAAATAATGATATAATACAATGTGTTGTACACTGACTCAGCAGTGAGGTAAAGGCCCATTTCACTATTTTTTGGCATCTGGACAAACCTATATCACCAAAGATGGACAATATTTAGAAAACTCTGGAATGGATTATCCTGGGTTAAATACAGATCGCCAAAATATTTGTTTTCCAAAATAAAAAAGTACCTTGGGTTCAGCTTTAAACCCAGAAATGAAAATATCTAGAGGTCAATAAAGCTGCGATTTTTTTAGAATGAGTGTGTTTTATTGTTTGGCAGACAAAAACTAAAGTTATAATGTGACAAACTTAAACCAAAGATTAAGTCTTAATCAATTTAAAAAGCCCTAAATATTTGCAAAAATTCATATTTTCATCTTTTAGCCAATGGGATAAGATATAAAGTCTAAACTCAAACATTTTTTCCCATACCCGTACTCATCTTCATTTTTCCATACTTATCCAGATTTGGCAAATGATGAAATTTTATCCTTTTGTAGACTTTCAAGACTGTGTAGGAACTTTAGTTTAAGGTTTGTGTTTGTTTTTGTTAGAAAGATAAGCTTCACCTCCATCTCAAGTCTTCTGCAGCCTCTAACAGATTAAAAAGGATCCCCACAGCATGACGCTGCTACCACCATGTTTTACAAAGGGTCAAAAAGTTACATTCTGTTGTGAACTGGCTGCACTTGATTTTATTTAGGGGTATTTGAGTAAATGGGGCTAACGACAGCGCACTTCTTTTTATTGGTCTGTCACATTAACTCTATAACAGCCTGACTTCAGTTTAAAATACACTAAAGTTTGTGGAGGTAAGATGACAAACTGTAGTCATACCAGTGTCCATCGTGTTGTTGCTGCTGGAAACCGAGTGGTAGGTAAGGAGCCAGTGATGCAGCATGGAAAACGAATAGACGTTCATCCACTGGTCCTCTGTGAATCCCTGCCCCACACAGAGCACGGTGAAGAAGTCCCCTGACACCGACCCATCCAGCTCTGCTGTGGGCAAAGGCTGGGAAAAACAAAGCATGGATTAAAACAAGAAGTTCTGACCCTTTTCGCTGGCCAAACGTCAGGTCCAGATGGCTCACTTGACGCGACCTGGATCCTGTGAAGAATCCTCCTGAAGAGGCTCCACCTCCCTGCACAATGCTTGCATAACGCAGCCAGTCGACAAGCTTTTTACTCAGGATGGTCACATGTTCTGTAGGTGAAAAGAAGGATGTGGGTTAAATGTTCTCATGAGTCCTGAAGAGCCTCTTTCATCCGTTCGTTACCTTCAGTGAGGCACTCTGGGCTGAGCGTGAGGATGCTTTTAAGCACTGGCAGGGTGAACATGAGCGAGCGAGCCGGCCCGTCGGCTGGACGGCCCTCCAGACCATGAACGAGCTGCGCGCAGAGATTGCTCAGCTCGGCCCTGGATCCAGCCTATTGCAGTCGAAGCAGAGCAGAAAAACACACTGGAATGACTCACAAGTAAAATTAAGTTGTGAGCATATTTACTATCCTTCTGCAAACCTGTGAGACAAGCACAGCAGCAGCATGAGTGTTCAGCTGACTGATGTTCTCCTGGATGTTGTTCAGCTCTTCACCAGAAGAGGGCAGTGTCTCCCTGAGCAGAGCAGAGCTCAGCACCTGAAGCTGCTCTGAAGGGGAGGAGAGGAGCAACAGGAGCCTCTGCTGGAGATCTGATGGCAGCCTTTGATTGATGACAACAGAAACAGTAGAGCAGTAAGAATAAAACCTTATAGCACAAGTTAAATACATCAAACTGGGCAAGGACAGAATTAATCAGAGAATCAGTAAAGAGGTCTATGGTAAATCTAGAGCAGGGGTGTCAAACTCATTGTAAGATCATGAATGTCATCAAAGGAATGCATTGATAAAACCACCCATTAACAAGCCGGTAAAATATGAATAAACAGCTTTCTCTCCATTCGATGAGAACTTCTCAAAGTTAAATACTGAACATCTTTTTCACATGGAAATGTTTTTGATTATGGACGCAAGAAAAAGTGGTTGTTTTAGGAGTCTTTCTGTGAGTTCTTATGTAAAATCTGCATATAATTCCCACAACAGGCTTTTACAAGTAACTGGCTTCAAACTATGCTACCCCTCTTTCTTCATTTTCCATTTTTTATAGAAAAATACAAAACAAATAAATTTTAGTTCCATTTTGTTAGCTTTCATAATAAAACATTTTATGTAGTACATCGTTATAAAATGAACTGATTCCCTCTTGAAAGCGCCACAAATGGACCGCTCAAACTAGTTCTAGTTCTTAACTAGTTCAAATCTGCTTTTAAGTAATTTATTTAACGTGGCGAAATACAGTGAGCATTTACAAAGAAAGAGTAACCCAAATCCTGTTCATTTTGTTTGGTTGGTTTTTTTCCAAGGTTTTTTTAATGGCTTCAGTTGTTTTCATTCAAGATTAGCTTGACAAGAGGAAGGGTAAAGACAAAAGGAAATGATATGCAGCAAATGATCCGGGATCGGGAATCGAACCGAGGACAACTGCGTTGAGGACTGCAGGCTCTGTATATGGTTCACCTGCTCTACCCCCAAATCCTATTCTTATTGTTGAGGATAAACACTTTTTTTTCCTATTTCCTGCACTCAAAACCAATAAATAAATAAATAAATAAATAAATAAATAAAAAATGTGCAAATTGGGTGTCTTTCTTTTCACAAAGCAAACGTGCAAAAGCCTTTTTAAGTTTTGGATTTACAAGGGTTTAGACACTGCTTTCATTAAAAATAATAATAATAATAATAAAAAAATCTGAGTAGATTCTTTGCCTAATTAAAATATTGCAAAGTCTATTGTTGAGCAGGTAAAAAAAAAAAAGTTTTCTTTTTTTTTTTTTTTTTTTTTTTTTTTTTTTATTTAATTTGGCCAACGATTACTTTTGATCTGATGATTTTGGCCCATGTGACAAAAAGTTTGGACACCCCCTTGGTTAAGGTGTAAAGTAAACACAAATCAAAGAACATATCAGTAGGATTAGATGTTGCTGTTTAATGCATCACAGCATGCTTTAGATTAAGCCTTAGATTAATGATTAAGATTAAGCTTTAGATTAATGGGATCTGTAAACACACAGTGCTTACATTTTGCATGTAAACACAGCGATTAACAGAGCACAAGCACAGCCTAAGGCAAAGTGATGAGATATCTTGGGTTTAAAAAAAAAAAAAGAGAGAGACCTCTGAATCCAACGTAAAAATATTATTGACTCAGCAAGCTCCTAACATTGTTACAGTAAATCAGTCCTATCAAATTTATTATAACAAATATTTGTAAAAAGCACCAAGATCATGAGTAGGGCCTCTTACGTTCGGGCGTATTTATTAGCGCACAGGATGAGGTGCAGCCTCTGCAGCGAGTCCAGCGTCTCATGACCGAGCTCCTTGACCTGAAGCAGCTTCACAAGGCGGTTGTAAAACTTCTGCAGCTCGGAGTCCTGAATTTCCCTGGAAACGACAAAACACACAAGGTTTCATCTCATATTACTGTGCAAAAGTCTTAAATCATATCTGGTTTCTTGACATTTTGCAAAATTTCTCAAGAAGTGGCAATATTCTTGTAGGGTTTCTGAAAGCTTTCACTCGTTTTCCTGATCATTTTCAGAAGGAGATTCATTATTATTATGATTAAAAGTGAATTGTTGTAATAAAGCAACTGTTTGACTGCATCTGATGGACCTCACAGCAGCCTTTGACACAGTGGATCATTCTGTTCTTTTGTCCCGACTGAACCACTATGTCAGTATTCGTGTCACAGAACTGATTTGGTTCTTCTCCTATCTGACAGAACTTTGTCACGATTAAAACTTTGCCTTCTCTACTGCTCCCTTTTCATGTGGTGATAGCTATCCCTGCACTGCTATGCAAATGATCTAGTTGTCTCTGAAGCCTGGTTGCAGCGATCCTCTCCAGTCTCTTCCAGACTGGATTACTGCTGTCAAATAGTGATTGGGCCAGAATGCTTTGTTTTTAACAGAAGAGTGAAATGGCGGCAACGACAACACAGATGTCAGTGCTATGACTTTTAATCTAAAGTTTTATTGGATGTTCCAAGGACTCGTCTTAAACATTGAGGTGAGTGGGCCTTTTTGGTGGTGGTGGGACCCATCCTCTGGAACCATGCCTTTTTAAAAGCAAATTGAAGACACATTTGTTCAGAAAGGCTTTTAATGTTTTCTTTAGCACATTGCTTTATAACATTTTGTTTTCTGTGATGCTTTTAAGTGTCGTTCTGTGCTTTGATCTCCTTACTTGGATGTTTTAAAGTGCTTGATAAATCAATAAATGCATGGATGCATCACTGATTTAATACTCTTTCAGGCTTAAAGCGGTTCCTAATCTCAAGAGATTAAGCCGTATTGTGTCCAAATATAGCAGGCAACACAAGCAGATGACCGATGCTTGAAACTAAAATAAATTTACATCTAAATATTAATATCAATTTTAACTTTTTGAGTTAAACTGTTATAATAAAGTAACAGCTTGGAGTATTTTTGTTCCGTGTTACACAAATGAAATCTTCAGTAATTTATTCGAAAGACTGACACCATAAAATTCCCCAGATGATTGTTTACCAGCTCACATTTCACTGATAAGTCATTCAGGTTAAAAATCTATTTTACATTTGAAAACAAAGGATCTACTTAATAATGCGCTGATTTTCATATTAGTAACACTTTTTCCATTTAAACATGTTACAGGGGAAAAAGAAGGAAGCAGACTACTTCTTGTTGCTTTAAGATACAGCCTCGGCTTTTTAATTAATGGCTACATATAATATAAACGGTAAAAGATATGTTTCAAATGTTAGCAGCAATAATGATAAACTGAAAGAAATTTAAGGATACGATCTGTTTATGTAAGAAAAGGAAGTTAAATCGGGCTAATTGGTTTTAGCTTTGTAAGCAAAGTAGCACAAGAGGAGAAGGTTTTAAATAACATCCACATTTTTCCAGTCCTTACCTCGCTTGTTTAATTAAACTCTCTGAACCGAGAGAGTACATTTTGAATCACAGTCAGCGTTGTTCGCTGCTACATCCGCGCTGCAGCGGAAGGTAAACAGTGCGGGTTTTAATCAGGCCCGGACTGCACTCACATCACATGACTTCAGTTCCACTTTCGATAGTTTATACTGACATTTACTCACTGTGTAATTTATGCACCAAGGCTCAGCTATAACGTATAAACGCTACATTACTCACACGCTATTATTCAAAAACCATGTAAGCTGGAATAACTGGTTCATTTATCTAATGCAAGCATGCCAGCAAGTAACAGCAAGATATCCATATGGCTGACTTCCTCAGGCTGTTTCACTATTACACACTGCGAAGTCAAATCGCTTCTGTTGAATGTAATCTTCAGAAAACATCAGAGATATTGCAGACCATAATTATTGGTGACCCTGGTAAAGATGTATAAAGAGCCTTGAAACAAATTAATGTATTTTATTACAGTATCATGAGCTACCTCCCTCCCCATAAAAAACCTGAAATACAAAAATGAACTTGAGTGCACTAAACCATGTTTTTAAAAAATCGTTTAGACAAAATTAGCACAACTCCCTCTTTTATCAACATGAGAGCACTCTGTCCTTTCTTATAGCAACCCACAGTGTTGGGGCATACAGAGGGAGAGATGCTTGTGCAATCTCTGTAGATCATTAGAGGTCTGAGTCTTTCGTTATGTGCTCCTCTCTTCAGCTCAACACACTTGACTTCGATAGCTCAGAGATGACCATTGAAGGAATTTGTTTCATGGCTGATGAACCACTCCTGTGATGATTTGACAGCCTGTTTTGGATCATTATCCTGAAAGATCCATTGGTGATCCATTTTCAGTTTAGAGTCAGATGTTTGTTTGAAAGCCACTGGTATTTCAGAGTTCATGATGGCATCCAATCCAGTATGGTTTTCCCTCCTGAAGTGTTTATGGCCAAAAGGCTAATTTTTAGTCTCATCTGACCAAAGCAGGAAGTCTCTGTTATTGTCCCATTTAAAGTTCCAGTAGAGTTAGCAAAATCTACATGTTTTTGCTGGAAGGACAGAATTTTTTATTATTTTTTTTTAAAGGAATCATACCCCACCAAAACAATACTTAGCATGCACATAGCATCTAATGGTTGTAATGGTGACTTGGTGACCCCAAGATGTTCCTAACTTTTCCTAAGCCTGCATTACTTACTTGGTTTTGAATCCAAAGTGAATTACCGCCATTACATCCAAACTTAAAGCTAAAGAGACCACAGCCACTATCCTGTCTTAAAGGAATCTTTTTAGGCTGACTGAAAAGTGGTGAACTGTCCAGATATGAATATCATAACCAGTCCCGCACCCCAACGGGCTCTAGAATACCAGTACAGTTCCCAGATTTTGTCACGTTAGAACATTTAACTTTTCTTCTTTAACTTTTTTCTGAAACTCCTATGTAGAGAATTTCAACATATTTCCCTCCTGGCAAATGTTGTCAGTCAAATACTTGATAAATTTCAGCTCCCTTTCCATTTTAAAGATTGATGTATACTTGGAAAAAACAGATAAACCTGTTATTATATCATCTACCCCCATCCCAACTGCGGCATTTGGATGTAATAGTTGGATACATCGCAAGAAAAAAAGTTCTGCTCAATATGTATTAAGAACAAGCTGCAACAACGTCCAGACTTGAGCAACAAGAACAAACTGATGTCATTCTGCTGTCACAACCCTGGAAGAGAGAATAAATTCTTATTTTCTTGAGGAGTATGTATAAGCCTTGACTCTCAGTCCGTATCTAGTGTTTAGTTTGTGTTGTTTATTTACGTTATTGTTTATTGTTTATTTAGGTTTACAAGTAGACACCATTAAACACAACATTTATCCCTAGCTGCCTCAAGTAAACTGATATATTTTTGGGTTTCAATAAATATCAGAAAATTCAAACAAATTTACTCTTCTTCTTTTAAGAGTGCAGTTGTTGGAAAGGTCAAGGATTTGTGTTCAGATACATTTGTAACATTTTATTTTTTACTATTATTGTTAACTATTATCTGTTTCTGCCTGCTTCTATTTCCTGCTTGAACTACCCCACTAAAGGCCAATAAAGGATATACACAGATCAAATAATATGGGATCTATGAAACTTAATCATTTGTGACAACCAGCAAGACTGGTTGACTTACAGACATTAAAATAATTAAAAATGGCTCAGAGTTTGTTATATGTGCTAAGCTCTGAAAATTGTCCAGCCTTGGCAGTAGAAACACAAACAGGTGTTATAAAATGACTTGGCTATACCTAATTATTTTAGTATTTGATATCACAGGTCATATCAGAGAATCATCACACTAATTAGTCATGTTTAATTTAGCATTTTCTACACTTTAAGTTACAGTTAACTTTGATTTTACAGGGAATTACTGTTCAAAGTATGCACTATGCAACGGAGGCTAATTTTACACTATGCAAATAATAGCTACAAAAAAAACCACCTAAGAAAATGTCACCTTTTATAGGTTTTGAAGTATTTAAATGTTGCCATCTATAAAGAATAAATATGTAGAGAAGCAGTTCCTTGTAAGTGCATGAGTCATCATATTTTAATGCAGGAATGATAGGAGTACACAGGCAAAACTCATGTTGCTCATTAGGAACTAATGAATAAGCTTTGTGGGTTTATGGGATTATTTCCTACTCATTGGACTGTTACCAAAACACTTCACTATTGAATCCTGCAATAACTCATGAGTTGCTAAAATATGTGATTTTTCTACAATTAGTCATCTTGCAGTCACGACCAAAGGGTTTAACAATGACACGGATATCGTGTTTTGTGGCTTCCGAATTTTGGAGAAATTTGTATAACATGTTGCCATGGTTGGCTGCTTTTATGTGAACAACTATTGGTACAAAATTGAAGCCATTTCTTTTTTTTTTTTTGGAAAGGTTTCACTAACTCAAAAGTGGAGATAGATTGAGAATATTTGAATTTGATTTAAGATGAGATTTATTGTACCTAGAACAATGTTGCAATGTCTTGCAGAAGATATCGGCCTGAACAGAGGACCAGGAAGCGATCTTAGTTAAGGCGGACCAAGATTAACAGGATTCAGCTGTACGGGAGTAAATATTTGGTTCTTGTCTTACTGGTTATAGGTGGGGAGAAAGGAGTTGAAGAATTTGGCTGAGGTACAGTAGGTCTGGAAGAGCGGTGTTCCAAGGTTCAGATGATTTCGTAACCTCGACAGGCAGGTGAGTGGTAGGTGAGACGAAATCAGTTGTGTACTCTTGTGGTGTGAGATGCGTTAGTCAGGTTGGTACTGAGTTAGTTGACAGTGGTTTAAGGATGTATAGATTTCTCTGGTGGTGAATCTTGGATATGCAATTCTAAGACGCAGGAACACAACCAAAGGTGACAATCAGGCACTGAATAAGAGTCCTGCTGGTCTGTTTAAACTTGCTGGCCAGACTTTCTTTTAAATCAATCAGTATGACTAATATGCTCAACGTACAACTATTTGTATTTTCCTCTGTCTTTATTTACATTTGTTCTTCGGAGGACATTATCTGTATTTTATATGACTGCAGCAAAAACCCTGAGCTGTTCTGGATAGTTTAGCAACAACAAAACCCAAATTTAAGTTGAGCAGGACCAGGGTGGAGTAGAATGGCCAGATTTGGTTCTAAAGTACCAACAGAATATCATGCCGGGACCTGCACAATTGCCAAGAATGAACACAAGGCGGGGTCCAGTGGAACCAGTTAGCCCAATCCTACATGTCACCTCAAACTTGAGAATGATTGAATGAACAAATATTTAGGAAGGCAGCAATCAAAAAAATTAGTCACTTTGAAGATTTATTTATTTATATTATATTGGATTTGTGTGATTATGCAACTGATTAGCAGTTTTTGAAAAAAAGGAGTGATATGGCTCATCCTTGGAGAGGGTGTGGGGTAATATATTAAATTGTAAATGTTGTTTGTCCGGAACCAATAATCATGTTGGATCTTGAATAAGTTTTGCATTGCTTGTTGCCTGCTCTGTCAACAGGTTGTAAGCTCCCCCCATGTTTGTCACTGGGCTCATTTAAACAAAAACGACCTTATGCCAGGGGTGGCTAATGTTGCTGAAGTTAGGATCTAATATATTAAGTGGTATTTTGATGTTTTTGCAAGCATTTCATCACCTCTAGTTCTATATATAAAATACTTTGATTCATCAAACCTGGACTGGGTTGTTCAACGCTGCACAGAGATTTATGAAACTGTTATTCTACTTTGAAAAAATAAACACTTGGATCACATAAGTGAATGAGGTGTTATAACCAGAATATGCCATTTCTGAATGGCAAACATGTACGGAAAGCAATCAAGTAAGGAACAGAAACATATTTTTTTCCAGTTCACATTCTGAAGATGATTAACATCCACCATGGATTGTGGTTCGTGATAGTCACATTCTGGCTCAAACATATATAAAATCATTGCTTTTCTTTTGAAATAGTTCATAAATTGGTAAGGCTGTCAGAAATTCAAAACTTTTCATCCTGTTGTTTTATCTTATTATACAGTTATTCAAATTTTAATGAACCTCAGGTCATTTAATTAAAGCTGTTTGACGAGCTGATAAGATAGAAGTAATTAAGTAGTGCGGCTAATCTAGGAGAATCTCCAGCTCAGTAGGATAGCCTATTAGGGAAGGAGTGAGATCACAGAACTGCAACCACCCCAGGATAATGAGTGGTGATACCCATGCAACTATTCAAACAATTTTTTGTTTTTGTTTTCAAGACGACAGAAATCCACCTAAGAAAATGCCAAAAACTGCCTGTTTCTCCACCAGTTAGGGTTCTTGTGTGAATTGCCCCTCCTGCTCGCTCCCTCTCCACACTCCCTTGACAAGTCACATTTGCCAAAAAAATTTAACTTTGTTTCATTATATAACTTATTAGAAAAACATTTTGCTTCACAATTTGTTAAGTTTTCACAAGTCATTACCACCTTTACAAATCACAAGCTGTTAATAATCTGGTGGTATAGCATAACTCACTACATGTTTGACCAGTTTATATGTTGTGCTTTTCGTGCACGCCTCCATCTAAGGTGGTCGTAATGCTAAAAAAGGCATTTAAATCTTAGAAAATGGAATAAATGAGCTCTGTCTTAACCACTTTAGCTGTTTTAGATGTTGAAATGGAGATGATTAAATACAGACCAGACAAATAATCCCTTTAATTTAGTATGCAGTTGGAAACTTCACATCAGAAACCAAACTTCTGCATAGGTGACTGGATACAAACAAGCAATAAAAGACTCATTTGGCAAGTGACAGAGTACTTTTTTGTTTAGTGGTGTCTCCATGTTACCCATATGGTTTAATATCATATGGGCCACATATGAAAAACATATGAAAAACAGCCCCTGCCCTCCAATAAAAACTGACCTTTGCTTCTCCAAACTGAGGTTGTTCAGAGACTTTTCTACCGCTTGTAAGATACTGACTATTAATAATCTCTCCACTGAGCTTTACTGAAAAAAAAAAAAAAAATTAACCATCCCCTTAATTTCAGAATCAGCTTCATTTGGCAAGTTTGTGTACAGTAACAAGGAACTTAACTTCACTGTACATGCTCTCAGACCTCAAACACTTAAATATAGATACCTTTGAAGGAGAAATATATGAAGAAATATATGAAGAAAAATATAAAATCTACAAACATGTATTTATATTTATTTACTCACAGCTGAAAGCTAAAATTTAAAAACTTTTGCAGACATGTCCTGTGGCCTGATGAAATTAAAATGGAACTGTTTGGCTTGAATGACCATTGTTACATTTGGAGGAAAAACAGGGATGCCTCTACCCTAATAACCCTAAGGATACAGCCAGAGTGGCTACAAAGAGGCCATCACAAAGTCTTGATCTCAGTCCAATGGAGAAGTTGTGGGTAGATCTGAAAAGGTGTGTGCCAGTGAAGCGTCCTACAAACCTGACTGAGAAATGGCAGTTCTGTCAGGAGGAATGAACCAGAACCATGATGAGAATCTTGAGGAAGGAAACCCAACAGCTTTGACCCAAGTCATTTAAAAGACTGATACTGACCAAATACATGTAAACTTCTGAATTTGAAGAAAGTTACAGAAAAATCTCGAAAAACTGGCCGCACTAAGTTTACTGGCATTTAGCAAAGCAGCTAGAATTTTAGTAAATCTAGCTGACCTTAAGCAAGAGAAGTTTGATCTGATTGAACTTCACAGTGAGAAAAAAATGTGTCCTTTTATTCAGTGTATGTAAACTTCTGGTTTCAACTGTGTGTATTAGTGTTGGTAGCATATAAATTGATGCCAGTGAAGTAATATTCCTTATAAGGATGTAGCAGGTGTGATAATGCTCATGAATCTCAGTTCATTGTGCAACAATGATTTATAAACGAACGAGTGCTCATCGCTTACAAGCTCGAAACAGACGTTTAAGATACCGCATTAACTGTGTCAGATCTTATTGAGTTTTTACCTAAACCTTTACCAGACTGAAATCACTCAGCCACTTGAAAAAAGTTCTGGTGATAGTGAAAAGCAGACTTAGTCACGATTCAGAAAGTGATTCAGTTCAACCATTTTCTAAATAACACTTGGGCTTGTTTTGTTCTGAACGCGCGGGCTATAATTGGATCATTGCTCATTCTTTGTGAGGTTGTGGTTGGTTGGAACTATTGTTTCTCTTAGAAGAACTAAACCGTGGGACTAAAGCGGCTTGATGGAAATAATGAAGGGCCTCATGGCGCTGCTGAGGGAGTCAACACAGAGTTCATATTGGGCGAAATTAAGAAAAACGCTATAATTGGACTTGTAGTTTATTTCAAAGGTGGAGGTGAGCAGTCATTGGCCAGTTTGGCCGTATCTGATCGCAGCAGCAGCAGCAGCGGTGGAGTTGCGCTCTTCCTTTCGCAGCAGCAGCAGCTGCAGAGAGCTTATTTCCATCTGAGATCAACCCGCCCACCTCCGCTCTCTGTCTGTTGCTCTGAGCCGTATACTAGTTTCTCTCTGTTTCGGTCTGTCTCCACCTCAGTCTGCGGCTCAAGGGGGAGCACAGCCGTCGTTCCCTGCCAGCTTTATTCTAACACCCGCTCCTCAAGTCGGATACATGGAGACAACCTGAGCCTAAAGGCCTCCTTTCTCTCTCTCTCTCTCTCTCTCTCTCTCTCTCTCTCTCTCTCTCTCTCTCTCTCTCTCTCTCTCTCCTGCGGAGCACAAGCGCTTATTTGGTTTTCTTTTTCAAGAAACTACTAGAACATCTGTTGATTTCCGGCGGACCTTTGGACATCTGCCTCATCAGGTATGAAAAGTGACCCCGGCCACCCTACAGGTCTCAAGGTGTGTTCGTTTCTGAATTCAAATGCTTTGCCACTCATGACGGGCTCATGAGTGGCAAAACAAGGCGCACAGGCTCCCACAACTCATGTCTCCACAGCCAAAATGTGTCATCAAAGTAGAGCTGGGCGTTTATATAAAGTAAAACTGCGTCTTTTACCCCAAAGTAATAATATTAAGTTGCTTATCTGCTTATAAAGACTAGAAAGGTATTAGTCTGCCTCTGTTCCCTTGCCTCTGACAGGTGCTTGGCTCATGCCTGAGGAGAGATTTTAGTTTTTTGTCATCACTAAGTCTTTATCAGCTCTCATGAGAATGTTTGGGATTCCAGTAGCAGGTGCAGAGGATAATGGGAACCAGTAAGCCTGGGAATCAGAGATAAATTGTGGACATGGGGTTAATCCTCTGTAGCGTTATGACTTCGAGTGCCTGGCAAAGAAATTCACACACCTTGAACTTTTAGACATTTTGTCCCTTTCTATCTAATTTGTGTGTATTTTATTTGGACTGATGTGACAGACCAACACAAATAAATCCATATTTGTGCAAATTAGACAATAATACATGGATTTTCGTTTTATTTTTTACAATCAAAATTGGAAACTGGCTTGCATTTATATTCACCCCCCCTTCAGTCAGTATTGTAGAACCACCTTTCAGTGCAATTACAGCATTTGGCGTATGTCTCCACCAGCTTTGCGTATCTAGAGACTAAAACCTCTCAAGCTCAGTCAGATTTGATGGAGAGTGTCAGAAAACAGCAGTTTTCAAGCTCAGTTGGATTTAGGTCTGAACTTTGACTGGGCCATTCTAACACATGCGTTTGCTTTTATCTAAACTATTTTGTTGTAGCTCTGGCTCTGTTTGTTCTAAGACTGCCTTGTATTTAGCTCAGTTCATTTACTCTGACCAGCTTCCCTGTCTCTGCTGGAGAAAGCATCTCCACAGCATAATGCTGCTATCACCATGTATCACCACTGGGAATGTTGTGTTATTTATTTATTTATTTTTTAGCCAAAAATAATTTTTTGGATGTAAGCTAAAATGTTCAATAGTAGGGGACATTCTTCCACGTGTTTATTAGCCTGTTGCGCCTCTCTAATCGGCTGTTTCTCTCATTTATTCTCTCCTTACCTGACGTGACATCATATTAACAACAAACCTCATTGGACTTCAGTAAAATTACTGGATTTATACTCAATTTAAATTACACACAGGCGACTGTTTATTAAATGGGTGACATGTGAGAGCAGTTGGCTACGCTTGTTTTTATTTAGGGCAATCAGAGTAAAAGGGGTTGAATACATGCTATTTTAATATTTCAACTGCTAAAAATGTTCACATTAGTGCACTGCTTTCTGTTTCAATGTGTGCATAACCCAGCTCAGGAGAAGTCTGTGCATGCTCTAAAATCTGTCGCATCTAATGCAGAGGTTTGTTGTGTTGGTCAAAATTTCAGGCTTTTCTGCATTATTGCACCTAAACTGTGTTGTGGTTTAGGTGGCACCAGCCCACTGTTCACTGTTTTTGTAAAATTATGCAAATTATTTAAACTTTTTCAAATAATAGTTATCAGAGCTGAACCTTTGCCCCCCTTTTGCTGTGCTCCTCCTGTCTCAGTCTATACAATAGAAACACATGTATCAAGTTCCTACAGGCTTTAGCTCTTCAGCTGGACAATGAGGCCTTTATGACAGTTTGCACACCTGAACCAATCATATCTGCCTGTATCAGAGCACAACACCAGTGCACTGACAGCAAGCCGAGTAAGCTGAGGCACAGCTCCGAAGGTTCAGTTTAATTTGGACAAACAGGAAGGGTCGGGAACTGCAGCAAGTTACTTCAAACAAAACATTTTGATGCTTGATTGCACAAGTCAGTAGGAAAAATGTTTATTCTAGACAGCTCTCATTCAGATTGAGGCAAAACAGATGCAAATTGTTTGTACTGTAAATTATTCAACTCGTGAGAAAGTTGAGGTGTGAAAAAAATTTATGAAATCGATTTGTTTAGCGATAGAGCAAGAATGCTTTGGTTACAGATGTCATTCAAGTCCATCATTTATACTAGTTGGCTTTTTAAAATTTGGCTGTTGTTGTTATTGTTGTTATGATGATGATGATGATGATGATGATGAAGAGGATTGCTTATGGCCTGTATTTGTGTTTCAAACTCTCGCTTTCAAGTAAGAAAGGAAGCAGGTTTTGAGTTGCCCTGTTGTGTTGACATAGTCAGTAAATGAAGACTTCAAAAATATTGAAGTCTCTCATAAGTCAGTTTTGTAGCATAATTTTGAATATGTGGTTGAAATAAAAAAAAAATAAAAATAAAAAAAAACACGCTAACATGGTGACAGACAAAAAAAAAAGGGGCCATCTTAGAATTAGACTCAAATTAAATTGTAATATATGGTGTAGTTAAAGCTGTGCTGGAATGTTCTATGCTGAGTTGAGTTTGGTTATGTTTGAAACCATAACTATATAAAAAACAAAGCTGGAGATTAATATTTTTACTAAAACTATTGCTCAAATTTAATGCTACATCCTCGCTAAATGTATTGTTATACTCATGGAGCAAGATAAACAGTGTGATGTTGTTCATCCCAAGAGGGGGAAAAACCTTGCCAGTGAAATTCTTGTTTTTTTTTCTGTAAGTAAACTAAACATAGACATAACTTTACCTTTAACACTACTAAAAATTCACCATGAGTATAATATATGTAAAATATATGTAAAAAAATAATAGCAGCTACATTATGATAATTGATTATTGTAAGCAAAAATTTCATGCTATCATGGTGTTTGTATTTGTACAAGAATTCAAAACAAAAATGTATAGTAGGAATTAATTGAAAAACAAGTAGTTAATCCTTAATACTCCTAAAAAGCATAAAATATAATATATTCATTCTTATAGTCATCACAAGCTATAATCTATTTATTCATTGTTGCTTTATTTTAAAACATAGATTTAATCTGGTTATTTAGGCTTAAGATGATTAGTTAGCAAGGCTATCTGTCTGGGTACCTAACCTGCAGTCTGCTGCGTGACATACCCCTCATAGCTGGTGAACTTAAGTTAAAAACAGTGTTACCTTTACAGTAGTGATGGGTGGATCTTTCTGTTTTTACCCCATGACTATGTTGTGTGTTTTGAAACTGGTAATATTTCCTAGCAGCCACATTTGACTTTGTTGCAAGTGAAGGAAATGTGCTGTAGCTTTCTTTAAACCAGATGACTACCAGTGTGCAGCAACAGGTAGGGGAGGGGCAAATCTTCTTTATTCTATGCTCCATACAGGCACCTTCTCTAACATCTCACTAAAAGGAACATTTTTGAAATGTTTAAACCATAACTCGGTATACCTTGATACCCAATGATCTGATAGATAATATGTGCATCTTTTCAGAAATACCACTGCTGTTTTATTTTTTAAAAGTTGTACTGATCCTTATTAGCAATAAACCTGTATTCTGTTGCTGTTGTGTTCAGGGTTCCTATTTTCCAGTCGTATTTGAACTTTAACGAGTCTAATGAATGGTTGTTACTCAGTCGTAAAAGACTCATAGGGGTTTGTGCACAAGCTAGACTCATTAGATTAATGTGTTCAGAGCTGAGAAATTATGTCTTTAACTCATTTCTATCTCTGAATTATCTATGTGATAGACATTAGTGGAGTGGTAGAGCATTTCCATGTTGAAGCCTGTAGAAAAAGTTGAATTTGTTAAATATTTAGAGTAATATTGCCACATGTAAAATAAATAGCTCATGTACATTCGCAATAATACAGACAAAATCTGAATTGAGCACTCTGAATCTTGCTTTGATTTTAGAGTTTAAAGGGATCCACGACTAATTGAACTTGTTGGCCTAAATATGTTGTAATTTTCCCTTTAACTGAAATGTTGTTTGTGATATGTAAAAACTCAGTTACTTTAAAAATTGTTTGTCTTTATTATATTTTTCACCTATGGAGATCGCCATTTTTTACCTATGCAATGCATGCCGGGCCGATGACGCAGATAGGGCCGAGTGGAGTTGAGTACATAAACAAAACGCAAAAAGTGGAGGTGGTAGAGGCTGACTAGGGCAGCCCACAAAATGTCTGGATGAAGGCAAACTGTTTTCATTTACCGTTATACGCAAGATATATGTTGAAACTAACAGGCATAATCAGCTTGTAATCTACTGTTCACTAAATTAGCTAGAGCTAATACCATTAGCTAGAGCTAACACTATTAGCTGGAGCTAACGGGAAATCAAAACCAATTGGAAGATAATGAATGGATGTTTAAAGTGACAGTGAAGCATCTTCAAGTCTTTGTAACACAACATTCTAATATATTTGAGAAAATGTTTTGATCCCGATGTTTACCGTAAACAGCTTGAGTTAGAAAGTGGAGATCTTTGCAGCATATCGTCAGATTTCCATTTCCAAGCAGAAGCAGCACAAACACCTGCTTTTTCAGCCAAATCTCTCCTCTTTCTCCATTTGGTCCTCCTCATCTTCATTTCCTCTCCTCAATTCTGCATTCCCTTCTATTTCAACAAGCTCCGGTTCAAATTTAAAGGACTGAATGTTACTTATTGTGCAATAATTATTGTTCCAGCTAGACGTAGCTAGTGCTGTAGGTCATCTATCCAGAATGCATTGTAGCGTAAACAACATGGCGACGTCCGTGTAAAAATATTTTATTTAATTTTATTAAAACTAAGCAGCCAACAGTATTTTTATTGTTTTGTTTTTACATCTGAAACAAATATTTCTCAAATAAAGTCTATTATTACAACTAATCATGGATCCCTTTAACAAAAGGAGTTCATAAAGGCTAACTGTCTAGACTCTGCAACATATAGTCAATTAGTAATTCTGCACATTATAAAGACAGAAAATATGCAAAATCACTTGTCTTTTTTTCCTCCTAAATTGGTGCACATGTTGATTTGCATAGGAAAAAGAAGATTTATTCTGACTTCCCCAAAACTGAAAAAAAATCATTTTAGGTCACTATTAAATAGATAAATTTCTTGCTATATTTATCCAAGGTAACTTTGGAAATTCAAAGCCAAAATGATGCCGAAGTAACCCGGGTTATGAGAAAAAGAGTGGAAACAATGAGTTTGCTCAGTGCGTCTTGCAGGTTGCCTGTCTGCATTGCTGCATGTCTCTGTGTGTTGCTTTGATGAAAAGAGGGGTGAAAATGAAAGGTTTAGATTGTGTGTACTGCCCTAAAAAAAGCACAGTTGTATACATACAAGGGCCTGAGTGAATAGACTAAATAAGAATACAGGAAGAGAGCTGCAACACACATCTGGTTTGAAAAGGAGGAAGCAAGGATCAGCTTTCTCGGTAACAAAGTCCAAAATAAGAGAACAGAGAAGAGGAAACATGTGGTTACTTAAGGGGGTCTGTGCTGCGATGTGTTCATGCGTACTTGCGCATGTACAGGAATTGTATATGGCTGTGAGCTGGTCTGAGTGTTTGGGGTTTTGTCATCTGCAGTGACTGAGGCAATGCATGCAAAGTGCAAACTACAAACAATGGTTTTGTATGCGAAGCTGGGGTGATGGCTCTGCTGGGGTCGCAGGGTCAAGTCCTACCTACATCGCGGAACAGCAACAGATCAGGCGCAGCTCTGGTATCATATAGCCCCACCTTAAACCAGGATGTGGCATTCAAATGCAGCATGAAAACACAAGCCAGAGCTCATTCACAGGCCATGCAGGGTGTGTGATTGTGTGTGTTTACCTGCGCAGTGACATCAGGCAGTCTTGATTTGCCTAACTGTTGGCTGCAGGTCACAAAGCGGGATTGTGGAGTAACACCTACAAACCTGAAGGCATGCAAATGCTTTGAGATGCATGCATGGTGTGTTGGTGTTGATATGCATGTTAATGTTTGAAAGAGGGCAAAATGGCAGGGGGTGGAGGGAATGGAATGCAGGGGTAGAAGGAAGATGATAAGGGAGTACAAAAGTGACAAGTATGCAGTATAAGAAACTGCATGAAAAGAATGTCTTAAAGTGATATGTATTGTGCTAAAGGCATAGACAATTACTTTGAGTTTGCGTAGTTACGCTTCACGATTCTTCATAATTCTGTAACTAGGGTTTTACGTATCAGGACATAATAAAAAAATATCTGGTCTTTAACAGTTCTACATCATTTAAATTCAACCTTAGTTGTGCAAAAACAGAATTCATGCTTTCGTTATTTATCTAGCTGATATGGAAAATGTTAACTGGCTATGAGCAAGTGTGAGCACCTGTATAGCAGTGAAGGCATTGGCAGATTTTTGCTCTGGGGCATACAACTGTGTGTGATAACACAACGCCAAGCAGGAATGCCATCGACAATGAACTTAGAACCTGGACTTGAACCTTGAGAGACACATAAAGACAGTTACAAAGTCTGCCTTCTATCACCTGAAGAACATTTCCAGGATTAAAGGACTAATGTTTCAACAAGATCTAGAGAAACTCATCCATGCGTTTATCTTTAGTCGCATTGGTTACTGCAACTGTCTTAGCAGGTCTGCCTAAAAAGTCAATTAGACAGGTACAGCTGATCCAAAACGCTGCTGCTCATGTTCTCACTAAGACTAGGAAAATAGAGCACATCACCCCAGTTCTAAAGTCCTAAACTGACTCCCTGTAGCTCAGAGAATAGACTTTAAAATACTCATGTTAGTTTATAAATCACTGAATGGCTTAGCACCAAAATACATTAAAGATCTGTTGTCATTGTATCAGCCTTCCAGACCACTGAGGTCTTCTGGTTCAAGCCTACTCTGCATCCCCAGAACCAAACATGGAGAAACCGCATTGAGTTTTTATGCACCACATATCTGGAACAAACTTCCAGAAAACTGCAAAACAGCCGAAACACTGAGTTCTTTTAAGTCAAGGCTAAAAACCCACCTGTTTAGAGCTGCCTTTGATTAGTAATAAGTAGAACATTGATCAATATTTCCGAATTATATTTGCTTTAGATATTTTCTTGATGATCTTTTATGATTTTGATGGACTGATATTTGTTTTATGGTTTTTGATGATTTTGATGTATACTTGATTGATATTTTTATGATGTGAAGCACTTTGAACTGCCTTGCTGCTGAAATGTGCTCTACAGATGAACTTGACTTGATTTGACTTAACTTAGAAAATCTGCCAATTAATTCAGGAATAGTTGTAAAGGCAGTTTCAAACAATCCCAAGGCCATCATTTTTCAGTGGGCAAGCTTTTAATCAAGTGGAAACATAATATACATAACACAAATATAGTAAACAAAAAAACAAGAATTGGCAGACCAAGATTGCGTCTTAATTAATCCGATGTCTTTTGGATTAGATGAGAGCAAAGTAGAGATGTTTGGCCATACTGACAGCACTATAGCAAAAACGTGGCATAAAAGTAAAAAGATGGCATACCAGTTTACAAGCTTGGTGGTGGTAAGGTGACGGTTTGGACTTATTATGGTCCAGCATGACATAGGCATCTTGTAATTACTGAGTTGACCACAAGCTACTCTGTATAGAAATGTATTCCAGATTTAAATGTGAGGCAATCTGTTGTAGATTAAAATGTTGGGAGAAACTAGATGATGACCTCCAATACAGATACAGCAAATGTCCGAAATACCAAATTGAAAAGTTATGACCGGACGTTAGAGAGTTGTGGATAAATGAATCACAGCATTGACGAACTGCCAGAAGAGATAGCAAGACTTCCATTACTACATTGAGGGACTGTGTTTTTTTTTTTTTTTTTTTTATCTCACACTGCTCCCACACTGGGTTTAATTAATATCATTGGTCTGGCATGTGTTATACATTTTTCTACACTTGAGGTTAGATTTAAATGATTTTAGAACCTGGTAAAGTCCCACAGATTTTTTTCTCAATTCCCAAATATGTAACACCCTGGACTCTAAAGACGATGTGCCTTCTTTCTGTCTGTTTTCATTGTGACACGATTGATGTCTGGTGTAAAAAAAACAAAACAAAAACAAAAAACAAAACAAACAAACAAAAAAACAGATCTTACTCAACAATGTCTGCTTATTTGTGGATTGCTTTTGCCAGCAATGCAGGCTGTGTGATATCTTGCCTCAGGCTGTCTTTTCTTGCTTTGATCACAGTCTGAATAATTAAGTTTAATTCTAGAAATAGACAACCGTTACAATGGAAATTTAGAGGTGATAATTTTAAACCGTAAAAGTGGAAACAAAATTCTCACTTATCTTTGTTTTGCTCTAAGTCAAGCTGTTGCTTACTTCATGGTTTACACTTTCCAAATTAGTCAGAAACACGTGTTGCTTGGTGATTATTCTGCAGGCTATCAGATCAATGACCAGAGTTCGAGTCCTTCCACACACAAATGTCAGGTTTAAACCTTACTGTCAATTATCATTGTGTAGGAGTTCAAAATATATGCTGGATATGGTTTGTGGGTTTTGGTTTGAACTTTCTCTTTTATTCTATATGTTAATGTGATTTATTTATGTCTTCTGGTCTGGTTAGATTTGCTTTTTTGTGATGCTCTCCTCCATATTCAGCCTTCTGCTTAGTTTGCTTCCTGTTTTATTATGTTACATGGATTCCCTGGTTCATCTCAGCAATTTTTGCTCTCTGCCTTGTTAGTCCCCTAATCTTAGAATTTTACTACTCCAGATTGGTCTGGGTTTTAAGAGCATTCTTAAGACCACAGACTTCGTTTTGGTCTTGATTACATTTTAACTCGACCCTGTCTTGGTCTTGGACGTGCTGGACGTGTTTTTGTTCTAAGACTAGTCTAAGCAAAAACTATTTTATTATGAGCAATTATCTTGCATTGGTTTGGTTTTTGGTCTTCATAGTCTTGGTCTTGTTTTGGTACACTTTGGTTTTGACTAGGTAAGGGGGTCTTGACTATGATACTGACTAATCTTACTCTCTAATGACCTCACCCAATTTCTCACCTCAGTGTCTATATGGTCCTTAGAGCTCTTTAGCCCCTGTTCCACAGGCGTGGCTTTAACCAGTTCTTCCCCGGTCAGCCCTGGCCAGATTCGTCTCAATTTGCAAATTCTCCCCATTTTTTTGAAACCATCTCAGGAATGGTACAAGCCGGGCCAAGCCGAGTATTATGTGCAAGCGATTTGATTGTCAGCTTCCGGCATTCGTTGATTGGCCCGTGGACTTACCAGCAATAACATCTCAACCACCATTTTTAACCAGACCAAAGTAGTTGTCGAGATGCAAATCAATAATTCCATGGTCAAACCTTGAGGTATAAAACCTTTTTATCAATTGTAGCGGAAGTGTACATACTAAGTCAACTGGACGGGGGACCTAGCAACGAACAAATATATTGAGAGATTTCACAGAAACTGGTCGCCCAAGGGTGCACACGCAAAATGAAATAATTGAAGCATCGAACACAGCTCCTGCGCACTCACATTCTCACATTCCCTCCCATGTTCCTGCCCATATTCACCCACACATAGTGAGGAACACACTGCCAATGGAGACACATCCAACTTGGCTGGAGCCGAGCCAGACATTAACCAACGAGAGTGAGACTTGAAAATGGAGAAGGGGTATTTGTTATTTTCCAAAGTCATGTTGTTTCCCAGCCAGATCATTCTCACCTTTCCTTTAGCTGAGAGGGAGGAGGAAAATGAAAGGCTTTGTTTTTAGTTTTGTTTCAGGAAAATATGGGTGCAAACATTAAACCTTATGGGATTGTAAGGCACTAAAAGTGCTAATATTGGTTCTATAAACAATAAAAAGAAACTTAGATTCAGTTCTACATTTCACAGGAAGCCAGTTTAGAGAAGCTATCATTGGAATAACACAATTTATTTCAGAAGTACTTGTCAAAATATTTGACCAGTCATTCATTATTTTTCCACCCTTAGTTTAGGATAGAATTGATTTAAATTTTGCTTTTAAAAGAATATTCTCAGGCTTGTTAAAGGTGATATTTAAAAAAACAAGCTAAAAGTAAGTATGTCAAAGATGAGTTCAAGGTAACTCGCTGCAACACTAGAGAACAAAGTTATGTCATCCAGAATAAGAATAAATTTAGAAAGTGAATCTCAAAGGATTCTAGGACCAAATGCTGTATAATTTTTACCCTGGTTATAATATAGGACATTGCTAGAAATTTCAGGTTTTGATGTTTTCAAAACAGCACAGAGGTCATATGAGTGGAGCTGGGTGTTATCTGTAAAATGATAAAAATCTATGTCAAACTTTCTTCAGAGAGCATTTAAAAATAGAATAGAATTGGTTTAAAGCCACAACCCTGTGGAATTCCATGCTTAAGAAAGTATATATTTAGGCTGGTGTTCAATGAAGTTGACTTAAAATAGATCCTTATCAGACATCTGTTGACGCCTCCTCATCTCTGTATGAATTCAGCAGAACTTGCTGCTTCCTCGGTGACATGAGTCTTCTAAAGTGATGGATGGCCCTTGTGAAATTATTGCATTCTGTATTCTGCAATTTTAGACATTTAAGTGTAGAAAAGAAGAAGCAATTTTTCATAATTTCCAGTATATTGAAAATATGTCCATCCATGGTAACCAACTATTGCGATTTGTAAATGGGTTGCTTGTGATGATACATCAGTGCTGCAGCACCACTTCATATAGGTGCTGTTATGGGGAAGATACAATGGGCACTTGTCACTGATAAATGCTTAAATGGGCAGTATTATGTATTTTTCCAGGCATGTAATGCCATTTTATAGCACAATCAAGTAACTATGTTATCTTCAGATGTTATAAAAATGCTGTTTATATATATATATATATATATATATATATATATATATATATATATATATATATATATATATATATATATATATATATATAAAAAATAAATAAAATAAAATAAAAAGAAATATATATATATATATATATATATATATAATCATAACCAAGTGGCGGGCATAGTGTACAGAAACATCTGTGCAGGATATGGACTGGAAGCCCCGAGATCAAAGTGGGGCACACCCCCAAAGGTGGTGGAGAATGACCGAGCTAAGATCCTGTGGGACTTCCAGATCCAGACAGACAAAATGGTAATGGCGAACCAACCGGACATCGTGGTGGTGGATAAACAACAAAGGAAAGCCGTTGTGGTGGATGTAGCAATACCAAGCTATTGCAACATCAGGAAAAAGGAACACGAGAAACTGGAGAAATACCAGGGCCTCAGAGAGGAACTGGAGAAGGCCTGGAAGGTGAAGACCACAGTGGTGCCTGTCGTCATCAGGGCCCTCGGGGCAGTCACCCCCAAACTGGAGCAGTGGCTAAAACAGATCCCAGGAACAACATCAGACATCTCAGTCCAGAAATGCGCAGTTCTCGGCACAGCCAAGATACTACGCAGAACCCTCAAGCTCCCAGGCCTCTGGTAGAGGACCCGAGCTCAGAGGTTGAGAAAGACCACCCGTGGAGGGTGAGAAGGGAATTTTATAATATATATATATATAAATATATATATATATATATATATATATATATATATATATATATATATATATATATATATATATATATATATATATATATATAAATCAAAGAAATTTGTGCAGTTTGATGACTTGAAATTGATGACTTGTGTTTGCTAATTGCTGCTGCTGCTAGTGTGGAGGAGCTAAGGGGGGAGGCGCAGGGGAGGGGTGCTCTGTGAGGCGGGAGCTCAGCTGGAGCCTGCAGCTCCAAGGAGGATCTTTGTGGAAATAGGTGGTGCTTTGTGAGAGTAGGTGTTTAGGCGCCCCTGAATGGCTGCCACTGAAGATTCAAGGATTCCTCAAACATGCATGAAAGAATTAAAGCAACACTCCAGGTATGTTTTTGATGAGGGGCAAACATCGTAATATGATATAAACCTAAAAAAGTTGATTTTTACATAATTACCCCCTTTAATACCTTACAATTTAAGTGAAAGATGTATGATCTACGGAGTCACCAACATTACCCGCTGCTTTGTGTGACTGTGGGTTGGTTATCTATGCATAAAAGTATTCCATGCATTTCAGCTTGGAATTTGCATCGTCTCGTTATGTGGAGTTTCTACAGGTTTCCTTATATGGTTTCTTACCTAATCCAAGCACAGGCATTCTTATTCTTCACTGAGATATAGATTGGATTTCAGCTAGGTGATATAGGTGATCTGATATAGATCAGATTTAACTGGTGGTGCCAGATGAAAAAGGATGAATCATTTATTTAAGTGGATTTGGGTCTTCTAATATCTATATATTTATAGCATATCATGAAGTCCATTAAATAGGTGGTTTGAATCAGTATCTTGGACATAACCGCACAGAACCCTCATTAGAGTCCTGCAGCTGCCGTAGATAAGACAATATCAGATGGAGCACTGTGATCGAATCGAGAATCGAAACTGTAACTTAAAAACGGGCTGCATCTTTCATCAACAACCTTTCGGCACCTCTACAACCAAATAAGGGTGATTACCTCATGGGGCTTTCTCTATCAACATGAAAGAAAATGACAATGACATTCTCTTTTTTTGTGAAAACAATTGTTTATTACATCTGTTAGAGAGTATTTGCATAAATAATCCACAATATGCTTTTTTAAATAAGACATTTTCATAGTCCGTGGTGATTTTTTTACTTTTGGTGAGATGGCTCACCACTCAGGGTGGCACAGCCTGGAGGATGGCTACATTTTTTTATATACTTCTAAATACATTTTGGCTAAATTAAAAGCCTTTTATGAAAGATTCTTTAAAACACAATTTGTGATTAGTGAAACCTTTACTCTCAGGTTGATTTCTTATGTATGTTTGAGTGGGTGCTGAGGGGGCTCCAAAGTAGGGTCTTGCCCAGGGCATCATTCCTCCAAGAACTGCCACTGGTCATAGTCACAGGCCAAACAAAAGCAAAGTGAACTGTTCCTGTTTGTTTTGCTGTTTGTCAGGCTGTGAGAGATGGAAGAGAACGGGACACTGGAGGACAACGATGCGTTGTGGGAGAAGGTGGAGAGCAAGCGCTATGAGCTGTGTCGCAACATCACTCCGGCAAAGCTCACCCCCTACCTCCGTCAGTGCAAAGTTCTGGATGAGCAGGACGAGGACGAGATTCTCAACTCCCTGCTGCTCCAGGCAAAAGCAAACCGCACAAGTAAGTAAAAAAGATGTGTGCTGATTTGTAAAAGCAACCCTCCTTTCTATCACATGTTGAAAAATTTAAACTGGAAGTCAAATGATATTCATTTGCTGCTTCTGAGCTTTAGAAATAAGTGACTGAGGGTCTTTTTTTTTTTTTTTTTTTTTTTTTTTTTTTTTTTTTTTTTTTTTTTTTAAATCAAATACTAGATTTTGAACAAGGAAAACCAAAACTGTGATTGTTTGTGCTTTAAAGATTCAGCCATGGGGCCTTATGGTTATAGGCACACATTTCTTATTGCCTCACAGTGAATACAGTTTCAGACATGGTTATTTATATTTTCTCTCTTAAAATGACATTTCCTTCAAAGCAATTAATGTTTAGTCTTTGACAGATATGGAAATAAATGTTGTTATTCCAGTGCACTTCTTTCAGGGTCTTCCAAAGCCCTCAAAAAAAGCCATGAAGGTCTCGTCAGGTGTGCATTAGGGCAGTAGATTAAAAAAGGCCAAAAAAACGCCCCATTATTCTCATCCATCTCTTATTGTAGCTGAAGAATTTAGGCAGTTTTTGTCTTAAAAACTCTGTTGCATTTGCTAAACTTGAAAAGAAAAAAACTTTTTAACTTCGTTTTAGGTCGTCTACTGGACATCCTTCGCACTAAAGGAGAGCGGGGGTATGGGGCGTTTTTGGAGAGTCTGGAGTTTTATTACCCTGAACTTTACAAGTCGGTCACAGGGAAAGACCCCACAAGACGCTTCTCCACCATCGTAGGTGAGTTGTGGACACTTTGAGATACAGAGACACCGACAGTACCTTGCAGAATTCCTCCAGAACCTTTTCACATTCTGTCACATTACAATCATAAACTATAATGCTAATATTTTGTTGAACCAACATGGAAACATTTAATTGTGAAGTGGAAGGAAAATGAAACATGGTGATTTTTGTAGTGATTTTATTTTCAGCATCCTTTACTTGGCCATAAAGCCATCAATGGTTTTGATTAAAGTTTGCTACAAGTCATTGAGGGGACCCATGAAATGTAGAGAGCTGCTCTGGTCAAATGACACCAAATTGAATCATTTTAACTACCATGCAAAATAGCTTGCGGTTGGAAATTTTGATTGATGGGAAATTAAATGTGGGAAAATCCTGGGGGGTAGAGGCTCCAGAAGACGGTTTGCCTTCCAGCAAGAGAACGACATAATACCTACCTACTCTGAGAGCTGTGATGTAGCGGTTAAGATCAAACCTCAGTCATGTGTTTGCATGTCCCTGTCAAAGTCCAAACCTTAATTCAAATAGGTGTTCCAAGACTTGAAAGTCTATGGTTTTGGGAACAGCCTGACTGAGCTATTGTGCAAAAATTAATGTGCTTAAAATTCATTCTCTAGATGTGCAAAGCTGGTCGAGATAAAGGCACCATGTAGGGTAAAGGGACCCAGATGTGACACTACAATGCTTTTTAGCTCATGCGGAATGTCACCTCTACAATATTGTGCTTTGCAACAGAATAACAAACAAAGACCACAGAGAGACAGATTAATTTTTCCTGCTAGTGGACTAGTTCAGAATGTGAAATCATTACTTTTAGTTGAATCTTTAATCACAAAGTAAGTTATGGTGATACAAAGAGATTTCGCCAAAACATCTTCCCCTCATGCTGATAGCTGCATCAGCCCAAACATGGCCTGCAGTCAAGAAACACCTGGGCTAAGGAAGAGATAACGTTGTGTCTAGCTAGCTGTAAAACAATCCCCATGCCAGACTCAAAGGACTTTGTTATCAGTTTTTCTCAGCCTGGACAGACATTGCTGGGGTTACTGGAACATGCTGGATGCGACCAATGGGCAAGAAAGTCTTCTGCCACACAGGTGGGATTGTTTATTTCACTGGCCACAGTGAGATTCAAGGTAACGACCCTTTGACTGCTAGATCAATGATCAAAAAACACAAGAGTTTCCCGCACAGAGTTGAAATAAAAATCTAAAAAGGTTTCACAGCTCTTGGAGCTTGAATTTGTTGACTGATAAGTAAAGATTCATTATTCGAGAAAACAGTGCTTTAAACTCTTTGTCCATTTGTAGAAACAGACGTGTCTCATCAGACATTACCCATAAGTACAGATCAGTTTGGATAATAATTAATTAACGCTTTTAATCATGTAGTTATTTTGGGTGATTTTTCTTTTTGAAGTTGCCTGACATTTTCTTATCTCTAACAGAAACAGGATACAATACCAAGAAATAGATGAACGCCTCTGCATTTTTTTCAAATGTATGTTAATTGATTGTTCAGGTGGAAAGGAATATAAGTCACATCAGATTAATAATTAGATTGTAGATTAATGGTAAAATTTCGTCAGATATACCAGTTAGCCTAAAAGTCATTGTTTTGGACTATGGGAGGAAGCCAGAGTACCCAGAGAGAATCCATGCATGTATGTGGAAAACATGCAAACTGGATGCAGAAAGACCCCAGGCCAGGATTCAATCTCTTTCAATCTCGACCTTCTTGCTGCAAAGCTCCAGTGCCACCAACTGCATCACTTTGTAGCCAAATTAAAAACCGTGTACGATTTTCCTTCCACTCCATGATTATACACTACTTTATTTTGGTCTAGCACACAGTTTCCTAATAAATAACTCTACAGTTTGTGATTTTAACATGAAAAATGGGACCGTATGCGCATGCGTGCATCCAGTGGTTGGAAAGGTTCTAAAATGAGCAAAACCAGCCTTGCAACTATAGTGCTATAAACTCTGTTGAGGCAACGCCAGCTCCTCCTTCCTGGTTTTGTTCTTCTGTCTGTGGTTAGAATCTGAGATGCGTATTTATAAAGCTTGTATTGTAATGTATTTACAATAACCTCTCCCCTTATATTTCCTCCCCACTTTAGTTGAGGAGGGTCAGGAGGGTTTGACACAGTTCCTCATGAATGAAGTGATGAAACTGCAGAAGAACACCAAAGTCAAGACCCTGCAGAACACAGAGCTCAGCAGAAAGACCCGCACACTGGAAGACGAGTATAAGAAGCTACGCTTGGCTAATCAGGAGCTTCAAGCCTTTCAGCAGAGTAAGGATAAATCATATTTAACCTACACTGACAAGATTCACAGTTTAAACCTCTCATAAGGACGAACAGTTAAGCTTATGTGCTGAAAACTAACCCCACCGCTAATGCTTGCTTTACCTCTCCCGGTGCATAACAATTTAGCTTAAGGATTTTTTAAATCACATAGCCTACCAAAAGGCTGCTTTTGAAACTAGGACATTGTGGTCTTTGTTATCATATCCTGTGTAGTTAACCTCTGCAGCTGGTACATTAAGACACCTTCAAACAAGTTCTAAAAATACAGTGAGAAAGTTGTTAAGGCTGCCTCAAAGCAGGGCTCGAAACAGTCGACGTAACTGAAGCAAAACAAACTTTTCCAGCAACTTGCGTATTGAAACCCTAAATTAATTTGGAGGAATTGACACAAAGATTTCACTACTTGACTGTAATGGAAAAATTTTGCACACTTTTTTAAATCAGTGCAGCTAATTTATACTGTACAAATACAGTTGTACATGTGTAATAATTTGTTTTCAACCGCATTTGCCAGGATACAACAAATTAAGAGAGGAGAGGAACACCTTCAGTGACGAGCTGCTGAGGGTGAAGGATGAAAACTACAAACTGGCCATGAGGTACGCCACGCTGAGCGAGGAGAAGAACATGGCCGTGATGAGGAGCCGAGACCTGCAGCTTGAGGTTTCCCCACGTGAATGCATTCACACGAATAAAAATGCAGTGCCTTGCAAAAGCATCCATACCTCTTTAGCTTTTGCATATTTAGTCACATTATAGCCACAAATATTCATTTAATAAACCAGCACAATGCAGTGCATAATAATGAGGTGAATGGAAAAGGATACATGATTTTTCCAAATCTTTTACAATTAATTCTGAAATTAAGAAAGTGTATACATTTGTATAAATCCTCCTTTTACTCTGGGTACCCCAAATAAAATATAGTGCAACCAGTTACTTTTAGAAGTCACCTAAATCGTAAAAAGAGTCTGTGTGTGTAATTTAATCTTAGCATCAGTACAGCTGTTCTGGAAACTACCAAGATCTTGCCTCCCACCTGAATCGTAAAAAGAGTCTGTGTGTGTAATTTAATCTTAGCATCAGTACAGCTGTTCTGGAAACTACCAAGACCTTGCCTCCCACCTGAACCTGACAGGCTGGACAAGATGTGTAATTATAGAAACAGCTAAGTGGTCATAGAAATTCTGGAGGAGCTGCAGAGATTCACAGCTCAGGGGAGAGAATTTGCTGACAGGACATCTATCAGTCAACAAATATGCCTTTTATGAAAGAGTAACAAGAAGAAAAGCATTGTTGAATAAAAATAATAAAATCTTCAAATCTACTTGAACAAAACATAGTGAAACATATAGTAGTTTTGATTTTTTTTTTTTTTAAAGTAGTAAAAATCATTTTCTTCCACTTCATTATTAGGCATTACTTTGTGTCTATAACATAAAATGCACTGAGATTTGTGGCTGTAATGTGATCTACTGTATGTAGGTCTTTGTTTAATGTGAGGTTTATGAACGCATTTAGAGGAAATGTTGAATTCTCTTTGTTTTACAGATTGATCAGCTGAAGCACACGCTGAACAAGGTGGAGGAGGAGTGTAAGATGGAGAGGAGGCAGAGTCTCAAGCTGAAGAATGACATCGAGAACCGACCCAAGAGAGAGCAGATCTTCGAACTGGAGAGGGAGAACGAAATGCTCAAGATCAAACTGCAGGAACTTCAGTCCATCATACAGGTAGGGAACATATATCTGCTCAGACAGAAGTTTACATACAGCAAGGGCCATAGATTAACATCTGTAAAACTTAACCAATGAAGCCACAAAATAAGCCTGTAAATGGACATTGATATTTAACTCCAACCACCACTTGCGGCCTGTTGCTCAGTTGAAGCTGATTGGAGCTGAGTGTGAGGCCAAGTAATGAAACTATGCAGCGTATGTGGTTAAATAATTGAGCTTTTAATGACTTTATATCCCGCTGCTTATCAGATATCTCAAGAAAAGAAGTGTTAAGCCTTGCAAAAAAACTCCATTCTGTGTGTTTTATTCTCAGCCTGGCCCCTTACCTGCATCCGACAAAGCCATCCTTGACATTTTGGAGCATGATAGACAGGAAGCACTGGAAGACAGACAGGATCTGGTCAACCGCCTCTACAACCTGCACGAAGAAGTTCGACAGGCAGAGGAACTACGAGATAAGGTCACAGCACCGCACAACATACCACCCCCATTGTTAGCATTGTAAGATGGTCATGTGGGTTTCAGTGGTTACTGATTTTGAAAGTATAATCAGACTTTTCTCTCATCAGCTGGTCTGCTGCTTTTCTCCCTTCGTCTTTCTCCTTCCTTATCATTATCTGCCTTTTACTTTTCAATGCATTGTGTATTTCTGGCCTTAAGAAAACAATTTTAACATTTATTGAATAGTTTGTGCTCAGATTATGCTCTTAATAAAGTAATTCCGGGTCTTAATTTTAAGAATTATGATTATCGTATTATTGTTCAGACTAATATGATTTTTTTTTTTTTTGATTTTTTTTGATTTTTTTTTTTTTTTGGGGCTATCTGCTTTGGTAGCTAGCCTGCATTCAGCTGCTTAACAGTTAGCTTGTGGCAAACTAACTTTTCGAACCAAACTTACCTTAAAATCTTAGTTTCCACTCTCTGACTGACCATGTTTTTCATGACTGGACATATTTCAATACAGGCTGAATGGCTTTTTTTTTTTATGTCTGAGGGAAAAGTGTAGTACCCTCCTCTCAGTCAGCTGACTGTCAGTGTGCAGCAATAATAGGTATTCATTTATTATAACGTATTCCTTTCTATTTGTTTTGTGGTGAAAATAATGTGTGTTACCACACCTTTTAAATAAAGTTTTGTTTTACTGTGTAGTACCTGGAGGAGAAGGAGGAGCTTGAGCTGAAGTGCTCCACCCTCCAGAAGGACTGCGAGATGTATCGCAACCGTATAGACACCATCTCCGCACAGCTGGATGAGGTGGAGAAGGAGCGGGACCAGGTGACCACCCACGTCACATAACCACCTACACATTCAGGTGTCTGTCACTTTGCATGAAAACAACAGATATTTTTTTCTTTCCTTACTTTGCTTCGTGGGCTGCTGCAGGCATTTCGAGCCAGAGATGAGGCCCAGCATCACTTCTCCCAGAGCCTCATCGACAAAGACAAATATCGTAAGCAGATCAGGGAGCTGGAGGAGAAGAGCGACGAGCTCCATATTGAGATTGTTCGCAAAGAAGCCAAGCTGGTGACGCTAGAGAGTCGCCTGCGACGGATGTCCAAGGACATTCCCCTGGACCAGGTCAGATATTATCACATCATTACTAAGTCATCAGTTTCCCTCTGTTGACCTACTATCCTGGCAATCATAAATGTGTGTTACTGTATGTATGCAAGCATTCTTTAATGTTGTCATATATCTCTGGATCTATATTTGGCTGGACTACCTGATGTACAGATTGAATGACAACAAATCTTAAATCAGATATCGCCTGTGTGTAAACTAGACATGTACGCAGTTTACATTATTAGTAAAGATGTATAAAATGACTCAAATAGATCAGTTACAAATCCAGCTTATTATTCTTGTACATTTTTTCAGTAGGGAAAATGTAATGTTTAGAAAAAATATTAAAACCCAGGCCTTTAAAATAGTTTGTGATGCCTTGCACTTAACAAAATTCCGAGATGCGGTTTGACATTACTAAAAAAAAAAATCTGATAAAAAGTATGAATTTAGTGACATGAAAAAAAATTGAAATTGTTTTTGAAGCAACTGCTCTGAAGAGCTGTAAGCTAACTTCATGTTGCAGCTAGCTGTGCTGTGGTGCTAATACTAACTTCTATATAAACATAAGCAAAATGTGGAGACTGGTCAGTGATTTTTAAAATCCATAAGATAAGTTTTTATGTGTACGTTTAAATTAATTTCATTTTTGCAGAGTTTACCACGGGACATGCCTTTACCCATCATCTCTCACGCGGCTGAGGATAAACAAGGATGGTCCAGTGATGATTCACATGAGGAGAAGGGCCAGTCTGATGAGCCACGACTCAGACGCAGGCCCAACCTTAAAGCGGGGGTAAGTCATCCTCTACTTTCATTTCATTTAAAGCATCTTGTTTCTGTTTTGAAAAGAATAATAATCGTGTTCATTGGAAAAACATGTAACACAAGTTAAGTTCTGAAGTTTTTGAAATCTAAATCATAGTTCCTTCTTGAAGTAATTGGTTGAAAGCATTTCAGCGGATCAAATACTTGAACTATGTGTTAAAATCCCTTTCATTGCTTTCATTTGTTTAATAAACAAATCTGTGCATCATAGTCACTGGTTAAAAAGCAGTCAGTAAGAATAATTGTTTCATCATTTTGTCTTTAGATCCGATGTAAATCTCCAGTTTCTGGGCTCAAAGACCTTCAGATTAACTCAGATGCCAACCACCGTCCAAGTAAGCAGGATATTGTTATTCAGCCTTGCAATGCATTTGACAGTAACAATGCCAGTCCCTTGGTGTAACTTAATCTCTGTTTGCCCCCACCTTTCAGCCAACGGTGGAGATTTCCTAGAGATTCAGACGCCAAACATCAACGGCAACAACAACTCTCTCCCTCCCTCGCCCAGCTTCCCAGTGTCCCCCACGTTCCCTCTGTCATCCGCACCCCCACTGTCCTCTGCTCCGTCACCCCTACCACACATGTACTCCAGTGTGGAGCAGCTCAGGCAAAATATGGTAAAGAGGGGTCACCTGAGCATATGTTAATACATTTTAATTTCATTAAAATTTTATTTCTATTTATTTATTCAAATGATTTAATTTACATTGTTGTAAATTAAATTATTATAATAAAATAAGTAATGAAATAAAAAAATTTGTTAAAAATCAAATTAAATTTAGATTATTTACTGCTGATCTTATCAATAGAATGAAATGTAAATTAAATGCTAATCAAATTTATTGAATTGCTTTTTAAGTTGTTTTAATTGAAATGACTTAATTAAATTTAGATTTTTAAATTCAGTTTAAGTTGATTAGAAATTAATAAAATTTCACTGATTTATTTTAAGCATAATTGCGAGTCTTTCTTTTTTAAATTTAGATTATGTTAATTTATTATTAGAAACGTTTATTTAATTTAAATTATTTTAATCCTGTTTGTTTTTATTTTATATCTTAACTGAAATTAATTATGTTGTAATTAAATGAAATGACATCAAAGTACATTTTTATTTTATTCATTTAACCTTTTATTGATACAGGTCCCATTGAGATCCAAGATCTCATTTACAAATGAAATTGTTTTTCTTTCTGTTGAAACTTCAGCTCCGTTACCGTAACGACAGCATCATGTCCATCGTCCCAGAACCTCCTGAGAAGGCATCGCTGTATCGCAGAGAGAGAGAAAAGGAAAATGACTTCCCGCTTCGCAGGTACAAGTAACTTAATTGTACAGGAAGTCATTATAATCTCAACTGTTTTTAATGAATTTAATTTGGTCTCTTTTTCATTTCCTGGAGTGAGTTAGCACAAAAAAGCCTTATTTTCTGTTTTCTTTGTAGCCTCTCAGACTTTGATAGCGACAACATGGAAATGGAGTGTGGTAATGTGCTTTAATATAACCCTCAGAAATAACATGATAAATCTGATCTTTGTGGTCTCAAACTCTTTTCAAAATTAATATCTTGATTGATTTGTGTGTGTATGTTGCCTTTTGTCGTTTTGCCTCAGAAGATGGTCCTAACTCTGTGATCTCATCATCCTCCTCCCATCAATCAGAGGGAATGGATACATATGATCTGGAGCAAGTCAACAATATATTCAGGAAATTCTCTTTGGAGAGGTATTCTGTAAATTTCAATCTTCTTAATTAAAGAAGAACGACCAAAATTCTCCTACTAATAACTGATTTTTAAATTTTTTTTTTATTGGTGTTTGCATTCAGGCCGTTCCGCCCGTCTTTGTCCTCGTTCTCTAGAATCAGCTCCACCATAAAGCCGGTGCAGGAGGTGTCGTTGCAAGGCGACAACCTCTTAAAAGATGTCACGCTGGTCGGTGGCAACGAGAGCGGGATTTTCATCTCTTCGGTTCAGGCTGGATCCAACGCTGAGAGAGCAGGGCTGCGGGAAGGCCACCACCTCTTGCTGGTAAAAGTTAACTTTCTGCCTGTCTGCAGATTCATCCTAAAAGTCAACTATTAGGTAAAATTGCCAACCACACATGAGCGCTGATTACTTCCCTGGATTCGAAAAATCTATTAAATTGTCAAGGATTTATTTAGAAATATTATGAACCAAGTTATTTTACTTGTTTCAATGTACTGTGACAATAATCTGTAGGACCCGAAAACGAGTGTCTAAACCATTCTTATTCTGTGATTGACTAACCAGCTTGAGGGGTCCATAAGAGGGGAAAACCAAAGCCTTTCACTGGATACCAGTACTCAAGAAGAAGCCCACTGGACGCTGCAGCACTGCTCTGGACCAATCAAGCTGCACTATCGAGCCAGTTTTGATTGTAAGTAATTTTTTGGTTAGAGTTGTAAAATAAAAGGCAGCTGGCTTAAACAAGAGATTGTGATGGTACATGTGCTCATTGGACTGACATGGTACTGGCATCCCTTGCAGTCATAGCCAGCGACTGTTCAAACTCAGAAGAGAATGCAGATGTGTTTTTGTTGGTATATTTTGTATTTTCTATGATACAAAATGAGTCAGTGAAGTTACTATCTGAAGCACTCCACACCAAACTAATGCAAGAATGGCTGCTCGTAAGGATACGTAGGAGGCTGAAAACCAGATTGCTTATTTTTAATCAGAAGCACCCTCTGAAAACCAGAGTTCGGGTTTCAGGTCATGTGATAGCAGTGGAGAGGGAGCAATGGAAATATGGCAAACCCAGAGGTCATATAATTGCCTCTTTTATTCAATTTTAATTTCAATTCTGTATATTTATATAGCTACAATTCACAACACATCATCTCAAGGCGCTTTACAAAACAAAAAAGGTAATTCAGTCATACATATAGATTCCAGGTCAATTACATACATTCCAATTGTTTCTAGTTATAAAACAATGCAGACAAATTCTGTTTATTTAGTTTTGTTAAAATGTTTTCCATCTGAGGAAACCCATCGAGTCACTGACTGTGCATTCGCTCCTCCTGGATGAGCATGTAGGGCAGTGGATAGAAGATTGTATTGTTGTTGACTCAATGTCAAGCAAACTGTTTATTAACTTAAATCCCTCATATGTGGCGTCATTTTTCTTACATACACCACCAATAAACCACCAGACATACCAATCACATGGTTCCTAACAAGCGCCACCTAGCGTTCAAACAGTTTCATACCAGTTCAGTAAAGATACCGTTCTATTTTGTTTGATTTTATGGCCCGTTTGCACTGTTTAGCTATTACAACACAACACTCAACAAATTGACTTGTGTATGTGTATGAAATAGGAACAAAATAGCAATGCTTAGTTACACAATTGAATTATGAATTGAGTATATGGTGAGTTGACTTGGAGACATTTAGCTTAGTTGGACAAAAATGTTGAAATGCTTTTAGCTTTAAAGGAAATGTTCTCATTGTCACACACACCTCTCCTACCTTACAGTTCCCTCACTTGCAAAGATGGGTTATTTTTCAGTCCCTGCTTCTGTCAGGGTTATTTTTTGACTATTAGAAGTGAAAACAAACTTAGCATTTGGCATTTGCTTTGGGTTTCTGTTGTCGTACCAAACCTTGACACAAAAATACAAGGACTATACTAAAGCATGTACCCTTTCACCCCTGGTTGCCCCTTGTTGAAACCCAGGTGCTGTTTGGAGGCTCCTAGCATAAAACCTGACATACTTTAGTATATATATATATATATATATATATATATATATATATATATATATATGTATGTATATATATATATATATATATATATATATGTATGTATGTATGTATGTATATATATATATATATATATATATATATATATATATATATATATATATATATATATATATATATATATAAATACTGACATACTTTAGTGCTTTTCATACTTTTCAGTTTTATATGAATTAAACTTCATGCACATTCTCCAGCATATCGTCGGCTCCAGAGTAATCTGTCCGACGGCACGTTAGCGTCTGGGGACTCCTTCTACATCCGAGTCAACCTCAACATCTGTGGACAGTCAGACAGTTGCTCCCTGAGCGTGCGCTGTGACGAGGTGGTGCACGTTCTGGACACCAGGCACCAGGGCCGCTGCGAGTGGCTGTGCGCCCGTGTGGACCCCTATACTGGCTCGGACCAGGCCGAGCGCGGCACCATACCCAGCAACACGCGGTAGGATTTTCAAACTTAGACGCTGACACTTTGAAGTTGTAGATAACAGCTTTGTGAGGTGTTTTGTTCCAAAGACTGCACATTTATCACTTCATCTGTTTGATCAAAAATAAGTTGTAGGAATTGATGGCTATGACTAAATACTTCTCCAGTGCTGTGGAAAACTTTTAG
Organism: Anableps anableps; assembly: GCA_014839685.1. Lineage (NCBI taxonomy): Eukaryota > Metazoa > Chordata > Actinopteri > Cyprinodontiformes > Anablepidae > Anableps > Anableps anableps. Next base: position 9,268,413 of record CM026083.1, read on the forward strand.
CCCACTCAAAGATTTCTTCTGGGTTTTTTTTAATCATCAAGCCTAAATGTTTCAGATTATTTTCAAAGATAACCTGCATAAATTTAGAAAGCATGAACTGAAATGATGATTTGAAAACATAATGACCTCCCTTGTTAAATCACAAATTAACAGTGATTTGCTACATTTGTTTGGTTGAGTTTCACAAGCCACACCCAGGCATGACGACTGCCAGACCTGTAAAATCAAGATATCCCTTAAACAGAACCTGCCTGGCAACATGAAGTAGGCTGGAAGATCTCAAAAAGCAACAAATTATACCTCAATCTAAAGAAATTCAGGAGCAGATGAGAAATTTATTGATGTCTATCAGTCTGGAAAGAATTACAAAGCCATTTCCAGCAAACCACAATAAGAGAAAACAAACAAAAAAAACTGCATATAGGTTTTGGAGCGGCCTACTCAAAGTCCAGAATTAAATCCAATTGAGATGCTAGATGGTAAATGTTGCTGCCTTGTGGGCACACTCTGTTATTGGGTTTGGGGAGCAGTGACCTGGATAGCTTTTTCCCTTAGTAAATTAAATGATCATTTGAAAACAAAATTACTAAGGTTACCTTTGTCTGATATTAAAATATTTTTGATCTGAAACATTTTAGTGCCGAAAAAGAAAAAAAAAAATACAGAAGAGGTTAGTAAGGAGGCAAATACTTTTTCACTCAATACTTTTTTATGTATTATTTTCAGCGCTGACTTACATCCTTGCATTTGAGAGTTTTCTGAGTGTTTTTGTGTGACTGCAGAGCTCAGCAGCTGCTGCTGGTAAAGATTCAGAAGTTTGTCTGTCGAGGTGGGAAAGAAGAAAATGAAGGACAGCGCAACAGCAGGGTAAGAATCTACCCGCTTTATTTCTTTAGGTGTTGCTCAGTGAAAACAACAAATTCACTGAAGCGTTTTCTCAGCACTCTGTTGTAAGTCAAGTTTATTTGTACAGCACATTTCAGCAACAAGGCAGTTCAAAGTGCTTTACATGATAAAAACAACACAACAACCAATTATGAAACAAGCAAGAAACATTACATTTAATAAAATGCCATCATCAAAATCAAGAATAATCATCATCAAATACACATCAAATATATTAATCAATGTTCCAGTTATTATGAATCAAAGGTAGCTTTAAACAGGTGGGTGTTTTGCCTTGATTTAAAGGAACTCAGTGTTTCAGCATTTTTGCAGTTTTCTGTAAGTTTGTTGCAGATTAGCGGAGCTTAAAAACTAAATGCTGCTTCTCCATGTTTGGTTCTGACTTTGGGGATGCAATGTAGACTTGAACCAGAAGACCTGTGGGGTCTGGAGGGTTGATACAACAACAACAGGTCTTTAAAATATATTTTGGTGCTAAGCCAGTCGGTAATTTCTAAATTAACAGAAGTAAACTAACAGAAGTAGTTTAGTAAGTCTATCTTTTGGTTGTCTGAGAATTGCTTAATAACTTCCTGTGGAGTTGTTTCAGTAGGAAAGACAAAGAGGAAGCAAATTTGGCAAACTAGCATGCAAAAACTCCCAAAATATCTCAATAAATAGGATATTCAAAATCAAAATTTACATTTTTTACCATTTTTTATTTTTTGTCATTTTTAAACATTGTTTAAAACAGTACTAATCTACATTTAGTCAAATGCATTTGATATTCGGCAGATCATAAATGAAAAGCTGAAAGATTTCTGACTTTCTGCTGAATGTTCAATTGTTCACCGTGAAAATCCAGAGGTATGTTTTTAAATCTCCTCTAAATCTTCCCTGAAATGTTTGAACTGCCAATGTTGCACAGTTGGTTATAGTGTTATAGTGGTGCACTACAGCGGTGAGCTCAAAGAATTCTGAAACATTTCCATATCTTAACGACAAACTTTTACAGTCTGTAGCATCTTTATTTCAAGCTTCCTTGTATCCCTATCTTCTTTGCATCACATTTACTATGACTGTGTAAATATCAGTTATTTTTTATTAATTATGTTATGATCATGTCTGTCTAGACCAGTTTACAGCCAGAAGAGGCCAGCACCCCTCCTGATCTTAAAGCCAGCCCTCGTTTGTCTAGAGCCAGCATCTTCCTCAATCAGATCCTGCAGGTAATAAAGTCCAAACATGTCATGTGCTGACAGCACAATGTGCTGTGTTTTTTTTTTCTTTACAAATAAAAATCTGTAAAACATAGCATGCATTTTATGAGATAACCTGAGAACAAGATTTTGTGGCACTAGTGGCCTTTACTCAATATTCAGACAAGATGTCCTGAGTTAAAGATCTAACCCCCGACAGGAGCCCACTGCTACCGTTACACCACTCACCACCCTGTGAACACCAGTTTTAAAGTCTTGCTGCAGATTCTCAACAAGATTTAGGTCATGCTTTGACAGAGCCATTCTAACACGTAAATATGCCGTGATCTTAAGCATTGGAGCTCTGCCTGTATGTTAAGGAGTCGTCCTGCTGGAAGTCAAACCTCTGGCCCAGTCTTAAGGCCTTTGCAGCTTCTAACATGTTTCTTTCTAGGACTGTCATCCATTTAGCTCCATCCATCTCTCCATTAAGTCTGACCAGATTCCCTGCCCCTGCTGAAGAAAAGCAACCCACAGCATGATGCTTCTACAACCATGTTCCACCATTAGGAGTCAAGTCAAGTTTACTTGTATAGCACATTTCAGCAGCAAAGCAGTTCAAAGTGCTTCACATCTTAAAATCATCAATCAAGTATACATCAAAAACATCAAAATCATCAAGCAAGTAGACATGAAAATAATCAAAATCATGGCTCAAACATCAAGCATCAAAATCATTAGGATCATCAGTCAAATATAGTTCAATGTTCTACTTACTACTAATCAAAGGCAGCTCTAAACAGGTGGGTTTTTAGCCTTGACTTAAAAGAACTCAGTGTTTTGGCTGTTTTGCAGTTTTCTGGAAGTTTGTTCCAGATATGTGGTGCATAAAAACTCAATGCGGTTTCTCCATGTTTGGTTCTGGGGATGCAGAGTAGACCAGAACCAGAAGACCTCAGTGGTCTGGAAGGCTGATACAATGACAACAGGTCTTTAATGTATTTTGGTGCTAAGCCGTTCAGTGATTTATAAATTAACAGAAGTATTTTAAAGTCTATTCTCTGAGCTACAAGGAGCCAGTATAAGGACTTTAGAACTGGGGTGATGTGCTCTATCTTCCTGGTCTTAAGTCATCAGCAGCAGCGTTCTGAATCAGCTGCAGCTGTCTAACTTCTTAGCCAGACCTGTTAAGACACTGTTGCAGTAATTAATGCGATTAAAGATAAACGCATGGATGAGTTTCTCTAGATCTTGTTGAGACATTAGTCCTTTAATCCTGGAAATGTTCTTCAGGTGATAGAAGGCTGACTTTGTAACTGTCTTTATGTGTCTCTGAAGGTTCAGGTCTGAGTCCATCACTACACCCAGATTTCGGGCCTGATCACTACTTTCTAGCTGTAATAACTGAAGCTGCGCAGTGACTCTAGATCATTCTTCTTTAGATCCAGAGATAATAACTTCAGTTTTATTTCTGTTCAGCTGGAGAAAGTTTTGGCACATCCATGCATTGATTTGTTCCAGGCATCTGTTCAGTGCTTGGATGGATTCAAAGTCACCTGGTGACATCGTGATATAGCGCTGTGTATCATCTATGTTGTTGTGGTAACTGATCTTATTACCTGTTAAAATCTGTGCTAGTGGGAGTATGTAGCTACATGTAGATTTTAACTAGGAATCTGTTCAGAGTGATGTGCAGTTTTAGTTTTCCATCAGTCATAGTGATTTGCCTGTCAGATGAAAGGATTTTCATCTAACCAGAGCAAGTTTTTCCATGTGTTTACTGAGTTCCATGGACTTCTTGGAAGCATCTCTTAGTAATGCTCTAGTCTAGATTTAGACTGAGATTAAATCACAAATTATTTGCACTAGATTTTATTTAGTGGCATCAAAGTGAAGACTGCTATTTATAAATGCATGGAGCACTTTTTCAGATTTTCATTTGAAAAGCTAGTTTTTCCTAAAAGAAGCCTGTCAAACTAACCGCTCTTCTGTCGTTCTAGTTTGTCAGCAGGGTGGATATCAAATACAAGCGACTGAACAGCAACGAGCGAGTGAGGATCATAAACTCTGGCAGTGCAACACTAGCAAGGCAAAGCTTTGAGCTGCTCAGACAAGAAGGTAAGCGCAAAGTTTTGCAGACGAACCAACACTTTTTCAGTAACAACAAAAAAACTGACTTATGCTAAAATTGTCTGAACTTCATTTAAGGCAACGGTTTAAGATTAGATGCTTGAAGAAGGGATGTTCGAAGTTGTAACCACAAAAAAAAAGCTTAAGTGTGAATTTATGTGTTGGGGGGGGAGGTGTCACTTGATATGAAAAGGCGGCAGATCTCTCTAAGGGGTGCTGATGGGTTAGATAAATAAAAAAGGAAGTGGAAGTTCAGCAAGGGTGCTTAAACAGACACATGTCAGCTGAGGCCTAAGCCTTCAAATAGGCAGGGGTTAGACGGAAAGATAAAATTAAAGCTATTTCGAAGTGTAAGGAATAAAAAAGCAGAGAATGAAAGTGTTAAACTGTGTGCACTGAAAGATGCTGACATGTCAGAAGATCTGAATTGTCTGTTGGATGAAATGTGTGTTGTCAAGAGTCAGTGAAAGCTGAACTTTCACAATATTCAGATGGTAAAAAGAGTTGTAACCATGACACCAAAGCTTTGAACACCAGAAACACCCAGTCAGAGGAGGAAGAAAGCAGACTCCGCTCTTATTGAGAACTTAGATGAAATGGTGTCGGATAAGCTGAACGGGGTCAAAATGGAGGTAGGGTTTCAAGGACTTGAGTAGTTCTGCAAATTACTTTGGAAAATAGCAGCGATGTGGTGGGATTTTTAGATAAATACCAAAAAACATCATGGATGTTTAATTATTGCGAAAGACAAATGAATGTCTTTTAGGAAGCTGTTTATGTAAATTTGCCATCACTGAAAGGGAAGTTAAACAAATAGAAGAATTACAAATAGAAGACAGATTAAGACTATGACTGTAGGCTAAACTTGTATACCAATGTTAGCCTGCTTTAACCATTTAAAAATATATATTTTGATGATCAATTAGATCCATTGTCCTGTTGAACACGTTGGGTTGTGTCCAAGTTTTACCCAGCTGAAAAGTTAAGATGAAGCTGAAGATGAATTTGGAAGTAGTCTTCTCTCTCTATACATTCATCTACTTTGTGCGATTCATCAGCACATCTCTCAGAAGGATAACCTCACAGCATGATGCTGCCATAGCCATGCTTCACAGGGAGAGCAGAGTTATTAGATTTGAAAGTCACATCTGGACACTTCCAAACATTCTTCATCATTGTGACCAAATAGCTCAAACTTTGTTGTCTCTGAAAATAAAACTTTTCCCCAGAAGGGATTTGCGTTGTTCATGCTGGCTGCTCATTTCAGTCGAGCTAGAAAGTGTCAAAATGTTTTTGTTTTTTGTTTTTTTTGTTTTTTGTTTTTTTTTGCACCCTTATTTTAAGGCACACATCTCCGACATAAAAAGAGATTTCATGTCCATATGGCTGTTAAACTTGTTTCACACTAGCATCGCATCAGTTTCCGGTTCATGATAGAACTGAACCTTGTGTTTCCTGGTCTTTGATTGTTCTCAGTTTAACCTACTTTTTTTCCACTGACAGAGACAGTTTGGGTTAATTGGTTGAAATTTGAGGACCAACGGGCTTTCCAAGAGGACAATGATCTAAATCACAGGAACAGGATAAAGCCAGCTATCATTAAACTTCTGGAAGAGCTTCATTTTACCGATCATTGATATTTCTTTTATAAGTAATTAATTTTAAAACACTCTGCTGAACACGCATTGTAGACTGACAACATCACAAGTGAATGCACTCACTGAAAGTCAGGTTAGAAATTTTGGTATTATGAAGGTTTGCCAAAACAAAGACTGTAAGAATTAAAAAAATTATCAAAAGCTTTCACTAAGATAGAGACAGAGGCAGGAAGAGGAGTCACCTACGTAAAATATGACTGAACAAAGCTACATTAAAAAGGATGTATAAAAATAGCTATAGTGACATCAATTAAAGCTGCGGAGGCCTTACTCTGCAAAAGATAAGATGGACAACTCATTTCTGAACCAATTCTGAAATACCAATGGTGGAGGGCTTTAAACATGGCTAAAAGAATGCCAGTTTCTGTCAGAATGTGTGAAGAACAGAGGATATAATCAACTTCTTTAAGTGAAGAAATCAAACATACTGCTGGCACAAAGCTGTAAATATTATGCAAGAAAATGCAGACATAAAAAGACAATCTTGACCAGAACTCCCATAATGAATGTCCAGACCTAACTAAACTAACTAAAACATAAAAACCTAGTTTCCAAAAAATTGTGGTCTGCTTAAATATGCCACATGACTAGATCCCCAAACATGGCAGAAATTCATTGTAAATATGTAAGCGTGAAAGAAAGAAAGCTGGCACAAGTCAGCGGAGCAAGCAGTAGAAAGCTGCCAAAGAGTGATGGCATTATGAAAAGAACAGCAAACCCCCATCAACACATAACACAATGGCCACATTGAGATAAAAGTAGGTGGCTATGTACTCAGCTCGAATGTAAGTTTATAGAGCAAAGATCAAAATAGCGATCTGTCCATTGAAGAGAGGAAGTTAGGAGAAAGGCTACATGACAGCATTACTGTTTCTGACGTTACAGAGCACATACAGACATCTATATCTGAAATCTACCTGTTATCCACCAATGGTGAGAAACACTAGTAAAAAAAAAAACATATACTCTGTCAGTATTTAGATATACTTTGTAATTTCTGCTCCTGTTCTGACCAGCAGTAATATTCCAAGATTTGACTTTTATCCTATTGAGTATTTTGCTAGATGAGCCCATTTTGTATTGTGTTAAAGCAACAGTGAATGGAAGTAGCTGAGAATCTCACGTTTCCACACATTGCATTTTTTTTCTGTGAATGTTTAACTGCACTGCAGTATCTGGAGAACATCTATTGTCCTACTTAAACTTTCTAAGTCAGTCCACAGTGAAATTTCTCACTACTCCATGTCGTTTGGCTCTTAAAAGTCACTATAATCAGTCCTGCACATGTGGTGTGTGGAAGGCAATGTAAAATACTGCTATATAATCTTTCATTTATCTGTTGCTGCTATTGCTAATTATCATGAGTAAACATGCAGAAGGAACATTTGGACAGCAGCTATTGATTTAATTTATTAGAGCACTTCTTGGACGTCAGACATTTTTATACTGACAGATGACACAAAAAAGCAAAAAGCATGGTTAAGCAACCCATTTTATTATCTGAAAAGCTTTATGCTCACAAACACCTTGGTTACCTTGTTGCTATGGCTGCTGAATCAGCTCCAGCTGTCATCATCATGGCATGAACTATGTTGTGTACTCCATCAAGATTGGGTTAAAAAAATCTCCCATTTTATAAGACTGAAGCAAAATGTGTTGAACTAAGATACTGTTTTTGGTCACCTTCATAACTCTTGCCCACTTTTCCTACAAATAGGATATTTGGGGAAAGTAAGAGTGCTCATTCTATCCCTTACTGCCGTAGCAATGATAAAGCATTTTGAGTTTAACACATGAAATCACTGTTTAAAGGTTTTAACCAATCATGAAACAAGTATCAGTCATCTCAAAAGTTCTCTGAGCTCTCAACTAACAGAAATGAAACATTAATTTTAATGAGCAGTTTGACATGTATTCGTATGATTCTAAATAAACAATAAGAGCCCTACAAAATGACTTATCAGCTACAAAAAACAATGCAAAGGCAGACTGTGATTGTAAACAATCCTGCTAGCAATAGGGTGTTTAATTGCATGCCTCTCTCTACTTGTGCGTTGTCTATGAACAGATGCTGCTGACCCAGATAACGAACTGAGCAGAGGTTTGAACCTGATCCCTTACAGCCCCGTCACCCCTCAGCGGACCCAAAGGCGAAGACCGGTACTCTTCACTCCGGCAGCACTGGCCAAGACCATTATTCAGAAAATACTGAACATGGGCGCAGCCATGGACTTCAATATCTGCAAACCGGGTTAGTGTATGATGAACAGCATGCAGTATAAGTCTTTGTAAGAAATGTCATTTCATTGTCTATGTAGGGAACTTTTCCCTACTTTGGTTGTAATCCCCTTGTGTTGCTGCCAGTATGATGCGTGGGTGAGGGTTAGAGAAAAACAGGCCACCATGGGGATTTAACTCAGGTGTTGTACTGCACTGTAATGAAAAAGTTAAGACGTGTAACCAGAGATACAAAAAGGGCAGCACAGAAGATGGCCTAGTTGATAACCGGCATGACAACGCACTGCAATGACAATGACACAGATATTTTAGACGCCACACTGAACTGTAAAAATGTTGATAGCCCTGAGAGAATTTGCGCCCCAGTCCCAAGGGAAATCATCCTTTTCCTGACAGAGGAGGGGGAATCAAACAAGTTATTAGTGTAGGTTAAACATCTGGCAAGTCAAGAGTCTGTTTTGTGACTTTCTGATGTGGAGAGTCCCCAGGGCGAAAACCTCAAGTTTCTGTTCCTTGTGATAAATCTTGCTGTGCTGTACCTTATCAAATGAGCACGGTTTGAATGTGTCCCTTTTTGAGTTCCACAAATAAACAAGACGTATGACATTTAATTGCCGTTTCCCCCTCGCCTTTTGTTTTCCATGTCCAGATACTCTATCTAAGGAGGAGTTTCATCTGAAACAGAACGTGGAACCCTTCATTCACTACAAGGAGAAACAAGCCACGTTCGAATGCATCACCCGGGAAAACATCGAAGCTGTCGCTGCCAAAGTAGGTGTTCGTTTGATCTGCCTTTGTTACCTTCAGGAAATAGGTGGAGGTCATTAATGTCATTGTTGTATGTTTTCAGGCAGGCCTGCATAAAAAAATACATGATAAAACTACATTTTTGGATTTGTGCTTAAAGTGTATGACTAAGTAAAACTAGAAGGCAACCATCGAGGTTTGTTCTGGGATATGTCACAGTGAGTGATAAACACAGGTTATAATCACCATCTTGAATCACTCTCTTTAATTAATTCAATCTCACTTGACTGAAAATCAAATAATACATTTTGTGATAGAACAGAAATACTAAGAATTAATTAACTTTTTTGTGGCTCAATCTTGGCCGCCATTTGTTTAGTCCAATACTTAAAAAGACAACCACAGTGAAAGCCTCGATTCAACAGTAAAGCACAGAAGTGAGACTGTCATGATATGGCCTGCATGAGTGCAAGCGGTTCAAAGGATCTTCATACCAGTTGTGCAAGAGTTCAAATGAAACTGTTATATTTTATTTTTACGCTTAAACACAAATAATAAGTCCTCTGGGCTTATTTTTAAGCCCAGGGTGCCATTCTGCCAGAGGGCAGCAAAAACAAAAAAGTTCCAACGAGTTTTCTAAAACCTTTAAGTGTCCAGTCAAAGGAATGTGGCCGCCTCCCTATGTTGCAAAAAAGTGTAAGCACTGACAATGACAGTAAAGGACTAATGACGTGGAAGTTGGTATGCGATTTGAAGATTCCCAGTTGGGACGAGATTAAAGGTCTACTTCACAGGTTTTAAGGAATTTGAACTGCATTTGATCTGCTCTTAAGTTTAGAATCAGACTTTTCTTCTACAACACCATGACTTTGTTGGAATGCTCAGGGCCATATTTTAAGGACAAGTCATATCAGCTTCTCGTCGATGCCATGCTGGTTAAAAGGTTGACTACTTAACATCTTTTCCACCTTTTTAAAATGAAGGAACAGGGGACTTTCAGAACAAATGTCAAACAAACACTTGGTCTGTCACAGCTGATTGAAGGGAGATCTTTTCTCAGTAATTATTTAATGGAATGGCTCTAAATGTCAGCACGCCTTTTAAATAACTACGTCAGTTTACCACAAGAGTGGAGGACTTGCTTGACAGAGCACTGCACTCCCTCACTGGCCTTCCTGTTAAAGAAAACGCAAATTTTCACACGTACAATATGTGCACGAAGACTATAATACCATCATGTGTGAAGCTGTAAATCAGCACCTCCTAACATAGTTAGGAGCTAAAGAACAGACAGATTATACCCTGGCTGCACGTTGTTTGCTACCACTGCTGTAGACATGCACTTATTTTCAAAGGTTGTTTCCTCTCTACACATCACCAGGGTAAACATTGCCTGCTGGAGGCTGAGCTGAGCTGTGTCAAGGACCTTCTACGGAGAGAAATCTACCCCATAATCGTTTACATCAAGATCTGTGAGAAAAATGTCAAGAGGCTAAGGTAAATCTAACCCAAACTCTACCCATTCAGTGAAAGCACACGGCTGCAGACCACACTTCTTTTTCCAAATCCAAATGCATGTCAGTTCTTGTAATAAGCTTATGTTTCCATGTTGGAGATCAGACAGAACAGATTTTGTGTGTTGTTTTATGCTTTCTTTATGAGCTGCTTGGAAATATGAAGTAGATTAAACAAATGGGTCAATGCAACCATTTCTAAAAATACAACGTGTCTGGTCTGTTTTGTGGTCTGGTCTGTTGTTTCTAAGTAAAATTACCAAAAAATTCTGAGGCCTGACTTATCTCTTGGTGGATTCTGTGACGTATTTGAGGATTACACTGAAATAGTCAGGCCGCTGCAGCTCTATGTGATCTTAGCATCAGAGATACTGGGTTCCAAACATCACCACACTCACCACCGCAATGCTGCTTCCTTCCTGTTTCCTGTCCACACAGGAAGCTGCCTCTACGCGTGGAGTCGGAGGAGGACTTTGTGAGGTTGTGTCGGGCGAAAGAGAAGGAGCTGGAGGCCATCCCTTGCCTTTACACTACCCTAGAGCCCGACTCCTGGACAGGGATGGAGGACCTGATAAAGGTCATCAAAGACAGAATTCTGGAGGAGCAGAAGAAGACCATCTGGGTGGAACAGGACCTCTTGTAGGCCTCTTGTGTCCCAGTCTGTACATTTAAATATGTGTGTAGCTAAGTTCAGTGAACCACAAGACTTGTAAATCTACTGTAGCTCTCGTTTTATATTTATAGTCAGACTCAAAAAGGCATGTCTTAGAGACCCAAACAAATGCATTATGTGTTTTGTAAAATTGTATCAGTTTTCTAAAGATAAACAGATTTAAAACCCCTAAAGTGAAGACTTCCTTATTTAAAAAAAAAAAAAATCCAACACAGGATGTGCAGGCAAATATTTTTTAAGCAGATTTTAACCGAGATTAAACTTCCCTCTAGTGGTGAGGTTTGGTCATTACAAAAACTACAATTAAACCTATGCAGTGAAAAGTTGGCACACCAGTCATATTCAGTAAATTACAATTTTATTGTAAAGTTATTTTATCTTTGTAACTCAATTCACTGAGTGAAACAAATTATATAGATTAGATACACACAGACTGATGATTTTATGTCTTTATTTAAGTATTGTTATTTTCAAAAGGTACTTTTAATCTAAAAAACGAGCCTCATTGTCTAATTTATTGAACATGACTGCATTTCACATTCTGTGACATTGCATCCATAATCTTCAATGTGTTTTATTGGGATTCAATGTGACAAACCAACACAGAGTACTGCATGATTGTGCAGTAGAAGGAAAATGATACATGGTTTTCAAACGATTTTATGAATAAAAATCTGAAAGACATGGTGCATTTGTCTTCAGTACAAGTCTGTTTTTCCCTTACATGTCCTGGCTAGGCATTTCAGGCATTTCACATGTAAAAACTGGTTGCCTACATCTGCCAAGACAACAGTACATCTCAAGATGGATTTCTAATTGCTTGACTAACTTTAATGTAGACAGACTACAGAAAGGAAACCTTTTTGAGTGCATGGGTGGAAGTGTGTGTGTGTGTGTGTGTGTGTTTGTGTGTGGAGTTGGGTGCATGGATTTGTCACATGAAGCTGCAAAGTTGTCAGATTGGTGAGAAGGGCAGGAATCCTGCAACCTATCTGTAAAACAAACAAGGCTGAAGCAGAACTGGACCCTACAACATACAAATGACCCAAAAAACCAGGGACTGACTGAAAACTAAGAAATGGAAAGTCCTGTACTGAGTCAAAGCCCAGATCATGATCTCATCAAGATTTTGTGGAATTATTTGAAACAGGTCGTGATGCAAGAAAAGAACTATATCACCTGAAAGTAAGAAGCAGGGCCAACTCGTCTCATGAGTTGGGTGGTAACACTAGGAGGTAGTGTGTCCTAACCTGTACCTAGAAAACTCATTATTGTTATATTTTGTTTAATGAGTAAAACATTAATAAAAATTAATTAAAAAAAAAAAATAAGTATCAGAATGTTAAGATATTTAATAAAGAACTGAATCATTATCTGGGTTTTCTACTAGAGGTCCACTGGGCTTTGAGGAACATGTTTTCCAAGAAAGCCAAATAATCTTACATGCATGGAAAATATGTGGGGAAATATTCCCAGTGTGGCTCATATCAGGCATATGGAGCAGAAAAGCTAAATATAGGGCACTACCCCCCCCCCTCTGTGTTGTAAAATTGTCTGTGTGTTTAAAGGAGGAAGCCTGCCATGAAAAATGCAATTATACTTAACAAATTTTTGACATTGTGTGATCCCATACAGATTATACATTACAACATGAATGAGCAACTCTGTATTCAGTATCCTAATCAAGATTTAAAAAAAACAAAAAAAACAACCTCATTTAAACCTTCTGTTCCCGTGGAAAGGAGCGGAATACATGAATCATCCCAGATCAGAGAAATGTCGGGTTGGAGCTGACCCATAAAAGTGAATTTATATCCCCCTTGCGAGCTCACGTTGCAGAAACCTCAGGCCACTAACTCTCGCGGTATTTTACTCTGAGATCCCGCTCCATCTCCTAGGGAAAAGCAGCGGCTCGTATCTCACTGAGCTCCAACAGGGAAGACTCAGCTGATGCGACCAGAGGAACTGAAAGGAAAGCGAGAGGTGAGGTCGCTTGGTTTTCAAATGACTTTGTTCTTTTTACACACACACACACACACACACATATATATATATATATATATATATATATATATATATATATATATATATATATATATATATATATATATATATATATAAAGATAACGTGATATTTTGGAGTACACTGCCCCTGCGTACTCCTTTGCCCAAGTGCTTTGGACTTGTTTGACACCGTTAGGTACACTCTCAGCGTGATAAACCCGCCGTGACCGCTGAAACTCGGTGTTTTCTTTACCCACTCGTCATATATGTTCCCCTAAATGCACCGCACACGACGCTTTAACCAAGCGAGCCCCGGGCGGGTTGGGGTCTGAGGGCTCCCGGTGTGAGGGAACAGGCTCCTCTCGCGGCGCTGCTCCTCCGTCAAAGGTAGCATTGTGTCCGGTCTGGCATCCGCCGAGGGCTGCTGCGGACAGGACGGAGGGATTTATATCAGCCGAGCGGTCAGCGCAGACTCATGTTTGGGCTGGAGCTGCAGGTTGCAGACGGGGGCTTTTCACCGGCTGCGACGTGGTGGGAAATTAAATTAATATAGATGTTTTCTAAGGTGACGGTCACAAACTAAAACTTGAAGCTTTTTGAAAATTGTAAGCTATATATAGTGGGAAATTAAATTACGCTGATGCTTCTAATCTGCTGGCCTAATTATTGCAATTAAAACAAACTACAATGCTTTTTAAAATATTTCAATAATGTATTATGGATCCACATCCGTAGCAGAAATCATCACAATAACTTTAAATGTTATTTCATATTTCATATTTTTTTAATCCTCAAATTAAAAAAAATATGAAATTCCAATATTACTGATAAATATTGCAATGTTGCTAACAACAGTGTCTTTGTTTTCCATAATCGTGACGACCCCACCGCTCTCCTGGAACTGGTAACAAATAAAACAGTAAAAGTCTGACTAAACATGTTAAAAACTGACCAAAACTGCCTGCAGAGTTTGAATCCATGCCCCCCGAAATGTTGTAGCCTTATAGCTAATGCACTCAAACAGTACTTTGCTATTAAAATGTTACACACATTGACATTGCAACGATGGTGCAATTTGATATATTGCAGCTCTGATTTATATCAATAAATGTTTTTCATCTAAATTGGTCAGTTGTGGCCTAATTTCACTGTTATAAATACAGTTGTACCAATCCTGCTTTTATTTGCTGATACCGATTTCTGGCTTTCTTTTACATGACCATTCCAAGTTTGACTGATTCCAATTTATTCCTCTCACCTAGCCTAGCACTAAAAACACATAAAAAAATAAGAAAAAAATGTGCTGCAGAGTCTTTGATAGAGGTTCAGTAATGCAGAAAATAAGAGTTCACATGATCATCCCATTTATGCATGAATTTGTTACTGATGTTTATCTGGGTTTTACTAGATCTGACTTTAAAACAAAGGAACATTTTCACAAATCGATACTGTGCAACACTAAGTGCACCACTGGTTTATTGAGGTACAAATAAACGGTTTATACACTACGCTTGAAAACCCAATTGGACATTCCAGCTTCAGGGGTCGTTCTTGCTGGATTTTCAACTGAAAACTCAGAAAATGTAAATACTGAGTTCAAACTGAATGCAAAATAACACAAACAAATTAATTTGTGTAATGTAATGAAGTTAAATGTAATAAATGTGGGGCATAAAACAACAACAACAAAAAATGCAATGCCGGTTTCTTGCTGGAGGTAGTAGTTGAATAAAACAAAAAAATAATGGGTTTACAGGAGTTATCCCAATTTATGCAGTAAAAGCATATGTTCTTAACCTTTATCTTTTTACTAAACTCAGAACAAATTGTTCTCTTGATGCATTTAGAGGCTGAAAACAAAGGAAAACTGGCTGACTTTGATCCAGGAGTTATTTGATGCACCACTAGTTTATGAAATGCAAACTGCACCTAAGTGCTTGTGTAGCCTATATTGTTGCCGACGGCGATAACAAATACAACATGATGTATGTAGTAAGAGAGCAGCTGATATGTCTGGCGGGAGGAAGAGGAGAGCCGTCTGCTGCCTCTTAACAGCTGTTTCCATGTCAATAATTGCCTCTTAGCTTCAAGGGAAGAGGAAGTACAGAAACATGGAGGCTGATCCATGACGGCTCCAAGTGTAGAAGTGAGCTGAAATAGAAAAGTGACGCTCCGTGACTTTTGGTCTAAGCAGGAAGGAGAAGCAGAAACTGGAGCTCAGTTATCCTGGAGACGCAGGAAATGCGACTGTGAGAAGTTTCAGATAGAACAGACACTGCGTCCACTTCAGACCCTTCCAAGCTAATTAGTGCGCGAGCACAGTGAGCATCTGTGTGTCTCCCTCATGCAGCATGCACCGTGGTCAGGCTGTGAAGCATTTTATAACCGCCCTCCTTCAAAGGTGGCTCACACTAGCACTTTTATTATCTGAGGAGGGCGTGGTATTTAAAGCAAACACTGCTGCGGGCTTCAGCATATTGCTCTTTGGTATGCTGAGTCTCCCTGACCTGAAAATATCTGACAAACGTTTGTGATCTTACTGCTGTGAGGGGGAGTGGGGCCAAATTGCTAAATTCAGCACATGCTTTACCATAAATCAAACCTGGTATCATTAAGAACCCAAGGTAGCAACATTGAGATATATCAAATTATATTAATGTTCATAAAATAAAAGTGTTGATTTCTTTGTGTTTCCATTGACCAATGTCTTTTATGTATCAAAGGATGAATATAGATTTCAGTTTATTTCTCAGTTTATTTTTATTTTATTCAGTTTATTTCTTAACTTTAATAACCAACAACATAAGATCATAAGAAAAATCAACAAAAAAATAATCACCAACATCAAAATCAACCATTTAATTACCAGAAGTTAAGATAAAACAAACACAAATGGGCTAACAAACAAAGATAAACAACTAATTAATTGGTGCACTTATTAGAAGGGAAATAACCCTTCGAAATACCAATAATTAAACTGGTTAGGAATCTAAACACAACAAGACTTTAGATTCAGATGAATGGGTCTGGTCTAATTGTCTAATTTAAATGTAAAATGGGTTATATTTTAAAGCTTCCTGGATGCCAAAATGAAGGAAATCGATATTTCAATATCATAAAATAATTTGTAATACAATAAAAAAATTGTAACATTAGTGAAATCAGCTTTCACATCTGTTGGCAGCTTTTATTTAAACACCAATAACAACAAGCAAGGTTGTAAAATCGCTCATTGTTTTTGAAAAATCTCTCATTAACGGTCTGAATGGGAGCCTGTTTTGCGAAAATCTAAAATCTGATGAAGCCATTTGAAATTATCTTTAAAAAAAAAACCCTCTCAAGTGGCTTGCTTTTTTCTTACACTAAGCCAGAAAACATTGGATTGTGTTATTTTGCTGCAGCTTGTGTGACCTTGAATTTTTGCTTCAAGCCGTAAAAAAAAAATAAAAATAAAAATAAATAAATATATATATATATATATATATATATATATATAACAAAAGAGACAAAGAAGAGTTTTAATATCCTGTTTCAGGTAGACTGAATTAATGTGATTTGTCCTGGTGTTGAATTCTTTTTTGTGTTTTCTGTCCGTTTCTCTGCAGGTCCATCACTGGCCAGCTCCACTCCTGCAGTCTTGTTCGGCCTGATCCGATCCCACAGTCCGCTGATGCTGCCGGGTCTCAAGCCACGCTTAGATGGAGCTTCTGTTTTCTTTTTAACCCTGTAGCAGACCCAAACCTCCAGTCCCCGGTTGGTGCATGAGAAAAGACCCAGGTATCTGTTATAATCTGCTGCCATGGCAATGCTGTTCAGACCCCCTGCAAAATCATAAGTCTGTTGCTATGGTGACTCTGTAGCAAGCAGCTGTCACTATGGGAACATCCAGGATGTTCCGCATTTTCGTGGTCCTGGGCTCAGCTTTTATGATCCTTCTCATCATCATCTACTGGGACGACGTGGGAGCCTCCCACCTCTATCTGCACACCCCGGTATCCCCGGGCCCCAAAGTCCCTCACCCACCTCCCCAGCCTAGGCCCCACACCACCCGGACCCCGTCCTTCCTGTCCGACATCGACGCCTTCGTCAACCAGTTCCTGGAGCCAGGAACCGGGGAGCCCACAGACACCGTGCCGGTAGACTCGAGCAACCAGTCGGAGAAGTCAGAGGAGCGCTACATCCCCCGGAGGGAGTGGAAGATTCACCTGACTCCGGTGGCAGCAGAGCTCCGAGAGAGACAGGTGAGCCGGGGTGTTAGCGGTCAGGTTTATATGGATGTCAAAGTTGTAGATAACCGTTTACCCACAGCTAGTTCTTCATCTTAAATGACCGTTTTTGTTTTAATAACTAGTAATAATTGATCGTGAATGTTTATGCATCTTTTTAGTCGCAGTCTTTGTTGCAGAAGTGTTCTGCTGTCATGCTCAGATAGTAGAAATATCTCAGCCCACAAGGTCAGTGCTCAACATTAATAAAGACTTTCCTTTCTCACAAATGTATTTTGCCAGATGCAGTGAGAGAGGGTTGGCTGACACGCCCGCCCACCTGCGTGTGCTGGTCACGTCTGCACACTCAGGGTTAACAATAGTCACCCCACCGCTGCCAGCTTAGTGGCTTTGTCGCTATAATTAGCGACCTGTCCAACAAAAATAATCAGCATTGGTCAAAACCAGAATCGGCAGGTCAGACTTTTTAAAGATCGTTGATCGGCCAGAAAACCGTAATCGTTGCACCCCTAATAAAAATACTCGTTTTGAATCTGAGTTGAATTTTCATGCTTAGCTTTTGTTCAAGTCATTTCTGTAAGACCAAAATCTGATATCGACTGCATCATTGTTTCTCCAATTGGAATAATCAGGAAAAGAGGCGAAGGTTACTCCAGGAGATGTGCGCCAACGACAGCGTGGTGTTTCCGGGCAAAAACCGTTCGTTTGACGACATTCCTAACAAAGAGTTGGATCATCTTATTGTGGATGACAGACACGGCATTATCTACTGCTATGTTCCCAAGGTATGCAACGTGGTTATTCTTACCTTGCCTTGAAGTTTTGTACTTTTTGTCACATTATAGCCATGTATTTAGTTTTTAATTTGGTGCGATAGACAAAGCAGTGCATATTTGCGAATTGGGAAGAAAATAACGAATGTTTTTAAATCAGGTGTGCCCAACCGGTCGATCCCAGGAGGCCACAGCATCTTCAGGAGGAAAACTAAAAGCTGGCCGGAGGCTGAGATGGGTTGTTTCCCCTGTTTGACGTGCAGATACAAATATTCACTGAGATCCAAAACATTTGTCACGATATTAAAGGCAAAAAAATACTCAACAAAACATGTTCAAATTTATGATCCAACAACAACACAAACAATAATTACAGCAATTATTGTGTTCAGTTTGGTGTGTTTCGGTTCGGTTAACAGAAAAACAAGGCGACCCTCGCACCCACTCTGACAGATCATCAGCAGAGCAGGTGTTTAAATTAGCTAGTCAGTCACCGCTGGTGTTCATGCAGCCACTTATCAATAATCGCAAAACAAACATCTACCCTGAAAACATAATACTGTAATGGACTAAATGTTCTGTTTCGGGGTTTTAATGTTCTGTTCTTTGTGTGGTTTATATTCCTGATACACTTAAACGTGATCGCTGCTCTGTCAGCTTGTGGAGCTGTCAGTCAGTTGCCACGACAATGGGTGTGTGTTTGTGTAGTAGAGCCGACAGAGAGAGAAAGCAACAAGAAGAATACGAGTGGTTTTGAGTGGTTGTTCACCTGTTTGGCCTATTTTCCCTTTGTTATGGCACACTGCCGCCGCTGTAATCTCTGAAAAGTGGCTTGTTCGTTTGTGAGGAGAATATCGCAGTGTTCATAACAGTCATTAAATAGGAGAAAATACATCCATGTGTTTCACAAACTATGGCTCCTACAGCAGCAATTATGTAAAATTAAACTAATTGTCAAATTTAAAAGAGGATTTCATTTGGAGCCGGCTCTACCGCATCTTGGCAGTCGGCGATAACTGATGTTCCAAAAAAGTCGGGCACTCTTGTTTTAAATTCTTCTGTACGAATGAAAATCTGAAAAGTGTGGTGTGCATTCGTATTCAACTCCATTTAATCTGCTACCTCTAAATAAAAGTCAGTGTAACCAAGAAGTCACCTAGTTAGTGAGTCCGCCTATGTGTAATTTAATGTCAGTTTAAAGTCTCACTCCCACACCACTGCTGCACAGCTACTGTTCCTCTAACATCGGGTTGATCTGTTTCTCTGCTGTGCATCTAACTTCAGGTAGCGTGCAGTAACTGGAAGCGCATCATGATCGTCCTCAGCGAGAGCCTGCAGCAGGAGGGCTCTCCTCAGAGAGACCCTCAGGCCATCCCCAGGGATCTGGTTCACAACAGCAGCATGCACTTTACCTTTAACAAGTTCTGGAAGCGCTACGGCAAATTTGCAAAGCACCTCATGAAGGTCTGTTCTGAAAAATACTGCTAACTTATGATCACGGTACATTTCTTCCTGAGGAAACTGATGCTTTTTCACAACCAACGCCGACAGTGAACACAGTGGTCTGGCTGTTGACTCTCTGCTCGATCTGTCCAATGTATCCACTGCATGAACTTTGTTGCGTCCTCGTCCCTCAGCTTAAAGTCCTTCCTTCGCTCAAAGCCAAGATCACGCCTAACACTAGTTGCAGTGCCGTCTGCCAAGTAGCATTTTGAATGGAAGCACTCTTTTCTGTGGATCAGGAGAGAATCACTCTCACAAATCTCCCCCAGTTTTCCTGTGTAGAGGATCTTGGGGGGAAGTAAATATAGCACTGGAGTGAGCTCCAGTACTATATTGCCAATATACAGGTCGAGCATCCATTTAACATATTTCAGTAAGAAAGGTCTTTTCTGTAAATAAAACAGTCTGGCTATGTTTACAGTAGTAGGTTGTCACCCTGTGATGTAACAGAGGAAACATAATCACTCCATATATGGTTGTGCAGAGTCTGTTATATCAAGGCCTCCTTTGAAAGGCTCGGTTTTAAATGCACTAATCTTCTTTGAAAAACATTGAAACAGGCGATTGTGAATTATTTTTGCTCTGACTACTGGGGTTTTTCTTGCCCTAAAATGTAATAGAATTTGCCTTGAAGTGTTTTTTTTTAATGATGTATCTTATAATCAGACTATATCCAATATGTTTGAACTAACTTTTGCAGGTGAAGCTGAAGAAGTACACAAAGTTCCTGTTCGTGCGGGACCCATTTGTGCGTCTCATCTCTGCCTATAGAAACAAATTCGAGATGCGCAACGAGGACTTCTACCGCCGGTTTGCACAAGTCATGCTGCGGCGCTATGCCAACCAGCCGACACCTCCCGCCTCCGTGGATGAGGCGTTCACTCTGGGCGTCCACCCGTCTTTCTCCCACTTCATCCAGTACCTCCTGGACCCTCAGACCGAGAAGGACATGCCCTTTAACGAGCACTGGCGGCAGGTGTACCGACTTTGCCATCCGTGCCAGATTCAGTACGACTTCGTGGGCCACTTGGAAACGGCGGAGGAGGACGCGGAGCACCTCCTGCGCCTGCTGCGGGTGGACAACGTGGTGGAATTCCCCACCTCGCAAAGGAACCTCACAGCGAGCAGCTGGGAGAGCGACTGGTTCAGCACGGTGCCTGTAGAGACACGTCGGGAACTCTACAAGCTCTATGAGCCAGACTTCCGACTTTTTGGTTATGACAGGCCCGAGTCAATCCTCAATGAGTGATTCACAGAGAGCTAATGCAAACACACAGGCAAAATGTCGTTTTTAATAACAAAAGTGATGGCACACCCCAACGGCAGTGAGAAACGCCATCTTTGGAGGCTTTTACATACATTTTCTCCTGTCATGTCTTTGCGAGACTGAATGTGTACATGATTAGAAAACTGAGTCGTAAAGGACACACTCATGGTGTCGTTTCTTCCTCATTAAGTCACAAAGATGAACAAAACGAGCATGCAGTTAGATTCAGGTCCCTCTGTGTCCCTCTTTCTCCATGTGATGCCATTTGTGCCACATTTGTGACTAAATTCACATACTTCGGTAGCACTCGGTTTAAAAATGATGCACAGAGACCATTTTGGTTGCGATTGCACGCTTTGGACAGTTAGATTCTTTTTGTGTTGCTAGATTGTTTTAAATTATCGCTGCACTATCAGTAGTTAGCTGGGTTATTTTGTATTGTTTAAGTGCAATGTTTTTTAAGCTTTTAAGCAAGGATTTTATGTTGAAGCTGAGAGCAGTGGAGACATGTCCTTTTTTTTTTTTTTTTTTTTTTTTTTTTCCCCTCATATCCACACTTATATATGAGTATATGTTCATGCAGTGAACCCAGCTGATTACGTCCAATCAGCCATGTAAGGTTCTGCATTCAAAATATGTGCTCGAAATTTAGTGCAGCTGCTGGTGTTTGGCTAGTTTTAAAGCCAAATGCCACAATGTAGCCTCAGCATAAGGAAGCACAGCGGCTGCAGCGGGCGGTGCATGAGCTGGTGATCTGGGTTTGTCTCGGCTTCTTTCAGATATTAAGCCAAACTTTCAGCTTTCTTGCGGATGTGCCTCTGCTTGTTTTACAAAAATCTTTTTCAAAGGGAAATCTCTCATTTGTGTTTTTGCTTTTTTTCTGTTTGTTTTTGGATGGCTCTGGGTTAACTCGCCCCTAAACACACCATTTCGTTAGAATATACATAACGATTGCTTATCAGTGTGTTTTCCTTGGTAAAAGTAGTGTTTTGCAGATTTGTGTTGCTTTAAAGTAGCATGAATCTTGCATAAAAGCAAATTTAACTGGATATTTTTAAAGATGTTATATTACATCCTATTTCCATTGGTTTTGGGTTTAGCTTCCACTTGAGCCGTTTCACACCCTGATTAAACCAAATTGACTCTGAGGACCCTCTGCTGGTTCTTGGAGTCACTTAAACACATTTCCTGGTGGTAGACAACAAATACAATGTATTTACTTATAGAAGATTACACAAAAGTATGTTTGAATGTGGGTACAACACATCCACAGATACGAAATGAGAAGTAAAGTTAAGAGATGCTTGAGGTATGAAAACCTTGAATAAAAATACCACAGTATTATAGTATTAACAGAAATGAAAAACAAAAGGTAATAACAGGATCTATTTGATTTAATTAAAGCAGAAATAGCTAATTATTCACAAATAAAGCAGCATATTTATTCTTACACTTTCAATAATGCTGCGTATAATGTAGACTTGGGTGAAAATGTAGCAAAAATACACACAGAAGCTCAGCCACTGAATTTAGGCTGCGCTTGTTGTGCACACCATCCATTTTGAACTCATGCAGCCAATAGTTTTAAAACAGCACTACCTTTAGTTTCACACCGTGACTGGATGTATTTTCCCAACTGAGGCGGGGGGGGGGGGGAAGTGTAGGGGCTGTGTTTCAGCTCCCTGATTGGCAGGGGCAGCGTTGCGTTGCTCTTAAAGTCAAACTGTGGAAGAAAACACCCGCTGCTTTCTCTTGCCATTTAAAAACTGGCCAGGTGGGAAACCGTCGTGGTTTTAAGGCCGTAGCTTTGTAAACCTCAGTATACCTCGACACCGACAACAGTAACCTAGTAAATTATTGAAGAGTTTATGTCAAAGCAGATGAACAGCGTATGAAATGATGGATTATTTCACATTATTAATGTGAAATTTAAAAAAAAAAAAAGTTTTTTATTTCAAATGCAAGCACTGCAGTTATTCCTAATGCTGTTAGAGTAATACTATGATTCTATAGTTTTAAAAATGTTATCTTAATAATGTTGGATGGCTTCCTGTACTTTCCACCCAATAGCTCTCTGTGGTTCTTGTAAGCAGTGGGAAGGTGTAGTAGCATTCTTTCAGTCAGCTGACCAGCAGCGCGCAGCAACAAGTGGGGGAGGGGCAGTGGTGCATTACTTTATTCTTCAAACAGCTGGAGGGAATTCCAGCAACTTTTCCTGAGATGTCTGGAAAAGGACTTTGAACCGTAAGAAGGGTCTGGTGGTTTTGAATTTGTAACTTTCTAAGAGCTTCATACCGGTGCCGTTATGGGACGGGAAGAGGAAAAGTCCAAAAGTATACAACCGCGAAGGGACGAAGTGACCAGCAGCTAGACACTGAGCTTCCCCGCAGACTGCAACTATGGTGTCGTTTCCCCCTAAACATGATCTCCACAGGTTATTTGTGACGGGCAGCGTTTATTATGTGGTGCATTGCATTGTTTTTGTAGCATTACTTCAAGCTTTGATGAAGACTGTGTCAACTCCTGCACAGCTGTAAGCTGGTGCAAAACGGAGACCGTTCAGTGTTAGTTCAAGAAAGTATTTAATCACAGAGGCTGGAGGTGTGGTCTTAATGAATCGATGGCTTCAGATTCTCGCTTTAGGTAATAAAATGTGAGGAAAAGACAGTGCCTTTGGTTGCTAAAGTTTACACAGCTTAAAAAGTATTTTTATAGGACTTAATTTTTAATAAAATCACTGATTCACAAAAAGGAATATTTGATATACTGCTTGTCAATCTCAACTTTATTTAGGGACCAAAAGAAAAATGAAGCTTTTTTTGGCTGAACTGTTAACGTGGGAATTTGCTATAAATCTATCTGTTTGTTTGGATTCTCCTTCATTGTATTTGTGTTCATAGTGTCACTCTCCATGCTGGATGTCGCTGTTGTTCAGACTCTTCATTGATGTGATAGACACAAAGACATGTTGGTGTTTCCTGTTTATGTCTCTTTTTTTTTGTTTGTTTGTTTTTTAAATCTGAGCTCAAGATGCAGAATTGTTTCTGGGGAAAAAAAAAAAAGTTCAACACGTGTTTTGTCTTCATCTTGTGGCCATATGCTGTAGGTGTGGTTTTAGTCCACCTCTGCTGTGTTTGTACTGTAAGTCCTGTTGTATTTCCATACCTTTGGTTTTCTATTCATGTTCTTTGTTGCTGTTTCCTATGTAAGATACCGACTTTTGAATTTTTTTTTCTGTCAAGATGCAAAGGGGAAAAAAAACAAAAAACATTGAAACAAATGTTTGCAAGTCAAAACATAAATTTATTTATGGTTCAAATAAAACAAATGAATATGAGTTATGTGCTGTTTTTTTCCAAATGAAGCCTATTGGAAACAGGTTACGACCTGCATTTTAACCCGACTGCACATAAGTTCTACAACAAACAGGAAGAATGGTAGGACAATACTGACAGCCGGTTCTCACTATGTCTGTTTTATCTACAGTGTGCTATATTAACATACTTCTCTCACACTTTTAAGCTATTCCAGCTGCAGGTCTACTAGCTCCAGGCCAACATTATGTCAGTGGCAATTACTGAGAAATTAAACAGGGAAAAAAAACCCAACAAAAAGCAAATTAGTGAATTTCTAAAGTAAAAAGTAAAGAATTACAACAGTGGATGAATTCAAAACACTACAATCACTTATAGAAAAACACAGAAAGTCTAATCTTTAATGTGATTTGATCTCTGTTGGACAGGAAATGGTTAGAGGAAAATAGCCATTCACCATTACTTGCCTGTATTTACAGTCAGGACAATGTTTGAAAACCTTGAACAACCAAAACCATACAAAACAGGGCTGGATAAGGGTTAGTGTTTATTCTGCCAACACACAGTGAGCTGCATGGTGAGGGAGGTAAAGCAAGCCTCTAAAGCTCACTGATGGAGAACTGCAGCTAAGAATGGCATCTCGCAGTCCCAAGATTTTCATTGCAAGAAATTACTTTAAGGCTTTTGTACACAACTTTACCAGGAGTGTCAGTAATTGTGGAAGCAGATCTGTCGCACAGATTTATGAAAGGAGAATCCTAAACATCAACGACTACATGCAGGTCTGCAGTAGCTTATCTTCCTCCAGTAAAAGTCTAACGTTGTCTCTGTGTATCATGATGCCTGTTCTTTTGATGGAGAAGGATCCACATCCAACAGTAAGAGAATGATGAGCTTGTTTCAACTGTCTCCATAGCAACGTCTCTGAATCCATTTGGACGTGCTAGCAACTAGCTGTTGGTCTGCTGCGTAACCTGTATCCTGATGCTGTGGTGTGAAACTGAAGTTATATCCAAAGTAGTATTTGAAAGAGCTGGTGAAGAGACATTGCTAACCAAGGGGTTTGCACCATCTTCACAGGCAGCTCCGCCTGCTGCTGCTCCCCCGCATGGTGCTGTTTGACCTCCTGACCTCTGAAAAGACTACCTCATCTATATCATCTCCTATAGACACGAGAATCACGATTTCATTCAGTTTCATATTTTTATTAGTAAAAATGAATGACTTGTCACTTGGTTGGCAAAATATATGTCAAAAGATCATAGTAATAAAAACATAAACTGGTCCGGTAAATAAAGGCATTTTATTCAAGTTCTAGCCAATGTCCATAATCTGTCAGTCAAGCTTAAACACACAGAGTTTATAACATACATAAAAGAATGATTGTTAGTTATGATTTTCCTGTACAATATATTTACATGTCTGCAAAGCAGTTCAGGTGCAGTCATCTTGGACTTATTGAAGGTCCTGGTGTCTGCTGTCCATATTAATGTAATCAAGTATACAGTAATTTCAAGGTACATACATCTTGTTTATTACCACTTTTTGGGAAATTTTAATTTCTGGCCCCTGATCTGTGAGTCATTCAGAAAGATAATTCAGTGAAACCGATTGATAAACCAGTTTTGTGTTAACACACAAACAACTTAGCAAAGAACATATTTTTAAACTGGCCAGTTAAATTAGACCGTTTGTTACCAGCAGCAATGCACAAATCCTACACTTTCTTATTCCTTAGCCGACATCAACACACTGACAGATTTTAATAGAGACACAATTTTATATTAAATAAAGGTTGGGTGTGGATGTTTGTTAACTATTCTGTTCATCTTTCACGATTTGACACAATTTCCTGAGGTTTTACTGAAGTGCCTGCAATGAACATTGGTCAAAACACCCCAGAGAAAGAGTTCTTTGGTTCCCAGGATGAATTTACAGCTCTGGGTTGCATTTCTCAAGCTGGTGTGGTTATGCTGCATTCAGTGGCTTCTCAACTTAGGGAAGGTTTCCCAAATGGCTGCAACACAATAAACATGAAGCCTTTACATGTATTTTATTCTAAAGTTACAAATAATTGAATTTGGGCTTCAAAATCCCAGAATAAAGAAGTGCTACTCTATAGTCAATAGTCTATAGTCCTATCAAATTGGTCTTCAGGGAAAAGATATGGCTTCAAATTATTTCTCTTTAATCTTTTGAGTTTTATCAACTGGTGTAGTAAGTGACCAGTAGCTGCATGTATGGATGGACCACCAGCACCACCCATGCCATCTCCCAAACCAAGCTGAGATTTCAACAGAAAAAGTATGAATATAATGTCTCCTTTAACAGGGGGAAAACAGTGTGCTGCAAAAGTTTTCACACCTTTGGATTTTTTTTTTCACATTGGAGAAGTCTTATAAAATCTACTAACGTCAACATAAATTTTCCACAATTTTCCTCAACTTAGTGAGTTACCAACAAGTAGAAAAAAAAATGTAATGCTGTACAGACAGAGTTTAGCCTGATTGTTAGATTGGATGTTACCAAAATATGAGAAATATAGCTGTGTTAAAAAGAAAACCTAAAGAAGTCCTGTTTGCAGTTTGACTTTAGCCAAGTAAAGGACACAGCAAACGTGTGAGAGAAGGTACTTTGCTGAGATGAAATCTAAACCTATATTTCTGGCACATCTGCAAAATCCTGTGGCTGAAAACTAACACTGTACATCACTTTGAACACATGGTGACGCATGGAGGTGGCAGCATTATGCTGTGGGGAGGATTTCCTTAATCCCAGCAAAGACCGCAGCTGCATTTGCAGTGAAAGGTGGTTACTGGTTTATCACGAAATGTATTGACACTTGTGGTTGTAACCTGATAAAATGTAAAAAATAGTGTGAACACTTTAGCAAATTAACTCCTGTTCATTTTCAAAACATTCTGCTGTTCTCATAAGCCTTTCTCTCTCTTTCTCATTCCCCGCTGGGTTTGATGAGGTATCCGTTGAAAGTGATGTAAACGTCCACGTCGTCGCTGTAGATGGCGTTCTCCCTGTCCCTCTTGAACAGGCGCACCCACACGGTGTCGCCCGCCTGCAGCTCCAGCATTACGCTCTGGCTCTGCATGATGGAGCGGTCGCTGGGCTGGGCGTAAACTATCGCCCGCTCCGTATCGTTCTGCATGATGTGCAGGTACGTCTCCTTGAAGTTCCACGTGTGGATGTTAACGTTGAAGAAGTAGACCCCAGCCACCCGGCAGAGGAACTTGCCCTGGAACATGTCGAAGCTGCCATCGAGGTTGACGAAGACCGTGTCAAATATCACCGCCTGGTAGGCGTCGTCACTGTGCAGGGACTTACGACGGGCGACGGAGAAGGCAGAGTACTGAATTTTGCAGGGGTCTCCTGGAGGGCCCGCCTGGCCTTTACTGCCCTTTGACCCTGCTACGCCTTGGGCCCCCGGAGGGCCTTCATGTCCAACTTTTCCTGGGGTTCCTCTATCCCCACGATCTCCTTTGTCACCTGAGTGAGGTTGTTATTAAGACACATTGAGAACACATAAAAAAAATTTGCTTTATTGGAAAAAAAAAAAGAGAAAAGTCTCTTCCTTTTTAAAGGTTCACCAAGATTGTAAACCCAACAAAAACAAGAAAAGCTAAATCCAGAGCAAAGGCTAATAGATACTGACAACCTTACTTTCTATCAGCTCTGTATCCTTTCACTTCTGTAAATAATCCACCCTGAGACCATCTTCTCATAAGCAGAACTGAAAGTGAACATTCCTGCAGGAAAATGAGCCAACACGTAATAACAAATCCACAAGGAACGGCGAAAGAAATGGACAAGTCATGCTGTGGGTGGCTTTTAAACAAGTCAGCACTTCCAAGAAAAGCCACAAACATCCTGCAGCAGAGGTGGGGGCTCATGCAAGATTGGACTAATGTTTCGGTGAGGTTTCTGCAAGCTGTGAGCAGTTATGCAAAATTCCAGCAGAAGGTTGGTTCTGCGTGTGGGAAACCGGTCAGCACTTTATTTCTACTTCTATTCAAATATATATATATTTTTTTTAAACAAAAACTTTCTTGAATGAATGTACATAAACACAACGGAGGTAAAGTATGATTTTGGCTCTGCTGTTAAAAAAAAAAAAAAAAAAAAAAAAAAAAAATTACTTGGGGTGCTTCAAAAATTGTCTTGAAAAAGTATTCGCACCCATTTTTCACTTTTCATCAAATCACAGTCACAAACTTTTTTATCTGATTAGGATTTTTTCGGTAGAACAACACAAATTTGCGCACAAATATGAAGTGGAAGATACATGATGTATGGTTTTCAGTTTGTTTTACAAGTTAATTTCTAATAGTTTCAGGTGTTTGTTTATAAAAGATGTCAAAAACCAAGTTTAATTGTCCTTTCACTTCACAGTTATACATTACTCTGCGTTAGTTTATCACATAAAGTCCCAATAAAATACATTGTTTGTGGCTGTACCCCAACAGAATGTGAAGGATAGAGAATATTGAATAATCTGGTTTGTGGAAAAGAGCAAACAGTCCTTCCTTTCTAATTTCCTTGAATATTTCCCCTATGATTATGCCATAAAACAAAACAAAACAAAACAAAACAAAACAAAAACCCTTCAAATCTCATGAGTGGGACAAAGATCACCTTTCAGGATAGTCATGTTGATGTAGGTGCGAATCTCTGGGACATGGCTGAACTCTCCCAGTGTTGGAGGATCTCCGCTGCCCTCTGCTGGCGGCAGGTGGTCACAGCATTTTCTGCAGGGAGCGGTGGGAGGAGGCACCATGACCGCTGGGGAGGGGAAGGAGAGCAGGAGGAGGACAACGACACCCAACATAACTGTCCTTTAGGCTGCAGAGATATATATTATTATTACTATTATTATAAATACATATAGCCACACACACACAGTTACAATACATGAATAAATAATACATAAATTCAGATAAATGCATTGTGTCCTTCAAAGTAATAACTGCATGCTAAAAGTGCTCCAACTAAACCTGTGCTGCTGTTTATATACTGCAGCTGAATGGAGAGAGACTATAACACTTTCTAACAGAAGATTACATCATATACATGTGCATGAATGTCATTAATCTGGGTTTGTAATGATTTATTTAAATCACTCATTTTCCAGGTTGGCATGATTTTACCTAGTATAATTAATTTAAAAAGAACCGGATGGACATGTTTTTTTTTGTTTATTTTTTTGAGGATTATTATTTTGGGTCAACACTCTACATGCAGGCTCAAACATATCCATGCATCCACCTTAATCGTTTTATAAGCAGAGATGCCTTTTCTGGAATCATTTTAACAAGACTGAAAAAAACTGATTTCCTCTAAGTAGAGATTAAGGTTAACTGAGTCTTTGCCAGCATATAAATCATTTGTTTGTCATGAGAAAATCCAAGGAACCAGGTGAAGAAGAATGATAGAGTTACACAAATTAGGAAACAATACCAATTCCAAGATTATAAGCAAGTTCAAGTCATTAAGATGTGTCTCCACTTTGACAAGAAGAGGACTCAAACTGTCACCTTCAGAGGAAAGGAAATTGTTCAGGATGTTCAGGAACCTTTGAAGCTCTAGCCTGCCTTGATGGGGAACTGTTCACATGGTGAAGTCAATTATATCACAAGGATCAAGGCTGCTCACAGTTTGGGTGAGGGTGAAACACAGAGTCCATCCATTCATCCATCCATCTAGAAATATGAGTATGGATTTGTGTCTTTGAATGCATGCAACCCTTGATATACATATCTACCCAGGGCGGCACACCACAGGGGGGCGCCACAAGTAAAAAAAAAAATAAATAAAGAAAAAAGATGTTGCGCAGACTAAAAGGGTTTTCTATTGCTGCCCTTTGCAGTTTGAGTACTATGAGAAAAATAGTGATGCACTATGTTGCTGGCTGATTATGCTGAAGTCGGCAGCTGATTCACAACTTGTGATTTGGTGCTGAATTAAAGGAATAATCTGGCAGTTTTCTCAAGGAATCTTTTGGAATACTGGATCATCTCTAGATCAAAATCGTACATACTGAGACTGATCAGATCTCGATAGGATCTGATCTACTCTGACCAAGGTTCTTTAAAACACGTTTTTTTTAGTTTTATGAGACCTTTCTTCTTTTCCCAGAAAAAAACAAAAAGGAACATTTTCAGTGTTTTTTTTTTTGTTTGTTTTGTTTTTTTTTTAATCAAACCTGAATTCAATCATTCTGCAGTGAGTATTGATGCTTTAAATTTGGTCAAACAAGACAAAGATTGAGCTATTTTCCCACAGTAACCGGACGTATGTTTGGAGGAGTAAGGAGGAGGCTTAAATACATGATCACTGCTCCACCAGAAAACAGCTGGTTCTCTCTTAAGCATCAGTTAAAAACTACTGCATGCTTCACCTTTCTGTCAAATAGTTGTACCCCTTGGTGCATAAATAGTCAACAATGTGTTAATATCAGACTGCATCACATGAGGGGTTTGAATATTTTCCTCATCTGTAGACAGACATGTTTATATAACCATTTTCCTCTCCTTCCTAGCTGAGGTCTCTGACTGATCAAGTTCTATTAACTTTATGTACTGTTTTTGTTTTTTTTTAGAAAGTGCATCTGGCTCAGTGCCTGTGTTTAGTTCTGATTCCAATAATTTTGTGCAAAGTGTTCCTTTTTCTTTTCCTGTAGAAAGTACACCTAGTTCCATGCTTGTTCTTTTTTAAAAATGTTATTTTGCATGTCCTTTTTGTTTTTTCAACCCTCAGCAAATCCAGTCTGGTTCTGTTGGAGGGTTCTCCTTGTTAAAAAGAGAAAGTTTCCTCTCCACTGTCACCACACGCTTACTTAGGAGGAGGGATTGCTGCAAAGCCAACAACTTAATGCGATCCACCAGCCTTTCTTAGATAGATGAACTTTTACCAACTTGAAATAAAATGATGAACTGACCACATATTGTTTTATGATTTCTAATAAACCAGACTTGATGTAATTGGATCTGAAGCTTACCATATGATTAGACTGTATTAGAATGGATTGTACATAATTTAGTATGGATTGGACCTCTTTGTCTTCCAGAGATGACTTTTGATGAAAGCTGGGCTGAACTGAACCACTGACATAAAGAAATTTGGGTTGGAAGCAAATCAATCGACTACACAGACGCATGAGAACACCAACCATGAGGAACGCAACCTGTTTAGTCAAAATTGTGAACCATTGCACTTGTTTTAGTCATGGACATTGGCTGGATTACTTTTTATGTGCAAAAAGCAAACCCTTAATTGTAGGGTGAATGCTTTAGTTTGGTTTGTGGGTTAGAGTCATAAATCATATGTTTCTGCCCTCATGTATTAAAACACAACCCTCTGAGTTTGATTTTAGCTGTAGTCTGCTCAAACCAAATGACCCAGCTGGTCCTGGAGGCATTTTCTCTCTTGCTTCACTGGACCCATAAATCTTGTGTGGAGATTCTCTGAAACACAGATGGCTCCTCCTTATCATGGCGCGATCACTGACCGAGCACATTACATAACAGTAAGGTTTTTTTGTTTTTTTTTCTGAAAGCCCCTCCTCAACAGCAGCCTTGTGTAACCAATCTCATTTATGCAGCTATGTTATAAAACTAGGATTAAAAAGTTTAAACAAGCAACCTCCTGCAGGTTGCAGCTGGTCACTTCCTTTTAAGCGCCACACTCTTTTTTTTTTTTTTTTTCAAACCAGTCATCATGTCAGTGTCATGCAACAGTCTTGCACCTGCAGTTTTGTACACTATTAACCCAAAAAAGTGATGTTAGTGATCCTCACCTTGGCTGCAGTTGGCTGATTCCTGAGTCCGCTGCTTGCCTTCGCTCCCTCTATGTTTCTGTAAGAGTGAGTGAAATTTCCTGGGAGGAAATCCCTCTTTTTCTTGATCCCTCCTTCATTTGGGCTATGACCATTTATGCAACAGTAACATCCAGCTGGTGATCAAAGCTCCTGCCTGTCTGCCTGCTGACCCCTGATTTAAACATAATAACAACCCACTAGCATCATGCATTTTTAAAATAACTAAATGCATGGGGTATGATTTGGGAAGGTTAATAGTTTTAAATGTTTTAATCACTCATAAAGTGTCAAATGTGGAGAGGAAAATCTAATTTTAACTGCTGCTCAGGTTTATTAATGCCTTGACAAACAATTACTGGATTAGGCACAGGAAACTGCTTGTCATTCCCTCAAAGGTCCGCCCTTCTTCTTTGTTTAATTCCTCTCAATTCCCAGACACCCAGCTGGATGGAATAAAGGAATCCAGTGGAAAGATCAGGAAAAACAAAAGGAAGGGAATGTTTTGATTAGTTTTGGAGTCGAGTTTTGAGTTTAGCTGCATGGGAGGAGGAAAGGATTACGTAAGACAAATCACAGAAACTAAAAGGCAGGAGTGAAATACATACATACAGCTGAACCCAGCTATTCAGATTTACTATATAAAAAAGCAGAGGCTTTGTAAGCTTCTGATAGATTAATTCACAACATTTGATGTATAATCAAGATTTATTTTACGGCAAAATCTCAGATATGCTGCTTTCTTATTGGTCAATTCACAAAATTTGAGGAAGAGTCTTATCCATCCCAACAAGTCTGCTTCATCCCTGAATACAGTTTTCAGATTCCTCAAGGTGCCACGTTTATCTCTTCAAACAATTATATGCAAGTGTAAACAGCATGGTAAAGTCCAGCCATCATAGGGTTCAGGAAGTAGAGTGGGTTCTGTTTCCCAAAGACGGACATGTTTTGGTGTAAAAAGTTCTACATGGGAGTCTTTGATCTCAAAGCAACATAAAAAGATTGATTATCATATGTAAATGCACCTGAGGAAAAAAAAAAAAAAAGCATTTTCTTGAGACATGTCCTTGAAACTTTTTTTTTTTTGTCATAATGGCCATTTTTATATTTAGAGAAAAATGGGGGAAGCTTGTAAACTTAAAAACATCATCCCAAATGTGAAGTATGGGGGTGGCATCATCATGTGGGTGTGGTGTTTTGCTGCAGGAGGGACTGGTGCGCTTTACAAAATAAATGGAATCATGGGAAAAAATAGATCATTATGAAGAAATATTGAAGTAGCATATCAAGACATCAGCCAGGAAGTTAAACTTTGGGGAAAATAAGTCAGTGACCCCAAGCATACCACCAAATTGATACCAGAGACGAAAACATGGAGAATTTAATCCTTATGTTAATATTTTGCTGGGTACTGTTTCAAGCAAAATGAAGTGTACTGAATAGATTTTTCGAAGATATCCTGAGAACTGCATAAGGCTTCTTGTTTTATGAAAATTCAATGCAATGCATACCTGCAGCGCATACATTGGGAAGGTGTTTGGTTCAAGCTTGCAGTATTCACCTGGTAGCTGTACCAGATCAACACAAACGAACAGCTGTAGGGTTCATTTGGAACCAAACCGTGACTGTTTGGAGGAGGTGGTCTCAGTATGGTTGTTTTGGTTTCAGTTCTAGCCAAAATTTACAATTCATCAGTCACATATAGAACCACCTGTTACCCTCTGAAGTCTTCATGAGAATCTTACTACTTTTACTTTGCAGTGCTGGTTCTAACTTATCTTTGTGTTTTATTAAGTCTCCTCCGGTGTTCCTCAGTGTTCCCAGCTGCATATTGCCTTAAAAAAAAAGCATTCCTTAGCACAGTGTCAGCTCAGTGTCTCTGAGGACCTGGTGTAATGAATAAATTTCTAAGCTTTCACCTTGCAGAGGAAGCATTTTCTCCTCATTACTGCAGACCACAGCACAGTTTATCGTTGAAGCTCATGCAACCAACCCAAGCAACAGAGCAAAACTAGGGACTGTGGTTAGAAGCAGATCAGATATTTGCATTCTTCTGCTCATCTCAAGAGTTAGAGATTTTTTTTGTGGTGAAATGAAGATATTTTTCCTCTCGACCGCAACCCCACTCTCATTTTTCTTCATGATATGTTGTTCTGCATCATCATAATTAGGGGGGAAGCAAATTCAAACTGAAACAAACAGAGGTGAGTTTAAACTTCAGACCTCAAAGCGTTCTTGTGGTTCAGCTCAGGGAAAAAAACAAAACAAAAGAAAACAAAGAGCCAGTGAAAACTTTTTGTCTGGCTTCTCTTGGCCTGCAGCACATGTATGCATGAGAACCATGCGAAACATGGCTGCGAGTCTCTATTTTTTCATGCGCATCTGTGTTGCACGCAGAAATATTTTTGCACATTGTCTGGACATGTTGGGTGTTCTTGAGAAACTGTTTGTCCCCTGCGGTTGCTGTGGCTCTTTTTCTTGTCAGTATGTTACCACAGACAACCAGGTGGAGCTCATGTCCGGGTCCGTCCTCACATGCTGCCATTCTCTGTGGGTTATAGGTCCAAAACAAGCCTCGAGCTTCTTCAGCTACATTCACTGCTCTGATCTACTCTACTGCTTAGTATTCATATCTATAAAACTCTTTCACACTTCGTCATTTTTCAGTCTGGACTTTGACTGGGCCATTCTGACATGTCAACATGCTTTGATCTAAACGCCTACATTTTAGCACTTTGGGTCATTGTACTTTGCTGAAAAATGAACCTTTTAATCAACTCTGACCAGCTTCCCTCTCCCTGTTGAAGAGAGTGTTGATGGTGATGCTGCTCTCATCTGACCAGAGCACCTTCTTCCATATCTTGGCTGTGTCCCCTACATGACTTGTGACCATCTGAAATATGGGACTTCTTATGGATTTTTTTTCTTTTTATTTTTCCTCAACTTTCTCCCTGACCTGTCTTCTGAATTCGTTGATCTTCGTCATGCTGTTTGTTCTCGAATGTTCTATAACAAACCTCTGAAGCCTTCATAGAACTGCTGGATTTACATTGAGATCAAGTCAAACTCAGATCCTCATATTGGAAAGACTAAGACATGAAGAGTCCAGTAACCCACAGAAATTTTGTACAGTATGGGGGTCAACCTTGGAACATTTAAAATCATAATTGAGCGCCCAAAGATATATGCATCCTGGGTTGCTTTGGATCTGGAGTGACACTTTTTGATACTCGCATGGTTTTGTGCCCCACTGTCTATATGTGGCATCTTTATTTTGTTCTGTGTTGTTTTATGTGGTCTTATACTTTTTAAAAATGTTTTTGTAAGAGCTCCAAATTTACAAGCAACTGCACTTTAAGCATCTGCTATCAAGCGACACCTTTAATGTCTTTTCTTTGTTTTTCTTCTCTTGTCCTTGTGTGGTATGGATGTTAAAATTCAAAATTTATAATTAAAACTGAAAAAAAAAAAAAAAATCACACACATTTTTAAAATAAATTAATTAAAACCCCTTCCATCAAGATTTTGATTTTTGAACTGAACTGAAATCAATGTATCCTTTTCCTACTACATACCTTTCAGATAAAATCTTATCAAAACACAATTAAAGCATGTGACAAAATGTGAAAAAAAACAAGAGGGGTATGAATATATTTTCAGGGCACTGCACATGAGAACGAACAGTCACACTAAATATATCTGTGGTACACCTGACCACACCAACACAACTCTGGGTTTCTGCATAAATGCTTCACTTAGGTGTCAAAATTTTATCTTAGCTTCACACAGAAATAAACATCCAATGATTTTGCATGGGTAGACAAATGAAGATGATCATTGATTGCTCATTTGTAAATATTTACTTTCCTGTTTGGTTACATAATCTATTGCAGGGGTCTCCTTTGTATGACTATTTAAATCTGTGACGGTATGGAAGCAGTTTGACAGACAAGGCAGATGCAGGGTCAAAACAACTTGTTCTCATATTAACCAGTGAATCTGCGATTTTTAAACTAAATTGCATGATGTTTTTCTTCCGATTTCCAAAATTGCCATAAAGCTGTGTGAATGGGTGTGAATGTATTATTTAAAACAGCAACTGAAAAAAAAGAGGCTTAATCTGCACATCTAACATATGTCAGACTTATTTAATAAGCTGTCCTGACATAAATAGTGTGGTGGGGTGTTGTTCAAAAAGGGGAATGGTAGAAATGTTGATAAAAAGCAACATCTCAAGTGTTTTTGTACTTACATGGCTAAATATGATAAACTGTGTCTAGGGTGAGCGGATGTCGCTGGTTGTGTCAGAGTTAAATGTCAAACCACACTCTAATACATACGCTCACTCGCACATTCACCGCCAGGACCACCTGACAGGACACGTAAACACTCAGACATTATGCACACACAAACACATGCACACAGCTCTCCTACACTCGCTCTTAACACATGCCCACCCCTCAGCCCTTATTCCACAACGACACAGGAAGTGACAGGGTGACCCATTTCCAGCACAGCCTCTGTTTTGTTTGGTCTTTGTACAGATGTCACTATGAACAATGGAAACATCCTGCTCGTGTAGAGTGGAGGTGTGACAACACAAATATCACTGACCTCAGTGACTTACTAAAAATGAGGAGTTTGATATAGAATCTGCTCCACCTGCTAACCTAAATGTACTGATATGAGGCGGCACTAAAGAACAACGCACACGTAAAACCAGCTGGCTTTCTCTCAGCAGCAGATCAATGTGGACCACACTCATTTTGATGCCTCCTGAGATTTTCCGTCATACAGCAGATGTGTAAATAGTGCGAGTGATAAAACATCACAAGTCTGTCATGACTCACTTCTAGAGCAACACTGTAGTAATGTTGATATCTGAGCAATCAAAGCGCATCTAAAAGTAACAGATTCCCCCTACAGAGAGAAGAAATCTGTTTTTGCATAGCATGACATTACTAAGTTGCAGGATAATACAGTAGATCTCAAAGTTTACACATCCCTGTTTAAATGCCAGATTTTTTCAGTGCAGAAAAAGTATCATGT
Source organism: Anableps anableps (assembly GCA_014839685.1). Taxonomy (NCBI): domain Eukaryota; kingdom Metazoa; phylum Chordata; class Actinopteri; order Cyprinodontiformes; family Anablepidae; genus Anableps; species Anableps anableps. The sequence goes on from CM026083.1 coordinate 9,305,418, forward strand.
TTGCTAATGATTTATCATTAGCAAACATTTCCACATTTCCATAACTGAAAAACAAGCTGATCTATTAGAGGGGGAAAATGTTATACATATGTGCTAATGCCACAGTTTGCAGAAAGGGTTCAAAGGTTGGAATGATCCAATTCTAGAGAGATATCAGTCAGGATCAGAGTAAAAATCATGAAACAACAAATACAAACTGGTCTGGGAGATTGCTAAGAGGCCTAAAGCAACACTGAGGGAACTGCAGGAATTTCTGACATGCACTGGTTGTGTTCTCTAAATATTCTGTTTGGACACCCAAGGAGTAGTTATAGGACAAAAATGTTTTCTTTAAAAAGGAAGCATCCAGGGAAGGCTAAAATATCCCAGAACCTTGCTGGGGAATGTGTTAGGTTCTAATGACACTAAATCTGACCTTTTGGGCAACAGTTCCAAAAGCTAAACAAAAATAAACACTACCAAAAACAAAACAAAAAACAAACACACAAAAAAACACCATGTCCTCAAAGAAACATGGTGATGGCAGAACCATGCTGTAGGGTCACTTTTCTCCTGGCACAAGTGGAGTTTTGAATGCGCTTTTGAACCAGATGTGCTCCAAAGCGTCCTGTTCATAACTCTTCAACAGCTCTCGATGCATTTAGTTCAGTGTCCATGTCAGAAATGAAATTCAGAAGGAAATTTTTTTATTGATTTCGTTACGTGATGTACTCTGTGCATAAAGTTGAAAATGTCTGTGCGTCTGCACCACGTAGTCAGGGATGTGATTGCAATCCGCCAGCCTTCAGATTTTTCTGTTGTTTAAAAAAAACAAAAACTGGTCAAATATGGAAAACATTCCATTAACCTGACCCCTGATATGTTAATGGAATATTTTCCATATTTGAATATATATATAAACTTATATATATATATATATATATATATATATATATATATATATATATATATATATATATATATATATATATATATATATATATATATATAAAAGTTTTTTTCAGGGATGGCTGTGGCCCCTCCTAGCCCCCCTAGGGGGCATCACTGCACTCGTAGCAACTTGCTAACATTGGCTTCTGATTTTCAGAGCGAAATAAAAAGGTAATCTCACTGCTGTCTAAAGGAATCTGACCTGCGTCTTATCATTTCTAGTTCAAAATTGAACATTATTATGACTATTCTAAATTAATTAGAGATTATTTTACATAAACATTACAGTGTCTGCAAAACATAGTTAGGTTTTTGTAAAACATTCACTCTATTTGTGAAAAATAGCAGGATTCTGAGAGGTTAGCCCAGAAGAAGGGTCTCACCAATGGCACCATTTATGCAAGAACCAACTGCAGTTGTTGTATTTGTCTTTATTGAGGATAAACGTTGATAACTAATGCTCCATCATAGCAGATCAAACAACATAGTACAGTAAAAATTAACAGTGAAGTTAAACCAGCACAGATTTATCAGCGTTTTCTTCTCCTTACATCTATGCAGCTTCCAGAAGCTCATTTATTAGGTTTCACCATCTTTAAAACTTCTCATGATGCGAGAAAAAAACCGTTCAGAATACCTCATCTGTATTATATATTTGAAAAAGCAGCCACAGAAAAAGTTGATGTAATAGTCCTTTGGGATGTCCCAGTGGGGATTGTTTTGTCACACATAGTCCCAGTCTGATACTTCATAAAAATCAAAAGCATGTCTAGGCGCTACAATAATGCATAATGCTTTGTCAATATTACAATTAATCCCCAGCTACTTGTGGCTCAGCAGTTGCAGATTCATCTTTTTGCAGATTTTTCTGTGGAACGTGACTCCAAAGTATTTGCAGAAAATTCGCCAAATTGCGATTTTTTTTTTTCATAGACCATATCTAAAGTATTCAAATGTAAATGAAGTTTGGGAAGCTGAAATACCTAGAGACAATGCTACTTGACACACTACTGGCTGGTGTTTGCAAAGCAGCCAATCCAGAAGCTCCATTCATTTTCCTTGCCAACGATTATCCCAAACAGCCAAGTTGAGGAAGACTGTAACTATTAGTCTCTGCCGTAGTGCTAAGACAGTTTCCACTGTGTGTATCAATGCATAATTAGGTGTATTTGGTGTTTGATCTATTAAAAAGGCAGTTATAAGTTATAAGTTTTTAGAGGAGGTTCTCTAGTATTTGTGGATTTGAGCCATTCGTAGGCGGTCGTGTTCCCAAACCTCCGTGAATACCGGGGGTCCACTGTACATGGTCTACAGTAATAATGTGAATGTGCCCCACTTATCTCACTTATCAATGATGTTGCAGTCTTTAATACCTGTATTTCTAGAGAGCTACAGGTATTTTTGTTCCAGTCAGAGTTTCTGCAGGACAACTTCAGTTTGCTGCTCCAACAGAAGAAAGTTATAATTTCCCAACAACATATTAGCATAGCTTTATTGTTTATTTCTAAAGCTAAACCTGACTCGACTGGTACAGCTGAAGTCTTCAATAAACTTACATCTTTCTCCTGACTATGTTTTTATGTAGAAAAGTTAGTTGTAGTTAGCATGTTTGATCTCTATTTTGATATGACTTGCTGACAGTATGGCTTGTAACATATTTCTGCACAGTTCTAGTTAGTCGTGCGCAAACAAAGCTTACAGAAAAAGTCATTCTGCTGCTTCATAAACGTAGGGCTTTGCTTTACAGAGCAGGTCATGTGACAGAAAGAGAATAGAAGCTGCAGAAGCCAATACAGTCTCTCTTTCACCCTGAACTTTACTTGGGTGAAAAACACTTGGGTTGTTGGGGAAAACCCAAACATGTTAAATCAAATAAATGATGTTTTTTTTTTTGTTTTTTGTTTTTTTTTTGCTGTGATTACGAGATCTGAGTTCAGCCATACAAACTTTACCTCAAAATTATTTTTTCTTCTCCAAACAGCTCTCAGTCAGATGGCTTTAAAAAATGTCTCACAGAAACACTTCAACTTGCAATTGAAGCTAAGGTTGCAGTACCCTGCTCGTGCACAATTGTTTCGAAATTTTATGGTAAAAACTGGTTCTCCAGTCATTATATCTTCTCTGCTATCCAGACTTATGAATAATGAAGTATAAAACTCGTTACTTTTCATCTATCTTTAGATTTTCTTGACAAATTTAGCTTTTTTTTTCTCCTCAGAAACACTTCTTGAATTCCTCTCACTGATGAGTCAAGTTCCTAGTTTTTAGAATTTAAGCTTTCAGATGGATTTGTTACTGAATGTCATCTGTAGCTCTTTAAGCGTCATATAGCCGGTTTTGAAGGGCTCAACGGGCATAGAGGAGGATCTGCACATGGCAGCAGCAGCAGGTTGAGCAGCTGAGTTACTGCTGGTATCTGTCTCAGCCGCATCCGTCTGCTGGCTTTCAGAGGGCTTTGTCAATGTGTAAGGATGAGCTGATGAACAGGAAGGAGGGCGAGAAGGAAGGTGAAAAGGAAGGAAGAGAAGTGGGGAACTCTGATCATTCAGAACCTCCTCCCCTTCCCTGTAAATGACTCTTTGTGTCTCTTTCATTTCGTCTTCCTTCATGATGCCAAAACCAGAATCAGGGCTCTCTGGCTCCCTCTTCAGACTCTCATATTCAGGATATGAAGTGAGAGGATCACAGTGGGAGAAGTGAGGGCCGTGGATGTGGGGAAGGTTCTGGAAGTTGTCATGATAGGCGAAGTAAGCCGGGTTGTGCTCAGTCCGAGCTGAGCCGTCAGAGGAGCAGGACGTGAAATAACCCACGTTTGAGAAGCTTGACAGAGAGGAAGAGTTGTAGACGACACTGTTGTTGTCTGAGCAAGAATTGGGGTATCTGTGGAAATGAAGAAGGGAGCTTGTGGTGCTGGAAGTTGGAGAAGTGGAGGACATCATCTCATTCCAGTCCTCACACACCACAGCATGGGAGATTTGGTCACAGGTAGGGGCCACAAAGACTGACTGGGTCCCTGAAAAGGGATTAAGCCATTCCTGCAAGGATAAACAAAAACAAAACCAGGTTCAGTCTTGGGAGTCACCCTGCTTTACATGAACTGTAGCATCAGATTCAGGGATGAGAGAAGCACATCTGTGTAGGCTGATAGTGAAGTTACAATTCCTTGAAAACTACATTTTTTTAAATACTTTTTTGCGATGTTACAATCACAAACCTCAGTGCGTTTTACTCAGATTCCATGTGATCAACACACACTAGTATATAACTGTGATTTAAAAGAAAAATTATACATTTTATTTTTAAATAACAAATATAAACCTGAAAAGTATTGCATTTATTCCCATTTATCCCCTTTATGTCCTTTACAGTCAGTTTCAAAGTTTGACACAAGCCATGTAGGGAACATAGCAACCATCTGATCAGATGGGACTAATGTTCAACTTTTGTTTCTGCAAAATATTATGTGTGGGGAACAACTAACACTGCACATAACCCTGAACACACCGCCCATATAATAAAACATGGTGCTGGTGGCATCATGATGTTGGAATGCTTTGCTTCTGCTTCGATCATAAGTTGGATAAAATTAAATACTGGAAGAAAAACTACTTTCTCTTTCTGTCTCCTTTAAACCCCTTTGAGTTAGTTTGTCACATAAAATCTCAATAAAAACATTGAGGTTTGTGGTTGTAGTTTTGAAAAGATGTCAAAAAGCTCAGGAAGTATGAATACATGCACAAGGTACTATGAATGGTACAATTTTTTGAACCAGTCTTCTGTAAGAGAATGTGAGATTGGTGCAACTCTTGCAAGCAGATGCACAGAGGCGTGTCATTGCATTGAGGACATGATAATTACTTTCAGATTTCCTTGGTGGACGGAGTGGAGAGTTTGGAAGTACTCCGAAGGGTTCGGTAACGGCTTCCGTTTGAGCAGCCTGAAAGAAAACAAGCGCAGCATTCGCTTAGGCATGCTGCATGCTAACAGACACTATCAAGATGATTAATTATTTACCATCGGGTCTTGCAGCTGTTGTAGTGGGCCACCACAATGATGACGATGAGACACAAGCCGAGTGCGATTAAGCTCCACCTCACTAAGTTCTGATTTGATGATGAGTTTGAAGGACTGGAATAATCTTGTCAGATGCAAGTATTTTAGCAAACCCAAGTTGGAAAAAAAGAAAATTGAAGGTGAGGAATGATAAAACATTTGTAGAAGAACTTCTTTGTATTGACAAGACAGGCTGTTTCAGTGGTTTGGGCAATGAATTCACTTTTCTTACTTTTCAAATTCTCCCAGGATGTTGTTGGGCTCCAGTCGCTCCAGACGCTCTTATGACTCTTGTCTGTTTCAGCCGGCTTGACTCGGACTCTGACCTCCAAGAGGCCCTTTAATTCCCCCACCAGAGACCTCAGCTCTTGCTCTTTTGTGGAAAAATGTCTAGAGTCCTAATGAAGGAAGAGATTTTGACAAAGCATTAAAGTTAATGAGCAGATCTACAACAAGAACAGCTGAATAAAACGTAACACTACCCCATTTCATCACATGAAACATACAGTCACTAATTTAAGCTTCAGTCTAACTGGAAGTGGAAGCAACAGATGTTGGCATCACACTTCTGTACACTCAGTTGTTGGCAGACTACAAAGAATAACAAAATGCAAATTGCTCAAATTAATGAGCTGTCTACAGAATGTCTCTCACTTACGTTCATTAGATATGGATCATGACCAAAATAGTGCGATTTCAGATACAAGGGGTTGAAATGAGCTTCCTCCAAATGGCGGCCAGGCTTTGCCTTAAAAATAGGGTTAAGATCTGTATCATTTGGGTGTAGAACTGCTGCCCCTCCAGATCAGAATAAGTCAGGTATCTGATCAGGCTGACTCCTGGGTAAACCACCAAAGGTCCTCAATTTGGAGGTTCTCTGGGCACGTACCACTGTGAGGAGACCTTGGCAGAAACCCGTAAAATTCTGGAATTAATATATATCCATTTTTGCCTGGGAATGCCTTGGGATCTCCCAAAATGAGCTGAAGAATGTCACTGGGGAGAGAGATGTCTGGATTTCCTTATAGACCTATTTCCTCTTTGAACTCATCTCTGATAAGATGCATAGAGAGAAGGAAGAAATGATAGGGAGCAAAAGATGTCCTGTTAAAACTTCTTAAAAAAATACAAAATCACAATTGCAAAGGAGTGCTTGACTGCAATCTGTTACTATATTCTACACCAGTTGCCCTTTAGTTGGTTTCAAGTTTTTTTTCTCCATTCTTTCTTGCTATGCAGAGATTTAATAGATAAATTAGAAGAAATCTGTTGTCACATTTAGATTGTTTCCATTTTGTTGTTCCTAGACAGTTGAAGCGGTGCACAGAGGACAGAAAGCGGGAAAAGAATGCCGACTGTGACTTGAGCAAAGAAAAAATATTGCACACTTTACAAACGCAAAGTAAAACCTGCACAACAAGTATCACCTCAGCTTGAGTAAGGACCAGGACAAGTCATATTTCTACCATATGAGCAGATTTCCTTTCAGTTTTTTTTCTCAATTTTTATTTAATTGAATAGCTTTTAAAACGTAAACGAGTGTAAATATATATGAATATGCTCACCTCCCATTGCTGTTGTCTCTGTTTGATCTGAAGCTGGAAGTCAAACCTGGAGCTGAAATACTTTGAGACAGGACTTCCGAGACTCCATGATATCAAGGTGAAATTGGCAGTGATATTGACCTTGGGAGCTCTTGGAGGATGCATTTTAACTGTATGCACACACACATACACAAAAAGATTTAACCATTCATAATACAATTAATTATATATTAAAACATTTGAGGCCAGACTGCAACGGAGAGAGAAAGAGCTAAGAGAGGGAACGCAACTCACTGTGTTCCTTTGGCTTGTACTCTGTAATGTTCTCCATCAGTGTGCCATTATATTTTAAAGTGATGACTGGCATCACTTCACTACTAAAGAACTCCTGCACAGAAACCGTCACAAAAAGAACGTGTTATAAGCAGGTCGGAACAGGATTTTTAATGTTCCAACCTGGTTGGAACATTAGCTTCTGGTTTGGATTGTATTTGATAAACCAATACAAATGATTTTGAAATGGAAATCGGTCACACTTTGTGCTCAATATAAAATCCAGCAAAGTAAATTGCAGTTTGTAGCGGTAATGTAATAAAATGTAGAAAAGTTCAAGGGGTAAAACGACCATTGTAAGAAGACCATTGGAAGGTACTGCTTGGCGCACTTACTGTGTTTTCAAAGACAAAATTGCAGCCCAGAGAAGAATTTCTCTGTTGTTTCAGTTTGCAGCTTTGGCTGGAAAAACAAAACCAAATTATTAAACTTACAGCCTCAAGTTTAATCAGAAAAAGAAAAGAGAAAAGAAAAAGAAAAAATCACACAAAGACATTTTATCTTTTCCAGAAAATCTCATTCATTATATTACGAGTAAAATCTGTCATATCTTACGTGATAAAGTTCATACGTCTATGATACCAAAATTTCTTCACTCCAGAAATCCAACAGTCCTCAGTAGAACCAGGCCAAGATCTGGTCCAACTACAGCTGACATTGTTAACAAAGTCATTTGTGCAGATGAGTCCTTAAAGCAACAGACAAGGAGATTAGAAAGGCACGTAACTGGACTCCGAGCTCAATAGAGCAGTGGACTCTGATCACGCTCAGACAGGAACTACCAGGCTGGGGAATTATTTTTACTTATCTATTGATTTTTAATAGAAATAAACAGAGACGATAGTTATTGTCGAACATCCATACCAGGTGAGGCTTTGTGAGAATGAGCTGGATGCACTGGAATCAGAACCAGTGACATCCACAGGTACCACAGCAACTCCACGGCCAGCGACATGACTGTAGAGAGGCAGAAATCGGGTGAATACAAACAGGACTAAACAAGAAATGTTTCCCTCTGTAACCTGTTCCTGTCTCACTACCACCACTCAAATCGGCACAAAGCTGAGCTCTTTTGACTGGATAATGGATCAGCAGCGTACAAAAACAGTCATCTCGAGAGGGCAGCAGCGGACAAGAAGCGCTGTATTGTTGAATGAAAACCGACAATATACAGTCCCAGAAAGGAATCCAGCATTAGTGTCACAGCAGTGTGTGGGGCTTTTCATGCTGCAAATGATCCACTTTTTACACGGTGGAATCATTAAACAACAATCATGTTCATCCATCCATTGTCTATACTGGCCTTTCCTTGTAGGGTTGTGAGGCAATCAAGGTAATTCAATATTAAATAAAAGAATTTTCATTTATTGTGAATTTTCTCTAATTCAAGTTAAAATTGTACAGAAAAGCCTCAAATATTAGCACCGCCTGTAAAACAGACCCACAGCATGATCAACACCATGTGTGATATTTCTTACGATGTTTCCAAGTTTGAAAGCCTCATCTCATCTGATCATAAAACCTTTCTTCAGACGGCATTTGGCTTGTCCAGCTGCAAATTTCAGTCCATCTTGTAAACTGTAGCTTCTCAGTCTAAGTTTAACTTAATCCACTGTGGACAATAATACTGAAGTTCCAGCATGTTCCAGTTCATGACAGACATGAGCTTTGGTGGTTCTTGAGGTTTTGTTGAGCATCCTGGCACATTTCTTTGGCCGGAGGTGATAGCTTGTGTCAGAGTGTAGCTTTCAGACAGTTAAGTGTTACAAAGATGTGTATGGCATCAAACCAACACACTAAAACTGCCTTTACAAACAATAACAAGTGCTTTAGAGGAGATATATATATATATATATATATGTGTGTGTATAGTTTTGACCATGTAGATTAGAGAAACTCTGCATAAAATTCAAAGTTGTGCCACCAACTGTTATCTTTAAAAGTCATTGAATGAGTTAGTTGTGTAATCATTCAATCCTGGACAAAGAACAGTCCAGATTGATCAATAAAAAATCAAACATTCATATGAAGTTAATGAACTGTTCGTACCTTGTATAACAGAAAGAGTCCCAACTTGCCTATAATGATGTTAACATTAAAAATGTTACCGGTATAAACCAATTACCATTAAAGATTACATTCAGTCTCATTTAGCGCTGGGTTTTTCTATAAAGATGAGAACAACTACGAATAGAAAGTCTACGTGTTGTCACTTTAAATATACAGAGAAGAGTTATCTCACCAGTATGATACAGAGCTACATCATCTAAAGGCTAAATGGTAATTAAATGTTTTATGTACATTTAGTTAGAAATTTGTACAGAACACCTGTTCATTTTGTCTTTTTATTCTTGCGTTTTTGTTATTTTTCTGAGCAGAGCAGAAAGCAGTTACCTTATGTATCCTGATACCAGGTGGTCAGCAGGAGGAATGACAGCCTCGCGTCCTCCTCCTCTGGCCTGATGATTAGATTTTCTTTATTTTTCTCTCTCTGCACCTCTTTCTCTCTACTGGAGCACAAGTGACTCTCGCATTAGCTCTCCCTCTCGCTCTCTCTTGCTCTCGCTCTCTCTCGTCATTCTCGCCCCTTTTCTGTTTTCTTCTAAGTGCCCAGTGACATTTTCCACTTGAAACCACAGCTTGCAGGTCTTACAGGAAGCTTCAACATTGGTGAGTGATAGTGAGAAGGGACGGGCCGGGTTGGTAAAGGTGCTGCTGAGCGTTGCTGGAGGGGCTATTTTACTCGCCTCTTCCTTCTCTTCCCCCCTCAGCAGCAGCCAGTCACCATGCTTTAAGGTCATAATAATTGTACTGAAAGCAAGACACACAAAGCAACACCACATCCTGTTTCAATTGCTACGTAAAACAAGGGGTTGTATGCATAGAAACTTCATGTTCTTGTGAAGTGGTTTGCATCAGCGAAACCTGGCTTTAAAAAGACGATTCAAAGGAGTGAAGAGGCTAAAACGACCAGATTTAGAATCATGGGGGGAGTATTTAAAAATAAGATCTCTCACTCTCTCGCTGATACACACAAGACTTAAAACCGCTGCAGTTACAGCCACAACCACTGCAGATGCACATAAACAACTTTGGTTGCTTCTGAGAGGAAAACAGGTTGACAGTTAAGGAAGCAGCCTTCTTGTTAACCAGAGGTCACCAAACATCTTAACGCAGCAACCAGGCCTTTAGATGAGTCCACTGGATGGAGCATGAACCTAATGATAGACGAAGCTAAATACAGGGCAATTTTTAAACATGTACCGCTTATCTTCCGCTTCACAATTCTGGAAAAATAAGGAATGAGGTACAGGGTATGAATATGAAACTTGCTTCCTCTGTTCTGTATCTGGGCATATTAGGAGAAAGATAAGGCGTAAGTAGAAGGAAAAACAGAAAACGTTTGATGACAGCATGGTTTAACATGATATTATCACCTCAGCAACAAACTGTCAAAAATGAAAGTGAAGTGACTGTGACCCAGAAATGGTTAGATAAGATTGTAATGTTCCTCTTTGGCTAAAGGTTCAGAGAAAGGCCATTGTGAACCACTCCTCCCTGTGCCCTACTGTATAGACATCTAAACCACAGGGATTGATGTATACAACGGAGAAACTGTTGCAACATTCAACGTCTGATCTCTGCTGTCAGCAGCTTCTCAGTTTGTCTGACTGAGTGGGTACGTACAGCCAGAGGCTGGTGTGATGGCACGCACCACCAGTTCTTGCAGCTGCTTTGCTATTGGCATCAGCTGGGGGTGCTGAAGCAGGGACACAGTGCAAAAGGTAGGAGGTGAAGGAGGAAGAAGAGCATACAGCACTCACAGAAAGGTCAGAGTCCGCTGTGCCTAAAACGGAAAGCCGCTAAGAAGAACATAGTGATGAATATGTGTGTGGGGCAGGGAGGGAGGGGGACGGTGGGTGCACTGTGGGGAAGAGGTGAGAACAATAACAAGACATGGTACGCTCATACTGCAAGTCTTGTAGTTCTGTATAAAAATAAGATGCTACTCCCATATTATGAGAAATTGGTCTAAACATGTTCCCTCTCTCATACATCATTTCATGACTCATCAAAAAAAGAAGTAAACTGTAAAATATATTCAGTTCTTGTAAGCAGGACCTGAGGTGACTAAGCTCAATATCCTGTGAGGTAGAAGGCTGCACACTGAAAGAGTCCGTTGTAACACTTGACGCCTACAAGGTCCTGACTTAAAAGAAACAAAAGCAACTGGTTCAGCACGCAAGATAGCAGGTATGCTACAAACATGACCTAAAGGAGTTAGCATACGGAAAAAAGGAAGTTCAAAAAAAGTAGTTTTCATTTGATGATTTCACTTCTTCATGGAAATAAAAGCTATCCAGGGCTGCAGGTGGAGCAGCTGTTAGAATTGTTGTCCTGCAGCAAGAAGGTCATTGAGTTTGAATGTTATGCCAGTGTATGCAGGGGTTCTCTCTGGGTACTCTGGCTTCCTCCCACATTCCAAAATGGTTGTAAATTGTGTTTGTCTCTGTGTGGTCCTGTCATGGACAGGCACCATCCTCCAAAACCCAATAGTGGCTATCCATCCCCTGTCTAGACCCTGGATAGAACAAATCAACATATGGATGTGCCAGAACTGTGTCCAGCTCAACAGTAACAAAACTGGAGTAATTATTTTTGAACGTAAAGAAGAACAATCAAGAGTCAGCTTGTGTTATTCCAACTTCAAATGACTGATACTGATCAGGCCCAGAATATGGGTGTAGTGATAGACTCAGACCTGAACCTTCAGAGACACGAAAAGACAGTTGCAAAGTCGGTCTTCTATCACCTGAAGAACATTTCTAGAATCAAAGGACTAATGTACTAATGTAGAGACTAATGTAGAGAAACTCATCCATGCGTTTATCTTTAGTTGCATTGATTACTGCAACAGTGTCTTAACAGATATGCCTAAAAAGTCAATCAGACAGCTGCAGCTGATCCTGATCAATGCTGTTCACGTGAACAGTTATTTTCACATCACACCACAGCATCTCAATCAGATTTAGATGTTGATCCCAAACTTTGATTTAGTTTTGTTTCAATTTTTAAGTCAGTCAGAAGTTGACTTGATGGTGTGCTTCAAATCAATGCCCTGCTGCATAGACCGAAGTGAGCTTGCACTTAAATTCAGACATTCACCATCAGGACTTCTTTCTACAGTGGAGAATTTGGGATTCCATCATTTACCGCAAGTAGGCTTGCAGTAAATGATGGAACCCCAGAGCATCACATTAGATAGTTACCATGTCTAAATAGTTGCCAAATGTAACAGAATTTGTAAGGATGGCAATACATGTGTTACCTGTGATTTTGTTAAAACATTTTTTGTGTCAATTTTTACCCCACAACTACTGAAATGTACTCCCATAAAAGCTTTGATTTTTTCAAAATTTACAGTGTGATATCATGTGACTGCAAACGCAAATTTAGTTTAAGGGTTTATACATATATTTACCAGGAGTGACAAGAATCTGGATGGTATTGTGTGAAACATTTTTATACACTCATGATCTGATGAAAAAGCGCTCCTGAACTGTTGTTTAATACAGAAGGAGCACGTCAACAGGAGGTGATTTTGGCAGTTTGTGCAAGACGGTGAAAGTAACTTCAAACAGTTCCTTCAACCCTCTTTCTGCTAAAGAATGGATCAGTTTCAGTGGTTTCAGTCAAAACCACCTCCATTTGGCTGCTTCCACACATCATACACTGAGCAAAAAACGTTCCTCTCAGTAGGTTGAGTGAGAGATGGAACATCTGTGTGATCAATTTGACTTATTTTAGTCAACCATGAATTGCTGAGAAAATGGAAAATGGGTTCAGAGTTGAACAAAACTGCCAAAGCAGTACAAAAAGTCTAATCTAAATTTACTTTTCATTGCAGAATGAAGTATTTCATGCAAGCTTTCTTTCTTTTTTTTTTAACGTATTCTTCAGTTCTTCTCAATCCCATGGTTGGGGGATTGAAGTGCTTTTCTGGTTATTTCCATTTCATTCCAAAATGTAAAAAAAATGTCTTTATGTCAACTATTGCTTATGTTGATACAATCCATAGCACAGATGTTTTTTTTCATGTCTTTTACTGTACATAGTCTTCATAAAAAAATATATCTTAATCAACCATCAGATTAGCTGTTTGTAATGTTTTTTATTAACTTCTTGTGTAAAGTTAAGTCTCTTCCATCTGTTTCCTTTGTGATTTCACCAGCCTGCTTTTCATACTGGCCTCATCTTTTGTCCTCCAGCACTCCATTTTAATGAAATGACTTATATAGAGCTTTATTAGGGCACTCAGTGAAACCAGTCATTCATGTACACATTCACATGCTAATTAAACTGCATTGACTTATCATCATTAATAACAGACAGACTGACTTGATATATCTGTATTTGAATCTCCCTTTAAAGATACCACTTTAACACTGTGAAACAGGGGGGTATTGGGGTATTTTGTGTGGATTCTGTTTTTGCACCAGAAGAAAAATATCACGTATTTCTTTGCAAAATTGTGGATTATGTGCAAATACTGGCTCAAACCTGTAGTTGGGTGCCTTTCTAGTCTCACAGGTTGGTATTGTTTGACGTAACACACAAGTGTTGTCTATGGTGGTCTATGTTATGGTCTGTTACCATAACTGTTATCAGTACAATCTTAATAATCTAAGTGTAGTTCCCATTTTAGTTCTAAACTGAAACTCTAACGATAACAATGACAATGCATCAGGACTGGACTTTAAGGATGATCCATCCAGAAAGTAACCAATGATTGCATGTCCAAAGTAACTCAGGGCGTGAATCACATGGACTCTGTGTGTTGTGGTGTTGAGGCAGGAAGTCGAACCTTGTTTTGTGGTCCCCCGTTTTTTTCCATTTCTGTTAGCAGCTTTTTCAGTTTCTGGTAAATAATGCTTTTCTCTCCTTTGCCGGATTATAGAGGAGAAACATTTATTTATTTCAGTAATTCAATTCAAAAAGTGAAACCACAGATACATTATGTAGATTCATTACAAACAGAGACATATATTTCAAGCAATTTGTCTGAATGAGTCTGATGAAACGAAAAACATAAGTCTTTGTCCGTAATGTCCATTGTAACATTTGGATTAAGAAGAGGGAAGGCTTGAAAGCCTGAAAGTTTTCCAGCTGTGAAGTACGAGGTTGGCAGCATCATGGTATGTGGGGGGCATTTTGTGGCTCAAAAACAGATGGCATCATGATGAAAGAATTATTTGTAGAAATATTAAAGCAGCATTTCAAATCATTTCCTAGGAAGTTTAAGCTCAGGCACAAATGGATTTTCTAAATGGACAATCATTTTAAGCATACGACCATTTTAGTAACAAAGTGGCTTCAAGGTTTTGGAGTTGCCATCACAAAACCCTGACCTCAGTCTTAAAGAGGGCAGAGATAAAAAGGTGTGTGTGAGAGAGGTGACCTATAAACTTGACCAGTTATACCAGTTCTGTCAGAAGGAATGGGACAAATATCCAAAAAACCATCGTGAGCAGCTTGTGGAAGAAGACCCAAAATGCTTGACCCAAAATCACACAGTATAAAATACACTACCAGCAAATTCTGAGGACATGGACACAAATTTCTGAATTTGAAGAGAATAAAAATATCACTGCCACATTATTCTGGCACTTATCTAATAGAGATCAGTGTTAACTGGCTTACAACAGTAAAAGTTTAAATTTGATTTAATCTGAGACAGTGTACTTAGGGCTGGCCCAAAGACAGAGTTGGTGGAATCTGGGAGAGGAGGCCGAGTTTAATTGGCTGAGTTTATTAGCATTCATGGGTAATTGGTTATTTGCTGAGAAGTATAAGTATGCACGTAAACTGAGCTCAAGCACAAAGAAAAGATTAAACTGACTGTAACTATGGTAACACACAACCAATCAAGATTATTTTTTTGCACTTTTAGAAAATAAACTTACTTCTTTAAATCTTAACATTACAATTCTAAACAATTTTTTTAAATGTACCTATGCTGAAACCATAAAATCAAATCTTATTGTATTCTCATTCTCAGTAAACATCGAAGCAGCGGCTTAGTTTGCTTATGCTTCTGGTTGGCTCTGAACGTGTTCAAATATCTGGTTTTTAAGTGTAGGTGTTTGTGGTAAGTTCAACCAAGGTGAGGAACCCTTCCAACGTCATATACATGATTACACAACCCATGGTTGGCTTCTTATCCATACAACTGAATGATAAGGTGCACTGACTAGTATTTTATCATCCAATAAAAGCAACAAATCCAGCTCCAGTCCAGAATTTAGATCTACAATTTATGTGCTTAATTACTTCAAGGAACTGAAGGTACTGAAAAAAAACCCCTTCAAGAAGCAGGACGATCATTTCTTTTATTGTCAAGCCTTCCACAAAGGACCACAAATACAATGATCCGTTAATTAGTTTCTTATCACCGCTAACCTAAAAAGTGAAGATCTGTTGATAATTTAACAATAAATATGATGTAACATCCTGTACAGATTAAAAAAAACAAAACAAAAAAAAAACAGCCTACGGTTCAAGAAAAGAAAAATGTAACACCCTGTTCTCTGAGCTGTTGAGCAACCTAAAAACAGTCAGATTCCTAAAAAAATATAAAAAACAAACAAACAAAAAAAAAGAGTAAAATGTTTTCCTGGCGTTAAATTGTAATTGTCATTAAAAGCTTTTTAAAACATAAGTGTCTGCTTCAGCCTTTTTTGTTTTTTTTTTTTTTTTTTTTTTTTTTTTTTTTTTTTTATTGCTCAGCTGAATAGTCTGATAAAAGATATTTTCTCAACTATAGCTTGGACAAGTTTATTCTCTCCAATAAAAGACACCAGACAAAGTAAACCGAGGAAATAGATAAATAAACCCTACATGACAACTGAGGAGGAAAAAGAGGAAAAAAACAACTTAAATTTCTCACTTTGGTTTTGTGTCTCTCTGGTCAACTGAGATCATACCGAGATGATAAAACCACTGGAGAGGTGTAACAAAACAGAACGACCGGTGTTATATTTCTTCAGAATATCACACAAGGCACCTGGCAAACATTACATCAGTTTCAGGCCAAAAATAAAATCCCCAACAGTGCTTGTACCGTTAGAGAACATAGAAACCAGAGTTAATTTTTTCCACGTTCTGTAACAGAATTACAACAAGGTAACTTTATATTTAACACCATAGCTACAAACCTTCAGAAACTGTAGTCTGCAATAGAAACACGTCAACATTTTAAGGTTTTACTGTTTCAGTAACAAATTTAACTGGATTTTATGGGCTAGATATCTGTTTTACCATTAAAAATCTGAAAAGTGCGTCATGCATTTGTATGCGGCCCCTCTTGAGCTCATACTTTGTAAAACCACCTTTCGATGCGGTTACAGGTGCAAGTGTTTTGGGAAATGTCTCTAATATCTTTCTGGATATGTAGAGATGGAAATCTCTGCTCATTCTTCTGTGAAAAAAATAGCTCAAGTCAGGTTGGATGGTCTTGGTCTTTGACTAGGTCATTATAACACATAAATATGTTTTTCTCTAAAGTATGCCATCATAGCTTCAGCTGCTCAGGGTCGTTTTCCTGCTGAAAGGTGAACCTTTGCCCCAGTCTCAAGTCTCTTTCAGGTTGCTACAGATTTTCTTCCAGATTTGCTCTGAATGTAGCATCATTGATCTTTTGGCTGATTCTCTCCGATTCATCCTCTCGTTGCCGGCCAGTCAGTTTAGGTCACCGATCTGCAACATTCACAATCCAAACAGGCATTTTGCTCCCAATTCAGCTAAATAAAACATTTTTTTCCTTATTTTTAGGAAATATCTACAATGGCAAATTGGTTCTCATTTTTGCAGTCACAGTTTTATTTCTATTTTTAGATTTTAAAATAAAGAAAAACAAAACTTTCGCAAGAGAATTAATACATTTTCTACTATAGGATGTTAATATTTGTGGAAAATGATTTAAAAACAGCACATGGTTTGCAACCTCATGACAAGAAAAAGAAATCTAAAAAAAAAAAAAAAAAATTACTGTTGCTTTGCTGTTATGAAAATTTAATTTAATTACTCCATGAAAAAAAACCCAGCTACCAGTTTGTTCACTAATGCTCTCTACCACACCTTCGAGGCCGTCACAGAACAGCTGGATTTATAAAGGGATTAAATTATAGATGGAGGCAAGTTGGATGCACTGGATTTTTTTTTTTTTTTTTTTAGGGAATCGGTGTACAGAAGGCTAAATACAAATGTATATCGTAGATATATATATATATATATATATATATATATATATATATATATATATATATATATATATATATATATATATATATATATTCATTCCACCCACTGCTTTGCACAACTGTTAGTTTATGACATAAAATCCCTTTAAAATCCATTAAATTACTGGCTGTAATGTCACAAAATGTGAAAATGTTTTAGCAAGGTTCTGAAAGATTTGTGTGCACTTGATAGAAAACATCCCATGAAGACATTCACTGATTCTTTCACTTTATTTGACAACTTTAGATCATTTATTTCCTTTTCTTACAATACCACATACAATGTTTATCAACTGGCTAAAATATAAAACATTACTTCCACAGTTTATTTATATTATTTACATGCACTCATATTTAACGGCCCGAGAAAAGAGAAACTCAGGCCTTAGTTTATTCACAAGTGCACTTTCTTCCGTCTGTCTTTGTTGCAGAGAGAGGCCATTCCAACAAGGATCCTTGAGCTCCTGGGAGCCGGTCGGACTTGTTTTTGTAGACATGGAAGCATTGTTGGTTCAAAACGACCGAATGAAAGGGGCCAACAGCTAACAGTCACCGCTTTGCTTGTTTTCACCATGGAGCTTTATCTACATGAAGCTACAGCATCTTTGGAAGGGGACAACACATTGATAATGCATGAAGTTCATCACTTTCAGTTGGATTCACAATGAGAATCTACATACCAAGTGTCTTAAACTGGAATAACAGAGGAGAAAACACTCGACCCCTCTGCTTTATGTTCTTCCTGAACCAAGACATAATTACAACTTCCTTCACAACCGAATTCATACCAAATATCAGGATTGTCTTTTACTTGAATTATACACTTTCTTTTGACTCTAACCTGATGGGTGTCTACAATGACAGAATCAGCTCCTACTGTGCATCAGACTGCCTTTTCTCCAGCAGTAGGCACACTAATGGACACATAAACACACTACTTCTGAGCACTGATGGTTGGATAAAGGTACACTGTGTGAAATATCGTCCTTTACTGCAAAAAATTGAGGAGTTCAGAGGATTTAGACAAGGATTCTTTTTTGTACAGCTTGAAGGGATGAGTAAGTTAAGCACTTACGCCAATACTAATGCATTTAAAATGCATTAGTATTTGTTAAATGTACAATCAGTTGTGTTTTTTGAGTTTGAAAAGAGATAAAGAAAAAAAAATCTTTGCATTTCACCTGTGGAACAGTGTAATAATACTTTAAACAGATTCTTATTGGAGTGGTCCTTCAGGTGCTGCCTGCCTCCCATCTCTTCAGGCTGCTCCACCCTCTATGTGGGGGCAAACTTCTTGGCTTGTGCCCTGACTCGCTTCTCATAGTCCATCCTGTTCTGACTGAAACACACAAACGTAAATTAGGGTTGCACAATATCAAACAAATATGCGTAACTGTTAAATATTGTAATTAATGCAGATTTTCGCCCCAGTTCTCTTTGTTTTCCATTATCATGTGCTCACCACCTTCAGTGAGCTTAAGCATTTCAATCGCTAAAACCTATATCAGGCATAGCCATCAAGGCCAATCAAAGTTCAGAAATATTATTTGCCTGCAGAGTTTAGATACGAGTCACTTGAAATCTAACAAACAACCAAATATTGCCCTCAAGCAGTCCCTTGGGGTTTGTGATATTGCGATGATGATTTGATGTGTTGTTCAGCCAATAGCTAACTGGTGATCCTTGTCCCTGGTCTGGGCTTTTCTCTCACAATTTTGTGCTAAAAGGGTCCACATGTCCCACCAGAATGACCTCAGATGCTTGTTAATGGATACAGAAAGGATTACTGGCGGGAAATTTGACGAGGCATTAATACATTCAAACTTAAGCACATAACTCTTTGTTTTTAAATCTCATTCATGTTTTATAAATAATCCACATCTGTAAAGAGAACAGTTCAAATACAGGAAATGATAACCTCCCCACCCCCACCCCCTAAATAAATAATTTTCATTCCCTGATGAGCATCATTACACTAGAGATCACTTTATAGCAGGCTGAATCAGACACTCACCAGTAAATTGTATAGGCCTCTGCTTGTGCTGGGTCCTGAATGTTGGGCTCATTCAGCAGCTCCTGAATACCCAGCAGGATCTAAACAGAAAAGGCTCTTTAATCTGCACTCATTACATCCTAAAAACACAACTATTATAATTTATTATGTGATCACACTAAAACGACCACACTGATGGCAGGAAACAGAAATACAGTGTTAGTATTCTTTTAAACTGAGGGGATTTCCATTGTTACTTGATTGTAATTGCATTTGTTCAGTCCCTCTCTCGGTGGCTCCCTCTTCTCTTAGCTTAATGTCACACTCACCCATTAACTGAACATGATGTGTGCTTTGAATTTTGATTATTCCTACTTTTTATTGCTTAGGCTAATTTTGTCTGCTACCATATTTTGAGTTATTTGTAGTTAATTTGCTGTTCCTCTAATCATCGCTGTCACAAAGGAAATCCCGAGCTTGAAATAAACAACTTGCACAACCGCACGTCTCCCCTGAAATAGATATTCTAATTAAAGTTTCATGAATAAAAGAAAAAAATCTAAATAGCTTTTGAATGTGGTACAATCTTTGACAAAATGGCCACAAGAGTAGCTAGTTGGGAAGAGCATTTATCAGGAGAAGAAGCAGAGAAGCAGCTCCTTACTGTAACAGACAGTTCCTTTTTCCACATAATTTAACCTTACTTGCACCTTGTTGCCTTAGCACCCAAACTGATGCAATACACTGTGCTAGATATGCTCAACGGCCTTTTTCTACAACTGGATAATGCAACATGCAGAGAGCATGCAGTCTGTTTTGAAAGCTGAGCGAGTCAAGAAAGGGTATTTTCTAGAACAGAAGTCAAACTGTGTTGCATCATCTCTGGTTTTTCTGCATTACTCTTCGTTTTAGCTTAACATTTTAAACAGAACTATCAAAAAAGCAATAAGTGGGGCCATCATTATTTAAGCATTTTGATAGGATGGAGAGGAGACTGTTGCCCCAGCTTGATTTCCATCATTTCATGCTCATGGAGCATATTTGTTCTCTACAACCAGACTGTAAATAGGTTTCGTCAGAAATGCTTCAGTGAAACGTTTAGTTCTGAAAATAAATCTCATTTGTTATTGATGTTTATTTTAATTTGTTCATTCAGTTTGTAAAGGAACAGATGTTTTCTTAGAAGCTGGATGGACGGTTGAGGCGCCGTGTAGCTCAGTGGTAAAGCAGGCGCACCAAACTGTATCCTGAGGGTACAGTTGCTTGATTTCAGACCCGAACCATTTACCGCACGTCCTCCCCCTCTCCCTGCCCACCTTACTGTTAAGCTACTAATGAATCAAGGCCACGAATGCAACAAAATATTTTTTAAAAAAGAAACTGGATTGTTCATTTGAATTAATGCAATCTTTCAATACAGAAAAAACAGTGGGATTTTCTTTGACCAACTTGCCCAGAGCTTAAAACCATCAGTCAACACAGGATAACTAAAGGAAGCTGTAGCATCCAAACCTGCTTGATGGTGATGGCCGGCCGCCAGTCTTTGTCCTCCTCCAGGATCGACAGACACACGGTGCCTGATGGGTAGACGTTCGGGTGGAATATGGGAGGCTCAAACTTACCTAGAGAAGAAACAGCAGAAATGAGGTCAAAATACCAAATGAAACCCACAAAAATCGAGGGTTGTAGAAATCCAGCATTACCTAGTCATCAATAAGTGATTCACACGCAATGTCTCGAAAACACAAGAGGATCTGTGAGAACGCAGTTGTGTCAACTTGAGCACAGAGCCCTGCACAAATCTTGCTAGCCCTTAATCTTTTCCACATTCTGCATGTTACAACCACAATGGTTTTTATCGGGACTTTATGACACATACCAACACAAAGTAGTGGATAATTGAGAAAAATGCATCATCTTCCTTCCAACTAAGAACTATGAGCTACTTTGTGTTGGTCTACCACATAAAATCCCATTAAAATACATCGAAGTTTATGAGAAAATATGGAAAAGTTTAAGAGGTCTGAATTCTTTAGCAACGGGCTGTAATTCTTCTAAATAAAACACGTATCCTCCGACATCACTTACCAAAATGTGTTTCATTGCTCATGACCTCTCAACTCTACGAGGCATATTGCACGTGTCCGACGTTTTAAAGAATGCATTTCACATGCACACACTATGTTTTTGGAAAACTTGGGGCACCATAACACAACTCTGGAAAACGATGCCTGAATAAAAATATTTTCTATATTCTCCTAAACCAAATCTTTTACTGTAATAATTACATTATAAAAACATCTGGTTCATTCAACCTTCATGGTTTGCACCAGGTAGAGCAACAGTTAAACTTTATACACAGGTTTTTGTGGCCAGCACTATTATTTCCTGAGCTCTTCCTGCTTCCTTTTAAATAGGTGGCTGTTTGAGCTCTTTAACATGACATTAACTATGTACAAAGATGGTAGAAGAGAGCTACTCACATTTGGGTGGAGAGGACGGGTAGTCATCTTTGAACAGCATTCGGAGCTTGTAAAGTCCTCCCTCCCACAATGTCTAAGGGAGGTAAACAAAGAGTTTCTATAAAGCAACTCTGAAATAACTAAGTAATTAATCAAATATTATTACTTTTTAACGCTGAATCTCACTTCATGCGCAAAGCTGGAGTCTAGCAAAGATGCATTGACTTTTAAATGCACAACTTTGTAGGAGGAGTTGAAGATTTCAACATTTGGACACGTGAAAGAATGCGTGTTTGGTAAATATTCTAATGCAGCTACACAACAACAGAGAAGTGTCCTATAAGCTGTAACAAAACACGTTGATTGCAAGGTAACTTGATATTCAACACCACGCTTGCCTTCAACAACTATTGTGTGTTGTGGATGTATATTGCCTTGATCTAGTCTACAATTTGTCGTTACAATCACAAATCTGAAGGGGTTTTATGTGAATGACCAACACAAAGTCTTTTGCAACCTCTTAGCTTCCAGCTTCAAGGACCAGTTTCCTTTTCTCTGCTAAAGGAAAGCATCCCCACAGCATGATGCTGCCACCCACATGCGTCACCATAGGGTGAGCGTGCTCATAGAGATATGGAATGGTATATTTTTCATGTAGGCTAAAACATTTAATTTTGGTCTCATCAGGCCAGAGGATCTTTTTTCTGAATGGGTTGTGGCAAAATACAAACAGAACACCCAATGGCAAAGATTTGGGGAGTGCCACCATTTGTTCTGTCAGTAGGTTCTCTCATCAGGTGTGGATCTCTGCAGCTGCTTCTTGAGGCAGTGGGTAGCACAGCCTTCTATTTAGGGGTATCAGAGAAAAGGGCAGGGAGTAGGGTTGCCTTGCAGCAAGGTGGTCCTGGGGTTTTTCTGCATGGAGTGTGCATGGTCTACCTGTGCATGCTGGGGTTCATTCCAAGTCCAAAACAAAAAAAGACATGCTCTTAGGTTTGAGTGTGTGTGTGTGTGTGTGTGTGTGCATGACTGCCTTGTGATGGAATGGTGACCGGTCCAGGGTGTACTCCGCCTCTCACCAAATACCTGCTAGACCTAAGGGATTTTGCATGTATAAACAGATATCGACAATGGATGGGTGGATGGAGAGAAAAGGGAGCTGAATAGAAATGCATCCCATACTTTTCACATTTTTACTTGTAAAATAAAATTAAAAGCATGCATACTTGACATTCCACTGCACAATGGTGTGCTACTTTGTGTTGGTCCATCACATGAACTCCCTAACAGAAAGATTTGTGGTGGTAACAGTGGTCTGCACACTTCTGCCAAACAGTGCATGGAAAGAACAGTGTGAAAAGCTTTATTAAATATCCTCTTACCCCTTTCTTTCCAGGGATTGCACACTCCCAGTTCATTAGATTCATGGTTCCATCAGGATTCTTAGTGGGCACAGCAACAAAACCCTGTTGGTTTAGAAAAAACAAGCCTTAAAATGTGATTTTTATTTTTTGTTATTAGCAGACACGGCTATATGGACACGGCATGTTAGTGATTCCTATTAACCAGGGGATAAAACCGTGTTGCTTATGCTGCTGCTTACAAATGGGTGGTCTTTCCTCCAGGCTTTGCGCTCCTGGGACAGCCTGCTGAGAGCAATGCCAGACATGATTGCTCATTAACGCCACCTGGTGGAAAAATCAAAACACTTCATTAATGTTCATTGCCATAAAAAAAGTTATTCACTCATTAAATGCCTGTTTATGGTATTTCTGTCTAGTTAGCAACACAAACTCACCTAATTTTGAATTATCAGAAATATAATTTGTTCATAGGACAGTGGAAAATAAACATAAATGAGCTAGCATCTGTCTTACTCGTTACACAACCGAAACTACAACTTCAGCTAGCGGCAGACAACAAATAGCAGTGCTATCACTTTATCACATTATTTCAATAAACTTACGTCTTATTTTCTACGAGGAAATACCGCAGTAGATGTTAGGCTGGTGGTAGGAGTAGCTTGTTTGCTGGGATGATGCTAACGTTAGCTCCGCAGTGACAGAAATCGAAAGATAAGCAACACAACGCCTAAAAACACATCAACGACGCGACTTGGAGCACAAAAAGCCGAGCCGAATAAAACTTCTCTTTTAATAACAATACCTGAACAGCTTATATGACACCTAGTGGCAAAATTATGAGATATATTTTAAGAATAATTAAAACAATGTAGCGCTAAAACCCGTTTTATCAGCTAGCCTTCAGCAAAAAAGGACCCCAATTTGTTTATTTCGTAAGGACCTTCAGGCAGTGATTAGGACACATGAGCCACCATCTTTTTTGTAGTTTTTTTTTTGCCCTCTGTTGAAATATGGTATGTAAAATTTACAATGTGGCAAATACATGTTCTATAATCATCCCAAGATTTATTTTCTGTTAAAAAGCAAAGCTATTCATATGTCTTTGAAAATTTACTTTTACTTTGAAAATTTACTTTTTCACGTTGCCAGTTTACAACAACAAACTATGGTGTATTTATTCAGCTTTTTTGTGATAGACCAACAAAGATTTGTGCATAACTGAAATGAAGGCAATAGTTTGTACAAAAAATAAAAATAAATAACTGAAAAGTATGGCATGGGTTTATATTTTGTTTCCTCTTTGCTATCACAAAAAACATCACAGAGAACTAGTTAGTCCAACATCCAAAAACAGGAAGCGTGGCGCAACTACAAAAAAAAAAAATATAAATAAATAACCAAGACATGAGCCCCTTCCTGAGCTGACAAGGGCTGGGCAAGGCAAGGAGAGCATTACCCAGACACAGGGCTCAGTTTCCAAGAGTCCCGTGGAAACTGTGGAAGAGTTGCGGTGATCTCAGCTCAGGAGAATCTGGTTTGACAAGAAATCTGGCCTATGAAAAATATCAAACTGAAAGGTCATAAGAAATCCTGTTTAAAGTTTCTTACAAGCCATGTAGGGGACTCAGCAAACAACTGATCAGATTAAACCATAACAGAACTTTTTGATATGTGCAGAAAAATAACACCCTGAAAACACCACCACCATTGTGAAATATGGTGGAGGCAGCATCATTCTGATGGGATGCTTTTCAAAAGACATCTGTACCAGCAGCAAAAGGTGTATATGTCACATATAATCCCAAACTAGCATTGGGCATGGAAGTTAGTGTAATCATGCTGAAAAAAAAAAAAAAAAAAAGATAAAAAACAAGACTTCAATACAGTTATAAAAATTTATTATTAATAAAAAATTACATACAATTATTCTTTTAGTAACTTTGGGCTGCAGCACAGACCCATTGAGAATCATCTTATCTGCATCTACTAATCAAGCTTATTTGCTGTTTTTCCTTCACCCCACAATGATTTTTATTTATTCAGCTCTGCATACATTTATTCCAGCAGAACACAGCACCACATCATGCCATAAACTGTGGCTACAAAGAATCAATTCACACTGAGGTATTATACTGAGAGCAGCATTACAATTACTAGAAAACTAAAAACTTAATGAAGTAAATTGCACAAGTTTCAGGCACTGACTCTTGACACAGCAGTATTAGTTGTCAATGAAACTGTTTTTTTTTTTTTTAAACACTGATTGATAGGATGTTAGGAAACCTTGCATTATTTTGTTGGACCTTCTTCATAGAAACACCTGTATATATTTTTCAATTTCACTGGCTTGGTGAAATTGAAAAAAAATTATATAATTAATTTTAATAATACATTATTATTAATAATCTGTTAGATTAAATAATAGAATTTTATAAATATTTTCTTCAAATTTAGCAAATAAAGTTACAAAGTAGGTTATGTACGTCCTCAATGTTTTGGTATGTAAATTAAAAAAAAGTATTAGGGTAATGACATAAAACCAGAAAAGTTAAGTCTAATTTTGTGTCAGACAGTGAGAAAAAAAAGTTATGCACCCATATAAATATCTGAGTTCAAACTGTAGTCTTGAGAAAGTCAGTGATACCTTCACATTCATTAAATGATCAAGTCCTACCATTCATGTAGTTCTATGATCTTAGATCAGAAAATAAAATGCGTATTGTAACCTTTTAGCAGCTTCCATTAAAAGTGATCCTGTTTCTACAGCACAGAGGGATCTCTGTCAACTAAAATCAAACTTTCTTTCCCTCCCCCTCTGAGATGATGTACTCTGGAGGAGCCCTTTTGAAAAACTCTGTCCAGGATCCATCATAAAGACCAACCCCAGAGTACCCAAGCCGGTAAGCGGCCAGAATAACATGACACGCCGTGATTCCCAAACTGCAGGAAGCCCAGAGCGGCTT
Source organism: Anableps anableps (assembly GCA_014839685.1). Classification (NCBI taxonomy): domain Eukaryota; kingdom Metazoa; phylum Chordata; class Actinopteri; order Cyprinodontiformes; family Anablepidae; genus Anableps; species Anableps anableps. The sequence goes on from CM026083.1 coordinate 9,331,358, forward strand.
CTCCAGGTCCACTCCGTTCTCCTGGAAGACTTTGGCCAGGGTCTCAGTGTTGTGATGCTTTCCAGAGGAATCCAGGAGAGATGTGAAGGGGATGTTGATTGCCCCTGGGAAATGTCCAGGTAGAACATCTGAGAGGGGAAGACAGAGAGTTAGGAAAAGGTGGGAATATTATTTGTTTTTCTATACATAAAATTTGTTCTTATGTAATATCTTTGCTTATGCTATTGTTCCAACATGAAGGCCTACAGATTTACCACCAGGGCTTATTTCTGTTATCAGGGTATTCAGGAACTGAATAGGTCTCTTTCAACATACTCTGTCTAGTCTTCGCTGCATCAAATTCAAAATACTAATGCAGCAGCTCATCTTTAAACTGAACTAAAAAAAACAAAAAAAAAAACCAAAACAAAAACCTTGTATAATTTTCCAGTCAAAAATGAGGATTTTATGGGTTAGACCAAAACAAAGTGAAGTTTTGTATCTCTCTGTCAACAATACCCACTTGGGCAGTTCAATTTTTGGACTTTGTTACAAAATAGTTCAAGCTGAACTGGATTCGATGGAGAGCATCTGTCTTAGTTTTCAAGGCTTGCTACTGATTTTCAGTTGATTTATTTCTGGACTTTGACTGGACCATTCTAATACAAGAAGATGCTTGGATCTAAACCACTCCACTTTAGCTCTGGCTCTACGTTTATGGTCGTTGTCCTGCTGGAAGATAAACCTCCATCCCACTCTAAAATACTTTGCGGCCTCTAATAGATTTTCTTCCAGTAAGTACGCGGCACTCCACACCTTTCTTGGCTTCTGGTTCAGTACCCCGGAACCTGCCAGCAGACCTGGAGTCCACCACCTGGACCTGCTTGGTCTTGATGTTCTCCAGCACATCTTCAAAGCTCTTCACCCAGGACTGATTCAGGTTCGCCTGGAAGTCTCTCTTCTCCAGCTTGCTGTAGTCGGAGGTCACCGGGTGACCGTCGGCCAGCCAGTGCTTGAAGCCTCCGTCCAGCACCGACACCAAGCTGTGCCCGAACACCCGGAACATCCACCACACTCTGGGCGCGCTTAAAGAGCCGAAGTCGCTGGTGTCGTAGACGACGACGTGGGTGTCGTTCCCGATGCCGAGGTCTCCCACATACCGGGAGAAGTCGCTGGAAGTCGGCAGCATATTGTCATATTGGGAGCTCTTATCGCAGCATTCATTTAAGTCGAAAAACGACGCTCCTGGTAGGTGTCTCTGATTGAACTCATGTCTGTGGTTCCGTTTGCTTCTCGGCACGTAAGTTCCATCCAGAACACGAAGTTTTGGACCGACGAGTTTAGTTTTGGCAGCGTTAGCCAGCCACTGACCGGAGACGACGGCGCGAATCTGAGCAACCATGATGGGCAGCTGAATATAATGGTTGTTCAGCGTAAACCAGCTGGCATTAAATTGGCAAAATTAACGGCACACGTCTGTTATCTGTCACTCTCTGGAACTCTGTTACCGTTTATTACTGTCTGGTACATCACTAAGCAAAGAAAATCGTCAGCGCCCCCTACAGCCGGGGTGTCCAAACGTTTTGTCTTGTGGGCCAAAATTGTTAAATTAAAATGCCGAGCTTCACAAAGATCATACTTTTTTAAGTTAAGTATGAAAAAGTAAATGTATTGTAATATTTATAGTTTTACTTACAATATTTATATACAACATTGTGTATTTCCCCTGTACTTTATACATCATGTCTGTGTGGTGTGAGTGCTTAAAAAAGGTCAAATTCCTTGTTTGTGCACACAGTCTTGACCAAGGCCAATAAAGCTGATTCTGACGATAAACGAAACAAGCAATATTTTAACAAACATCGTATCCCTAAATCATACTGATCCCCAAAAACATAAAAAGGGTTTTGCTCAAATGGCTTTTTAAAAGAAAGGTATAATTTCATATTTTTGGGGGTTAACTGCTTCCTACTTTTGTCAAGATTTTTTTTTTTTTTTTTTTTGACAAGAACAAGTGGACATTGGTCAAAATTTGTTGTTAATAAAAATACTTTGTATATTATGTTGTTGTGGCATCCATACAGCATGATGCTTTCACCGCCATGTTTGGTACTGTCGGGATGCTGTGGTCAGATCTTGTCCACATACAGCACTTTCCATATTGCCCCCAAAAATGTACATTTTAGTATCACCTGACCAGAGCAGTGTTTTCCAAGTTTCCCTTGCGTAGCTTGTGGCAAACCAAATACTGGACTTCCTCCTTGCCACTCTTCCATAAAGACCAATCTTGTAAAGTGCATGACTAATAGTTATGCAGTCAACAACTCTCCCACCTTACAAACCTTTGAGCCCTTCTATGAAAAGCTATATTTATAAAGATAATATTTTTCTTAGCTAATTCATTTAAGTACAAAGAATTATTTCTGGGAGTAATGAATCTGCAGCTCCCTAGAAGAACATCATGTGGTAGGAAACTATGTTTAAATCAGAAGGTTCACAGATCTTGTGAATGTGAAAAGCCTCATTTATTGGACAATAAAAAATTCACATGATGCCATGGGATTTGTGCAGATGGCATAAAACCATGTCTTCATAACCAGCAGCTTCTTTGCTCATGGTTTTTTCTGTGTTGTAATTGGTTGAAGAGATGTTGAATGTATCACTTTCACCATGCGGTCATGTTCAGTTCCAAAAAGGAGTTTCATACCTTTTAGAAAATGTATTGTTAATAATGCAGTTATTTTAAGAAAAACACATATAATGAAAAGTGATCATTTCTTTAATGCTCTGCTCTACAACTGATCTTAAATGCATAAAGAGTTCTGCAACAGGATAATTGACATTTACCTACATGCATAATTTCTCATTGAAACATTATATTAATAGCAGTACAACAACAAAACAGAGACTGCAGCACCATGAGGTAAATGAAATGCAGATTTAAGGCACATTGCTTGGCATTTTACGTCTTTTTCACAATACTAAGCAATAACACATATGTTAAAATACATATATGGAACAAAAAAAAAATCTAAATTAGATCAAAAACAATAAGTACATTAGAACAGCAGTTTTAATTGAAACTGCTATTTGCATAGCACCGCGGGAGGTTCTCTGAAATTATTTCTTCTACATTTCTCTACAAATCTGCATCTTTCTTTAAATTAGTTATCCCATTTCATAATTCAGTGGAGCTTCAAGTTTAAAACCTTTCACAGTGTTTACAATCATCTCATCATAAACTTCATAATAAGAGGGTATTATTTTAAGCTTTTCTGCAGCAAAAATATTGCTCAATCCTCAAAAAGTGACCTACTCTTGATTGCACCTGGCTATCACTGCTTCTTTCCCTCCCCCTCTGAGATGATGTACTCTGGAGGAGCCCTTTTGAAAAATTCTCCCCAGGATCCATCATAAAGACCAACCCCAGAGTACCCAAGCCGGTGAGCTGTCAGAATAACATGACAAGCGGTGACTCCAGAACCGCAGGAGGCCCACAGAGGCTTCTCCAGGTCCACTCCGGCCTCCTTGAAGAGTTTGGCCAGCTTCTCAGGGCTGTGATGCTTTCCAGAGGAATCCAGGAAAGACGTGAAGGGGATGTTTATGGTTTCAGGGAAATGGCCAGGGAGAACGTCTGAGAAGGGAAAAACAGAGAAGTGACAACATGTTCTTGGAACAGGGTGTTAATCACAAAAGGCATCAAACACAAAAATGTTGGTATTATCCCTTTAAAAATGCACTTTTTTAAAAACTGCATTAATCCCCTTTTACTACTGATTTTTGGTACTTAATCTTCCTTCATATCATTCCTACATGTGAGTCTTTTTAAAGAAACGTGAGAGAAAGAGCTGGAGTGTTTTCATGATTTACTTCAGTGATGAGCTCAGCCTTTGAGGTTGGAAGGCCTCATTGTCATCACCCTAATCATTGACTTTCTTTGAAGATTCTGTTAGATTCAAGACAGGACTCTGGCTGGACCACTCCAAAATGTTACTATTACTTCCATTCAGAAGAAACGAGGGTAACATCAACTTAACTATAATATCAGCTTGCAATACTTAATCTCTGAAGAGCGCAGTGACTCTTTTAACATCACATATTTACCTGATGAGTTGAAAAAGTGTTGATTTTTGGCCATAGATTTTTGGGAGTACCAGACAAACTTAATCTAAGTCTCTAATTAAAGTGTATTTATCAGCTAATAAAGCGTCGCATCCTACAGGTATGAATATCTAGTTTGAGTTGTTTTGAACCGGTGTGTCATCCAATAAGCTTTACACCCCTCTGCACATTTAGTCACTTTTGTATAAACTCACTGTGGTATGACATCTTTCTACAGATAAAGTACTGCTATTGATAATAGCTTACCTTTCCAGCTCAGGCTGCATCACAAATTTATCATTATTGTAGTGCTTATGTATGTAATATCAATATCTCAAATATCTGTATGGACAACAATAAATATTAGACATAAGTACCACGCAAGCCACATGCAACTTTATGTATAAAACGAAATTGTTGGGATGGAAGTTTTTGTTCCAGTTGGCGGATATGTTACGACGATCTGGGGCCTATGTTTGCAATAAACCTAAAAGTGTATGTGTATTTAACCCAAGCCTTAGATCATGGCAACATTAACCAAGGTTATTGCATATTGCGCATGTTCCATATCGTGCAGCCATGATCCCAGCACAGCTCAAACTGCATATTTAGAGCAATCACATATCTGCTAAAGGCTTCATTTATTTTTCTTGCTTTTCCACTTGAGTAATCTCAGTTTATGGATTTTGTTACATTTAAAATTATATATATACTGTATTATCGACAATATCTTCTTTTTTTATCTGAACTGTTAAGGCAGTAGGTTTCCCCGAAACCTACTGACCCCGAGCTCGACCTCCTCATCTCCTGTAACCATGAACAAACAGCCTGGTCGCTGGAGGTTAGTAAAAATGTTGTTTTGCTAACCTTCTCTGGGTTCTGGTTCAGTACCCCGGAACCTGCCAGCAGACCTGGAGTCCACCACCTGGACCTGCTTGGTCTTGATGTTCTCCAGCACATCTTCAAAGCTCTTCACCCAGGACTGATTCAGGTTCGCCTGGAAGTCTCTCCTCTCCGGCTTGCTGTAGTCGGAGGTCACCGGGTGACCGTCGGCCAGCCAGTGCTTGAAGCCTCCGTCCAGCACCGACACCAAGCTGTGCCCGAACACCCGGAACGTCCACCACAGACGGGGCGCGGTATACGAGCCGAAGTCGCTGGTGTCGTAAACGACGACGTGGGTGTCGTTGCCGATGCCGAGGTCTCCCACATACTGGGAGAAGTCGCTGGAAGTCGGCAGCATGTGGTCGTACTGGGAGCTCTTATCGCAGCATTCATCTATGTCGAAAAACGACGCTCCTGGGATGTGTTTTTGATTAAACTCCTCTCTGGCGACCCGCTTGGTTTTCGGCAGGTACCAGGACCCGTCCAGAATACGAAGTTTTGGACCGACGAGTTTGTTTTGGATGGCGTCTGCCAGCCACTGACAGGAGACCACATCGGCAGTAGGATCCGCCGCCATGTTGGAGAGGTCAAAACAGGAGCGTGGTTAATGTCAGCTGCAGAGATAACTTTCATGTCCCGCCCTAAACTTTACCAAACAAGCCCAACAACACCGCAAAGAAGTTTCTTCCGCTTAGCTTAGAATTATTTTTGAAAACAGTGAAAATGTGTGTGTGTTGGTTTGTGTGTGTGTGTGTGTGTGTCTTAGTCATATTTATAGTTTTTTTTTGAGAGCCATATGACAAGAAACTTTTATTTAGGGGAGAGGTCAATTGAGCATCAATAGGCAGTTGTTTCCAAATTAGTTAAAAACGGTGCTCCATACAGCTGAAAAAACAACTCACTGTGAACTGTAACTAAAATACACAAATTTCAAGTCCAAGTTAGTACTGCAATGTGTTCTGTTTGACTTTCTGTGTTCATTTCTTTAATTTTTTGTTTACCTTTTCAAGAAACATATTTATTAACTGTTCTGCTATTAAAAGACACAAACTACATATTCAAGGAAACGTGGATTTGAATTTCGAGCTAAAAAAAATCAACTAAGATTCTTTTCCAATATGCTAAACCTGATCTTACTCCTTGTACCTGGCTGATATAATTACTGACCTAATCAAAAGGAAAGAAGGACAGTTGGTCTGATTTCGATGTAGAAGCATGAATCACAAAAAACGCAAAACGAGGTGGTGCTCTTTTAATTTGAAATCATTTTAATAATCTGGAAGTTTAGTCAACCTTATTGTATAAGAAAACCTTTCTAAAGTTGGAAAAATAGCCTATGCTATTAATCATTAATAGAGTAGAATAAGATAAATCCTGGACCTGTGGGATCTTGTCAGCCCAATGATAAACAAGTTATTGCTCTATGAAAACTGGGTAAACCTGTGATTCTTAATGGGGATGAGTTCATTACTTCCTTGTTGTGTTTTTCTATTTTAACTGTCATGAGGACACCGTTGTCTCCACACGGAACATGTCACCAAGGACACCTTATCATGTGTCCTAACTATCATGAGGACACATGATAGTTAAGGGAATACATTATTTTTTCTGACATCCCAGTATTGCCACTGGGTCATCATCAAACAAGGCAGCTTTAGAATACCTGACATGATCTGTTCTGTTTTGTCCTGTCCTGTTTTGTTGGTTATTAAAAATAAAAGCCTCAACCTCTCTTTCCTTAGCAGATGAATAGGTACCATTTCTTTAAGGTTTCTTTATTTAAACTTTCACCTTTCAAACCTGCTCTTTATCCACAAGTTCCAGCTAATTTTATAGCTACCTAACTCTTCATTATTTAAGATCTTTTGGAAAAGATCAGATGATGGATTTATGTGTAGTACTACAGTTAAATTGATCACAATATTATTTTATGGAGGCTTGAACTTGTAGAAATTGCACTACCACAACCTGCCTTTCTTTTTTTTAATGGCTGTACATACTGTTCCCTTTATCCTGTATTTTATTTCCTCTTAAGTATATATATTTATACCAAATGTCTGTATGCTGTGAGCATGTGAAACCAATCAAATTCCTTGTTTGAACACAATTTTGCCCTATAAAGCTGGTTCTGATTCCTTCTTTTTTCAATTTTACCATTCGCTTTGTTTCATTCTTAAACTCATTAACTTCAAGGAGAAAAATTCCTTGACTGCAGTCCAGTTGAACAAGTTTTTTTAACACTTAGGAAAACCAGCACATCAGGTAAGGACAGTATGAGCCTTTCACTAAGGCTAGGATTTAATTATTTTTTTATCCATAATATGCATTGTGAATTTTATATTAGTTAGAACCCTACACTTTATAAATACATCAATAGAATAGCAAATAGGTAGGCTGGCATTTCTGTTCTTTTTGACTTTTTCTATACAACTTATTTCTATGTATATACATTTTAGCATATTTTCCACCTTTTGAAAAAACATACTGTAATTACCCAAGATGATATTTTATTTGTTTCAGAAAAAAAAAGTAAACCACACATCATTACATGTGAATATTCATCATGTAATAATATTCCTGCTGTCCCATGACACCAGAAAATAGAAAACAGATCAGAAGTTATGCATAGCTGTGTTGAAAAGTTATATTAACATAATGCAAAATAGAGTTTCATAAAATGCCAGGCAGCTGCAGAAAACCGACACTTTCCCCTGTTAAGTTACATTTATAAAGCACTTAATATATAATGTTAGAAGTCTTTTATAGTGTTCTCTATCATCCCAACATTAGTAAATAAAAATATACACCCTGTAGCATAAGTTAAGTCTTATAATCTATTATCTTTCTTTTTCTACAGCAAACAGACAAGTCCCTCTTCAAAGAGCAACCTAATCTCCTACATTATTTTAAACATTTTTTACGCCTGCTTTCCCTGGCCCTCAGAGATGATGAGCTCTGGAGAAGCCCTTTTGAACCATTCAACCCAGGCGCCATCATAGAGACAAAGATCAGTGCACCCGAGCCGATCGGCAGCCAGAACAACGTGGCAGGCGGTGACTCCCGAACCACAGGACGCCCAGATCGGCTTCTCCGGGTCCACTCCAGCATCCTTGAAGAGCTTGGTCAGGGCCTCGGGGTTTTTATGCTTTCCGGAAGGTTCCAGGAAAGTTGTGTAGGGCATGTTGATCGCTCCAGCGAAATGTCCAGACTGTATGTCTAAGAGGAGATAGATAGATGAGGAAAAAGGTGTCAAGAGATGCGGTTATGTTTTCAATTAGTACATTTAAGAACTGAAAAAACATGAAAATATTCACATGCAAATAGGATTATTGTCTTAAATGCATTTTAATTAAGTCATTTGGCTCATAAAAACTCTCAAAATTCACCTTACTGTACTTTCTGAGCTTCTTGTATCGGATTCTGATTTGTATTCTTCCTATTTGCTGAAAGAATCAGATTGGTAAATTTTTGTGCACTGTCACTGTGAGTAGCAACAAAATTTTGCAGCAACTGGGTGTGGCTGCCAAGGGAAGCCTTATCTCCAGATCAACAAGCTTTTCAGGCTTTATATCAACTCTCAGCATCGCTGAGCTGGGATGACAATGATTTTTAGACAAGATTTATGGTTTTATTTCAACTGAAATTTCATCATTTAAGGACAACAGAAAGAAATGAGAGTATAACTTTACTGATGGCCTCCCTTCAATGGAGTCCTGATAGTTGCAGAATTTATTTTAAGTTTTTATTGCTGGTTTTGAACAATTTGCCCCTCTATTTCATCAACTGGATCTTTTATATCATATTCATCTAGAATATTGGGATTAAACCGATTCTTAGAAAATCCAAGATCCAAACAAAAAAGGTGATTTTTGCCGTCCCAACTCCTTTTTAGTGGAATAATTATTGTAATGTAAATATAGACCCACCTAATCTTATTTACATTCGACAACTCAACTTTATTGTTGTTTTACTGTGTTATATGATCGGGTATTAAAACCTGACATGCACCAAGAAAATGGCTGGTAACTAAAATCAGACAATTTTTAGCTTGATTGATCCTGATTGTTGAAAAAGTTTTTAAAAAATTCCAATCCGTGAAGGTAACATATGCAAGTCCTACCGCTTCACTAACAGCATTACTCTTAAGTGTGGAAGTTGTTACTGAAGGAAGAAAACTCAGAGTTGGCCATTTCCAGCATCAGTGATATGTTTAAAATGAAGTCAGAAATACAGAGATGTAAAAAGCTATTTAAAAGAAGGGATACTGAGATAAAGTGTGAGAGAGAGACTTTCAGCAGATAACAGGAAGGCTAATCATATTACGGAAAACTTTCCCCCATTTCATCCTTTTGAGCTTTCAACCTCTGTCATGGAACATGCTGAATTTGGAAACCTGGAGGCTTGATGGTCCATGAAGCTAACTGTGCTGATTTTAAGAAATTAAAATTTCAACAGTCATTATTTTGTTATGAAATAGTACAATCCTGTTTTACAGTGACTTTCCGACTCCCACATATAAAATAAACATTTTCAATGCTGTTCTTTTATTTTATGTTTTAGTTCTTAAAGATAAATTAAACTGACCTAAAACTGATATTTTCCAAGTCAATGCTTTATTAAAACTGAAGATCAGACATTAGCAACAAAGTGATTACAAGTGCATCTCCAGTAATTTAATTATTTCTGTCTATCTCCACTGATTTGATTTGATGCTTTTGTTGTTTTATGCAGTGTTATTGGATTGTTCTAGATTACTTTAATCAACTCCTTTGCTTTACAACCCCTTACTGCAATAAAGATGACCTCTTGTCTCGAAACCAGTAAAACACTGCCAGTCTGACTCTGGCTGTACTGGGTGGCAGTTGTATTATCTTTGGCCAATTTGGTTTCAGACTTCATTCTCAGCCAATTTCCTACCTAAATGGGCCCTGTATACATGCACATTAAGCATTTATCAATGCTTGTTAAAAATCCATATTTGGACCTTCTCACCTCCTCTTGGTTCTGGGTCAGTACCCCGGAACCTGCCAGCAGACCTTGCGTCCACCACCTGGACCTGCTTGGTCTTGATGTTCTCCAGCACATCTTCAAAGCTCTTCACCCAGGACTGATTCAGGTTCGCCTGGAAGTCTCTCCTCTCCGGCTTGCTGTAGTCGGAGGTCACCGGGTGACCGTCGGCCAGCCAGTGCTTGAAGCCTCCGTCCAGCACCGACACCAAGCTGTGCCCGAACACCCGGAACGTCCACCACACTCTGGGCGCGCTGAACGAGCCGAAGTCGCTGGTGTCGTAGACGACGACGTGGGTGTCGTTGCCGATGCCGAGGTCTCCCACATACCGGGAGAAGTCGCTGGAAGTCGGCAGCATGTGGTCGTACTGGGAGCTCTTATCGCAGCATTCATCTATGTCGAAAAACGACGCTCCTGGGATGTGTTTTTGATTAAACTCCTCTCTGGTGTTCCGTTTGCTTTTCGGCAGGTACCAGGACCCGTCCAGAATACGAAGTTTTGGACCGACGAGTTTGTTTTGGATGGCGTCTGCCAGCCACTGACCGGAGACTACAGCGCGAACTGGAGCGGCCATGATGGGGAATCAGCTGCAGGAGAGCGGGGAGCAAACAGCCGTGAGCCCGGAAGAAACAGTTGGCATTTAGCTTGTTGTTTGTCCCGCCCCGATCTCTATCTTTCTAGTCAAGGAGACCAGTTAACTCTTTCATTATTTATAACTGTGAAATATGACAGTTCATATAAGATATTAATATCATGTTATTTTTAAAAATTAAATATTTCCTAAAGTGTTAAACCTCCTGCAGAGACGTAATAAAGATGGCTTCAAGCTGCAAAGATGACACAAGTAAACTACTGCAAAAATAATAAGCAAAAATGTTAAAAAAATGATCTTGAATTAAATCATTTTGAATTTAAATGATGTCTCCTTTTTTGTTTATTTCTTGAATGCATACAAATTACATTGTGCACAATTTTGAATATTTAATCAGATATTCGAGTTGTAGATTCATAGAGATATTAAACTCTACTAATAACCTGAGCTTTTGCTAAAATATACATGAACGGTGTTCTTCAGTTGAGTTTTCAGATGACTAATATATATTTGTTCAGAGAATGATATCAGTACTTTAAACCTATCTAAGAATTTGTATGTCATAATGGTTTTGTATCTTTTACCTGCACACACACAAACAATTAAAATCAGCCAACAAGGTTTTGAATAATTTGTGTTGCACTTACACGTTTTGGCCAGCGGGCGGCAGTTTTCGGATGGCTTATCTCATAACGTCGATACTTTGACTATGATGATGCTATTTTTTTTGTTGTTGTTGTTGTTAGAAACCTGACTTGAGCTTCACTGATTACTCCCAGACCTACATAAAGTAGAAATCCCTTAAATCGAAGCTGTCTGACAACATGAAGCAGGCAGGCTAAAAGAGCTATAAAAGCAACTGATACATCGATCTGAAGAAGTCCAAGAACAGATGAGGAACAAAGTCACTGTCATCAATTAGTTTGGAAAGGTTTACAAAGCCATTTCCGAGACCTTGAAGAGAACAGTGATGAACCTTCCCAAGAGAGGCTGCCCTGCCAAAATTACTCCAAGAACTCATCGACAACTTATACAGGAGGTCACAAAAAGCTAACCAAGAACAACATTTAAAACACCGCAAGCCTTGTCTCAGTTAACATCACTATTCATGACTGAGTAATAAGAAAGAGACTGGGGAAAAGTGACATCCATGACAGAGATGCAAGGCCAAAAACCATATTGACCAAAAAGCATATAAAGGGATGGATTTTAGATGTATGTCCTGTTAAATCTAGCATAAATCTAGCATAAACTAACTCAGCTTAAGAAAAATAACAATATACTGACAGCCAACTATGGTGTTGGTAGTGGGATGGTCTGGGTTAGTTTTTCAGGACCTATATGACAGGTTGTAATTGTTGGAAGCATGCATTCAGTCCTCTAGCAGAACATCCCTAAGCAGAACGTCTGACCATCAGCTTGTGCCCACCTATGGAGCTGGACAATGATCAAAAGTACACTAACTAGCCCACCTCTGAATGCCTTAAAAAAAAAAAACAACCAAACTTCAACAACAAAATCTGAAGGTTTTTGGGGTTTTCCAGATAAAGTCTGGACTTAAATCCATTTGAGATGCTGTGGCTTTACTTTTGATGCTTGAAAACCCTCCGGTGGGACTGAATTAAAGCAATTCTGCAAAGAGAGGGTCAAAATTCCTCCACATCTCTGTTAAACACTCATTGCCAGTTATCTCCAATGCTTATTAGCAGATATTTTGGTTTCCCTCAAAAATGTAAGAGTGACAAAAACAAGAGCAAAAAAAACAAGAAAATCTGCAAACGTGAACCACTTTTTCACAGCTCTGTATCTTGAGTATAACTGGCATTTGCTGTTCATACAGATTTCTATTGTGTGCAAGTTCATACCACAGATTTTCTTAAATAATAGATTTATATAAAAATGAACAATAGCATCTGCTGTTGCTGAAATATATGTGAACTATATAAACCGATGCCCTTCAAATGACTGGGTAGATGATTCCCACAATAATATCAGTGCTTTGAAACCTACCTAAATTATTAGATGTAACTATCATGATTGTGTTTTCCACCATCAATAACTATTTTAGAGGCGTTGTCCCCTTATTCCTCATGGGAAAGATAAACCTGGCACTCCATCAGCCATTAAAGTTTTGAGGCGATCCGTTGTGCATTTACAATTAGTGGCCAGTTGATGGCAGTGTTTGATACTTATGTGGTCGATGCACATAAGTGATCTCTAAAACCCACCTATAACCTAATCTAACGGAAAACTGGAATAATTCAAACTCAATTTTAGTAAATGGAATGAAGAAAGACAACGCTTTCTGCAGAATATTGTCTAATGAAGAGAAAAAAAAATCAAACATATTTACAATAATAATGCTTCTATATAATGATTTATAATCCTATAAGGATTTCGAAGAGGATGATAATAGGGATGATTAATAGCTTATGTAACCAAAAACCTTCGTTTTAAGTTCCAACAAGCAAAAGTACTATCAAAGTTAACAATTACGATAAATTCAAAATCTGTAACCACACAAGTTATCTGGAGTCTAGCTTGTGTCCAGATGTGTTGAATCCCCATTAAAAAAAAAAATAAATCCTCAGAATTCTTCTACATGGCTCTTCTACAATGCAAAGATAGAAGGTTTATAGTATGGCTTCAGGAAGAAAAACAAATTTTTCTGTTGCGGTATGAGAAAAGATATATATTTATACATAAATTATCCATCCATTAATTCATCCATTATCCATCACGCTTATGCATACAGGGTCGCGAGGGGGGCTGGTGCCCATCTCCAGCAGTTATCGGGCGAGAGGAAAATCAATTTTCAAAATTATTTTAAAAACACAATTTTTCCTTTGGATTGTGGTTCTCATACTATTTTTCCAATATTTAATTCTTCACCACTATCAACAAAAATCTGAAAACAGGTGACAGTCATTGATCTATCACAGTAAGACTGTTTTTTGTGTTTATTTTATTTTATTATTATCAAATTCAATCAAATTTTTAGCTGGTCATCTGGTTTTCTGACAGCCACTAGCCTGAGATGAGGAGAAAAGTTTGAACCAATATGACAGGACGGCTCAGGAGCTGAATATTTCAAATCAATTTAAATCTGAATTTTATGAAAGACTTTAGTGAAAGACTGACAAAAAGAAAACTATAGGATGTTTAAAGTATGCTACAGGCCACATAGGCAACATAGCAAACATGTGGAAGAAAGTGTTCTGGTCAGATGAGACCAAAATTAAACTATCTGACTCTCATACAAAAGGCAATGTGGATAGGAAAACAATTCACACCATCCTACTGGTGACACATGAAGAGATGTTGTTCTACAGCAGGGACAGGGAAGCTGGTCAGAGTTCATTAGAAGATGGATGGAGCCAAATACAGGACAACCCACGATCAAAAACATGCTGCAAAAGACTGTGGCTGAGGTTCACCTTCTAGCTGGACAACAATATACACCCAGAACTACAATGGAATGATTTAGATCAAAGCATATTTACATGTCAGAATGGCCTAGTCAAAGTCCAGTCCTAAATGCAATCGAGAATCTGTGGCAAGACTTGAAAACTGATGTTCACAGACAGTCTCCTTCCAAACTGACTGAGCTTGAGCTATTTTGCAAAGAAGAGTACAGACCTGACACATCAGGTACAGACCTGATGGAGAAACACCCCTAAATGACTGGTGGCAATATCTGCAGCAATAGGTGGTGAGTTCAAATGCATATTAATGGAACAAAACGTGAACTAGTTCAAAGGGGGACTGTAAGCTTTAACCTGAGCTTAGCTTGTTTTAGTTTAAAAAGGTGCTTCGCTAAAGTTTTCAAGAAATGGTTAAACTATTAAAGTTAAAGATCAAATCTTATCAGGCGAGACCCACAATATGCCACTGTCTAATTTGCATTAAAAAAAAAACAAAAAAAAAAACTGAAGACAGATTTTCTCCTTCTGCATCTGTGGGGGTGCAGGCAGTCTGCAGGTGCGCCTGAGCTGTGCCTGCTTACACCACGCATTGTCTGTTTCCCTACCATCTGTCCTCAGTGTATATAGCACAATGCTATCTAAAGATCAGTGGTGAAGGTAGTGAAGTCATCGCAGCATGGTGGTATCTAGTGAGTTACTGAAAGAAGGGAAGCAGGAGCAGCCGTAGAAGAAAGGACTCATTCCTCACCTCACTTCTCGAGACAAAGGAAATGAAATTCGTGTGGAAAACCTAAAATGGGAGCGAGGGTTCTGTAGTCTCTGTCCTTGAAATGACAGTCCGCTGTGTCTAAGTAGTGAACCCTTGGACTAAACACCAACACAGAACAACATTGGCTCGGCACACTGTTACAGGACGATAAGAGAAGTTATGACTCCCGGAGGAGAAAAATATGTGCACACAGGGCATCCGCAACATTCTCATAGGGTTACAGTTTCAATCTTAGTTTGGAGTTTGAGTAGTTTACTCAATAAACTCGTAAAATAAGGAACCAAAAGTAAATTTGTCCTCTACTGTAGCTACAGGGGCTCTCAGTGCACATACCCATGTCAATTTTTTCCCCCATTTTTTTCCCTGTAAAATTATTCAGAAAGTCAAATAAATCAGTTCAAAAATAATTATATAAAATTCTTAATAAAACTGGTTACAGAAGGGTGCACTCCCCTTAAAGCAAGACTTTGTTAAAGCACCTTTTCAACCTTCAATCTTCTTTGATATGAGACAATCAGCATCCCACGCTGGTTTGACAATATTTCCCACTCTGCTTGGGAATTGATTCCCATATCTGTTTCCATATCCCATATCAGCCTGGGAGGACATACCTTGTCCTCAGCCCTCTTCATGTGACCACTGATATTCTCCATCAGCTTTTTGTCTGGACTCATATTCAAAAATTTTATTTTTACTCTTATGTTTTGATTTATTCTCAGACTCATTATGAAGTTGAAAAATGAAACACTTCTTTATTTTCTATTTATAACTTCAATCAGCTGACAAAAATCTCAGTTCCCTCTGAAATAATCAAACAGCATTTCTTTTTTAGAGAAATCGTTTCAGTCCCTGATACCCCACACTTTTGGTGACAGCCTTTACTGTGGAATGGGGTATATATACAATGTTGGGGAATTTTTCATAACCTCCCCCTGGCTGATGCCGTTGTAACCAGTCGCTAAAAGAGGAAAAGCAGTAATTACCAGAAGACCTATTTGGACAATTGAACTTTATTACTGTCAGAACCTTGGTCTGTGGGTGCTTTTTTTGAGTGCATGCGTGAGATCCTTCCCTGAACAGAGGATCTCTGGTGGAGGGTGGGGTTGTCCTGCTGCAGACCACACACCTGGCTGCAGTTATCTCATCTGACCACTGAGGATTAAAGGAGCAGTTGGACAATCTGACTGCGCTTGATGGTCAACCACTTCAGCAGAGTTTAACCCTGAGTTCAGTCTCCTCAAGCATCTTTTGAGAAAGTGGGATTTGCTATTTGTTGTGGTGCTAACTACTATTACTAATCCCGAATTATAGTACATTTCTACTTTAGGTATTCAAACAGTACAGAAACATGATCACACATAGAGGTTGTACCACTGTACTATGTGTGCTACTGGTTTGATGAGATAAAAACTAATTTATTTATTTATTTAGCCATTTTGGAGCTCTTTTATTGCATATACAAGCAGTCAGACAAGAGAAACCAACATCAGATGATGATTTTTTTTTTTTTTTTTTTTTTTTGAGAAATTTGAACAGAGGACAAAGGTTATGAAAAGAGAACCAGGATTATAAGGTGACCAAATCCGTGTTTAGTGGTTTTGTAATTCTGCAAATGCTCATTGAGTGTACAATCATCAGGTGATTCTTGGTGACCTTCTAGAAATAGTTTTTCAAAAATGATCTGCATCACAAGAGCAGCTGTTTCTTCACTTCTCTGTTTTGTGTGCTTTATTTTTACTCAGCTGTGCATGTTTTTGAGAACAGAGAAGAAGAAAGATAGGTTAAATATGACCTAAAAGAGTGATATGTTAAGTTCCAACCTATTAGATTTATGTGTGCTACATTTAAAAAATGTCCCTTGATATGATTTTTGCAATGAACAAGTGAATGTAACTCTTTCACTTTCTGTATTATTTCTGTTAAGCTGTTTCGAGGGGTCTGCAGTTTGTTCCAGCTTAAGGCAAACAGGCAGCTAACAAAAAGAATTAACACACCGAGAAAAACAAATTTGTATTCTTATGTCTACAAAAAATCTCAAACTTTTCATGTACAATTTCAGTCTGAGTAAGGATAGCACTGTATATGTGGTAATCTGGTGTACAGTGGTGGACAAAAGTTTTGAGACACAGAATTTTTCCTTCTTTACTCCAGGCCAGCATGCAGATGTCACCACTTTACTAATTCAGTGGTTAGAGGGAGGAAGAGCTAAACGCTGACAAAATGTCAGATGAATGGGAAGTTGCAATTCTCCTCAGCATCTTCTACTGTCATCCTGCCCACCATTAGATGTGGAAATGAAGACCAACTTATGGCATTGTTGCTCCTTGCTACCTGCTCCTCCCTCCCCCTGAAAGTCCTCTTCATCAAAGGGCCTGTAATAGGAGTTTTCCTCCACATATTCCTGCTTTGACACCTCCTCCGATGAGTCACTGTCTGCTAACTCATCTTGGAGGACCAGATCCAGAGCCTCCTATGTACAATATATGAGCAGTTGGACTTTTCTACTGTTTTGAGATTTTACACTGACCTTTCAAAGACTAGCAGGTGTCTGTTTACGTAGGATCCAAGATAAATTATGTGGGAGCACAGAATCTTGTGTGAAAACCAGAATTTTCCTTGGTTTGACTTACACTTCCGGATCTAAAATCTACTTTACCAGTACACAGGTCAAACAAAAAAGCCTCAATGTATCAAAATAAAAATCTACACAGGAAAAGTCTAGAATTTGCTTTTACCACTTCATAGTTCTGGATAAATACGGAAAAGGAACCCAGTACAGAAAAATATTTGATTTCCCCCAAATTCCTAAAACACAAAAAATTAATAATGGATTATGCAGTGGTCTTTAAATCAATTTAAAATTCATTTGACATGCTGTTTAGGGTGCTAAAATGCTAAACAAAGCATCCTGGGTAAACCCCTTGTCATTTAAATTCTGTGATGGAATTAAATGCAGTGCAGTCCCTCAGAAAAAAGTGAAATGATCTCACTATTCTCTTCAGCAAGCATAATGCATGTGCTGTCCATTGATAGCACATGCATTAAAGCAATAGAAAACTTGTTTAAAGGTGAACTGAAATCAAATCTCAAAATATTGATATTGCAAGAATACCATTTAGAGAAACACTTTCACAAAATATTCCAGGGACCAATTTCTCTGACCTAAAACTTAAATAACTGTTTTTAAAGTTTGTGTCAATAAATGCAGAAGTGGGGTGATTATTTATTTCATTTATTACAGAAAATGCCGAAAAATACCTGAGTGGTTTTTCCTCAATATTCAGTGTTAAAAAAACATTGGTATAATTTTTTTTTTTTTTTGAAAATATAACAATAAGTATATTTTCTTTCACCTGATGTTAGCTTAAAAACACTTTTCAGTACTCCTTTAGAGTAAAACAGATTTTTAAAACATTTCTTTATTTGGCACTTGTCTGCCCACTTTCTAATAACACCCTGGATAAATGCCCGAGTGGCGCATTTCAAAAACCACCACTGGTTGCAGGAAACCGACACCCCTCCAAACAAGGTGGACATGTTTTTATGTCTATTAAAATATTTTATTCGTCTGTCCAGTCAGAGATTATCCTGAAACAAAATGATTCACATGAAATGCTTGGTGTTCAACCTTTTTACTGTCATGAAGACACCAGTGTGGGAAGTATGTGCTAGGGAAGGTTTCCATATTCCATCGTGAAGACATTAGTCTATCACTTGCTGGTAATAAATTGGAGAAGTTCTTTTTTTTCTAATTTCTGGGAAACAAATGCACAAAAACATCATCACCTCCTTTCATCCCCAGGAAGCTTACAAAAGATTTATTTTTGGGAACTTGTCATAGCCTTATATATATGTAACAGTGACTTTAAATATAGCCAGTTGTTGATCTCCTCTGCTTTCATTAAGACATCTCAGTCTCATGATAGTCATTCATGTAAAAAAAAAAAATACAGAATTTCACCACTTTTCACATCATATTACTCTCTTGCTTGCACAAGTTAGTCACTCCAAAGTGAGTAAGATGATCACCTGAAACTGCAAAGAGGGGCTATGAGTATTTATTGAAGCTTGGTACTTTTTCAACAGATTCATATTCAGAACCTGGAGTGGCTCCTCTCCAAACAGAGGTCGGATGTGGGATTTAAAGACTAACCAGACAGCAAGAGCAAAGCATCTGTGTGGAAAATCACAAGTAAGTTCTGTCACATTATTTTACACACATGCTCTCAAATGTCTTCATCTGGAAATTACGCTATTGAAAGTAAACGAATGGTTTGATCTGATGCATAAAATATCGGCTTTTATAAAAAAAAAATAAAAATAGAAAGGATAAAAGGAAGGAAGAAAATGATAGACTTTGATTTTGACATCACATTTTTTTCCCCAGTAAATTGCTAGTCAATGTTTGCTACTTGGGGAATTAAGAAGTTACATTTAAAAACATTGCTAAATAAAAAAAACAAGAAATAGGCTTAGAATGTATTGTTTAGAGCAAAGCTATTTACACACACACATACATACATACATACATACATACATATATATATATATATATATATATATATATATATATATATATATATATATATATATATATATATATATATATATATATATATATATACATACATATATATATATATATATATATATATATATATATATATATATATATATATATATATAATTTTATTTTAAAATTGGTCTTATATAGATATATATATAAATTCTTAACTTAGGTTTTTACATTTCTGAGGTTTTCAAGCAAAATTTCTCACATGATAGCATTAATTGTCTGAATTTGGATCAGTCTGGACCACAGATTGAAAGTGATAATAAAAGTGATAATCATTGCACTCAGCTCTGTTCACAAAGTGGGTAAATAGTTTGCAAGTGAACACTTTAAGCTAGACTTACACAAGATTTAAGTGAGTTAGTTTTAATTTTTGTAATAAGATCTGAGCGATTTAGTTGAAAACACCTTGAGACAAATTTTGTTTGTGGCAGACAGCTTGAAATTTCCAAATCCTCTTGTGTGAAAACTGGTACAGCTCATCAGTCCAAGATAAATGAACACGGTTCAGGAGAACATCCAAAAATTTATAAACAGAACCACATTAAGAATGAAGAAAGATTAACAGTGTGTGCTGGTTATTAATGTTTGAAAACTGATCAATTCTCAGATACAAATTCAAGAAAGAAAACAATGGTCTCTCTTCTTAAGTAAAGCTCGTTTTGTGATTTTCTGTGCATGATCAGATTTTTTTAAAACAAGAACTACAGTCATCTTTTCACCCCTTCTAAAACAAATCCCAAAAATGTGTATAAACCAAAGATGAAAGAGTCTATTAAAACGTTTTGTCTTAGTTAGATTTGGTATGCTGTACATTTTTTCTAACCAATGAAATGAAAGCTGAACCAGTTAACATGAGTTCCCAGAGAGAAAGCTGAACAAGTACCCCAGCACTTACACCACAGATTTTCTAAAGGATTCAGGCCTGAGATGATCAAGGGAGATAATTTCTGCCTTGATTTAGCCACTTGTTTTCTATCATTATTTTACTGAAACAGCCAATGGCAGCTCATTTTTAGTTTTTTGGTAAAGGTGACCAGATTGAAAAAAAATCTGTAAGTATTTCAGGTGGCTTTGAAAGAGAAACAGGCCCACAGCATCACAGATCCTCCACCACACTTAACAGCAGGCAATGATCAGATTTTCAACATGCTATTTTTTTTGTTTCATACTAACCTCACCTGCAGTGTTTGTTGTGAATAGTAGTTGTCATGGAGACTCATTGCTGTAGTTCTCTAACAGAGAAATATTAACCTTCCTTACCATCCTCCTCACACATGGTGGAAGGTTTTACTAATCTTTAATGGGGGTGTCATCAAATATGTCCACTTTAGTAAAACATTCAGAGACAAAATCACCAGACATGTTGAAACAGAGTTATATGATAACAGCATTTCTTTTATCAGCTCAGCAACATATCTGTTGACCAGAATGTCAAAGTCTGGGGTGGAGGAGGCCATCTTAGACCCAATGCTGAGTCCTGAGATGGAGGGTGGGGGTTGACATAAGGCTACTGGTATGCCCAACGGTGTTTTATAACTTAGATTTGATAGGTTAGTACTTTTGATGTTACATAAGATCTCATAGGTCCATTTGGTAAGATTCTTTAAGTTTAGAGGAATTTGTTGGGGACAAATAGATTGCTCCATTGTATTTAAGCAAAGACAGCTCATATCTTAATATTTAAAAGTAAAACTATCACTGAGGCTCAGTTTTAGAACTATCAGTATCAAGGGATTTAAATGAATCAGGGACATATTTAACTTTGATTGTCATTTTTCATAAAATAAGATAATAAAAGAAAGTGAAACGTGGAAGTTTATTCAGACAGATGGGCTGTGAGAGGTGGAGAGAAGGTTTCCTAATTGGAGTCACAGCTTCTTCATTATAGAAAAAAAATCCCTTCTTTTTGCAGTCGATTCTGAGTTTTTCTCCCACTGAGTGGTCTCCCACTGGAGCAGCTGGCCACATCTTGGACAAAATCCCTTAGAGAGGTAAGATCATTTCATTCTGGAATCACAATAAAAGGAGGAAAGGCTAAAAATAAATGAACTCAGCAGGAAGTTTATAACCTTATCTGTACGTCTCAGCTATCGGGACTATATAATTTTTTATGCAATCTAATAGATTTTTCTTATCTTCACATATTTCTATCCCATTAATGGCTTTTTGTGATAAACGCTGAGGAAACCAAGTGACAGCCAGTTGGAATTTCATATGAACACATTTTTCCCCCTTTTCTCTTTTTCCATTTTTCTTTTTCTTTTTCCCCTTTTTTCTTACTAGTCATAAAATATCTTAAACAAATTAAGGAAACTTTATCTCTTAATGATTTGTTTGGATAAAAGTTGGGATATTTTACCTGGTGTGACAGATGAAATAGACTGTAATTGTTTTATTGGTGCACAACGTTCCTTGTAAATGTTCTCTTGGTTTGTTTCACCTTTGCAGTAAAATTCCATTATATAGTAGCAGCAATCACAAACCCAGCTTTCTTCTAAAGCCTGAGTCCCCCTGATAGACTGCTGAAGTTGATCAGGCCACAGATAGCTGGCATTGTGAGCATGATTTGAACAAATCAAGTCAAATCTAATTTCCATCTCGTTTCCTTGACAACCAGAAAGCTGTAGTTTTAGAAAAGGAGTAACTGCTTTCACGTGTGAGCAGGCGGGCCTTGTTACCGGACATTAAGGAGGGAGCTGTTCTCTTCATTAATGGTGGGATGCATTCCATTCATGTCCACCAATTTCACACACAAAGAGACCTGTGTTGTACTTTTTTAAACATTAACAACTTTATTGGCTCCACTAATGTGGGAACGGTTGGACGTCATGTGAAGGAAACGTATGTCGTACTGTGTGTATTATATCTTTATTGTGAGGAGGTGTATGTGTGTGTGTGTGTGTGTGTGTGTGTGTGTGTGTGTGTGTGTGTGTACATGAGAGCTGTCACATGTGTAAGAGACCTGAGGAACAATTTGTAAGTGAAAGCTGACTTTTTATGGGAAACAAGACAACAAGCTAATGTTTTTTCTCATGACCTAAAGGTTGTAAAAGTTTACAGTATTACCTCATATAGAAGAATTTATGAGGCTAATATTTAATAATCAGTCTTAGTTTATCTCTGTAGCACTAAACAGAGGCTAAGCAAAGGTTGGTGGAAACATTTTTCAACAGAAGTGACTTGAAATGTGCTATTTAGATGTGATTTAATTTTAGAAAATTAAATATGCTTTGTGAAACATTTTTACAAATCTGTCTACCACAACATGATGTTCCTAACATGTTTTTTCCGCTTATTAATTATGTACTTCTTTGTTGGCTGTAAAATCCCAATACAATGCAGTGAAGCTTGTACCTGTAGTGCCCCAAAATTTGAAAACATGCAAGTGACATAAATTATTTTGCAAGGGAATACATGTTTCTCTAAAATGAACAGCAGTTATGTTGATTACAGCAGCAGTTGATTATTATTTTTGCAGTGATGTTTTCTTCACTGATAGTGTCTCTTTTTTTCTTTCTCTGTCAAGCTCCCTCAGTTAACAGGATGACACTTCTTAACTACCCAGTTCCAGAGTTGGATGCTACACTGCAAGAAGTGAGCCGTGTTCTGCAGCTCACGCTAAACCCAGATCTTTACTCTGAATTCAAAAGCACCCTGGGACAGCAGAGGAATGCCCTTCAAGAGGCCCAGAAGAAACTGGAGGCCATTGCAGCAGGCCAAGAGAACTGGGTGACTCAGCAGTTCAAGAGGGGCTTGCTTTCTTGTGCTGACCCCCTGCCTACTTCAACGGCCCTCCCGGTTGTTCTTCTTCCATCTAAAGTTAAAGGACGCTCTCAGCTGGGGAGGGCAGCTGCTCTGCTCTGGGCAGTGGCAAAACTGTACAGTGAACCCCTCCTGCTGGAGGGTGATGTTCCTATGGAGCATACACAGCAGTCTGAACTGTTCGCTGTCAGCCGTATTCCTGGCAAGATCCAGGATGAAATTAAGGTAAGGTTAATGCAGTAAATGTCAGAACATTTGACCTTTCTGAAAAACGTTTTGTGTAATGATGAAGCTGAATTTGTTTCCTGTTCACCTACTATACTGTGAAACTCCTCTGTTCATCAGGTTTATCCAGATAGCCTCCATGCAATCATCACCTCTGCTGGTGGAGCATTCCCCATTGACATACTCTGGCGTCCCAGCACTGGTGGACCAGTTTCTGCACGGTCCTTTACGGACATCTACAAGCAACTGGCCCAGGTGATGGATCTGCCCAGAGCTGGGAAACAGAACGATCCTTCTGTCATTTGCAGCCTCTCAGCTCTGGAGCGCAAGTCTTGGGCTGCTCTCAGGGAAGAGATCCTTAAGCAAGGAGGAGATGTGCAAAAATCACTTGAGCTCATGGAGAGTGCCATCCTTACACTCTCTCTGGAAGATAGTGACGCACCCTCAGAAATGGCTGACATCCTCAATGCAGTGAGGCTAGGAGGAGGAGGAGACACTCCGTGCCTGAGATATTATGACAAGGTATATCTAAACTGTTTTTTAATGATCTGATAGAAAACTATGAATGAATTCAACATTAGGAAGAATAATTAAGGATTTCCATAGTTTATTGTATATAAAACAGGTTGTGCATATCTGTGGAGAATTCCTATAATCAAATAAAATAAATTAGCTAAATTTATTTCAAAGTTTAAGCAAGCTTTGCCATATTCTAGATGATGAACAATACAATACTCATTTAAAGCACAAATGTTTGAATCCTAAGATTTACAATATGTCTAAGACCTCACTAATTAAGAACTGACTCCTGATCTGTTTCACTGAAAAGAGTAAAGGGTCTTCAACTCAACCAGTAGGATCATCAAGGGACAAAGCAAAACCAAATGTTACAATATGTTGTGTCATGAGGAGATGGATACCTTGAAGGAGTCTCTCAACTTGTTCAAAGATTTTTTAGTTAAAAACAGATTTTTGTACTTTTGAATTTAAAAGTTTTAATATTTTTAAGAGATGGCTGAATTTTCAAAAAGAAGCCAATGAATTTTTTAATGTTTTTTGTTTGTTTGTTTTTTTG
This sequence comes from Anableps anableps, assembly GCA_014839685.1. NCBI lineage: Eukaryota > Metazoa > Chordata > Actinopteri > Cyprinodontiformes > Anablepidae > Anableps > Anableps anableps. Next base: position 9,355,751 of record CM026083.1, read on the forward strand.
CAGGTCCTGAACCTTATTGTGTTCAAAGACAGCACAGTTGGAATGTTGTTTGAGCATAGTGCTGTGGATGGAATGGTAGCTTCTCTTGTGACTGAAAGTCTGTACCATCTGTCTGAGACTGTTGACTTAAACCTTGTCAATAATGACTTTGGAAAAATGACCAATTCTGACACAATAAACACTGTTCATTCTGGATGTCCAAAAGCTCTAATGTTCCCCTTTCAAGGGAACCTCCAGCAGAACCCTGTATTGACAACAGACAATCTAGTTCTTACTTTTGATCTCCCCTCCTATCCTGATGTATTTTCTACACTCAGAGGGCAGAGGGGCCTGTATGATGCTTGGGTCAACTTCTCTTTGCAGCTCTCCCTTTGGCAGACTCTTGGGGAGTCTGCTGCCAAACATATGCTTGTCACACCCACACATATGCGGCACTACAAACATGGTCGTTGTGATCCTACATACTCACTCACAATGCATTCCCGCAAGTTAGTTAATACCTTGGCATCTCGCATTCGTCCTGACAACACCATCCACTACACCAATGACTTGCTGCAGCTGTTCCATGTTGCTTTTTTAGAGCACAAGAGCCTCATCAGAAACACCAAAACCGGTAAAGGTGTTGGTCCCCACCTGGCCGCTCTGCGTCGGTCTTTACCATCTGACAATCCACTGAGGAAATTCCTGAATCCTTTTGGATGTCCATCTGTGTACCTCACAGGTTCTGATATGATGGAAGGTGTAGAGTGTGGAGTAGGAAATGCTTATGCTCAAGACCAACTTGCTGTAACCTACCTTGGGAAGAAAGATAAGGTGCGACTCGTGCTCAATGGAAAGGGGACATTTGCTGTTGCTCTGAAGAAGCTTCAAAAAAACCTCAAGATGAACTTGAAGTTGTTGATGCTTTTAGCTGTTAGGTATGCCATCACAAGCCAAATGGGGGCACTGGATTGTATGTTCAAACAGCATCAAACAGAGCAGACGCTTCAATGCCAAGAGAATCTAGACAAGGGCAAAGGCACTCTTGACTCTGTATGTGGCATGAGCTCTGACTACATTCTTGTGATTCATGGTGGTGCTGGAGAGGATAGTATGCTGAACAGCAAAGTGACAGTGATGATTGAATTTGCACTGCAAATAGCCTTAACCCTTGGGGCCCAAATTCTTGAACAAGGCGGCAGTAGTGTGGATGCTGTTCAGAGGTCTGTGGAAGCTTTGGAAGACTGCTTTCTGTTTAATGCAGGTAGAGGTTCAGTTTTTAACAAAGATGGCAAAAATGAATTGGAAGCAACCATTGCAGATGGAAGTGGAATGAGATCAGGATCTGTTGCTTGTGTGAAAAGTGTAAAAAACCCCATCAAAGCAGCCAGATGTGTAATGGAGAAGAGCTCACATTCACTGATTGTTGGAGAGGGAGCTGAAGAGTTTCTGCAAGGGCTGGAGGACAAAGAGAAGCCAGTTGGGCCAGAGTATTTTTATACTGACATACGTCACAAAGAGTTAATTGCAAAAATCAGTGGAGGAAATATCTCAAAAAACAATCACCCTCAGACAGTTGGAGCTGTGGCCTTGGATCGCTGGAACACATTGGCAGCTGCTACCTCCACAGGTGGGTTGGTGGGAAAACTGAAAGGACGAGTAGGAGATACTGCAGTAGTAGGAGCAGGGATATATGCAGATGAAAAGGTAGCAATTACCTGCTCTGGAGATGGAGATGTCTTTTTAAGGAGCAGTGTGGCAGAGAAAATTGCCAGTTTATATCACAACAAAGGCTATAGCCTTAGACAGGCCTGCAAGGAAGTGATAGCCGAAAATCTGAAAGATGTGTGTGCTGGTATCATTGCTGTGGACAAAAAGGGTGATGCTGTCATTGAAACAAATGCTGGTGTGATGTTTGTGGCCTCAATGACTGGTGGTATTTCCAGGGTAGAAGTTCTCAAACCTATGAAGGATTTCACCAATGTGATCTGGGAAACCGAAGAGCTGGTTGCTTACCTGAACCCTAACCCCTGGACCCCTGGATCAACCATTCTGACTAGAAAGACTCTGAGTGGGGCTAACAGCATCTTTAAGTTGCCTATACCTGATTTTGTTACAATGCTAGAATGTGCAAAAACAGTATCAAACTTGCTATGTGAGCGACTGGGAGTACAACGCTGTGCCTTGATTTTTAATCCAATCCATGATAAACCCGCACAAATTAGACTACTCCCACTCTATGGATTAGAACCAAAGTGGCAGCCTCATCTTGCTGAAGAAGAGGAGTTCTACAGTCATGACACAGGCTTCTATAACTCAAAAAGTGGCCCACGCTGGGATGATGAGGCACTGACCCAAGTTCAAGCCAAGATCAGAAATGCACTGCCTACACCAAATGCACCATTTTGCTTTGACTACTTTGGTGACCCTTCCAATGATAACCTGTTTAGCCAGATTGTACGGGGAGAACAGCAACAGTGGAGAGTGTGGGAAGACAGTGAGCATGTTGCTTTCCTGACACCATACCCAAACAGACCTGGTCTAACTGTCGTGGTGCCACGCAGGCCTCTGTCTAGTGATATCTTCAGGCTAGACGATTCTGACTACAAAGCTCTGATCTTAGCCACATATAAAGTTGCTCAACAGCTGCAGGAAGGAATGAAGGCTTCAAGTGTTGCACTGATCTTTGAGGGGTTTGAGATCGACCATGCCCATGTCAAACTGGTGCCTCTGTTACCTTCACCAGATGGGACAAAAGCTGCCGAGCTACAACCAGAATTCTTTCAAACCTACCCTGGATTTGTGTCATCCTTGGATGGCCCACCAGCTGATGCTGAATCTCTCAAAAACACACACTTAAAACTCACCCGGTGCAGGCCTCCTCATTCATGGAAAGATCCTCAGCTTCACTCCACATTGGCCATGAAAAGCCAGTGGTATCGCAACCTGTTCCAAATTCAAAACACTTTATTCCACAGCACAGTGGAATATTTCCACAGTTCCTGTCAGTACTACTATGCCAGTACCCCTCTCACCACAGACACTATATCTTCACCAATGGGCCTGGGGTCAGACTCAGAGCCAGTGTCTGTGAGTCTGCTTGGTCAAGATGTGTATCTGGCTGACTCAATGCAGTTTATCCTTGAATACTTCCTTCGCTTTCAGGAGAACCTACCCGGAACCTACTACATATCTCCAAGCTTTAGAGGGGAAGATCCAGATGCCACACACTTGAATCAGTTCTACCATGTTGAGTGTGAATTGTTAGGGGACATGGACAATGCCATTTCCATTGCAGAGGGATACTTGGTTCATCTCACCAAGTCTATGTTGAAAAATCACTCAGACATAATCCAGAATTCTGCTGGAACCCTAACACATGTGACAGAAATCCTGAGCAAACTGGAAGGAAAAACTGGTCTGCCAAGGATCCCCCTAGATCAAGCCATTTCCATGATGCCCTCTGCAGACTGCTTAGAATGGGTGCAAGATGGCCAACCACTCTTTGGTAGGAAGCTAACTCGCAAAGGAGAGCACGTTTTAATAGAGAAATTTGGTGGTGCTGTATGGCTAACTGAGATGGACCACCTGGGAGTTCCTTTCTACCAGGCATATGTGGAGGGGACAGGTCGGTGCAAAGCCAAAGCAGCAGACCTTTTGCTGGGGCTGGGTGAGACCGTTGGTCTTGGTGAACGCCACTCAACCCCTGAGATGGTACGAGAAGCCCTCAGGCACCATGCAGTACCAGAAGAGTCCTACAAGTGGTACATTAGCATGCGCAAAATGAAACCACTCCTCACTAGTGGATGGGGCATGGGGACAGAGCGCTACTTGTGTTGGCTGCTTCAGCATGATGATGTTAGAGATTTGCAGATCATACCAAGGATGAAAGCAGTAAAGTACATGCCCTGATCATATGATCATTGCAGATAACTGGGCCAACAGATGTAATATATTTGTGGTAACTTTGCCAAACTACATCATACATTGTAGATTCAGGTGCTCAAAAATACATCAGGGATACATAATTTGTAACTTATATCCAAGTTTTCATTCTTCCTTCTGTTTTTCAGCTTCTAAAAATGTTCTGTAGCCTTTTGTCCTGATTATTGAAGCTTGAAAATATTTTTAGAACTCAATAATACTCTGGATACAACTTTTATAATGTATTGAAGTTACACCACATTAAGTTGTCTTTCCTATTGTTAAGAACCTGCTTTTGATCACATTATATTTGGACAGATCACACAAAACAAAGTGATGGTTTTCAAAATAAAAGACAGGAAACATTTTTGTTTTATTGATGGCTGTGTTTAAAAATCATTGTTATCCATCATGCAAACATCATTGTTATCCATCATGTTTTTGCTTTTCCTGCTGCTTGCCTTTTTTATCCAAATGATTGCTCTTAAAGTCATATGAATCATTTATCATTGTAGCAAATAAATATTTGTCAGTGATCTGAATGACTTACAGATATGTTTTGACATTTTCTGAAAAAAAAAAAAAAAAAAATGATAGTACATTTTGTTCTGAAATCTTTTTTGTTATAGCTTTTACCAGTGTAAAGTAAAATTGTTTAATGCTGGAATAAAATCCTTGCCTTTTCAACAGTTTTCTGCATATTTGTATTGACTTGCCAAGCTGATTGAAATTATTCATGTTAACAGGCATCACACAGAGTCATTTAGCTTTAATTGAAAAGATTTTTGGGATTAACCAAAATTATGACCATTTTGATGTTTTATGTCCATTCTATTGAAATGTTAGCAGTGACTGAGTAATTCTGTAGGTAAGTAAATATGCACACATTCTATATTCAAACTCAGATCTCATGATGAATTTTTCAAGTTTTCCTGACAGGAAAAATGTGGTTGCAGTGAATAATAATTCCTCTTTTTTCACAGTGATTTAAAGCAGTTTATCTGATCACTTGAATTCAAATACAACCTCCTCCTGCAGTTAAACCTTCTGCAGTTGTTGGTCTTAGTTTTTCTACTTTCTTAATGAAGCAGTTTTTGTCCATCTCAGCACATGTATAACAGGTTTGTTGGATGTTTAAGGCCAAGTTATAAAGGCAGGGGCATCATGATTTTCTTACTCAATGATGTAGTTACTCCACAACCACTTCAAATAACTTTTTAAGTAGAAAACAGTGCCTTACTATGAATTATAGAGAAACAATCAAGACCGTGCTGGAAAATACATAAACAGTTAAACTTACAAAATTTAAACGTGGGTTTATTAAATGATGTTTGACTGAGCTGTAACTTTCATACCAGGTTACCTGAAGTGGTCATCATCATCATCATTATTATTATTATCATTATTATTATTATTATTATTATTATTATTATTATTATTATTATTATTATTATTACACATTCTGTCTTTTGCCAAAGTATTCACACCCTTTGAGCTTTTCATATTTTGTCCTGCTGCAGCCACAAACTTCAATATATACTTTTGGGATTTTCATGCTATAGACCAATACAAGGTAGTGCTTAATTGTGAAGAATAAGAAAAAGAATACATGGTTTTCAATTTTTTAATTTTTTTCCTTCCACTTTACAATTATTTGATGCTTTGCTTTGGTCTATCAAATAAAATTCCAATAAAATGCATTCATATTTGTGGTTGTAACACAACAAAACGTCGAACATTTATAGAGGTTATAATATAGTGGTATAGTATATTTTAGTATAGTATAGCGAGAATCAAATATATCTTTCTAACATTTAAAAAAAAAAAAAGCCACACATAAACCGGATGTAGTATTTCTGTACAGACGTGTTTCCTGTTGTCACCACCGTATGTGACCCCCGGCTACAAGAGAGACCAGCCTCCTCCTTAAGACAGCTTTCTGACTCCTAGTTTCTGACACGTAGGTTGACTTGTGTTTTTTATTTGCTTTATTGTTATGTCGCTGTTGTTACATGTCGGTTCAGCCTGTTACTGAACGCGACATGTCTTTAAACCGGGTTTATACTAAGGTCAGCGCCACACGGCTACTTACCGCGGTAAGCTAATAAGCTAGTGAGCAGGTGTGTGACTTTCTGATGGACCAGACCAGCCATTTTCTACTCTACCTAATACCACTGGGAGATTTACTCGGCGAATATCAGTGTTTCAGCTGAAGGGCTGGTCCCAAACAAAGCTGCGAGAACGAAGGAAGGGCAAGAGCAGGTTGTGATGAAATGGTTGCCAGTGCTCCGAGGGGACATGCATGTTTTGCAACTAGTTAAAGATTAACAAACCCGAAGATGGAGCATGTGGGTCTGCCTCTATGGTGAAGAGAGAGCTTCATAACTTTTAATTAGATGTTTATTTTTTTTTTTTAATAAAGTTATTCCCAAGGGCCACCCTTCATCAAGGCAGGCTGATTCGGTTTCCTTTATATATTCAGAAAAGTTCATACATACATTGATTCAGTATGACCACACGAGTTTTACGAGCTATTTTGCAGAATGCAATATTTGATTGGGGTTTATTGAACGTTGTGTTATTTTTCTTTGTAAATATATTTCAAATGAAGGTATTGACACATACAAATATATATATTTAAAAAAGTTATGTGTAATATCACAGGAAATAAATATCGGCTGTTAGATGTAGCCTGTTTTGGTGATGACAGGTTAAAGACATCTCCTGTATAGAGAAACTCGTGAAACTCAAGGCTTTTTGAATTTTGACTCATTCATATGCACAAACTATCTGCAGAAGTTGAAGGCTCAGGCATTCTCTTCTTTGCACGCTGATCTTCAGTTCTTAAATAGATTTTTAATTGCATTAAAATCAGGTGACTGAGTGGGTCGTTCCCACAGGTTTATACTGTTGTGTGTTCAGGATTGCTTTGTCACTGAAAAAAAAAAAAAAAAAAAAATCACCGTTGTTTTATTCTAAGAGTTGTATCAGGAATGTATCGATTCCCTTCACTTACAAGAAATCTGCCAGTACCGTACACTAAACAGTCCCACCATGCAGTTCCCACTTCTGACCTTCTCTGTTGTTTTTCAGGAAATATGCTGCTCCATTCCCTCTCCAAACATTCTGTGTGCAATGACATCCAAAAGGGTTAATTTTGGTCTCATCGGGCGAGACTCAACAGTAGTCTCCAAGCTTCTCATTGACTTGCCCAAATGTTCCGCCGCAAACTAAAAACAGGCTTCAATATGTTTTTCTTCAGGAGTGGAGTGTTGTGCAGTGAGTGTGAATGGGAGGGGTGGGGAGGGCATTGTGGCTGAGGTCATTACTTATTGTTTTTATGCAAAAACGGCACCTGCTACATCCATATCTTACTAAAGCTCTCTTTAAGTGTTTCCTTGATTCTTGGACCACTCTTCTGATTTTAATTTTTTGAGAAATCCTTACAAGGAGCTCCTGGTCTTCTCTGGTTCAAGGTGAAATTTATTTTTCCCCCCCCTTCTGAATAAGGTCTTAGCAATGCTTCCTGGAACATTCAGAAGTTCTTTGATCCATTCAGGATGCAGTGCAATCACAGAGTGGGAGACACTGCTCATGACTGATGTCCCACAGTGAAGCTGTCTCCCATTACCTTCACCAGGTTGAGGACCAGAATAGAGCTGGCCTCCCTGATGAGTCTCTTGTTTATAAGAACCTCTGAGGGATTAGGGTAACAGGTGGCCATCTACTCCTGACCAGCTCCATGTCGGTCCTAAAAGCGCAGGCAGGATGGGAGTCAATGTAAATAGGATTAGCTTTGCTTCTGCCTGATCGTCGTCTAACGCTGACTGTCCTTTCACTCAGCGTCTAGGGTCATCACCCTATCTATGTGTGATCCCTGATGGGCAGCTGGTCCCGTGGTGCCGTGCTGGAGCTGTACAGGGCGCTGCTCCGTGCAGGGCGTCACCTTCAGTACACTGACCGGAACTACTACCGCCGGGCCGTGGCTCGTGAGTTTCGGCGCTGCCAGGCCCTGACTGTACCTGAAGATAAGGAGGAAGCGCTGAAGAGGGGCCAGTTCTTTCTCAGCAGCAGGCTGGGTGGGCTTATGTAGGGTGGGGGGAAGGGAACACCTGGAGGTGGGTTCAAGACGTCGTCAGGAGCTGCATCTCTCAGGTAGCGTCCACAACGCGTGGTTTGTTTTTGCTTATGGTAGAATCCGATCAACCAAGCATGTGTGATGTAACCTCTCGACAACAGAACAGTGAATAGTTTCTTCTTCTGCCTTTGCTCTGTTGTTACGATCAGGCTTTGTCTGTTTTCAGTGGCAGGATGGCAGGGGTGAACGGAGACCGCAAGGGGAAAAAAGATGACAACGGGATCGGAACCGCTATCGACTTCATGCTTTCTAATGCCAAACTCGTTCTGGGGGTGGGCGGGGCAGCGATGCTTGGCATTGCAACCCTAGCTGTCAAAAGAGTAAGTCTGATGATGTCAGTCTGTCATCGTTCTTTTTTTTTTTTTTTTTTTTTTTTTTTTTTTTTTTTTTTTACCTCGGCTACGTATGATGTAGGAGAAAACTTCTCTTCTTGAGACGTGACACCTTCCCCCCCCCCCCGTACTCTCTATTGTTTGTGCAGATGTATGATCGGACCATAAGTGCCCCCACCAGCCCCACCAAGATGCAGCAGACAGGAAAGAGAAGCTGGGAAGAGCCTGCGTGGGTGGGCTCGTCACCACGAGTACTCAACCATGACATGAAGTCGACAGTGAGCAGGTCCCTCCAGTCTCTGCCCACGTCCTCATGCTCTTTTGAACCAGGTGAGGCAGATATTCTTTTGTCACGCCGACGTCATTTTTCTGTTTTCAGATGTGTGTTGTTTTCCATGTTGCGCAGCGTTTGAGTTTTTAAATGGGACAATCAGGCAGGTGTCCTTTTTCTCTTTATCTGTCGACAGACGGCTTTCTCGGAAGATTGTTGCTCTTTATTTACAGTGGGTTTGGATTTTCTGTCTTGCCGTAGCAGTACTTTCCAGATGTTTTTAGGTTTATGGTAACAACCATAGAATCACCTCAAGTAATTTATTGCTTTTAGATTTAGCGTTGTTGTTTTCAAACTTTTGATAATAGTGCTTTGCAAAATGATTTCATACCCCTTGAACTTTGTTGCATTTTGTTACATATCAACAAATATTACTGTATTTTTCACTGCTTGTGAAGGAAGAACAAATGTTATAAGGTTCAAGGGATTTGATGGCTTTTGCAAGGCATAGCATGCATCTCTCTGCTTTGAAGTTTTACCCTCTTCCACCTCTTCCAGTGATGCTGTCAAAATTTTGCTGCATTTTTAACAAAAGCATCTCCATCATCTCTTCAGACTGTCTGCGGAGAGCTGCAGGCCGCTCTGCGGTAGGAGGAAGTGGCGCCACCCAGTCCAGCCTGATGCGGGCCCGGATGCGTCTCTCCCTGCAGGAACGTCTGTGGGAGTTCTACCAAACCAGGGTCAACATCCCTGCGGAGGAGCAGGCCATGGCCAGGAGGGCGGCGCTGGACATCTGCGCCGAGCTCCGAGTCTTTCTTCATGCCAAGCTGCCTGACATGCCGCTCAGAGAGATGTACCTCAGCGGCAGTCTGTACGACGACCTGCAGGTGAGCGCTTACATATGTTTGCTTTTATTTTCATGAAAGGGGCAGCGTTGTGTAAAATAGACTTTTTTTAGCTTTACATTATGTTATTTTATTTCCTCGTCAATAACATACCTGGAGTGTTGACTTGATTCTTTCATACGTGTTTGAGAAATCCTTTAATCTCACAAAATGCCTGGGTTGACCCAGCTCCGCCTTCCAGATGCAGCTCTCCCTCTGAGCTGCAGTTTCTAAGCTTCCGAGCTTCTGCCTCACAGAGCACCCCTCCCCCTCGACTCCCCCACTCAGCTCCTTCAGACTAGCCAGCAGCAATTAGCAAACACCTGGTGGAACTGCGCATCTGCTGAGCTCATTATATGAGCTACTTTGCATTGAAACACTGATTAAAAACATTGGTAAAGGTTTAATAGAGGAGCGCTGTTGTGATGACTTCCTGAAGGTGGAGTTTCAGAAAGAGCAGGACTTTCTTAAAGAGACAGAGGCCCAATTTCAAGGCGTTAAATTACTAAGTCAGATTTCTTTAAGTCATATTTGTTATATACAGCATTTCTGTAACAACTGAAGGTAACATCGTGACATGATTGTGTGATAAAATGATTCTTTGTGCCTGGAAAACACAATACTGCCCCTTCAGTCTGGGACTTTCAGTAAAAATTTCTCTGTTCTGTCTTCCAGGTGGTGACAGCTGACCACGCCCAGCTGATGGTGCCTCTTGTCTTGGAGAAGAATCTGTGGTCATCTATTCCAGGGGAGGACACGATCATGAACATCCCAGGCTTCTGGCTGGTCCGCAGGGAGAACTTGGAGTACTTCCCACGAAGCAGCAGCTACTGGGACCGCTGCATGGTCGGCGGTTACCTCTCCCCCAAATCGGTCCTTGAGGTCTTTGACAAGCTCGTGGCCGGCTCCATCAACTGGCCTGCTATAGGGAGCGTGCTCGACTACATCATCCGTCCTGTGGTTCCTTCTGAGACGCTGACCCTGGAGGTCCAGTACGAGACGGACCGGAGGCTGTACGTGGACTTCCTGCCTCTGTTGGTGATGGAGGACGGAACCTCGCTGATTGCCAAACCGCACCGGCTCTCCGCCGAGCGCAACGAGAACCTGTGGCGGCAGAGCTTCCGCGTGGCAGAGACAGCGCGGCTCAGGGCGCTGGATCAGGAGGACGGGGGCTGCCGGTGCACCTGCCTTAAGGTGGCGAAGGCTGCGTGCAAGCTCAACCCCGCCCTCCACCGGGTCAACTCCAGCCAGCTCACCAACACCATCCTGCTGCTGAGCGAGAAGGAAGGCGACTGGACGCAGGAAGCACTGGCCGACCGCTTCCTCCAGCTGCTGCGAGCGCTGGTGGGACATCTAGAGGCCGGGAGGCTGCCATGCGCCCTCAGTCCTAAAGTGAACTTATTCTGTGAGCTGACTGAGCAGGAAGTAGATGAGCTGGGGTACACTCTCTACTGCGCTCTTTCGGATCCAGAGCAGCTGCTAAGAACTGCTGTGGAGCAGCCGTAAACGACAGGAACAAGCAACAAATGAAATGCCAACCTCAGTTTTTTTTTGGTTTGTTTTTTTTTTTTTTTTTTTTTTTTTTTTTTTTTTTTTTTTTTTTTTTTTTTTTGGGGGGGTCAGATATTCTTCAGTCGTGATGAAGCTCCAGGAGAAAAAAACCCTGCATGGAATAATCACCTCCTTTTGTTCTTATTACCTCTAAAAACATCAGTGAGTAACCATGACGCAGTAGAGGTTACAGTGTTAGGACTGTTTAGCATTCGAGCTGTTTCTTCTTCTTCAGCTCGGTCGAGTGACTTTCCTTAAAGCCATTGTATTAATGAAGTTTAGAGTGTTGTGCTCCATTCAGATCAGATCAGCTCTGCTCAGCTTTATTTAGACTCCTTCCACCTCCATTTTGAGATACAGTTGTATTTAATGCAGTTGCTGTACTCTACTGTACTCAGTCTGTTTTTAATCTAGTTTCGAAGGACTGAATGTGATGTAAATTGTGTTTATGGCAAGCCAATATGTAATAAAATCCTGATCAGCCTTAATGACTCGGCATTCAAAAAATAAAATAATGATATGAGAATCAAATTGCTGCACATATAAATTTCATTAATACAGTGGCTGATACCTTGCAAAAGTATTCACACCCCTTGAAGTTTTTCACATTTTGTCAGCTTTCAACCATAAACTTCAATCTATTTTAGTCAGATTTGTTATAGACTCACACAAAGTAGTTTATGATCTGAAATGTGTGGCGTGAATTTGTTTTCAGCCCCACTTACTCTAAAATCCAGTGCATGATTAAAATACACTCTGACCTGTTTGTAATTTATTCTACTGAAAGTAGTTTGAAATGAACTTTTATTTAGGGACGTCAAAGCAAAGATGGCTGAACACATGTATGCGAAACTGTTTCGACTTTTGGCGAAAACATTTTTTGCATTGTTTTGTTCTCCATCACATGTTCACACGTGACAAAATGTGGAAAGGTTTGAGTGCTATACGTGGAGACTTCTGCACAGCGCTGCATGCCAGCAGTGTTTTGAATGTCCGCAGCCTGCATAGGTTCCCTGTGTGATGTAGAAAGTGGAAAAGTTTAGCTGCGTGCGTTTGTGTCCGCCAAACGATGAGTTGAGAGTCTCGCTTGAGGTGATACATGACGACTATATAAGGCAAGCAGGAAATGCCTGATTTGTTGCCAATTGTCTCATCATTGAGCGGTGAGGATAAAATATGTTCGTGTGATGATTAAAGACAAAGCTGCTCTTTGTTTGTTGGTATAAAAATGAGCTTTAATCTGGTTGTTTGGATGTGCAGGTCTGACATCGTTGATGAACCAATCAGTAATGAGGGCACACACACGATCACAGAAAATACTTCAAGACTTTCTGGTTCATTCAGATGTAGAACCTAGTTGAGTCGGGATGCTTTGAGCGTGCTCTAAGCTCCTGGGTTTGTGCTTGAAGTTCCTGTTTGGTTTAAAGGATACTGCATAAGCATTCCCCAGTGGGGGCCTAAGTCTTTGTAGCAAACATTACTTGAGAACCCGTTAGAAACTATTGGGTCTTAGTTACCCAGACAGGCTGCAGAAGGTCCTCTATTTTCAGTTTTGGGTGTTTTGTTAATTGTTAAACCTTTAGGTCTGTGTGTAAATGCAGGTTAAGTTAAAGGATCCAGGCAGTGTTGTGTTAAATAGCCAGACGTGGACTGGGTTTACATGCAGGTCTGAGTCACTAAGGCTGAAAGGACCAGGAGAGATCCATTATTAACCTGCAGACAAGCTAGCAGCTACTAAGCTCCTTTTGCCTGTCTGATCTTTGTGTTGAACAGGTTCCAGGCGGTAAGCTAAGCCACGATCAGGGTCTTAACACAGGTCTGCAGTTACAGTGTCTCACAAAAGTATTCATACTTCTTCAGCTTGTCCATGGTTTGTTGCTTTACTACTGCAGGATTAGAAATGGGACAGCAAAAATATGGCTTTCACATTTTTTTACAGGGTTCCTGCAAATTTTCCATTTCAAAATGTCGTCCTTTTCCAAACTCGAATGTCTAAATGTTTCTGTTCTTTTTATACCATTCTCAACATTTGAGTACAAAAACATCAACTTAGTTTATGTTTATTATTTCCGTTTTCACTATTTTGCTACTTTTTGGCATCTTGGCAAACAGTTGTTTCAAAGTCTTCAGCGGCTCAAAATAAGGTAGACGTGCAGAATCTGGATTGGTTCGTCCTACGTTAAATATGGACCTTTTGAATTTCCAGACACAGCTTGTGATCTTTAATACCTTTATTTATCTTTGGCACCTTAATTGGACCAAGTTTAGGAACCACAAGTTCTCTGACGGTCCAAAGGTTTAACAAGTCATGAGACGATGGACCTTTCTTGATTTCTGTTTGATTTCTTTTCGGTGAGTTCAGTTGTGATGTTGCAAATGGAAGTCATCTTTTAATGGAATAATGAAGAAAATCAAACCTCTTTCTACACCCATTTTTTCCCCCAAATTTATCCAAACTTTGAATAAAAATGATTACAAGACTGCGTAAGAACCCTGATATACAAATTTGTGCCAATTTTCTTTGAAAGATATCTCAAACTCAGTCCGGTTGGATGGAGAGTATCTGTGAACATCAGGTTTCAAGACTTGCTACAGATAATCCCATTTCGGTCGAGACTTTGACTGGGCCATTCCTAAGCATTGATCTAAACGATTTCACTGTAGCCCTGGCTGTATGTTTAGAGTTGTCCTGCTGGAAGGTGAGCCTTCACCCCAATCTCAGGTCTATTGCACCCTCCAACAGGTCCTCTTCCCCCGTCCCTGCAGAACAAAAGCATCCCCACAGCATGATGCTGCCACCAATAAGAGATGGTGTGTTCAGGTTGATGTGCAGCATTAGTTTTGCTCTACTCACAAGGCTTTACATGAGGGCTAAAAAGTTCTCAGAGCACCAAGGCCTGGTTTATGGAGTGCTGAACTAATCACCAGAGCTGTGGAGCTCTGCAGCTCCTCCAGAGGCATCATGGGCCTCTTGTCTTGTCTTTTTTTTTAGCCAAAGATTCTGTTTATTTGCTCAGAAATCAGCGAGCTCGATTAGCTACCCAGGTAAATACAGAATATGAAGGTTTATACTGAAGTAAAGAGTGGACAAGCAGGAACAGCTGCCAGACTTAAGCATCGTTAGCTTCATCTCTAGTCATTCTCCAAAATGATCTCATTTTGTTTTCACTCTCAGCCTTAGAATAAAGTTGAAACATCACCTCATCCCCCACCTGTAATACTGTTCATATAGTGTACATTAAGTTATTTAATCATGACAAAATAAACCAAGTGAATATTTTTGTATTTATTATACATTTGTAACCAAAAGAGCTGAATATTTATTTTCACTGATGCAGCTCAACATAAAGGTACAGATTCATGCATCAGTAAGTGCTTCGGTCCAAGTGTCGAGTTTTCTGTGCATATGATGAGTCTTCCTTTGCATACTAATTTATGCTGTACATTACTACTGTGCTAGAGTGTGGCGTCACTGTGCCACGTTTGTAATGTCCGAAAATAAAACCCAAAACAGGTCGCTTCTTCTGTGTGAAGGGTAGCCATATGCTGTGATGCATGTACCCCAAAACCCATGATTTTTAAAATGGAGTTCAGGAGTTAGACATTGGAGCACTTTGTATACTTCAATAAATGTTGAAACGATATCATGGATGGTCTCTGTTTTTGTAAGTACAAGACTTTAAGTCAGTCTAATAAAAACAATACAGAACATTCAATGTTTTTAATTCAATCAGCTTTGATAAGCACACATAAGAGGGGAGAACTTTTTAATTGAACCAGACTACAAAAAACAAAAGTCCTGTTGAAAAGTGATCAAATTTGGTTTCAAGCAGTGCAAATAACCAGGATTTATATAAAATGTTAAATCTGAATATTATAATGCAGCTTCACACTGAATTTCAACAGTTACCCCTAAGAGAGGTAGCAATGCACCTCAACCCTGCTGATTTATCGAGCTATTAAAGCAGCATCTTTAGAAAACATTGAGTTACATTTCTTGCTGTGGTTTTTACATTTTACAGATCAGCTGATTATTTTCTTAAGCCACACTCAAGTCTAATTAGATTTTGAAAAGACGTTTTATTCGTTTTCTACTTCGCAGCTGCAAACCCAACTCGGTCCGCACTCCTGTCAAACACAGTGTAGTACTTCCCAATGAATACGTCTCCCAGGATCCAAAGGGGCCCGGCTGGAGGTGGGATATCCATGCCCATGAACCCAGACAGACAGATAGATATTCCCATCTGAGACTCCTGCAATAAAGGGGAGGGACAAAATTTTAATGATTATACATCATTGCTCATTAAACTGTGTCTGACTTCACACACGCCGTTTAGATAAGCTTTTTCACAGACTGTGTTCCTGAGATCGTCAAGCTGTTGTAATGGGAAACTTTTTTAGATACCCTGGAATAAACAGTAAATGCTCTTTGAATTGAATCTTCTTCTAGCGTAGAACTCTTGGGGCTTTAAACTGAATGCATTATTCTCCTTAAAAGAATCGCATGTCCGTACACCATGAGCACAAACTAGTTCCAGCCAGTGATATTGTTATTGATTTTTTTTTTTAAAGAACTGACTTTCTCTTCGGAGAACATAAACAGAAGACTCTGAATGAATAATAGATTGTTCAGGCTTCCGAGTGCAACGTGCCATAAACGCATGCCAAGTAAAGCTCCTCCTTGCTCAGCGGCTGATGACGTCACCAGGGGCAACTGCTCTACTGCCGACTCAGTTCAGACAAACTAAGAACCAGAAGCATAAATGGACCTCTCCAGGCTGATTGAAAGAGAGGACCAAGAGCTGATGGAACCCAGAACAGAAACCCAAAGGGGGTTCCAAGACAGAACAAAACAGTCCGAGCCAGCTGTAGGCACCACCTTGTCCTGTTCTATGATCGCAGTGGTTCTGCACAGAGCTGATGGACCTCAAATCCCTTTCTCTTCCAAAACTGTTGATCAAATTTAAGATCAGTATTCAGAACTCTAAATAAGCCACATAATCTTCTATCTGGGCTTAAGAGAGTGAGGCATTGAGGCATTGATCATTTTGATGAAGCAACACATTTAATCAGCTCTGAAAGTTCACCCTCAGTTCCCTTTAAATAGTTCGCTTGGTCCCTTTACTCAGTTATTAAGATACATACGTGAAGGTACAGACTGGATCATTTTTGACTTTATTATTGATTAATTCTAAAAATCAGTCCACTTTAAACTGTGTCATTATTTTGATTCTCAATATATTGTTTAATATATTAATCCCATTCCTTTCTATACAGTATGCAATGACAGCTCACTGAATAAGTCAAATAATTTACCATTAAGACTGACTGAAATATTTATTATATTTAAATGCTTGTTTCATAATGATCCCTATGGATCAGTTTTTGTGTCTTTTCAACTGGATTTTCATTTTGCTGTTCTGTCTCTGAAGCCCTTCGGGACTTTGATTTGTGAAGTGCTCTCAAAGTTACATTTTGAAACAGACATGATTTTATTACCCAAATTTAGACTACAGCATGGTATCCTTTCCTAGTGTCATATCTCTCCAAGTCTGAGTGGTTCATTTATTGCTTTTTGAATGATAAGTTGCTCCTGATGTCAAATGTTTGAAAATGCTACTTTTTGTGTTTTCACAAACAAAATAAAGGCATCACAAATCTGCGCTTTAAAGGATCTTATTTTGCATAGAATTATCCAGTTCATGTTTACTCAGGCTAAGAAAAACGGACCAAACTCCCCTTTAATTTAGTGCCAATAGGACGCTACACAGCCAGTGCCAATTTCAGTGTTATTAGCAGCTAATAGCTAGCGAAAAGTAGCAACCACATAGTGCTGACAGAACATTCATGTCTTTATGCAACTTTTTTTCCTACTGGCTAAACAAAACTCCCAGATAAACTAAAACAAACACAAAGCAGAAGCAGTCAAAAACTGCTACTTCTACTACTTGCAGCAACCCCAAAAACAGAGTTGTAATAAAATAGCTGTACTTCTGTGGAATTTTTGTGGTTTTAGCAAACTGTGTAACCTTCAGGAATAAGTGAATAAAATACCTTCTCTAAATAAATACCTTTATGACATAATCCTCCCCAGTCAAGTTAAATGTCTTCCCTCCGATGTTGAATGAGACGACAGGAAGAGTTGGGATCTTCTTACAGTCAATCAAGTACTGGAGAGGAAAAATAAGCACGCTGAAGTTAAAGCAATAAAAGACGCAAGACTTAAGATTTGCGATTTTTACCTCTCCCATCAGCAGAGGCAGAGCTCCGATAGCTTTGTTCAGTGCTCTGATTTCTGCTGCTGGACCAACAATTAGAGACGTTCCAGTGTCGACAATTGCCTGGCAACTGGCTTTGCAGAGAGTCAACTGGTTCCCCACGTCAACCCTGGAAGGTTAAAAGAACCACAGAGCAAGAGGTATTAGTACAGCTCACCATTAAAACCACCAATAAATGTCACTTTCATGCACTCAAAGAGATGAGAATATTAACAACTGTTTAAAAATGTATCAAGAACTAAAAGTGTTGAAACTTCCTCTAATTTATTCCAGTTCCTCAAAGCAGCAAAGCCTTACCTGTCCATACCGATCTGCCAGTAGGCCTTTCTTGTCACATTAACATAGTGTAGGTCTCCAGTGTAGTATTGTGGGTCCGTCCCACCCAGCACTAACTCTCCTCCCACTGCTGCTTTCGGATCCCTGAGAATTAAAAGTATTTCAACAGAAGCACTTTTGCAAGTCAAACGGTTTACAACCAATTACTCAACAAACTTAAACCAAAACCTTGCTGTGGTTTCCTCCTTGCAATGAAAGTAAAGCCCAAGCTCATTATTGCTAAAACTCATTTGTCTTAAACCCACCTGCTGATATAGAAAGAAAAAATGTTCTGGGCCAGCAGCTTGGCAGCCATGGCCGTGTCAAACACCGGGGTGATGTTAGCTACTGATATGGAGGGATACGCCATCCCCAAGACCCCGTCGAACCGTGCAACAGCAAAAGTGATGCCAGGCTGCTTCACTGCTTCTCCAAACTGCTGGCTGGGCACAGACAAACCTGCAACCTGCAAGCAAAGGGGTTAAAGATCAGTGCACTCTGTATCTGAGATGACAAAGAAAGTGATCACTGGATCCAAGGAATGCAGTTTTAAAGGCTGTGTGACGGTTTCTTAAACTCACCGAGACGGTGTCCTCACTGATGAAGCCAGACAAGCTGCCTCTGCCGTATCGGATGGCAAACTCTGTGCCATTCTTAACGTACGTGCTCGACTTTTTTGAGTTGTAACGACGATGAACCCCTGGACAGAAAAGTAAAACAAGATTGCTCATCATGCAAGTTACAAAAAGCCATTGCTACCATTACAAAGAGAAACTGGTTACGGTGCAAAGAGCTACAGTCTCAAAGTGAGTAACAAGTATTCCAACCATTGTCAGTTTAAACTCCCTGCATAAAATGACTTGATTTAAAAGTTACAATGTAAAGTGAACTCACAGCAGGCCAGATCTAAGAAAGCGCAGTGGATGGAGGGGACCCATAGGTTGGAGGAGCCGGTGTCAAACAGGACGGTGAAGTCCTGCGGAGGGGTGCCGATGCTGATCAGTCCATAGTACTGGGCCTGAAACAACACCAGCAGAGGTCAGAGCAGTTGGTTGAATCTGTGGCAGAGCAACAACGCAACAGAAAGAACAAAGATTTCTCAAACACAAAGTTATCCAAGGATGAATAAAGGGCTTATAAATGTTGAACATTTTCACATTTTGCCGCATGACAGATCACAAAATTCACTTGGTTCTACTGGGTTTCTGTGTGAAAAAGAGCAAACATTAAAAAAAAAAACAAAAAAAAAAAACACTAAGTAGTTCATAACTAAAGTGGCAGGCTTAATTTCAAAATCTTGTAAAATTAAACATCTGTGTGCTTTTGTATTTGCCCCCCCCCCCTTTACTCTGATACCTCAAAAGAGAGTAATCTCAGAATCTGACCATTTAACTACAGTTTTTGTCTTGGATCATTTGCCCTATTGTGTGGTCTGGCTGAATCAGATCATTGGTCTGCGTGAAAGTAAAACCGTACATCATCCCGAACATGCAATCTCATAGTAACACACTGTGGCGGCAGCATTATGCTAAGGGGTACCTTTCTTCAGTGAAGCTGGTGAGTTGATAAGAAGATAGATCGAGTTAAATACTAGGTGATCCTGAAGAAAACCTGTTAAGAGGCTGAGGTTCACCTTCCAGCAGTACAATCGTGAACATAGAGCCAGAGCTACAATGAACCGATTGTGATTACAGTTCATGAATCGGTTAGGATGACCCAGTTAAAGTCCAGACCTAAATCCAATTGAAAATATGCATCCAGGCTATAAAACTGATGTTCATTGATGTTCCCCTTCCAATCTGGATGAGGTTGAGCCATTTCACAGTTCAGAGAAACAGGCAAAACAGACTTTGGACGCTGGTAAACATGTCCCAAATGACTTGCAGTAAACAGTGGTTCTACGAGGCATTATTTTCCAACCCAGTTCATAATATAATAATGGATCACATGTTTGTCTATCGCAGGACACACCCACTTCCAGAGCCATGTTTTAAGTGTTTTCCTGATCCAAATGAATGCTTTATTACTAGGCTCCTGCAGAACCTGATCACATGTTAAGAATTTGAAGCAGCTGAGTTGGAACCAGTGGCAGTTTTTGATATGGGTAGTTACCCAGGGGGGCATTAGAAATGGTGAGGGAATCTGGGTGCGTTGGCTATCAGTCACAAAGTTCACCTGGGGTGAGGTGTGACATTCTGTGACATCCTCTTTTTCTTTTACCTATAATGCCTAGGGCACAATTTAAGCAAGCAATTTCACCCAAAACTTGCAGAAGACTGGCTCTTGAGAAATCAAGTTGGGACACCACTGGTCTATTATTTTAAATCCTTATAAAACACACTGAAGTTTGTGGTTTTAACATGAGGGAAATGTGAAAATGATCGGGTGGTATGAATACTTTTAAAGCATATAGCTGTGACCTGGACAGCCTGGAACCCTAAACTTCAGTTTTAACAGCATCACCATAGGCAGGATTATTTAGAGGAACACTTGCATAATTATGCAAACTTCCTGTTTCACTGCAGGTCCTTTTTGAACTCATGTAAAATGAGATCAAAAAGGAAACTCATCTTAAGATTAATGAGTTTTACAGTCAAATATTTGCTTATATAAATTTCTATCCAAAGACATCCATTCTTTCTCTCTTTTTTTTTTTTTTTTAAACAGAAAATGTGACAAACACAGAAGGTATTCATGTAATGACAAAGCAGTAGCTAAATGATAGTTTGTGTCAACATATGCGCGGTTCTGCCCAAATTATGTGATGAAATATGTTTAAATTGGCCTCTATGGTTGGAGGCGTTCTGCAGGTGCACATACATCCATGAAGTTGGTCAGTCTCTCCACAGGCAGGTTGGGGGAGGGAGAGCTGTCCGGAGCTCCAACACTCTTGGCCAGAGCCCGAAGTTCTTCCACAGTCCTCCCATTGTCGCTCATGAGGCGGCGGAGACTTCTGGTTTTATACAGCGGAATTCTGAAACGACATGTTTATTGGATTAAGACGCAGCGACGCGTGAGCATCACGGGAGTAAAAACACGCTTCCTGGTTCTCTGTCTTTCGCTACATATTATAAACACAAATTACAATTGCGGTTTTTCTTCTTCTTCTTAAAAAAAAAACAAAAAAACAAAACAAAACAAAAAAAAACAAACAAACAAAAAAACTAAGTCATTATTACGGCTTGCGCTAGTGAATTGAAGACACGTGCGTCTAATTTTGCACTTGAACAACTTAAACGAGGCACGCGCATTCCTCAACCTACTGAGTTGTGAGATAACCAGGTGATAGACAATATTTACCTTATGACGGCGGCGCATTGAGTAATAAGCAACGGCAAGATAACATAAAACATCCTCACTCGTCTCATGGCTGTGCTCCTCATGAGAAACAAACACACTTCCCACTGCAGGGCTGCTTCAGAAACAAACGGGTCTGCAGCCACAGCCCACTTTTAAAACTGACGCACCAAGCTAAAAGGCGCTTCGGAAATGTACGGACTCACTCGGCTTTTCCCGTTATGCAACTCTGTCATAGGATGAAAACAACCAGCATGGTGCTCTGATTGGTCGAAGAGAGTTAATAGTTAGTATATGAAAAAATCGGCTACTTGCTGTTATGTGAATATAACGAATGACTGCGACTATCGTTATGTGCTTAGTTGAATATTGGCACAGCTAACTTAAAAAAAAACTGTCAAGACATTTGTTTAAAACATTGTTGTCTTTGTGAATACTCAATTATTTAGGTCTGAATTAACTGAATTTAACCAGAAACAAGGTTCCAATTCATTATGTGTACATATGATAGCATTGGTGTCCACTGGTGATTTATGAAATGGGTAATAGCTCAATTCAATTCAATTCAATTCAGTTCAATTCAATAAAACTTTATTTGTACCCAAAGGGTAATTTAAAGGCACAGTGAAGCAGTACAAACATAAATGCAACACTGAAAAAAACAACACATAAAAGTAAAGAACAGGCAGGCAAGAATCGCCATGTAATGTGTCGGGAATCAAGTTTTAAAAAGCTGCAACCATAATGGAATATTTACATTTGCATGTAAGCACATATTAGCAAATATGTATATATTTATGTACACAAACATGTGTATGTACATATACCTACCCATGCATACATATCCATGCACAGTCATACCGAAATGTACATATAAATACATAACTACACCCATAAATAGACTCCCACATAGTCATACTGTTTGTACATTGCAACATAAACAATGTTAGAAAACAGTAGGAAAGGCCTTCTGCCCAGGGTGGGGCAGAAAACATCGTTAGCATTGACAGGATTTATTCCATTAGGGTTCTTCTGAAGGAACTCCTCCTTTATGTAGGGTATCCAGAAGAGGCCTATATTGAAGACGCTGTAAGCAGTGAAGCCCGTTAGATTGAGAGCCAGGAAGTCAAAGTTGAGACCTACAACACTCTTCCTCCTCCAGTTTTCCCAGGCTTGTGGATAGAAAGACACTGACAAGGCCACGAAGTAAATCCAGCCAATCAGGAGATGGGAGGGCCCCTAGGTAGATACATAGAAAAAAATTATGTCAGTTGTGTCCAGAACAAATTGTCCTTCTTTTTTGGTGCCACAAGTGGCCTTGGTGCAGCAGTTAAGCTGACAGGAAAGGAGGATATTAGCCTCCAAACATGAGGTGCCTACTCCACCCACTGCCCCAAACATCAAGTTTTCTATGGAGCATTTCCATTTCTAGTCAACAGGAAAAAGGAAAAGTGGTCAATATGAAAGTGTGCAGAGCAAAAGAAGGGGGAAAGATAAGCAACAAAGGCCTCTAGCTTGGGAGTTGAACCTCAGATAGCTGTGTGAAGGACTAACAGTCTTTATATATGGGCTGCTCAATATTCAGCTACATAAGCACTGCCCACAAAAAAATTTAGTAGAAACACTAAAATAATTAAATTGTGAATCCCTTTTTTATCTTTATATGTTCAATAATAAACCAAACATGCAACATTTTAATTTTAAAGAAAATCTGAAAAGATAAATGATCCAAAGGTTCTTGTAAGTTGCCTTTTTTAAAAAGAAAGACACATATGTTCTAAATTTTCTGAGTCAACAGATTTAAATTTTTTGTGTAAAAGATATAAACCAAACAACGTGGTCAATAAAATATTTATATTTTGCCTTGTATCTAACATTTTTTATTTTGTGAAGATTTTCATTTGTCTCCATCTTCTTTGAAAGGTCTGACAGCAGTGACAATTTTATCCTAAAACATTAAAAAAAAAAGTATCTCCATCAACTACCTGTTCCAGGATGTCAAATTTGTATGATTCTTGAATTATAGTTGCAGGTTGCACACAAGCCTTCTGAGAGCCATAAACTGTTTATCGACCACACTTTCGGGCAGCCCTGTATTACAGTGTGTTTAATATTACTGAAAATAACATATTTTTGGCATATTCTTTGGAAAAACATGTATTGAGCACCTCCCTTTAGATGAAAAGGTAGATAGCTATTCATAAGCTTAATAAAATAAATAAATAAATAAACCCCCAACAAATTGGGTGTTTTGCAGTTCCAGTAAAGTAATGACAGTGAAAAAGACTGTTACTTAAAAAAATGTAAAACCTCTGTTCACAGAAATGCCACTTCAGTCATACTGAAAATACTAGAACAAGACAAAAAAGAAACATTTTGAAAAAAAATGATTAAAGATCAAACTTGGGAAGCTTTTGTGTGTTTGTTTTTTCTCGTGGTTTTGTTGAAATTTGATTTTCAGATATAGGTCTGCAGGTTTTGAAATCTCAACTAATTAAAAATTTCTGTAAACCTTGCTTAAAAAGCCATTTGTTGAGCTCACCGTTTTGGGGGAGATTTCCAAACTGTGATCAAAAAAAAAAAAAAAAAAAAAAAGAAAATCTACAGCAAAAACTTTCAGAATAAAGGCTTAGTGATTCAGCATTATGGTGATTCCTGAAAGAGTAGCAGTCGGGCCTGCTGAGCAAGTTTGAGATAAAGTCCACTGCCAAGAAAACCGCAGCAATGAGATACAGAAAATGACGCTGAAGCAAAACACACACACACACACACAAACACAACTATACACAATCAATCTGTCTGTTGATCTGATTTTGAACTGTTAACAATAAGAGGTGCTCATCTCCACAAGCCAACTGTAACACTGGGAGAAAAAGTTGGTTTCAGGTATAGTTACTAAAGTTTAAATTTAAAACTATCCAACTGGAGAGACGGGTCATCTAAGTTTGTAGATTTCCTTGAGACAGTATCGATGTACAGTAGGTCTGTCTGGCAGCAAAAACAGGATCCTCCCACATATTTCCACTATTTTTCTTGGGGCTTTCTGTCACTGTACAAACATAACCCACCTGTCGAGTCATCTGGACTGTAGATTTAAATCAGAAATAGGACGAGGAGGAGCCTTGACATTTTCAAGTGGCATGCACAAATATGAATACACTGCGGGGAATCCATCACTTGTACTGGGTTTATGTTCACTGACCAACACAAGACAGTAGAGGTCTCACAGCTGGAACATGATGGTAAGAAGAAGCCAAATTTGTCTTTATGCATGGTCAGCGGGTTTAATTTATGTTCCTGAAATTAGAGAAATAGAGAGAGAACGGGTAATTTTTTGCCAACAGTCTGCGTTTGTTACACAGACATTTGTGTTATTCCTTAAGTTTTTTGAAATATAAATTTAACAAAATCAGTAGTGGTATTGCAGAAGTTGAGAAATACATCTGAAACCATGCAGGTTACTCAGTGAGTTTGAGATTCTAAACAGTGTATCATTAGAATAGAAAGTGTTTTAGTAAAACAGGCGAGTTGCTTGAGAGCAAACATCTGTCTAATGTAAGATGTGAAAGAATAAAGGGTTAGCTTATTTCTGCAGTTTATTTACAAGCAAAGGCAACTATTATAAAGAAAATGGTATGCCAAGTTAAACATATCAAGACTGAGGAAATTACAACAAAGAGTTATGTAAGTGCTGCATATTTCCTTTAAGGTTTCCCGCAAGGAAGGTTATAACATGTTTAGTGAAGTTGGCTTCCTTAATAATTACTGTAACAAAGCATCTTTAAATCTCACCCTTTTGTTATATGTTGCATCATCGGCGTTTCTTTGAACAAAGCACAGCAAACACAAAAGAATGCTGATATTTCTTAGAAAAAAGTGGGGGCAGATGTTAATACTGCTAATGCATTGTGAAAAACAGGAAGATATCTCCTGCTACAGGAACCAGAAAGATTGGATCTTAGAAACAAACATGCAGAATCTCAAGATGATTTGCTGTGAAATGAAGAAAAAACAACAAGACATGCACCATGCAATCAAAAATATTTTTCAGAGAATTTTTTTTAATCTTCCATAAGTTATCCTATAATGTTTTCAAAAAGCATACGATACATTTTGGACATTATATTAACAGCACTTTAATTGCATAAGTGAAAATACTTTAAGTGAAAATGTATTCAGGGATGCTGGGTGTTACAGTTATTTTTTTTTCCCATAACCTAAAGACGTAATCAAGATAAAACTAGGTCATTTGTGACAATCTAGCTTCAGTGTAGCTCCTTGTTTTATTTATTTATTGCTTGATTGCTGCAGGTAAATTTGGACAAATACAACCAGGAGGGTCTTTTTAACTCTTTACCCCTTAACTGATTTTTGATCAGTTTAAGGTGTCTTGCTGAAGGCATCACAAAACAACAAGAATTTAAGATGGAATTGACTAATATCTTCAACATTTTCACCTTTTCTGCTAAGAGCGTTTAGATTAAAACTCTTTTAAAGATGCCTAAATACTAATTAATTACCAGCCCATGTCTAAGCAAGCATCATTTGAAAGATCTTTCGAAAGATTTTTCAGTGCTTTCCAGACAAGTTTTCGACCACACCACAGACACCCAACTGCGTTGACAAAATTTTCAAGTGACATACATTTCTAAAGTGATTAATCACAAACTTCTGTCTTGGTATTACAAAATCTTAGTGCTGTGTTCAACACATTCATTTAGTAATAATAAATCTGAGTAAATCTCCTCAAGGGTGTATCCTCAGGCCACTGTCATTTAGTACTTACTCCTACTTCCTTGAGGTCAGATCTGCAATATGGCTTACCATACCTATATTTTTGAGGACATACAACTATGTTTCCGTGTCACTACATAACCATAGTCCATAGTCAGTATCCAATATACACATAGATGGGTCAGTTTCCCTAAGATTAATCAAGAAAAGATAGAAGTCATTGTTTTTATTCCAGAAAATGCAGGATTGGGGATTAGGATTCCACTGCACAGAATGAGCAAAAAATGAATGAATTAAAAACACAACCCTTACAAAACTGTGCTCTGATAGACTCAAATGTAAATATCAAAATCCAAACAAATAGCCTATACTACCACCTACAAAATATTTTCAGAAAAGGTTTTCCTATCAAAACATAAGAAGGAGAACTGGTGCAAGCTTTTATTTACAGTTGGTTAGATTATTGTAATGGTGCTTTTGTCTTTAAAAGAGAAATTAATGAGTCAGCTGCAGTTCATCCTGAATGCAGTTTCCAGGATTCTAACAGTGGGACATTGGACTGTATGGCCTGTTAAATTATTGCACTGGCTTACTGTTTGTAAGATTTCAGGGTTGTAGAGCTAATTACTTTTCAAAGTTTCTTATCAGGAATGAACTATGTGGACACCCCACTTCATCAGAGACCTTTTAATGAGTTTTCAAAGGGCTGAACTGAAAAAGTGGAGGAACCATGTCAATTATATGCTCCTCAGCCCTGGAGTCAACTCCCTATAAATCTGAGATGTCCAGCAACTTGTTTGTTCCTTTTAATATTAATGTATCTTCCCCATGAACATCAAATACTATTCTTCCTTTATTTAGTTGTTTTTTTTATTGTTGACATTTTAATATAATGTTCAATTTAATATATTTTTTGTTTTACATGTCATTTTCTTTAACTTTGGTCCTTTTTTCCTGTAAAGCAGTTTGTATAAATGGTTCTGTCCAAATAAAATTACCTTCCCTTTTGTAGAAAACAATTAAAAGGAACAATTCCCAGAATGTGCAAACATAGATATCATCTTGTATCATCAGAGGACCAAAGACTTCAAGAATTATGACACAAAATGTTTTGTTGAAATGTTTTGAATAAAGAATTCCAAGGATTAACATCACTGGACACATCTGAAACTGCAAGCATTTCATGGGATATCTAAGAGATATCAACAGACTGAATAGAGTTTTAGACACTAACAGTGTCTTAATTCATTTCAGGCTACAGATGATACAAATGGACCTGCAGTCCCACCTGCACTTCCACCTCGAATCTATCGCAGCATCTCATCTGACATCCCTCGCTCACAGGTGAGACCTCCTTCTGCAAAGTCAATGAGCACTCTTGAAAAGGCATAAAACTGCAACAACAGGTGTTGAAATGCATGCTGGATTTGTCTGGCTCCACATATAGGTTTCTACATTTAGCACCTTTAACTTTAACACAAACCTAAAAGAAATGCTAAAAATGAAGACGAAATTTTAAATCAACTTGAACATAACATTTTTAATACTTAAAATAAGACTAACAAACTCCACTAAGGCAACCCATTAACATCAACTAAATGTAGATTTAATATTTATTCAGGTTTTTTATGTATCCTGTCATATTTATGTCTAAATAGTACAAACACTGTTGCTGCATTCTTGTGCTTCTAAGTAACATAACCCCTTTCAACTCTGAATTAAAGAACATTACCACCAAATTAATTTGGTGTGGGATGTATAAAATAAATATGATGATTTATCACAAAATCCTGAATTCCTGTGGCTAAAGCACGCAAAGCTGAAAGATTAAAATTGTTTCAGTAAAACCCTTGCACTGATGCTTGAGATAAATGGGTTGCCGGAACTAGACAGTCAAAAAGCTTTTCTGGTATGACTCAACTAATGTACTTTTCAAGTTATGAATTTATGATAAAGTAAAAAAAACTGTTGATTATCATGTGCCAGCCTTAAATGTAGTATTTGTTTTTTATTTTCTTTAACTTTTCTTATTATTTACACTTTGAAGCCAATAAAACCCCCTAGGAAAAGCAAGACCCAAGAGTCTACGAGCTTCTCAGGTGTAATCCCTGAAGCTATCTATGAAGATCCAGATGCATTATTGGTAAAATTTAAAAAAAAAAATCTTTTTACTTTGCTTGAACATCATTCTTTAAGATTTTTTAAAATGAGGAGAAATAGTAACTTAAACACACGTGTTTCAGTGTTATTAACCACAGTGTTATATTTGTTTCAGAATTCTAACCCAGATGTAAGTCAGTCAGAGGCTAAACCCAAGCCTATACCTCGGCCAAGGATTAAAGACAAACTAAATCCCCAACTCTGTGATGCCAGCAACACAACCAAGGTGAACTACGTCAACACGACAAACTCAGGACACAACGATAATACATCCAATGCAGCCTGCGTAATAAACACAGCTTACGATGTTAGCATAACACAGACTACCAACACAGACAATACCACTAATACAAGTAACTCAGCCTACAGCACTGACACAACTCACAAGGCCAGTATGTCCTACGAGACTGGAACTACCACCACAACCAATGCTAATACAATTACCAAATCCCACAGATAGCCAAGTTCTACCAGCACTAGCACAGTCGACTCAACCTACAAAACCAACAGAGCCCACAATGCCAACACAGCTAAGTCGTCAGACAGAACAGGCAACATAGAGAACGGTGTCTTTCTGAAGCAAATATCTAAGTATTCTGTGTGTCATTTTGTGAACAGAGTTATCAAGGAAGGAAGAACTCAAACAACTACATGACACCTTGCCCTGCTCACCAACTTCCCCTTTCACCAATACTGCCTGAAACCAAATGTGTAAATTCAACAGCAGCAGACAGTCCACAGAATTACAACTCAAGAACACATTTAAATACAACTGTTAAGGTATGTATTATAGCAAACATACATTCTTTTACTCTTTGAAAATACTCCATGTGTGTTTGGGAGCTTTGGAAATTGGTTTACTTAAATTTTTCACTATGAAATACCAAGGCTCTACAGCAACACCTTTTAGGTATATCCCCAAGATTATCATCATCATTTTGGTCAGATTACCCTCTCACCAAATAATTCTGAAGAAGTTCTGACATCTCCTTATTTACTAAATACAATAACCGTCTTTTAAATTCTAGGCCAGAGATGTTACAAGCAGACATAGACCTTCACCTCCACCTAAACCTCATATTCATCACAGTAGCTCAATGTTGGACCTGTCAAGTTTTGAGGTAAGACATTCTAGGTAAACCAAATACACCTTTCCAGTAACTGGTTCAGAAATGTACAATTCTTTCTTTATCAGTGCAGTCCACATCTTCAAGAATTTTTTTGTTGCCCTCATTTACTCCTGTTTAGTGAAATACCAGTAAGTAGTTTTGTGTGTCATTTCCTGAACAGAGTTACCAAAGTAGAAAGAACTCAAACGACTACATGACACCTCGCCCTGCTCGCCAACCTCCCCTTCCACCTATACCACCTGAGACCAAAGGTGTAAATTCAGCAGCAACAAACAGTCCACAGAATTATACCACAAGGACAAATTCAAATACAAGTGTGAAGGTATGTATTATGGCAAAAATACTTTTTGTTTTCTTTACAAATACTGCATGTCTATTTGAGAAGTTTGCAAATAGGCTTACATGCACTAAGAAATACCAATGCTCTACACCTTTTAGGAATCTTTTTACCTATACCTACCTTACTTGAATAGTAGTAAATGACTTCAGATCTGGTTTAACTTTGGTGTTTCATAATTGTGCATTCATTTTTTCTCACTTTTTAAGAAACCGCCTCCTCTTCCTCCTCCTCACCTAGAACCTACCTACCCTCTTTATTGCGACAAAGGAAATCCTACCTCACAGGTAAGCCTACAGGTGTATTTTTCACTTCTTTTATTTTCATTATTATTTTGGTCAGATTACTCTTTCACCAGATAATTCCAAATGTGTCCTGGAATCTGTTTGTTTGCCAAATGCAATAACCATATTTTAAATTCTAGAATAGTGACAACACAAGCAGATGTGGGACTCAAACTTTACCTCTACCTCATATCTATTACACTGGCTCAATGTTGGACCTGTCAAGCTCAAAGGCAGGACATTATATGCAGAGCAGCTACTCCTTTCCTAGACATACATAAAACAGTAGTTGGTTCAAAAATGTGTAGTTATTTCTTTATCAATCCACTTCCCATCATCTTGGTGTTTGAGTTAAAGATATCTCACTAAGGATAGCTTTGAGGTCATCTTGATTTACATCATTCCTTTATTTAGTCAGCTATTGTTACCCAAGTCTGAAAATTCAATTAAAGTCAAATTTTCCATGCAGAATTCTTTAATTGCAAGATGCTTCAGAGGCTTCTTAGCCAATACGTTGATTTTACTGTCAGGTACCTCTGTCATTGACTCCAGACCAAAACACCCCTGACACCATGCCTCAGGGTGAATAAAATGTATTTTCTTTCGTTATCTTTTTCTAAACATAAACACATCTCCACATCCAAACAATAATTTAATGCTTCCAGATAATATTAAGGTTTTTGCTCTTAAACCTATCCTCACCAGCTGTATGTTTAGGATCCTTGTTTTGCTGGAAGGTGAACCTCTGCCACAGTCTCAAGTCTTTTGCAGACTTTCAGCAGGTTTTCTGCAAGGATTACTTTGCATTTAACGCCATCTATCTTCCAATCAGCTCTGTCCAGCTTCCTATCCCTTAAAGAAAGTCATTACCAAACTATGATTCTGCTACCACCATGTTTCATTGGATGGTGTGTTCATTATGTTTAGAACAAAGGTCAAGAAGTTAATTTTTGGTCATAAGTGACCAGAGCATCTTTTATTATGTTTTTGCTTTATCTTGTACTGGTTTATTGCAAACTGGCAATAGGACTTCTAAAGCCTTTATTTCTACAAAGACTTTCTTCATTCATAAAGACAAGATCCTTGAAGATGATGTCTTAATAGCTGTCCTGTGGACAGATTCTCTCACCAGAGCTGTGGGTCTCTGCAGCCCCTCCAGTGTTATTATGGGCTCTTGGCTGCTTGTATGATTAAGGCTCTCCTTGCCTAGTGCATCAGTTTGTGTGGACATATATTTCTTGGTAGGTTGGCATTGTGCCATAATCTTTCCATTTTCACATGGTGGATTGAACAGTGTTTTAGTTTTCCCCGACCTGTCTGCTTTGTTCCTGGTTCCTCATGATGCCGTTTGTTCAGTAATGTTGTCTGACAAACCTTGGAGGCGTTCACAGAACAGCTGTACTTGTACTGAGATCAAATTACACACAAGTGAATCTTTACTAAGTATGTGATTTTGAAAGATATTTATTTTGGAAAAAAAATTGAAAACCATGAATAATTTTTCTTAAACTTCACAACTGTCTTGTGGTGTGACAAGTTTTGGAAAAGTTTAAGGGGTGTGAATACTTTTGTATAGCACTGTAATGTCAGAGGAGGAAATGTTATTATTACCTTTTCTTTTCATGTCAAGCAGAGGCTGAGAAATAAAATACCCTCTTGCATATGCCAAGCTCCTTGTCCCCAAAGCTTATTAGCTTTGGGGACAAGGCTATGACAGGATACCCAGTGATTCTAATTTGATCATGTTTCCAGAAAAATAACAGCAATACCAAAACTAAATCACAGCTGCTTTCCAAACCAACAAATAAAAACCATTGGCTTTGTACAATGAAATTACATTTCATCTGTTGTTGATGCTCTGAGTTTTAACTGTTGTCTGAAGGTGTCAAGATTACTGAAAAAATTATATTCATTACTTTGACATCAAAGCTGAATATTTAATCTCACGATCAAAACATTTCTTTTGGTCTATTTCAGAGCAGAGAAACACGATCCTTGTTTGACCCTGAAGAAGAACCTTATTACACCTCAGGATCATCTCAATATACCAACGTGAACCCTCAGTACATTGAAGTTTTACAAGATGATGATTTTTACTGGGTATGACGCTGTTTTCAATGACCTCAAACTAGGCACAGGTTACAAAACTCAGACAGAAACACATTTTAGCGCCAATCATAAATTCATTAATTAATTTATTTAAAACACTTTCAGGCGCGGGCATCAACACGTCGTTACGAAGAAGATAACCAGAGCACCTACAGCAGCATATATCAACTTTCTCCAGATGTAAGTCTTTCAGTAGTTTTCCTGTCCTACAACTGAGTTAAAGCATGATTTAATTAGCTATCATCACCTGTCATTGTTTTCGACTAAAATAATAATCTCTTTCCTTTAGGATATAACTAAGCTGCTACAGTGGTTTAAAAGAGTATCTAGTAAGTACATTTTTACAGACAATTGTTTTGTCATCCTACGGCTAAAGGTGACAAACTCTGTTTTCTTTACTGATTTAAAAATACATTACGATTTGTGATTGGCATGATAATGCTGCATAAAATGTTATTATTGTAAACCAATCAATCTGACAGTTTATTAAAATCAATCCCTTATGTTGACACCCTGTTCCTCATTCTAGATTTAGAACTAAGTGACACTTTGAAAAAAAGTTAAGCATGTCACTCTTTCTTCCATGCCTTGAACACAGATTAGCATACAATTCAAACGAACGAAACAAATACAATTAATGCAACCAAATCTGACAGGTTGATCAGTCCTGGTTATGGTCCATGTCCTTTAGACTTTTAGATTAGAGAGAGGCCAAAAATTTATATAATCGATTACTGTCACCAAAATACTATCCCAAGACTGTGGCATTCAAGGTTTCAAACATGTACTCACTGTGTTGAATAATTAAACAGGTTTAATAAAGTAATTTTAACAGTTTAGTAATATTATCAATTGGTAAGAAATATTTACTGTTACCAGTTAGTCATGAATAATTTCTAGCTAAATTAAAATAGTAACATTATTCATTTGGGAGATCTTTTGAGATATATTACTAGGTATGTAGATAAAACCTTTCTGAGCTTAAGTGTCGAAGTCATTAAAAAAGAAAAAAAATCATATTCTGAAGATTCATGTGGGTGATTAGAGTAAGACTCTACCTGTAATCAATCAAGGATACATCCATATCAAACAATGAACACATCCTACTGTGTGTATTTCTAACAATTTTAACAATACTGAGACATTCAAGTAACAAACAATAAAAATGGAAGAAAAGACCTTAAAAATGTACTTTTGATGTGGAAGCACATGTTTGTACAATCAGAAAGAGACTGCACACATTTAACTTCCATGGGAGATGTGAAAGGAAGAAACATTGAGCATAAAGGTAAAAAAAGACCAGGAATAATATTTCCCAATCAGGAATAATTACAATGAAGCAGAACTGGATCCTGCCTGCAACTTGACAATTCCCCCCAAAAGAAAAAGACAAAAAAACTTTCCTCAGACCAATGTCAGAGACTGATAGATGGCTCCAAGAAGCATCTAAATCCTGACATTTTTTCAGTCAGAGAGGTCTCACTATGAGGAAGAAGCTTTGTAATTGATCAAAATATTCATACAGGTTAATACTTTTTATGTTCAAACATGTTGCATCTCACCAGTCTGCATGTGTTTTTTCCAGGACAGTCTGACAACTTGTCACTGTATGGCCTCAGTATGGAGGATGAAATCAGGTAAAAAAATTCAGACTAACATCTTGTCAACTTCCTTTCCTCTCCGGTTAGGGCAACAAAGTATTGTTTTTGTACAGTTTTGAACCTCCATTGTCTTCTCCTGCAGATCCTTCAATCAGCAGGCCATGCATGTTAGAAAAGCCCGGCGTCTCTA
This sequence comes from Anableps anableps, assembly GCA_014839685.1. NCBI lineage: Eukaryota > Metazoa > Chordata > Actinopteri > Cyprinodontiformes > Anablepidae > Anableps > Anableps anableps. The sequence goes on from CM026083.1 coordinate 9,389,265, forward strand.
CCACCTTCTCATGATGAAACGTAAGGAAACCATGCAGAACATCCTCAAAGAGTTTAAGGCCATCTGTGACAAAATGGACAAAGTGCAGAAGACAAATAAAACCATGGGAATTGCTGGAGGTGCAACAGGTGCAGTGGGAGGCGTGGCTGCAGTGGTGGGCATCGCCTTGGCCCCCGTTACCATGGGTACCTCACTAATTGCGACAGCTGTTGGTGCTGGCATTGCCGCATCGGCTGGAGGCTTCGGTGCACATGCAGCCAAGGCCAACAAGAAGACTGTAAACAGGGAGAAAGTTGAGAAGCTTGTAAATGACTACAAGTCAGAGGTTGCTAACCTGGAACAGTGCCTGAATTACATCCTCTGTGGGATGAAGGAGCTGCGAAGACACAACGTTGGCAAGCTGCAGAGGTTAGGAGCTCACCCAGATGCGCTGAGGATGGCGGATATGTCGCAGGTTGTGTTCAAGAACAACAGCAGAACGATGTCTCCTACTAACCCTGGAGGGATGATGTCTGAAAGTCTGCTTCAGCATTTTGAAGCCGAATTTGATGAGTATTTCACAGAAAAGAAAGGCCAGAAGTTGAAGAAGTCGAATAAGAGCAAGTTTTCAGCAAGAGTCTGCACTCTAGTTAAAAACCTGGAGGAAGAACTCACTTATTTGACTCAAATGTGGGAAGTGTTAACTTGAAAACACATTATTTTGTGTTAGTGGCTGTGAGTGATAGATATTTAAGATGTATTAGCCAATAAATTCTTTTAACAAGTAGCAGAATTTTTTTCTGTATTGTAGTAGAACACAATGATTCACACTCTAACTTTCTTATCAGCGATTATTACAAACTCAAAGACTAGTTATTAGAGACAATTCTCATGTTCATCTCATGTGCTAAAATAGTATATTATTAACTTATATTGTACATTTTAGTCCCATTCTTTCAGCACAAGTGATGTGTTGGTCATGACTGAAACTGTTTTATGTACCAGAATGATGTTGGGAGTTATTTTGTCTTCCTCTAGTTAGTGTCTAGTTTATGTAGACACTACAGGATGTTAGCCCGACAGCTAAACAAAAACTAAAACTCCTCTCAAAATAAGCCAAAATCAACCTGTTATGTCACACAGGAAAGTGCAAAAAAAAAAAAAAAAAAAAAAAAAAAAAAACTTGGACTGAGCCATGACAATAAAAAGCATGAGGCAGTGCACAGTGGTACCCTCTGCAGATCAGCAGTAGCAGCAGTGCCCAGTAACTACTTATGAATCAAGTCTTAAGGTTTCACATTTTTAAAATCCGGTTTGAGATCAAAATCAATTAAATTATTCAAATTTAATATGACTGCTTTGGTATGTGTACTCCTTATATGTATACAGATTTTTTTTAAAAATCCAACTTCTGCATATTGTTAACGCTAGAGTAACAGGTAAACCTTTTTTCAATCTGTACATTATGTTTTGAGATATGCAAATCTGTAAATCACTGTTATTGCAACAATTTATAAATTACATACCATGTTAATAAAGTTTATTTAAATGATCAAGGTATAAATCATTAAAAATTTCATTATTATATATATATTTTGGACTAGGCATGGCCTTAATATTCAGCAAATCTTGAGTTAAAATACCACAGTTTCACTGTATCATTATTGATAAACAGACTTGTAACAAAAATGGTGGCTCTAATTTAGTTTCCACATCTTGACTGTCAAAGCCCAAAGATTATGGCCTCTGAACAAATCAAAACAATTCTGATTGATCTCCTGCTGGTAGATAATATTTACTACATGATATTTCCTCACAGCAAAAGATGATTTTCAATTTTGGCAGTAAAACTATCATACCATTCATCTGGGATTTAGAAATTCATGCACTGCTGGTATGAAACATTTTATGAAAGTCTGCTACTTTTCATATCAGAAAAGTTATCTTTTAATCAATCTTTCATGTACTATTAATTATTCATGGCAAGTTGAAAGAACATGGCAAAGGAAATTTTAAAATCCAAGATTTCCATCTATTGTCTTCTGTTTATCTGAGATCAAGCCGAGGTCCAGGAGTGAACCCCAGACATTTCTCTCCTCTGTGACTTATTCTGGGGGACCCCAAAGTGTTCCCAGGCCAGATGGGATATATTTCCTCCAGTAAGTTTTGGGTCTTCCCCAGAGTCTCCTCTTAGTGGGACATGCCTGGAAAACCTCCAAAGGGGCCTTCCTGATCAGATGCCTGAACCACCTCAATGACTCTTTTTGATGTGGAGAAGCAGAAACTCTACTTTTAGCTCCTCCCCACATTCCACAGAAAGCTCATTTTGGCCACTTGTATCTGGGATTTCTGTATTTTTTGGACTAAAAGGTGGAGATCCTAGACTGAGAGACAAAACCCAAGAGAGAAAAAGTTAAATAGATAGATAAAAGCAGTCAGTTTTACTGAAAAGCTTTAGCTGGTCTACATTTGTTGGGTTTTAGCAGGGGTGGTCCAAGGTTTTATGGGGCATTGAGCAGATTATGACTTAGGGGCCACTCTTCTTGTTAAGAACATCATCACCACCATTAACAGGGTTTCAATACAAATTGGGTGAAATCTGGGAAAGGGGGACAAGTATAATTGGCGGCGCTTAAAAGCAGTCACAGATAATTAGTTATTTGCGGAGATGTTTTTGCGAACAAACCAAGCTCAGACCCAAAGGTTAAACTCATAGCATCAGATTTAGCTACCGTAACACAACAATCAATGAAGATTATTTTTAACACTTTAACCCAGTAAACTTGCCAATTCCTTTACATCTTAAGTGAATCGTTAAAAATAAAAAAAAATATTTTAATTTATCTACTGAAACAATTAAATTAAATTTCACAGTATTTTCAGTTTCAATAAGCAAATATTAAAGTTTTAGCTCTATTGTCTGTGTTAAAATTCAAGCATTTATGGGGGGGCCTTGAAGGTCTGTGGGCCCTAAGCAGCTGCTTTGTTTGCTTAGGGCTTTGGGTTTTAGAGTCATAAGACTACTGTCAAAAAGGCTTTTCTTTTTTAAACAGATAAGTCGGGTTCTATTTTTCTCCTGTAGCCAATAAAAACTTTGCTAGCAGTAGCAAATTGCTTCAAATTTGGGTGCTGTAATTTGATAACAAAGAATATTCTATCTACTGAGAAGTGCTGGTGGCAGAAACTTGCAAGACTAATCTTGCAACGATTTCCAGAATGTCATTACTCTGTTTTTTCAAAAACAGTTTAGCAAACATTTCAGTTATTGCAGTCAATTATAAATATCAATTTTTGAGGGGATAAATATTTTTGTAACTTTTTTAAGTTAATTTCTTTGCTGTCAGGATAAACAAATTAGTTCTCAACTTCATCACCACAGTTGCCTGGTGGCGTAGTGATATAGGAGAGGTCTGCGGAAGGATATCACTACTGTCTCCATGCTTCAGCTCTATATTCCTTCGCCCACCTGCAGCCGCCATTTTCCTTTGTGAAGAACAGCACTCTAGGCAACATCGTAGTTAGACATCACTGTCTTTGCCGAAATGGCAGTGTAAAAGTGTGCCGCGACCCAGCAGCAACCAACAAAACAGTGCATCCAGCCAGTGCACTGAGTCACCTCTCACTCAAGCAACATGTCGTAAGTATACTTTTTGTTACTTTTGTCGATGACAGCTGTTCCGGCCGGCCTGCTGTGACCGCAGTCTGATGAGGCTGCCGGTGTTTTATAAGAACAATAAAATCTCTTACAGGGCAAAATTATAGATATTTGATGCAATTTAAGATATTAAAGTATATTTTCTTTTTACACCTTCATTAATGTCATAGCATGACATAACATGTAAAAATTATTTTCAAAATAATTTATTAGCTCGACAAGTCTTACTAATGTAGTTGGGTACATAATACTTCCGTTAAAACCGATATACTTTGTTCTTTTCAAATGTCTGCCATGCTCCAGTGCCAGCGTGGCATAAAATAGATCATGTTTTTTGTGTCAAAATGGCGGCTTTCCGTGGGTGGATTTAGGACAGAGATATCTGCTGTTGTTAAAGGGTGGGTTTTTTTTTTTTTTTGGTTTTTTTTTTTGAGACATTGTTATTGCGCATTGACGTCAGAGTCACGCGTCTGGTATTAAGGAAGCGCTTTGGTGACGTAAGGAAAGTGCAACTGCAGTCATAGGGGGCAGTGTTATTACAATACGTCTAATTTTTTTCACAGTTATGAGAAAACAATGCAATATAATTACTAATTGGAAAAAATTTCCATTCAAAGTTATGAATAAAAATAGACTTCCTTTTATAGGCAGAGTTGACTCTCCAATAATGAAATTGTTATAAACATTTAATGTCTTATTACACATTTGTATATAGATTGTTATAAGAATAAACTCAGAAAAACAAGATTTAGGAGTTTCACATTCAGTCAGTAAATAAAATTGTGATAAAAGTGCAGAAAAAACACAAAGTATTCTTTCATTATAAATATAACTGAATTAAATTGAGTGGTTTGGGATGGTTTGAGGTAAATTAAGGTGCATTTTGTTTCATATTCTCTTTAAATTGGAGATGTAGTCCAGCTTTCCCTCAGTTATGACCATTATTATCAAAATGTGCACGCTATATTTGAAAATGGTGGATCAAAGTTAGTTTAATATTAATGGAAGATTTGGGGGTTTATTTTATACTGATCCCTGTCTCAAGAATGCTTCAATTGCTTCCCACGTGAAGTTGCAACTCACATCATGGCCGACGAGCATAGTTTCTAAGTAAAAATACTCAAGTGCAGCATCTTCTGTGAGTGCTGCCGCCATACAGGGCTGCATCTCTTTCTACAAAATAAACTTTTTTTCCATTGAGGATTTCTTATTCATATAATGTTGATAAAGTATGAAACAATGTTTCACAAGTCTTGCCTTCCACATTTCAGGTCCTACGTGGAAACCTTCAGCACTGCTGCTTTTGACAGCATAAAAGAATTGATCACCACCCTAACTTCGTTACACACCCCATTTGTGACCAACAACGACCACTATGACCATGACGATGACAAGCTCACAGTTTGGCCTGGAAGACATGGAGGCCCTTCTCTGGGGGCCTTCCTCTCCCATGGTTGATGCCATGGACCCCCTGTTTCTTCACCCTGATAAAGACGGACAACGGGAAGGAGGAGAAGGCTTGCTGGCGGGGCACACGTCGCCCCTCGCCTCCTCGGTACTTTCTTCTTCATCGTCCCCTCCGCCTTTCTACTCTCCTCCTCCCTCACCACCAGCTTTTAACCTCGGTGAGGACAAAGCTGGGACGGAGTCAGACCTGCTCCCCCTCTCTTGGCTGGACCCCCCTGTTCAGCCGAGGTCGAGTCAGATGGTTTCGGGGGACAGCAAAGGTGATTATAAGAAATGTTAACATTTATTTGTGGGAGCATCGGTGCTTATGGTGTCTATTTGTGTCTCCAGACGATGAGCTGAGCGATCTGGAGTGGATGGCTGAGAGGGTGGATCTAAGTGATTTTGACCTGGACTCCCTGATTGGCCCCTGCAGTCCTGTTGAAGACTCCCCCAACTCTCCAGAAGACCTCCTTGCTTCCCTGGATTGTCCCATGGAGCTTGACTCCTTCCCACTGCCAACCCTCTCAGATCCTGAGCAGTCAAGTCCTCCTCCTGCTTCCTTTGCCACTGTCCCCTCTGTCTCCGTTCCCACCGCTGGTTCTGATCCCTCTGTCATTGCAGTAGATGAGCCTGAATCCCTCAGTGGTGGACAAGAGGTTCCCTCCTCCCCACTTTTGGTTCCAGAACCTCAAGAAGAGCTTGAAGTCAAGTCTGAACCTGGTTCGTCCCCCTGTGTGGTCGATTCTCCGTCCTCTCCAGCCTTCACGTTGGACCTGGGAAGTGAGGTAGATATCTCTGAGAGTGAGGTGAAGCCCATCGTAGCCTCGGTGGTTCCTCAGGTCCCAAAGATTGTGCTCTCCCTCTCCCCGACACGCATCGTCCTCGTCCTGACTCCCCAAAACGATATCGGGGTCACTCCCACAGCCGCTCCGTGCTCCCCCCCGGCCTCTCCTCCACAGAAGCCCTCCAGAAGCAGACCCTACCCCGATCCCAAACACAAAACCAGTCCACCGTCCCCCAGTGCTGCCTCCGATGAAGTAAAGTCTGTCCGGGCTGCAGGTGGAACTGAAAGGTCAACTTTGAAAGCACCAAAGGACAAGAAACAGAAGAAGATGGAGCAGAATAAGACGGCTGCCACACGCTACAGGCAGAAGAAGAGAGCTGAACAAGATGCACTTCTGGTGGAACACACTCAGCTGGAGCGGAAGAACATGGAGCTGACGGAGAAGGCCGAATCCATGGCCAGGGAGATCGAGTATCTGAAAGAGCTGATGGAGGAAGTTCGCCAGACCAGGCTTAAGAAAGGGCTCAGTGCTGACCCCTAGTGGTCAGGCCTGTAGACAACTGATGGTGTGTAGTAAATGAAATGGATTGAGCAGGTTTTCTTTAATCCAAGCTATCAGTGTCGCATGTCTTGGAATCTAATTCTACGTGTATCTAACACAGGTATTAAACTCCTGTCATGTATTAATCATAATAATAATTTTTAAAAAAAAGAGTATTACCCACCCAGAATATATAACCTTGTCTGAAACTAATTGCATGTACTTTCTTCCCAACTATGGACCTTAATATAAGATGTATTTTTAAAGTTCTTGTGTAACATTAATAACCTGACTATATGTAGACAGAATCTCTTAATAAAGAGTCTTAAACCAAATCCAATATCTTTATTTGTTGTAATAACTGGTGAACAGAAGCGAAAAGTTCTTTCAAATGGAGGAAAGAAAGAGTGGAGAGGGCATTTAACCAATGAATCCTGCTTTAGGAGACGATGCATTTGAAGCTGTGATAAAGGTCAAAGGTGGGAACTTGTCTAACTTCCGCTTGCCTGTATTTTCTTAGTACATTTTTCAAAATATCTTAATTAAAATCCTGTTATTTTTGACCTATTTATTCATTGCTATTACACAATAGAATAAATTAAGCAATGCTTGTTATTAAAAATGGTTCTCAACCAGGATGACGTCATTAATGTTACCTCATGGAAAAAGTGTATTTTTTTAATAAAATACAGGGTTCCTACACAATCTAGGAAAGTATGGAATTCACGGTTCTATTGTTCCAGACCAGGATAAGTGAAGGTCTAATGCTTAACTGCAGTCATTTTCACATTAAGTTGGATTAAATAGTTATACTTTTATCTTCCATTTGCCACACCTCACCTTAATTTTAATATTTATCTGATCGCTGTTATGGTTTTTAACTTCCTGACAGAATCACATTCAATCAACATTGAAATAAGTAATTTCACTACCTCTTTAGTCTCAAGACGACTTTAATATCAGCCTGAACCGGGTTTTTTAAATCGGGTTCCAAATTACCAAATAAAGCTCTAAAACTGCTGATTTTTGGATCATTTTTGCAAACAATATAACTGCACTAAAGTTAACAAACTGCTTCACAGAATCAGCATTTAATCTGGGAGACTCCATTCCCCTTTTAACAAGTTCAGGATCCAACAACTCCAGTCAAAATATCACGTTATGAAAATCAAAAGGCAGTTTTAGCTTTGTGTCATTTCATTGTTTGTAGAACCTAAAGGTGATGAGGCCTGGCTCCTGCACAAGCACATTTGCACTTACAAATCAACAATGTTTTAAAAACTGCAGAAAAAGTTGGAACATTTGAGTTTGAAAAGTGTGGAATATTGTCTTGAACGACATGTAGGAACCTTGAGTGTTCAGTCCGTCATCTGAAAATGTAAAGAGTGGCACAGGTGCAAACCTACCAAGACACAGTCGCACACCTAAATTGACAGTAAGGCAAGAAAAACAATAATGAATAAAATGAATTCAAGAATTCATGGAAAGACCTGAAAACTGATGTCCAAGGAAGCTTTCTATCCAATCTGGCTAATAAGGAAAAAGAAAAAAATGACAGAATTACACCAAAAAGGTGGACCTTCAAGTTACTGATTCATAGGGGGCAAATTAAACCAATGTACTCTTTTGTTTCCACATCACAAACTTGCACTAGTTGGTGTCAGTCTGTCAAGATAAAGTCCCAACAAAACACATAAAAGTTTGTTGTTGTAGCATAGCAAAATTCTCCAAAAGATCAAGGGGTATGAATGCCTTCGAAAGGCGGTGTAAATTTCTGAATATGAAATGGACCTGTTTCAAACACACATGGCAGACGTTTTGAGAAAACACCATCTTTTTGTCTAAACTATCATCCGTGTTACCATAGGGGTCATGGATTGGGTCATATAAATGTGTAAACTAATCTTTAACTTTATATCATGGTTTGTGACTTGAAGCAAAAGTCTAATGGTCCATCTGTCATAGACCTGGGTAATGGAGAATGGGAGGAAGGTAACGAAGCCCACCTGACCTGCGGCAAACCGAACACGCGTGACATTGAATCAGATGACGGTCATGGGAAGTAAATCTCACACTCACCCAGGACGAAAAACAGTTTAAATGGTCTTGTTCCAGGTGGATTTAGCTCGTATAACTAAATCTATTACTTTGTATAAAATAACTAAAAGAAAAGTCTCCCTGTAGTTAAAACCGTGTATCTAAACCAAAAGTGCATGTTTGTCACAATGTCTGCAGGGAATTGGGTTTGGATGCTGACGTAGGCGAAGTCCAAACAACATTACCCACAAAAATGCTTGCATTCATCTTACAACTGGCCCTTGGTGGACGTGCAGTAATTGGCCTGGGCTGCCATCCAGAATGCTTAAAGGGGGGATCTATACTTCAGTGGAAGTGTGCCAGGGAGAAAATGGTGCAGAGCAAATATGCAGATCATTTTCTCCTGGGAAAAAGGTGAGGGGGGAAAGGGGAAGAAAAACTTGATTTTTTGGATACTGCAGGGTACTAATTTATAGCAGATAGCAACCACAATTATAAAAGTTTTTTAAATTGTGTTTCTGAGGAAGATAATTACATTTGTAATAGGGTATTAGTAGTATCCTGCTTGCTCAGCTGCCATCTAGTGGTTGTATCCCCTGTTATAGCCTTCCTGCCTCTAAGAAGGATATTGTTTCTGGTGCTGATGAGTCTGGGTGCTGCTTTTGAAACTATTAAACATGACATCATTGAGAAAACAAAAAGAGTTGACCATGTTGGCATTAGAGGGGCAGCTGTTTTAAATTGTTCCAAGCTGATAGATTTCAGGCTGCAAATGTTTATAATGAAAACTCAGTTCATATCAAAATCATGTGTTCCGCAGGGTTCTTTCTGGACATAATGCATAATTGGGATGTGAAAGAAAAATGTGATTGTATTCAAAACGTTTTTACAAATAAAAAAGTTAAAAAATCATGGTGTGTATATGTATTGGGCTTACTTTACTATGATACCACTAAATGAAACCCAGTCCGATAGACTCATTCTAAAATGAAAAGAATATGGCAGAACTGCAAACCGCCCAGGACATGGCTGTCCACCTAAACCTGGGGTCTGCAACCCTGTATGTGGCTTTTTGGGGCCTTCATAGGGGCTCTCAATAACTTTGGTCAAAAATGTAACGTAAGCCTCCTTGTTTTTACCGACACAGATAGTACGAAAGTTTATTTTATTCAGTCTTTTTTGTTTTAATAACAAAATAACACGAAGTGGTAGAAATTATTTTCTACCACTTTGGATGTATTATAATCATTTTTCAATATTATGAAAAGGACTGTTACCCATGCCCCACTTAAGTTGTTTAATGTCACCAGAAAATGAATTTGTATCCATCCATCCATTGTCTATACTCACTTAAACTTGCAGGGTTGTGTGTGCATGTGTGTGTGTGTGTGAGGGGGGTGGGGGGGCTGGTGTCTATTTCCAGCAGTCATCGGGCGAGAGGTGGGATACACCCTGGACAGGTTGCCGGTCCATCACAGGGCAACATAGAGACACACAAAACAAAGACCCATGCATACACTAACACCTAAGGACAATCTAGAGCAACCAGTTAACATAACATTCATGTTTCTGGAGTGTGGAAGGAAGCCAGGGTATCCTGAGAGAACCCACACACACACAGGGAGAACCTCCATCCAGAAAGACCCCAGTCTGGGATTCAAACGCAGGACCTTCGTACCACAAAGCAATAGTGCTACCTACTGCACCACTGTGCAGCCCACAAATATTAATACAGTAGGTATTTTTGCCACCTGATAGGAAATGTTTCTTCTAGGAGTTACTTAAACTTTGCAGCTCTTGACAAATTTTATGTAGTAAGTCAAAGCATGCAAAAATGAACACCTTGAACACCTCATATTACACAGAACACACCGTTCCCCACTGGTGAAAAGTGGTGGTGGCAGCAGCATGCTGTGGGAGTGCAACAGGAACATGAAAATGAAAAATAAACAAACTAAAAAAAAACTGACATGTTGTAACAATTTTGCAGTACTTTGTGTTGGCCCACAACAAAATCTCACTCATATACATTAAACTCTGACTATATAAAGTCAAAGTTAACACTACAGTCAAATGCAAAGACACCCACTAGTATATCTGAACCTTTTATTGTTGTCAGTGGATGAACAAAGTAGTGATGACGATACAAGATTTACCACAGTCAGTAACGTCGCTTTGGCTGCAGTAAAATGGCAGAACTTAACACAGTGCAAAATGCTTCGCTATGAGCTTTACGCTTTCACGTGTTTTCACGCTGCGACTACACACAGCATGTGCAACATATTCACACTTAGAGCAAGACTCGGTGAGAGTTTCGCCTCGTCCCGGGCGGAAATGATAAAGGCATGCTCGTCACACAAAGTGCTGCTGCGGCCTACGTCACTAGGAGAAGCGCGGAGTCGGCAAAACACAGAGAGGGCTGGGTCGGTGGGGTGGGGGTGAGGGGTTCTTTTCTTCCTTCACGTCATGTATGTAGAAAAGGAGATTTGGCTGCCTGGCAGTGGTGTCCGTCGCTTTGTGGAACAGGCTTCTGGCTGTTCCATGCTGTGAACTTCCTTCCCCTCCCTCGTCGTTTCTCGCATTAGCACAGACGAGGTGGAGGGTCTTGAATGCCACACCAGAGAAAAGATACAAGGTTTATTTTCAAGCAAGAGTCAGAAGAAGAAGAAGTGAGGCTGCCTCCAACTCTTTAGGCACTAGTTTGCTCGCATGCGGTGTCTTTACATGCCGCGGACAGCAGATTATACATTTACATAATGCTTTTTTTTATTTTTTCTAATTAGAAAATAACAAAAACAAACAAACAAAAAAACATCACCACGCATGTCAGGAGCCGATGTCTTATGGATGTAGAAAAAGGTTAGCAGGTATTAAAAGCTCCTGCATGAGCTATGAATGGTCCATGAGGTTACTTAGTTTGTGTAGCATGCGGAAGCTAGGCGTAGCGCTTTCAGGGATACAGCTCCTCGGTTTCCCGCTCTCACGCTTTGATGCTGAGGCAGGGAGATGAATCTGCCTCGTCGATATTTGCGCGAGATGCATGACGGGAGCAGAGGCAGCCGGAGCTGCACCGTTGGGATCTGAGGCTGCATGGTTTCAAGGCAGCCTTTCCTTTTTTCCTTTCTCGTTCTCCTTGAGAAAGAAGGCTAAGCAACGGGTGGAACGCAATGTGCACTATTTTACATTTAATATATGTCCTTTTAGCACATGAGAACTTCTAATGGAAACCTACAGGATCTCTCGATGTGACTCGGGCTTGCAGTTTGGCAAACAGCATCGATCAGCTTTTTCCCCTGAAGGGATCAGTTCAACCCCTGACTCCCTGAGCAGACCCTAATCAAACTGTAATGAAGGCAATTTCAGTAACTCTGAATGTGAACACACGATGAAAGCTGCGCTTGTGTCTCTGCTCTGTGGAGCACGGTTTCTGAAGTTCCATAAAGCAGGAATCACACACCAACTGTGTGTTTTTTTGATTCTCAGAGTCTCTTTAACAGCAGCAGAGTAGGGAATCTTATTCCCAGTAGTATTCGGATCTGGTTAGTAAAAGGCTGAGCTTTGCTGAGTGAACAGTGGGTATGGTCTCCGTAACAAAGAGCTACATGTCTCAACTCTTGTTCCTTTTTGTTCTTCCCTGAATATCTTCAGAATTACTGAGGGACACTTTAGATGAGGTGAAAGTTACATGAGGTGATGTTTGGGGCCTACTGAAGACAAAGACAGGGAACTCCCTCTTTGGGACCGTCTCATCACTGCAGCTGGCATCCCCGGCAGTCGTCCTCCGGTTCGGTGTTATCCGAGGAATAAGAGCTCTCCTCACTCACTGTCAAACGAAACACCCCAAAAAAACAAAAACAAAAAACAGTTAGTGTTTACAGGCTTTAACAAGATGACACAAACTCCATTTTCTTTTGTTCAATCCTATTTGATGGCAGCTCTGGAAAGGACATCAAAAACGCACTAAGAAATGTGGCTTTTATGGCAGTAGCTGAAATCTTACAATGAAAAATAAAACGGCATATCACGGCCAGTTCAGATAAAAGGGGGGAAAATGGCCACTGAGGAGTATAATCTGCCAACTAGCACTCCAGGTGGGTTAGATGTTAAACAAAGGATGAATATGTGGGAAAGCACCTCAGCGCCACTGCTAAGCAAGGCGTAGGATCTGTGGTGCTGTGGACTGCTTCTCTACCAAAAGGTCTGGGAGCCTTGGTGTACTCTTTGAAATACCAGGAGGTTTTAAGTAAAGGAAATCTGGTGGTAAACTGAGAGTGGGACGTCACTGGGTCTTTCAACAGGTTAATGATCCAAAACGTGGAGCCAAATCAACACAGAAGTGCTGTTCAGCTGAAAAAACAGGGGGTTGTACAACGTAATAAACAGAGCAGGGGTGCCAATCATTGTGCCACTTGGTAATTTTGTTATACTTAAAATTATTTCTTACTCAAAATCTGTTTTTTACACCAGTAATTAATGTATTAAGAATAAAAGTTAGACTTTTGTAACATTTTTAAGTTTAAGCCAGTTCCTGTAAAAGTTGCTTGTTTTTGACCCTGCACCCTGTATCTTCAGACGAGACGACAGAACTGCAGTAGAAACCTAAATGTGGTATGATGACTCAAAACACGAATAGATGATTTTATGTGAATTTTCCATCAGGTTTGAGGTTAGGATTGCAGTTCTGCTTCTTATCAATGCACAATTTGAAAGCAAGAGCTGACTAACTTGTCCACACAGACCACATCTCTACTATGGAGGGCCTGCTTATTTCAAAATAAGTGTATTACATAACCATTGCACTGTAGTAAACAAGATGGCGGGTTTAAATATTCTGCCTGCACTCCTGATCTGTGTCAGACTGAAACAGTTGGTCTTCTATAAAAACAAAAACAGCCGTTTTCCAAAGAAGAGAATGTTTAAGGTCGTGCCAAAGCGTCCCAATCGGATTTAAGTAGAGACTTAAAGAGGGATCTTAGGCCAAACCCCTCCATATCTTCACACTTATATCCAAAAGAAAAATTCAAATGGTTAAAGTCTACATTGCAAGGATGTTATTTCTCTGTGTGAACCAAGGACCAGGACAGAAAGAAAGAAAGAAAGCTTTTAAATACACTGATCCTCATTACTGGAACCTATTAGACAGATCTAAAGACTGAAGAGATGATCTCATTGAGCAGTTTTAAAGGCCTCTTGAATCACAAGTAGACAGAAACCTCTGGCTGTAGATGTTATACGTGATTTGTTTTAGAGTCAAATGTATTGAAAATGTTTTAAAGGTCGAAATTGTGCTGTTTTTATCTCTGTTTTGTCTCTTGCTGAGGCGTTGCTTTTTTTTGGACAATTTAGGAAGGAGGAAGGAGAAAGCTTTCTAACCATGTGGCCAGAGAGAGATTTAAAGTGGAGCGGCAAAAGCAAATGAGATGGATTAGCAGAGGACAACAACTGGTTATGTCATCCAGGACACATTGCTGTGGAATATTGTCTCTGCTGCCCGGAAAAGGAGCTGTTGGCATGCCATGACAGCATATAGCAAGCACAACAGTCTTCAGTCAGAGGCCTCTTAAGATTCGTCGAAAGGCTGACAACTACTGGAGATGCTTCCTGCCCACAGCATCACTATCCACAACAACTGAAGATACTTGGATGATATGAGCCATTATCATGATCCTGAGGCGTTTGGGTTGTTTTGGGTGTGTATTTTGATAATTTCCTTTTTTTATTCATGCTCAATCAAGATCATTCTGTTTACAGCTTAGTTTATTCTCGCTTTTTTTTTTAGCTCAGTGTTTCACCTTGGTTATTGTTTACTTCCTCCTCAGCTCTCATCATGCTTATTAGTCTCCTTCCCTCAGCCTGCCTACCTGGTCTCCTCTCTCAGCTGCACCCTGTTTCCCAGTCAGCAGCCACTTGCCCCTTGTCAACTAATCAAGCTCCCCAGAAGCTCCTCATTTTCTTTCACTCACTGCTGGATTCTTCTGTTACCTTCTGTGCTTCCTGGTTCTCTTTCTGTTGTTCTCTCTTGTACCTCTTATGTTGCTTTGACATTGCCTGTCTACTAGCACCAGGTCTAGATTTCCACTGTACATGGCTGGAAGTTTTTGTGTTTATTTCTTTTTCAGAGTCGCTACATTATATCTCCTGCCTTCTGGATCCAACTGCAGCAACCATTATGACAGCGAAGACAATATTTCATTTCCCTTTGGGATAAATCAAGTATTTTTTTTATTCTTTTTTTTTGAGCCATGCAGAGATGGACTTGCAGGTGTGCTTTGAATCATTATCATTTATGATATGCTTGAGGTTAAGATGATGAGCTGATGGCTGGACAATCTCTTTCAGGGTTTCCTGGTGGAGAGCAGAATTCATGGTTCATGGTTCGAGCTTCTGAAAAGCCAAAAATGTCAACTAGGGGTGCACTGATTGCAGTTTTCTGGCCAACCACTGATTATTAAAAAGCCTGCTGATTCCGATTTTGGCCGATACTGATTTTTTTTTTTGTCTGAAAAGTTGCTAAATATAGCGACAAAGTTGCTAAGTTGGCAACCGTAGATTAATTATGACCTGGTGGGCGGGTCTGTCAGTCAGCTCTCTCATGGCAGAGCAAAAGGGGACCGTGGCTGATTTTCAGACCTTTGTGGAGCTGGATAAGATCGGTTTCTCATGTACGTATCGCCCGATTGCTGCTCTCGCAATATTAAGGAAATCGGGGCCAATTTATCGACTGAGCGGTTTATCGGTGCACCCCTAATGTCAACTTGACGATATTTAAACATGTACTATAAAGGTTTTATAGTTTTGTTTTTACTCCCTTTACATGTAAATACTCTGTATTACATTTACTTCTTTTTCTTACTATTAATTTTTTTTGCATTTTTTTTAACACTAACCTGCCAGTAGGCTAGAGATGGAAATTAGCCACTTGCCTATAATCTCATGTATTTACATACAAATGTTGATTAATAGATATAAATCGAAGCATCCCCAGACCATCACACTACCACTACCTGGTCTGACCGTTGTTCTGATCTGTTGTCGCTCTGTTACTTTCCCACCATATGTAACAAGCGAAACCTTCCGAAAAGTTACACTTTTTTTCTGGTCAACATATTTTACTAAACAACTTGGGGATCATGGAGATGTTAAATATGAGACGTTCCCATGAATGTCAGTTTTATCCAGTTTAACCAGTTTCTTACAGCTGAACCATGGACTCTGGATTAACTGAAGCAAAAGAGGCCTGCGGTGCTTCAGATGTCGCTCTGGTTGTCTTTGATATTAAAATTTGTTTGTGGATTATAAAGACTCGGTCGTGACAAAGAAGCAAAATCAGAAGAAATCTACGAGGTAGTTGCTGATTTTCTTTGTGGCAAGAACACAACTGAACTCAGAGAATGAAAGGGTGTGACTTACACCACTCAGTCTGGATGGGGAGGAAGGCCCTGTCGCCGTTCTCCCTGATCATCTCCTCTATCCTATCCAGAAGCAGCGACACACTCCTGTCCTTGCCGGGCGTCTTACTGTCCAGGACGTGGTAATAGTTCCCACAGTACTCAAGCAGTCTCTGCAGCTCTCGCCCTCCCCTCAGGATGTGCTCCTCGATGGGCGTGTGTCCCAGCCAGTCGCCGCAGCTGAACAGCACCATGGTGTGGAGGCACGCGTTGTCTCCGAACAAAGTCTCGATGTGCGCCAGGAGCGTCCTCCTCTTCCTGGCCGTGAGGGACGAGACGACGGGGAGGACCAGCAGCAGGGTGTGGGGTCCCGGCCGCAGGAGGGCGGCCCCGCGCTGGGACTCCTGCCGGATCCGCTTAGGGGTCCGGCTCACCGAGAACCAGTCCCAGCCGGGGGTGTCGACGATGGTGACCCGGCGGCCGCACACCAGCGCTTGCCTCCTAAGGCACAGCTCCGTCTCCTGACCCGACTCGAAGAAGCGACGGCCCAGGATGGCGTTCCCCACCGAGCTCTTCCCGACGCCCTTCCAGCCCAGCAGCAGCAACCTCAGCTCTGGAGATCCAGAAAAAAAGAACCAATCTAAGCAGAATCAAATATCAAGCTTTTCCCTCGAGCACCCATCTGGTCTGTTGTTTTCGCCTGAACAGCATTACAACACATGTTCGCTTTACCCTCTCCAGACTCCCTCTCGAACACACACACACCGCCTCGTACCTCGGGGAGGTCCTCCGATCATCTGCTCCCTCTGCCTGGCGTGCTCCTCCATCCTCATCCTCTCTTCCTCCAGCGCTCTCCGGGCCTGCTCTTCCTCCAGCAAAATCAATTCATTCACCTCAAAGTACCAGCCTGTGTGAAGACAGGAATACATAATGCACTGAGTCATTTTAGGTCAGCTCTGCAACACAAATGGTGTCTGGATTAATAATGCAATAATCATAGGAGCTGCATGAATACTGTATAAGCCGTGCTACTATTTATAACAGCGTAAAAACCTATTGCCTCAAAGTTGGGACATAAATCGTTTTTGCAAACCTTGGTTGTCTGTGACCAATTCTTCCACCTTTTCCATCAGTTCAGGTACTTGGGTGTTTTCCTCTGAGTCCTTAAGGGTGTTATCAAAGGCATGATACCTGCAAAAACATACAAATATTTGTTTTTTTATAAATTAAAATCTGAAAAGTGTGGTGTGCATTTTCCATTCAAGGTTTAGGTCTTCCGCAGCCTCTTGCAGGTTTTCTTCCCTGTGTTTATCTCCATCCATCTTCTCATCGTACTCAGACTCCCTGTCCCTGCTAAAAAAATCCCCACAGCATTATGCTGCCACCACCATGTTTCACCTATGGAATAGTCTGTACAAACTGTACAGTGTTTGTTTTCTGCCACATGTAGCAATATGCAATGTTTGCCATATCTGACAAGAGCAACTTACGTCATCTACACACTATTCTGGTAAGATGGACTTCTTGGGGCTTCCTACTTGTTACTTTCTCATAAAGGCCAAATTTGTGGAATAATTATGGTTATATTACTGAAAGATTCTCCCATCTGAGCCAGGAATCTTTGCAGCTCCTCCAGAGGTGCCATTTCATTTCGAGGTTAAGGGGGTGCGTACGAGTGGTGTGGTACTTCTTTTTACTGAAACATAGTGTTTAACTCCAGGCTTCCTTTAAATACCACCAAGTTTTTAGCTGTGAAAACTTTTTAAAAATTCATGTGTTCACCTACATTTGCTGTGGTTACATTGTTACCATAATTTCCGGACTATTGAGCGCACCTGAGTATAAGCCGCAGCCACTTATTTTAAAACGAAAACAAAAATTGTACATATATAAGGCGCAGGTGTCCACGTTGTTATATGAGATATTTACGCAAAAAGATTTTTAAGCCTCTAATGAAATATGTATCTGTAACATACACAAAAATGTACCATAAATGCTTTTTCTAAACAGTGCTTGTAACACAGCTGCTTAAAAACAAATGAAAAAAAAACAGTAGCCTTCCAGGAAAAGTTATCGATCGCTATCTTCATCTTCCTCCTGCACACTAAAACCACTAAACTCATCTTCTTCAGTGCTGGAATTGAACAGCCTCACACACTTCCTTAGTCTCTCTTTTGTTGTCGCTCGTAATGTCACTTTTGTCTCGAGTTAAACATCCATATATTAGCCGCATCGAAGTGTTCAAAGCATGTGAAAAAAGTAGTGACTTGTAGTCCGGAAATTACGGTAATGATTACAATAATGGTCCTGAAAGTGGTGTCACAATGAGTTGACCCCAGTCTTGAGTTAGGTGGTACCGTCTATAACAATAGTGTATACAAATGATTTTTCAGATTTTTTTTTTTTTTATAAAAGGAAAACAAAGAGAAATCAGAATATTGTTTTCTTTCCATTTCACAGTTTTGTTTGTTTATCTATTACATGAAATCCCAATAAAACACGGCTTGAGGTTGTAATGTGACAAATGTGAATGAGGTGAGGGGGTAGGAATACTTTTACAAAGCACTGTATAACTTTAAAAGACTCACCTAAATGCTGCTGTGGAAGCTGAGTTTTCTCAAGAGTGATGTGATATACTGATGCGACCAGGACCATTTTTACTCACGCTAAAGACAAGAAGGCCTTGTGCAATTTACCTACACACTCGCCTGAAACAAGTCTAAGGCTGAAATTGCGCGGAACCTTTATGCGTTCTTCTTTTTGACAGGACAAGGCAGTGCTGACAAAGCATTGCCTGAAATATGAAAGAAACAGAATATATATTTGTCTTATAGTCCTTGCTTTTTCTGATTTGGTGTTTTTGACAAGTTTTAGCAATTTGAAATGATGCAAACCAACAAAAAAATGGGTCTTTGTGTTAAAACTGGAGATTTGGGTTAAATGGGACTGGGTCAAAGAGCCTCAGAATGTTCTTTTTTTTAATCTTTGTGTGTCTGTAAGATCACCCTCAGCTGAAAGGATTTCAAAAGAGAAATAACTAGATTTCACAAAAAATCCATCTGGAGGATGGTTAAGGTGTTTCTACAAGGCCTGAAAAATGTTGACGATGTTTTCCTTTCCACTCTTGTGTCATCGTGTTCTCAACTAAACAAGCAGTGATCTCTAACGACTCCAAGCGGTGCAGATTATTGTCCTACCTGCTTCCGCATCTCTCCACCAGCCACTGCAGCGCCTCTCCAGTGTTGGATATGTGCTCCTCGATGAACACACCTTTGGGCAGCTTGTCCACGCCAGTAAAGAGGACCATGCAGTACCTCCAGGTCCCTCCGCCCAGAGCCCCCAGCTGCTCCTCCGCGGCCTTCCTCTCTCTGTCACCGAATGGCTGGCTGATCGACACCACCAGCAGGATGGCGTGTGGTCCAGGAGGGCACAGGATGGCTCCCATGCAGGGGCCCTCGCTGTCCAGGCTTGGCGGGGGCCGAGCAGGGCTGTCCGACTCGGCGCCAGCATTATCGTCTGTATTGGGCTCTTCATCGTCCTCGGGGTCGGCCGGGATGGCCCAAGATGGGGTGTCGACCACCGTGACCCGTCGGCCGTAGATCTCCGTCTGACCCACGTTGCTGTGGGTAGTCTCTGTCCCGGCGTCAAACATCTCGTCTCCTAGGATGGTATTGGCGGAGGAGGTCTTGCCCGACCGGGGCCCACCGAGGATCAGCAGCCGACGCTCAGGGGGGTGACGGCCCCGGTGGTCCCCTATTAACACAAAGAGAGATTTATTGATTTTGATTAAATCACTGCTGCCCCAGTAACTGGTACCCCCAACAACCCCTTTAAAATGTCTAACTCAATTATTATTGTTCAATTTGCACTTTTTCAGTTTGATCAGAGCTTCTACTTATTAATCAATGCGTTTGTTTCCCTTGGGTTTATCTTAGTCACTCTTAAAAATGAGAAATACAAGAGAACATGTCATTGGGTTCAATACATCAGGAAATATTTACCTGTGTAAATTTGCAAATATATACAGTCAGTGCAGTAGAAAAAAATGAAAACGGTGGCAAACAAGTCTGATAAGGACCAATAAATAATAGCAAGCGGGATGCCAAGGGAGGTGAAACAAAATCTTTCAAACTAATTCTAAGAAAACTGCAGCAAAGTGGTCAAAATGTATTCATAACAACCATTAGACGAGATTTACATGAAACTGACGGCGGGAAGAAAGCTTTTTCTGTCCTATCATCACAAACATAAACATATGGAGATCGCTTATCTCTACTGGAACTTTAACTGGAACTGTGTGCTTTGGTCAGATGAGCCAAGGCTAATGAGCGAAGGCTAATCTCTTGTGGTTAAAATACCCCGCAGACAAAAATCGGACACTCCTCCATTAAGACACCCCTCATCATCAGCTCGGATTGATTCCTCTCAGGTAAACAAGCATATGTGACTTAATATGCCCTTACTTGTTATGTAAATTCAATTCAATTCAAACTCAAAATTCAAAAATACTTATCCCAAAGGGAAATTAAATGTTGATGTAACTCATTTAGTCAAGGAGTTATTATAGATGGTGATGGCTGTGGGCAGGAAAGATCTCCTGTCGCGGTCTGTTTTACAACCAAACTGAAGAAGCCTTTGACTGAGGAGACTCTGTTTTCCAATGACAGTCCCATGAAGAGGATGGTCAGGGTTGTCCATAATTTTCTTGATTTTATGCAAAATCCTTCTTTGCGTAATCATCTCCAGAGGTTCCACAGTTGTCCCCAGAACAGAACCAGCCCTCTTTATCAGGTTATTGAGCCTTTTTAGGTCCCTGGCTCTGATGCTGCTGCCCCAACAGATGATGGCAGAGGAGATGACGCTCTTAACAGCAGACTTATAGAAGATCTGCAACATCTTGCTGCAAACCTTGAAGGATCTTAGCTTCCTCAAGAAGTACAGTCTGCTCTGTCCTTTCTTGTAGATGGCTTCACTGTTGAGTCTTCAGTCCAGTCTGTTGTCTCGATGAACACTGAGGTATTTATATTCCTCAACCACCTCCACTTCTTCTCCCATGATGGAAACAGGGTTTGATCTAACCCTGTTTCTCCTGAAATCTACAATAATCTCCTTTGTTTTGTTCACATTCAAGATAACATGATTGTTTCCACACCATGCCACAAAGCGGTCCACCAGCTCTCTGTACTCAGCTTCTTGTCCACATCTGATGCAACCAACCACTGCAGAGTCATCTATGTATTTCTGAAAATGACAGGAGTCTGACTTGTGCTGGAAGTCTGAAGTGTACAGAGTGAAAAGGAATGGTGAGAGTACAGTCCCCTGTGGTGCTCCTGTGCTGCTGACCACCTGGTTGGACAACCAGTCCTTCAGCCTCACAAACTGTGGTCTGTTTGTCAGGTAGTCATTGATAGGATCAGTCATTTCATTATCATTGAAACGGATCAGTCCTGCAGCAGACACTATTTTTACGCTCATTAAGGAAAACAAACACATGACAAATGTAAACTGTTGAAAAATAAATCTACTTTCATGTATCTGAAATGTGTTTAGATTTGAGATGATATACAGCCAACATACTTAAGCCTGTCGCAATACGCAAACGATAGCATGATAAATTAAAATGAGCTCAATAATTTACATTCTGATGATTGATATTTTTTGAAGGGAAATTTTATTTTCAGAGACATCATAATCCATATTATTTATGGTTTTGGTAGTGTTGTTTTGATTTCTGTTTTATTTATTGTTTTTTGGTTGTTGTGTTTTATTTTGGATATTTAAAATATCTTCCAGTTCCAGTGTTAAGTGTTCTTTACAAAGTTTATTGGTCTTTGAGAAGGCGAACTTGCATTACTATGCCATTATCAATATATTCCTTGAAAATGGTCTCAAAACAACAGTATTATCATTGATCACAATAATTACTGGGACAATTTATCATCCAGCAAAATTTGTAATCGTGACAGGCCAAACATACTACCAAAAAATATAACATAAGAAACATATTTGTTAAAAAAAAAAAAAAAAAATCAAAGACCTGGTACTGGGAGTCTTGTTAAAGGGCATGAAACTACTGGCTACTGAAAATAATTCATCAGTCTTTCAACAGCAGAAAGATCCAAATCCAACGGCCAAATCACCACAGAAATGGTTCAACACAAAACCTTTGTGCAGGACCACCTCAGTCCCCAGACCTGAATCGTACAGAAAACCTGTAAAGAAAACTAGAAAGAGGAATGGACAAAGGTTTCTCTCTCTGAGTCAACCGTCACAGGAGAAGACTAAGTGCTGTCCTACTGGCAAAGAAGGTTATACAAAGAATTAATAGCAGGGGCAAATGTGGCTAGCACCTGTGGAAAAGCAGCAGTGGGCTGATTATCATATGCCCTGAGTAAAGAGTTATAAGTCAAGGAGAAATGTTGATGAAATGGCATCAGAGCTGAATGCGGATGCTCAGCAGCTGGCAGGAGAAGGAACGAATGCCCCGAGAGGATGAGAAGATGAGGACCTGAGGGAACTTCATTGATTTCCTCCCGCAGAGGACTGCTGATGAGACTTTCTGTGTGTGTTGCTAATTCCAAGCAGAGCAACAGTTTCCCTATTTAGAGGAAACTGGGAAAGAAACAGAGCTGAGAGATTCCTGGGGATGGCGTGGTCAAATGAAGGTTAATGATGCGGAACCTGTTCCAGCAGAGGGAAAAAACAAAACAAAAAAACAAACCACTTACCGGTGTCAGAGGCAGAGGACACAGCAGCCATCTTGAGTGTTGAACCTCTGGCTTCCTCCTCCTCGGGCCCCCTCCTACGTCTCCTTCTTGCCTCCACGGTGGATTCCTTTCCTCTGGCTTCTTCAGAAAGCGAAGTAGCGTGTGCAGGCCTGCTTCTCAGCTTCTACTTTTACTTTAAACCTCATTCTACTGCAGTGTTACTCACTTCATTTCCAGTTTCTTGACTCCCACTCTTTCCTCTTGCCTCTCAGCTCTCTTCTGCAATCTGCTGTATCTCCCACAGCTTCCTCCTCTCTTTAACCCCTTCTCTTCTGTCCTCTTCAGTGTATCACTGTCTCCTTGTCCACCAACGCCTTCTCCTTTGTCTTCTTTTTTCTATCTCTCCAAGCAAATGGGAAATATTGTGCAATGCAGAAAACTGGATGCCAAATCCACCCCTGCCTCTGCAGCTCCAGAAGGATGTCTCGTCATTTCTCTTTTCCTTTTTTTCTGAGGCAAAGCAGGGGAAATGTTCCTCCCACTCCTGTCATCCAGCACAGCAGCAGCAGCAGAATGGACCTGTATGCAGACTGCAGTTAGGAGGACTGATGGAAGGAAGGATAGACAGAGAGAGGGAGGGTCAGAAATAAGAGCAAGAGAGGGAGGACTCTTCTGTTTACAGCTGGCTGTTGTCCCCAGGTGCTGTATAACATACAGACACAATTAATTATACAACCCCTGCAGACAGAAATAACACAAGGCAGAAAGAGACACTCATACATATAAATATTACCACAAGACAGATCTTATATAACACATGAAAGCTCCTATAAATAGCAGAAAGAAGTAAGGAGATATACGGTTAATCTCTAGATATTTTCTAAAAGAAATACAGAAATTAGCATTGATATGCTAATTAAAACACGGCAAATCCACAAACAATAAAAGTCAAAACATAACATATTCTGTGTGCACTTCTTAAGAAATATTAACGATATTAACGCTGCTGAGGCATTTTATAATCATTCATTGCCATACTTTTACGTGTTTCAGTTGCAGTAGCGCTTGGTCGTTGCTAGGGAGTTCGTTTTGCCTGAGACATCTCTGCCGTACAGCGTCACAAGAGTCGCAATGTGACCTCGCCACAAACGGTAAGTAGGCGCGTCTTCCATATTGTGAATGGCAAGCTATGCTTGGAGACAGCATTTTCTGGGGGGGGGGAGGGTGTCAAAAGTTAACATATTGATTTCAGATCATTTTAATAAGTCGCTTACGACTTTAGGGACAAATAAAATGTAACAATAATTGCAAATTGAAATAAGACAGTAAAACAAATACAAGACACAATATAGTTAATTTACCTCTAAAAATATACCAAAGCACTAATTAAACAGTGGAACAGTTGGTAGCACTGTTGCCTTGCAGTAATAAATGCTCTACGTACATAACTGCTCGCCACACTCCACTATCATATGGAATAACAGATTTATATTATATCGCAATTGGATGGAGAAGAATTTATCGTTTATTGTACACCGGACGCTAATGGTTACATTTTTTTCAAAACTTTATTGACATACATGTCATCAATAACAGACAGTTATTAATGTACATTTATTCCCTTATTCCCAGAAGGTGGCAGTAGTGTGACAGTTCCAGAACAGGTGTATCACAGTTTCATGTTCAGACTCACATAGAGAACAGTGCACACATAAATCTTTCTTAATTTTTAACAGTTACTGCTTAACAGGGTAATATCTATCAACTAATTTATATGACACTTCTTTCACTTTGTTTGTAAGCAAGTATCTATAAGGCAAGTTCCATACAATGTCCCACTTGAGCCCATTTACAATACTCGACCGGTAACGAACAACATATGGGGTGGTGGTGATATCTGCTTGAAAGAATGACCTATTGTTGTGATTATTATTTTTGAATTATTTTTTGAATACTTAAATCATTACTAAAACAGTTCAGTAACCAGACAAAATGCATGTTAATCTTAAAATATATTTATCTCCTTATAATATTAGGTGTTTTTTTTTTTTAATTTTACTTTATATTATTCAAATCAATTTTGTCTTTGTTGTTCTTATTTCTAATTGACATACTTGTTTGTACATATTTTATGAAATGACGGTTTTTTTTAAAGGCTACTCTTCTGTTTCTATGGATACAAGTGTCGTAATGCGCTCTCGGCGCCGTATGCACAGTTCAAATGCCGTAAAAGCTTCTCTTTCTGGAGCTCCATTTGATGCTAGGAGTTGAAGGCGATTTCTGCGTGTTGGTCAATGTGCTTATCCAAGAAGATCAAGGGTAGACCTTTTTCTTGAACAGCGTCATCCAGCAAACATGGAGGGAGCCGAAGAGTTCATGAAGTATCGCTCTCCGCTAGTCTCCAGATATGCAAGCAAGGAAATGGCCTATAACTTCAGCGATAAGAAAAAATTCACAACCTGGAGGAAGCTGTGGATCTTCCTGGCCAAAGCTGAGAAGGTTTGACACGCATTCTGTTCCTGCAACCGTTTTTACTCATTATTTGTCACACCTTGCACGTCTTGTGAACTTTGACGTTTGCGACCTTCAGGGATACCTCTCGAATTTCCTGGTCTAAAAATAGTGGAGGACCACAGCTGCAGGCATGCAGAAAGAGTGCAGCATATACAGAAATACTGTTGAACTACAAAGACTTTTGACAATCTATATCAAAACTGTAACTGAATTAATGCCACCGTTATTAATAATACAATGATTGTACACAAGCTCGGGAGAAATAATACAGCAAACTCAATACAGATTAAAATGATTAGTTTTTAAACATGTAGGTTTTATTCTTAAATTGTGTTCTTTTCAATAGCCCATTAGTCCCCAATTCATGAGTTATGATGATGCATAAGAAAACAGTGAAAAATAGAAGTTACTCTCTAAGAAACCTAAACCAACAATGCTTTGAGAAAGTATTTGCCCCCTTACTTTTCTGTCACACTTAAATATCTTGGATCATTCAGTTTAATTTTAATACAGGACAAAAATAACTGGTTATTAAACTGGTGTGATGTTTTGAGGGTGTTCAGCTGCTTCAGGACCAGGATGATGGAACCATGAATTCACAAAATGAAATTATTTGAGTGGCCTACTCAAAGACCGGATGTACACCTGTTTGAGATGCTGTGAGATGATCTTAAACAGATCGCTCATGTTCAAAAACTGTCTAATGAAGCTGACTTAAAATCAATTCTGCAAAGTAGAGGGGTTCAAAAGTATTGCAGAGTGATGTGAAATACCAATCGAAAATGGCATTTTGTGTTTACTCGGGCTGTCTTTGTCTGATTTAAAAAAAAAAAAAAAAAAAAAAAAAAAAAAAAAATGTGTTAATCTGACAAATCAAAAAATTCTTCATGGTATTGTATTTGATTGATTTTGTACAGTCTAAGAAGTTATCAGTTTGTTTTATTTGGCAGTTTTAATAGACCATTTTCACCTCACACCCCATGTGTTTTTATCAGGATGGTATCTGTACCTTATCTTTTCCGCTATATATCTTGATTGAATTGTGTTTTGTTTTTTTAAGAAAAACTAGGACAGTCATCCATAAAAGCTATCGGCCAAAACTGCACAAGTATCAGTGAAAAAAAAGTCTCTCACATTTCCCAGATTATTTTATTATTATTAAGATAACAGTAAAACAACCAATCATAACACATGAAGACATTTATGAAGTTTGAGATTGACTCACATTTTAATACATTAATATTCAGTCACATGAGTGCATGTTTGGGATGTGTGTAAGATTTGCTGCTCTACGTTAATGAAATGCTCCAGCTTTACCTTTGTGTACATTTGATACTGTGGCATACACAGTTTGATCTCCCTCTCCTTCAGGAGGCCGCAGTTTTTCTGTTTTTGACGTCCAAAAAATGAGTTTCACATCTTGGAGACATCACACAAGCCACATCCATCAATGAAGTACTACTGAAATGATTTAGGAATGAACCAATAAGGATGTGACTTAATGTCATGGTATGCTATGCAGACGCTTTGTCTGCACCAATGAAAAATCACTCACCTTACATGCCAAATGTTTAAAGTGGCTGACTTCTCCTTTTTTTTCTCTATTAGTTAGCTAATAATTTCTTGACCAGTTGGCTACACTCAGACTGCATGTTGATCATTGAACATTCTGCCCAAGATTATTTGGGGATCATTAAGTATGATTAAGAAAAACAGAACAAACAAGACCGTGAGATTACGTACTCACGTTTCTTTTTTTTAAAATTTTTTTTTATTTTACAGACTGTACATTTTCCACAGAAACAAACACAAACTTCATTAACTCTACTTGACATTTCACAAAGCGTGCTTCATTTGGTCATATTAAGATCAACCTAAAAAAAAAGAGAGGGCATGTGACCAGACAGGAAGTGGTTTGACTGCAGCTTAACTCTGGAGTTGTAATAATTTGATCAGCGGCCTTTGAAAGTTAACTGACAGCAGACCCTTTCTCACATATGCCGTCTCACATGACATGCTACACGCGGATTCACATTCACTGTTTGGGGTTACTGTAGTGTTGCTGGGGTAGGCACTGTTTGAATATAGCACAGTATTTTCCTGTAACCAGAGATAGCCCTTGAGGAGCTTGTATTCTCACAGCCTTAACTTGTAGCCCAGTCTCAGATCCTTTTATTGTAAGTTTTTTAGCGTCAGACTTTAAACCACCTTACTTTCATGTGTCTACTCAATATATGTGTAAAACTGACCTGTTTACTATCTGACCTTTGATCTAAGCTGGTTTCAGCTGTGTACTCATGGGACCAAGTTGCTTATTCCTCTGTAATCAAGCAGTTATCAGATTCCCATTGACTCTCCAAAAAAAAAACATTCCAGTGTAATCAAGACATTAGGAGATCTCATGAGGTTAGCACATGTTTGTCCAAACTTCAGATAATTGCTTGTTTTTCTGGTCAAACAAATAATACTTAAAACAGTTAAATGAGCTGGTAAAAGTTGGTATACATATCTGTATGTCTTTAAAAGGAGGAATGCGAAAATAGACTTTAGTTATATTCTTCCATTGGTTTCCATTAATGGTAAAGTTTCAGGGTCTGGGCATTTAACCAGCTTACAGATTTTTTTTTTTTTTTTCCTGTTAAAAGATGTATCAGTAATAGGCATAAATAATCAGTTTTGCAACTTTTTCTTTTCAGTTGCGTTCAGACTTGTGGCTCAGAATAGTTTTCTTTACTTCCATGTCCGAAAAAGAAGAATATATCAAAAGTGTGAAAATCATTTGATTAATGTTGTAAAGTTCTGCTCTGGTTCTGACCAGCTTTTTTTTTTCATGGCTGGGCATTGTCAGCAAGTTCCTTCCAACAACTTTATCACCAGAATAGTCTACATTATATCAACGAGCCGTGCACTGGTTGTTCAAGTTTACTCCATATAATCAGTCGGTGTTTTTGTGCGAAGGTTTTAACTGCTGTCTAACAGTGTTCCAACGACATTGTTCACTCAGACTCAATAATTTTGTAGTTTTGTTCTCGTGCTGGAAGATGTGGAGAGTTCTTATTGACAAGATCTGCAAATAGCAGCAGATATTTAGTGCTGAAAGAGGACACAAAAAAATCCCCACTGTTAAATAAAGCATTTTCTTAGCTGTTAAGCTTTATGCTCACAAACGACAGCAGCGTTTGCTACACTGGTCAGTTCCTGTCTTGTGTACACCTGTAATACATCAGACGCTACAGATTCAAATGACATGTCATTATCCACATACGGTACTCACTGCAATTGTTTGAGTCCAGCTTTCTGTGCCTTAATGTCGATGTGCCCCTGAATAAGGCGCTTAAACCCAAGTTGTCTGCCAATCTGTGTACTGGCGTATGACTGTGTGCGTTTATGAGTGGTAATGGGTAAACGTTGCTCACGTGTGAAGTGTTTTGAGTGGTGACTATGACTAGAAAAGCATTAAAAAAGCGTAAATTGACTCCATTCAGCATTTACTCCCTGTAAGAGGGGCATGGTTAGAAAGTTGAAAAGTTTTAGAAGTGCTTATCTCCTTTGGAAAAAAAGGCAGATAAATGATTTATCTCTGCTTACTATGTGTTTAATATTGTTTTATGACTGTAAAATATGAAATTTACCCTGTATTCAGGGACATCTAGTTTCAAAGCTAGTGATTACCTCACCCTCCCCGTTTTTCTTCAAAAAACACCTGTAATCCTAAACATCCGAAACTCTAAAATTCCAATCCTGGAACATGCGTCTGGACGTCTCACTGCTGGGATGTGACGATCGGCACTGTGGGAACTCTTTCTCGTCATCTCCCTCAGGCTTTGGGTCTGCCGATTACGGACGCTCAGATCCAGGAGATGGAGACCCACGCCGAGGACATCGACTTCAACATGGCGGCCGAAGAGGAGCGGAAGCTCAGGCACGACGTCATGGCTCACGTCCACACCTTCGCTCACTGCTGTCCTTCTGCTGCCCCCATCATTCACCTGGGAGCCACGTCTTGTTATGTCGGAGACAACACTGTAAATATTTCTTTGATTACATAATCGGTGAGACAATCCTGCTGCGTTTCATTACACTTCTCACCTCTCTTTGTGTGTTGCATCTCTTCCTCAGGATCTCATTATGCTGCGTGACGGTTTTGACATCCTTCTGCCTAAGGTGAGGCTCAGCTGTCGGTCAGAAAACAAGCGCGCCCACCCACCCATCTGTGCATCTCAGCTGTTTGGTAACAAATCAGCGAGCTGGAAGGAGCAACTGCGGTTATTTAACCGGCACAGTTTTCACGCTACACGTAGCTTCCACTTTACGTGACATATCAATGTGTTTATATAATAACTCAATCTTCCTCCAGCTGGCGAGGGTCATTGACAGGCTGGAAAACTTTGCAGAGAAATACGCCGACCTTCCTACGCTTGGCTTCACACACTACCAGTGAGTCTGTCCACAGCTTAATCTTTCATGTTTTCCATGTCTTCCTCCAAATTTTTCCTGCTTCTATGTTGCAAACCTTGCTTTTCCCAACTCGCCTCCCTGCACAGGCCTGCCCAGCTCACCACCGTAGGGAAGCGAGCATGTCTCTGGCTGCAGGACTTGGCGATGGACATGCGGAACCTGCAGCGAGCCCGCAACGATCTGCGTTTCCGGGGTGTCAAGGGAACAACTGGGACCCAGGCTAGCTTCCTGCAGCTCTTTCAGGGGGACCATGGCAAGGTAGGAAAGATAAGTATCGCTAAAGCAGCGGGTGATGGTGCAGATATGATACTTGTGGTGTTTTGTGCCAACAGGTGGAGGAGCTGGACAGGATGGTGACAGAAATGGCTGGGTTCAAAAAGTAAGATATTTAAAGGTGGTATGTTATGTAGATTTAGCAATATTTGTGACCGTGCAAGGGGAGGGATATAAAGAGTTAAATGCTGAACTTGGAGCAGTGGCTTCCCTTTAACTTTTCCACAGTTTGTTCTGTTGCAACCACAACGTTTAGTGTATTTTGTTGGGATTTTATGTGACTGACCGACACAAGGTAGCAGGAAAGGGAATTGATGGATTTCAACATTTTTTACAAGTAAAAAAATGAAAATATGGCATTTATTTGTATTTTGTGCCATCAGTTGAACCACCTTTCAATGCAACTACAGCCTCAGGTCCTTTGGGTATGTCTCTACCAGTTTTTGCCTTTCATCTGGAGACTGAAACTTTTCCCCTTCCTCTTTGCAAAATAGTTCAAGCTCAGTCATATTGAATGGAGAGCATCTGTGAACAGCCATTTCCAAGTCTTACCACAGACTCTCAATTGGATTTAGGCCTGGACTTTGACTGGACCATTCTAATAAATGAATAGGCTTTGATCTAAACCGTACCCTTATAGCTCAGGCTGCATGTGTTGAGCCTCGACCATATCTTCTTCCAGGACTGCCCTGGATTTAGCGCCATCTGTCTTCCCATCAACTCTGACCAGCTTCCCTGTCCCTACTGAAGAAAGCATCCCCACAATATGATGCTGCCACCACCATGTTTCAACCTATGGATGTTCTATTTAGGGGGATCTGTATGGTGCAGGATTAGTTCTAAAATTAAGACTGTTGCACAGCCAGCGATGGCTACCTTGTTGTCGCAGGAGGTTATATCCATTCTGATGATTCATGTGTTCTTTTGACGGAATTTACTGTAATCCAACGTGATGCCAAGTATAAACATACTGTATAATACGGAGCTGAAGTTGACTTCTGATTGAAGCTTGTGATTTGGCAGATGGCAAAAGGGCGACTCCACCTAATTTTTCACTACCATGAACTTTTTTAAACTCGAGTAATTTGCTCGAGTTTAAAAACTTCAATACTTAGACTCTTCAAACATGGACTAGATTATTCTACTCTAAAAGCAGAATATATAAATCCTGGTTTGTGAAACCTTTATTTAATTAGTGAAAGTTCAATAAAGGGCCATATTTGTGCATATTTGTTGGGCTGACAGGTATATTTATAAAGAATTCTTCCTTCCACTCACTGTGATCTGCTATCACATAAAATGTCAATAAGATACATTAAGGATTGTGATTCAAGAAAATGTAGTTAGTTCAAGGGTTGTGAATACTTTTCCATGTCACTCTATATATGCTTAGTTTGCTGAAGTACCAAATCCTGGTGAGGAACAAATGCTGCTGGAGTAGCAGAACAGAATAGAATTTTTAGGCAAATAAAAAGTCACATTGGTAAGCAGCTTAGGGTTGAGTGCCTTGCCCCAGGGAGTTGTCGACATGTGACACTCAGCTTCGTCGTAATGTGAATATTAAGCTATAGAGGCAGCTCATTTTTCCTCTTTATTTTTGCAGTGTATTAAATTTTGTTGTGCTTGTGAAAGCGGCTCACTGCGCCACATTAGAATGTCGTTCACAGTCCCAGTTCTCAGCTCGTCCTGAACATCCTGACACGATGCAAACCCTGATCTGAGTTGATCAACCATCTCTGGACGTTTGTCATCCTTTTGTCATTTTCCTCAGAGCTTACCTGGTGACCGGCCAGACATACAGCCGCAAAGTGGACATCGACTGTCTGTCCAACCTAGCCAGTTTGGGCGCCACTGTCCACAAGGTATTATGGAGGACATAAATGTCTCCATCTAGTGGTATTTATGTGTAAATGACGTTGATGCTCTTTAAACTGCTCATTAGATCTGTACGGACATCCGCCTGCTGGCCAACCTGAAGGAAATAGAGGAGCCTTTTGAGAAAGAGCAGATCGGTATGTTTGCTCATTACGAACAGCAGGTGGCTGTTCAGAAATGAAACTTGGTGCTGATTTAAGATTTCAGAGCGCAAATGGTGCCTCAGCAGGAAATTTGCTCCCCCTGCAGGTTCCAGTGCCATGCCCTACAAGAGGAACCCAATGCGTGCAGAGCGCTGCTGCAGCCTGGCCCGGCACCTGGTGGCGCTAATGGCCGACCCGCTGCAGACAGCTTCAGTCCAGTGGCTGGAGAGGACGCTGGACGATAGCGCTAACAGGTATTACTACCAGCATATGCAGGAAACCTCACTTTAAATGTAAAAAATGTCATCACTTCCAGCTTTTAGTTAAAACATAATTATTTTCTACGTTTCTCCTTCCTCTGTTTTGCTGATATGCAGGAGGATCTCCCTCCCGGAGTCCTTCCTGACTGCAGACATCATCCTCAGCACTCTGCAGAACATCACAGAGGGTCTGGTGGTCTACCCAAAGGTCATCGAGAGGCACATCCGCCACGAGCTGCCCTTCATGGCCACAGAGAACATCATTATGGCTATGGTTAAGGCTGGAGGGAACAGACAGGTAGCACGGAGTTTCAGTGAAACAACCTAAATGTTTCAGATCATCAAACAAATTTCAATATCAGACAAAGATAACCTGAATAAATTCAGAAATCAGCTTTTAGATTTGATTTATTCAGGTAAATAGGCTGTCCAAAACAACATGGCCCTTTTTAAGTCATTTCTTGATTCCACAGGTGTGGCTGGTGAAACCTAACTCAGTGGTTCTGGTTATTCACAGCTAGTACGTGACTTACAAGAAGGTGATATATCAATACTAACATCGGTGTCGGCCGATGTTAGTCATTTTTTTAAATATATCAGTATCGGTCCGATAAATAAATTTGGGGTGATATTATCAACCGATATTTATTTCCATCTTGTTACCATTTGTTTCTGGAGGGGGAGGGTAAATTCATCACGTGGTATTTGTTTGGTCTTGTGACAGCGCAGGATTGTGGGGAGTTTACCTGAAGCAGAGAAGCAGTGGGTTTTTTTTTTTCAAGGTGTCAAAAGGGTAGATCAATCAATCAATTAATAAATATCGGTTACCATCGCCCATAGCAGCAATATTAATACCGGTTATTGATATTGGCCCAAATTTTCATATCAGTGCATCCCTACTTACAAAGTCAATGATGTTTTATTCATAGGCACAGGCTGATTTGGATACTCAGGTTATCTTTGTCTGATGTTAAAGTTAGAGTATTTGAGACTTCGCAGGTTGCCATGGATACCATTCTTGTTTCCCTCCAGGACTGCCACGAGAAGATCCGGATTCTATCCCAGGAGGCAGCAGCTGTAGTTAAACAGGAAGGTGGCGATAATGACCTGCTGGCCAGAGTCCAGAGAGACCCCTACTTCGCCCCCATCCTGGGGCAGCTGGATGCCCTGCTGGACCCCAAGACCTTTATTGGCCGTGCTCCACAGCAAGTGTGTTAGACACCAACATGATACCCTACTGCTTTTATTTTGAACAATGACATTTATGAAACTTTGCTTTGGAACATATTTAATAGTATTTTCTTCTCTCCTTCAGGTTGAGAAGTTCTTGTCTGAAGAAATACGCCCCCTGTTGGAGCCTTATAAATCCAAGATGGATGTTAAGATTGAACTGGAGCTTTAACAGTAGCACGCACACTTATACCCTCTGACATATGCATTTGTGCATACCTCAGCAAAGAAAACAGTTGAATAAAAGTGTTTTTAACTCCCTCCTGCTGCTGCTGTGATAGTATCTGTGGCCAGGTGTAGGAGGTGAAACGGCATTTGTGAGAAAGCCTAAGACTCTAGTGTTATTAAGAACTGATAACTTCAAATGAATGATTTATTAACCAGTTCATTGGGATTCTATGTGACAGACCGACACAAAGTAGTGAGAAATTTAAAGCAGGGTTGTTATAAAATATATATATTTCCGTATCCATCATCTGAAAGTTGTTTGTATTTATCTAAAGCTCTAGAGCTCAGGTGGGAGAACCTGTCAACTGGAGAACTATTAGTCATGCACTTCAAAAATATTGCTTTTCATGAAAAACTATCAAGAAGCAAGTTGTCAAACAGAGGCCATAAGATGTGCTGTTTGCCACAAGCCATGTAGGTTCTACAGCAAACATGTTTTAAGAAGGTGGTCTGGTCCGATGCGAGTAAAATGGAACGTTTGTCTTGCGTGCAAAACCTAACATCAACCTGAGCGCATAATCCCAAAAGTGAAACATGGTGGAGGCAGCATCATGATGTGGGGATTCTTTTCTTCAGCAGTGGTGTGGAAGATGGATGGAGTTAAGTACAGGGCAATATGGGAAGGAAGCCTGTTTAATTCTGCAGAACGTTTCAGACTGAGTGGAGGTTCACCTTCCAACAGGACAACAACCCCTAAACATCCAGTCAGACCTAGAATGGATTGGTTTAGATCAGTGGAGACTAAACTTTTTGCCATGCAGGCTAAAATTGGCAAGAGGAAATTAATTGCAGGCTACAAAAATATGTTTTTTTTTTGTTTTTTTTTGTTTTTTTTTTTTTAAATTAAAGGGGCGGTATGTAAAATCGACTTTTTTTGAGATTTACATCATGTTATAATGTTCCCTCATCAAAAACATACCTGGAGTGTTGTCTTGATTCTTTAATGCATGTTTGAGAAATCCTTTAACAACCATTCAGCTGTGCAAAACGCCTGGATGGACCTAGTGCCACCTTTGTGACCCAACTCCTCCTTAGAGCTGCAGTTTCTAAGCTTCTGAGCTTCCCAGAGCAGCTCTTCCCCATGACTTCCCCTCTCAGCTCCTTCAGACTAGCCAGCAGCAATTAGCAAACACCTGGTGGAACGGCGCACCTTTTGAGCTCATTATACAAGTTACTTCTCAGTGCGAGGCTGGTAAAAATGTTATTAAAGGGTTAGGTGTTGTGATGACTTCCTGAAGGTGGAGTTTCAGAAAGAGCAGGACTTTCTTAAAGAGACGGAGGCCCAATTTCAAGGCGTTTAAATTACTAAGTCAAATTTCTTTTAAATCATATTTGATATATACAGCATTTTTGTAACAACGGAAGGTAACATAGTTATTTGATTGTGCTATAAAATGATTCTATGTGCCTGGAAAACACATAATACTTCCCCTTTAAGTCAGAAATGCCAAAAATAATTTTATTTTTTTTTTTTTTTTTTTTTTTTTTTTTTGTTTTGCCTTCTCAACAGTAAACTACATTTTTATGAAACTAACAAAGTAATCTGATTCTTGTGAAGAAACGATTTGTGCCCTGCAGATCCAAAACATCAAAATGGCCCTTACATGTTTGCCTTAGACATGCAATTTCCTAGTTTGTTTTTTTGTTTTTTTTAAAGTGGGGAGGGGACTCAGTTATTTTCTATTTTGTTGGCCCCTGGGCTGCACTTTGCACTCCTCTGGTTTAGACCAAAGACGATTTGTGTGTGGCCTAAACCCAAATCAAATTAAGAATCTGGCAAAACCTAAAAATGGCTGGTGCCATACTCTCAATATGACTGATCATGAGGTATTTTGCAAAGAAGAATGAGCAAAAAATTCTGTTTAAATCTGGAGGAGAGGAACTCCAAAAGACCCACAGCTGTTATTGCAGCAAAAACTCACTTTACAAACTTGACTTTTTTTCTGTATAACTGGATATGTGTAAATTTGTAATGTAGCAGTATATACTTAGAAACACATGGGGGCACTATTTATCTTTATTTACTTTAACATTAAATCAGAAATGGCTGTTTGAATCCACTAAAAGTTAAAAAAAAAAAAAAAAAAAATCTTTACTTGAGCCATGTTCTTATATTTACTCCTTTATATCCTCCCCTGCCACTGTTGTTTACGCTCAACAGCCAAGTCTTTAAACTGTTGCTGCAGAATGAGTTCATTATGTTACAGACTCTCCGTAGCAGGGCAACTCTGTTCAGATTGTGCATTAACCACCTTCCATCAGCTGGCTCCTACAATAGAGGATGGGAGCTGAAGATGCTGGGTCAGAGCGAGGGAAAAGAGATCAGTTTAGATAGAGGGGTTTTCAGAACTTAATTCTCGCCAGCAGGGGCGCAGTGGAGCAGCCTTGGCTCATAATGGCTTTCCTGATGGGAAAATGAAGATCTGCATCTGTGCCAGCATGTTTTTCGAAGACGCCTCCAGTTCAGCCAGAGATTCTACACTGAGGAAAAAATTTGTCAGGG
This sequence comes from Anableps anableps, assembly GCA_014839685.1. Classification (NCBI taxonomy): domain Eukaryota; kingdom Metazoa; phylum Chordata; class Actinopteri; order Cyprinodontiformes; family Anablepidae; genus Anableps; species Anableps anableps. The sequence goes on from CM026083.1 coordinate 9,425,289, forward strand.
TTGTTTAAGATGAACAAAACAAAGAAGCTCCCACAGCTAGGCTGACAGTGGGAGAGGATTCACTCTTGGCTCAAACTTTCAAAGCTTTCTCTCCAGTGCAAGGAATCTGTTTACCCAAACAAAATGTCTTGGGACCTGTTGCTATGACAGAGTGACACTTTGTGCTAATCTGCACTTCTGGATCTGGATTTTATGTTTTATTTATACCAGTAAAAATTTGTCAGGGGGTATGCTGGTGATGGGAATGCTGAGTCCTCCTATGCCCTGACAGCATTCTTTCACATACTTCAAGCTGTGTGATGGCCAAAGGGAGGCTTTGATGCGTGGGCATGCAGACCAGACTGGCAGCTTGGAAGTCTATGGGAATTTTTCAAGTCCTGACCCTTCCTGCTGGGGATTTTGGACCCACTCTTGTATCCTCATTCTGCTGTCAGGGGTCCCTGTTGAACCGCAGCTTAGTCAACCACACTGAACTTGTTTTTAAACAGTTTTTCAACTACAAACCTCATTGCATGTCTTAAAATTTGTATGTGATAGTCCAGCACAGTGTTACATGCTTGTAGGGTGGATGGTTTCTGAATTGTTTTAAAAATGAAAATCTGAAATGTGTGGTGTGCAATTTTATTCAGCCTTCCATTTGCAAAGTCAGCTTTGCAAAGCCACCTTACAGCAATTACAGCTGCAGGAATGGGTAGGGTGTGTCTCAATTAGCGTTGTGCTTCCACAGACTGAACATCTTGACAAACCTTGACAAGTCTTAATACAATTTCTTAGTTGGATTTGGGTCTGGACTTTGACTAGGCCATTCAAATATTTTAATATGCTTTGGTCCAAACCATTCCATTGTTGCTCTGGCTGTGGTATCATGGTCACTGTCCTGCTGGAAGGTGAACCCCCTGTGGTGCACCCCTACCACAGATTTTTTTGTTTGTTTGTTTTATTTCAGTTCTTTTTCACTCACTTTACAATTATGTGCTACTTTGTGTTGTTCCGTCACAATAAAGTCATCATTGCATTTTGTGGAAGTATGAGTACTTTTGCAAAGCCCTCTAATTTTAAAATCCAAATGTGTATACACTAGCTGCTTTGCATCAGCATTGCTATTCCAACATGCTGCTGAATTCAACAGGAGCTCATGCACAGGAATTCAGAAGGAGAGCATGGCGCCAAAATACCATTAACCCTGCTGTTTTCATTAGTGAGAAGAAAAGGCTTCATAAAATCCCCAGTAGCGATGTGCAATGAGTTGGGAGGCCCTTGATGTAAATGTCAGAAAAAGGTCTGGATCCTCTATTGAAGTGTGGGAGAACATGGTTTGTGTGACACCGACCTTGTTGCTTTTGACTCGGATTCAAGAGGGAAGGTAATAGGAGGCATGCTGTTTGAGTCTGCTCCGTAATCTCTCCTAACACCTGCTCATGTGTTGGTATTTCTTATCCACGCAGCGGCTCATGCACCGAAACAAAAGCAATGCCTTCCTATCCTGCAGCAGGAGCAGCCGATCTCCAGGAGCATTATCAGATATGGGAGTGGCGGCCCTCAGCTCCTCGGCTTCTCTGTCACAGTGTGACCTGTCAAGCTCTTATTATCCTGCGCGTTCCACATCCAGAAGGGCTTTTCTTTCCGCAAAAGAGCAGAATCTGCCAGAGCTGGAAGCACGCAGAGGACGATTAAGTGCTGGAGGGGGGAATGATTGGCAGGAAGGATAGATGCAGAAGAGAGATGGAATTGTCTAGATTTCCAAGAGCTAGATCCGGGGACAGATAGGGAGACTGCAGACAGGCAAGAAAGTCCCAGAGAAGGAAAAAAAACCAACAGAGGAGTGGGCATCAGCAGCTGTGATCTCACCCTCCGCTCCTCTCTTTGGCACTGCCTTCCAGAAAGCTGCCCTTTTGCTGAAAAATGCCAAGTGCACCACATTCCTCCGGCCACACAAAGGCCCTCCCTCGTCTCAGCTGCATAGGGCAATCAGACAAGGGGTAATTATATAATTAGGCTGGCCTCTGCTGCCCCACTGTGTGTTGGTGGGTCACGTTTATGTTGTCAGACAATAAAGCAAGCTGACCCTTATCGGAAGAGCGACATTCAGCTTTGATGGATTCAGGACTTTGCAACTGAGGTTCTGTTAAAATGTTAGAAATGGGAGTAAGAACTTGCAAAGGGGCAAAATGGCGTGAAACGTACCCATAGTTTGGCCATGGCCATTATTTTCAGGACCAACTTGTTTAGATTTATATTAAACGAGTTATCTTCTGCTGATATTAACTACTTATTTCTTTCACATTGCTGTTTTGTCCTTTTAAACAAGCCATTTTATACCCATTTACTTACTACAATGACTTACCATAAATATACGAAGTCATCGTAGAAAAATATTTTTAGGAATGGTAAAAATACTCAAATCTTACATAGAATTTCATTTAGTTATGTATTATCACATCTATTCCCATTTATGTAGGTTTAAAAATTGCACATGAAGCAACAGATTGAAGTATGTGGACTTTAAAGCAGCTAACTCGGAAAGCTAGGGGCTGAATTAGTCTCAACAAACTTAGCAAACAAAATTTAACAACTGTCTTCCTCTGATTACCAAAAAATGTTCTCATCAAAATATTTGATGTTCACAATTTCAAAAGAGTGAACTTCACGTTTCCTGTCGGACTAACATTTAAAAATAATAAAATAGTGCTTACTTAAATCACGTTATGAATTTCTGATTTTTGCACAACTTTACTTTCACAACAACCAGTTACTCTACCCGGAGATGAGTCACATGTTCTGATTTCGGTGCGTATTTCACTCAGTAAGCTTATTGGTGGTGCACAGCCTCCAACCTCCAGTTCTAGTGTAAGTGATCATCGGCTTTTGTTTAAATATCTGCCTAGTGCAAATGTGATAATTGATCAAAGGTATGTTTTACAGCGTTTGCAAATTCCACTTTGATGTATTTGAGATCTGGATTGTTTTAATACAGTATAAGGCTAGCTGTTAGCTTCAGCTTCTAGGAGCAGCTTATCTGGATTTATACCAAATGAAGATGACCAGAGAATTATTTACTGCAGGTAAGATATTAGATACTATTCCATTAACTCTGTGCTTGTGGTGATCAGATGACAGCTGACTCTGTACATTTGATATAGTAAAGGTAGAATTTCTCTCTTTTTATTTGACAAATTATTCAAAAATTGTTAAAGGTTGAAATTTTCTTATGAAGCGTGGTGTCAGGGAATCACTCTGCCAAATGACAGCCATCGTTAGCAGTTAAACAGATAAGACCCCCGCTGCTCCCCAGTCGACTCAGGATCTCCTCTCCCAGACGAGAATTGAGCCAGTGTCTCTCTCAGCTGGCCATCAGCCAGCAGTGTCCCCTCGCACCATGGCCTTGGCTTTGGGTGTGTCTCCAGTCGCACGGGACAGCACAGAATAGACTATTGTTGCTTGCACAAGACAGAGGGGCGGGTGGGGGGGGAAGGAGAGGTGCTGATTCTGATGGTGGGGGACTCAAGATAGTGAGAGGAGAAATAAGCTTTCAACAAGCAGGGCGAAAAGCACATGGACAGTGATGCATGCCTTCCCTCTGCTGTTCACATACATGTGCACCTTTGCATAACCACTGGATAATTATCCCATCGTAAACACACACACACACACACACACACACACACACACACACACACAGAGTCTCCTTTGCAATGCCTGTTTTTCCTGCTCTGGTGGTAATGTGCTCAGGGGGTGAACCATACGTTTAAGGCATCTTTATGCAAGAAAAATATTCTGAAAAGAGAATACAACTAATTTAGATAATTTAAAATGACTAATTTTTTCATGTTCTGTCTTAATCATTACAATAGGAGGTGGAAACGAGGCAGGCAGTTTATGAGAGGTTGTCCTATTAAACTCAGGTGGACTCTGTTCACTAATTAGGTGATTCCTGAAGGCAGTTAGCGGGGCTGGAGTTTATTTATTGGTATCAGAGTAAAAATAAATTCTTTCTTATCATATTCTTTCCACTCAGTTGCATGCTACTTTGTGTTGGTTTAACACAGAGAATCCCAACAAAATACACTGTATTTTTATTTATCTATTTTTTTAAGTTCAAAGGGATGCACATGTAGTGCTTTTGGCAAAGTACTATTGGCACTGACTTCACGGAATCCTCATCTTCTTCCTGGTTGCCTGCCTTAACTAATTGTTGAGATGCAACAGGAAGAACCTGGGTCTCGCTGTGAAGTGTTTCTTTAAATGTTTGGTGGTAATTTTATTCAGGGAAGCTGCAAGGTAAGAGGCAGTAAGAGATTCCTGGGCTTGCTCCTGGGGTAATTGGTCACTCCAAAGTACCCGTAGGTGTGAATATGATGACCAGTTTTTGACCTTTTACTGTTTGAAGATGATCCCAGTTTGTTGTCTTTTGGTTTTTCACCTGGTTTTTGTTTCTGAAACTTCAGTGTTCTGATCTTTAATCTACTTTCTCATAACTTTCACCTTGTGTCACTGTGCTCCACCATGCAGGCAAATCCGCTGATCAACACAGAACTGTACATGAACTGTTGATCTTGCCAGTGTTTTTAAGCAAAACTGCGAGTAAGGTCATCCCCTCGGTTAACAAGCAACCCCCCTACATGCTTCGCTGCTGTCACACTTCCCACGGTAATGCTCTTCATTTTATCTTCAGTCAAACAAATTTCCAAATGTCCAAAGTAATCAGGAGAAAGGCTCATCTTAGAAGCCTTTGCCAACTTTTTACTTAATGTAGAATTTTTGTCTTCCCCTGGTGTTATTCTTGGACAGAAGTTGCATTCTTTCTACCAGGCCTTTATCCATAGGTTTTGGCCTCACTGTCCTTGCAGAAGCTAATGTTGAGCAAGCTCTGAACTGGTGCCAATCCAAACCTAAAGCCCTCTTCAGTGCAACCAGACATCTCTTGATAGTGTGGAAGACTATCCAGATTATTTTATTCCAATCTAGTCTGTTAATTAAGGCTTCACCCGTTAATGATGCCAAAATTAACTTGACTGATATTCTAGCAGATAAAGTGAAGTAAAAGTTTTTGTTCACTTTTTCATCAAAAGATTACAGAAAAACACATGATAGAACATGCTTAGTTATGGATTAGGTGACATAAAATGGAACAAAAGTCAGCTATGATCCAGAGAAGAAGAAGAAGCAGGTTTCTCTATAACCCTTTGAGACTATGACTGAACAGAATGGTCCTACTAAACGGCTTTCAAAAATGTTTCCACCTTTTGAAATTCAAACAAATGAATGTTTGCATATCTCCCAGTAAACTGTTGAACCACTATTACATTTATTGAGGTGAGTATGAAGAAAAACGCTGAAACTCAAGAATTTTGCACAGAGCCTTACTTACACTGACGTCAAAAACAGCAGATGAATAACCCCAAAGGAATTTCATTGTCTCTTCTGAATTGAGATGAGTGTTTGCCTAAAATATCAGCAAACAGTCATTAGCACTTATAGGGCTCCGGTTGTCTGTCTCTTTGGGGAGATTACTGCTTTTGTTAAGTTAAAAGACTTCATATGCGAGAAAGTATCACCCTCATAGCAGCAAAAACATCTCTTTCCAATTACAGACTCTCACCCAGCTCACAGGATATATGCCTCTGATGCACAACTCTAAATATGGCTTTAGTTTTTTAAGATGCAAGAAACCACATACAAGCAGTAGCAATGGCTGCTATCTGCAGTCTTTAGATATTGGCAACAGAATCCCAAGCTTTGTTTGTCTCCAGAGGTTTGCATTGCTTTGAATCTTAATCATTTTCTTAAAAAAAGCAACTCTTGCCGAGGATTTATTTTTGGATTTGATGCAGGAAATTCCCATCAAATGAATGGAATGCCATATAAATTTTATTTCAGCCAAAACTACCATAGTTAGTTTGCACTCACTTTTTTAGCGATTAGGGTCCATAATAGCATAACAAAGCCTGTTTCAGACATCATAAGCTGCTTGCAAAATGTAAAATAATCAAGAAGTCTTTGATTAAAAGAAAGAAAAACTCTTGACTTTCTTTGGGTGAACTTTTTGATTGATGCTTGCTGACCTTGCCAACACCAGTCCCTACTGTCGAATGTCTTGACCTTTTTATCCCATTGGACAGCTTCAGCACTGGGAGAGGGCAAAGATAGTGTTGTATTATACAAAATACTTGCAGGGATTATGTAAGAACACTGACATTTTGTGGTGGGCAGCGACCTGCTTTGGTCTTTCTTTTTGCTTTGAGGATCAGTGAGACATTTCCTCAGTTGGACCTCGAAGGTCGGCGCCACCAGTGGCCTGAACTGATGATGTCTTAATGTGACATCAGTGGGAAGTCTTGTTGCGGGCACATTGTCCGTGATGTGAAAGAGACCACCATGATGATTATTATCAAAGGCAAAAATGACATAAGGAGTCTAGCCTAATATTCATCAAAAATCCCCCAGTTAAAAACTTCTGTCACTGAGTTATTTTCACATCCATCTACTTCATTTACTTTGGGAATTTTATCGTCATAGAGGACATTATGGGTTCCTCATCACAAAAATCTGCATCAAACATTTAATTGAAGCAATGAACATCTGCAAAATAGAAATTTTTAAATATGCACGACATCCACAATAGTCAATGATTGGCAGAGGTAACGGAACAAAATATTATGATGTACTGTCAATAGATAACAATTTTCCAATCAGTAAACTATTATGGATTTTGTACAGTGAAGAGAAAAAAATTCACTAGATGAAATGTTTAAAATCTAATTTTGTTTCTATTTGTAATTTCAGCTAAGGTAAAAATATAAACAAAACAGCATTTTTCTTGTCTGGAGGATATTGATGAACTATAATCTATCAGATATTGAGCTCAAACAGCAGTTGGGAGCTGAGCAGAAGCTGCCACAGCTTCTGAGACCCAAGCAGCTTTATGACTTCCTTGTAAAACCAGTGTGAAATGATTTAAAGATTGTGTCGCCTTTGTCGCTTGATTGTTTAACATAAGAAACATCAGGCTGGACATCACCCAACATGCTACCCAACTGATAGTCATCTCCCACATTGACTAATGCTGTGTTCTCCAAACTTAGGTTTTCTAGCCTGATGCTCCAGACTGTGTCTTGTCTTCAATCAGCCCAAAAGAGGACACAACACCTCTCTGTTCATTGAGGTCCACTGGCTACCCTCAGTCACCCACATAAAAGTCAGGGATGTTAGCCTACAAAGTGCTTAATTGAACGGCTTCATCCACCTGCACGCTCCCGCAAAGGCTTATGTCATGACTCGATCACTCTGGTCATGAAGGGATCGTCAGCTTGCAGTGGCAACACAATGCTGAAGACTGTTCAGACATTTTTCATGTGTTTTTCCACGATAGTGGAATGACCTATCAAGTGCTACCAAAACAGGGGCGTCCATGTTTAACTTTAAGCAACTCTTGAAGACCCAGCTCTTCAGAGAGCATCTCCTACCCCAGCATCTACCCTCTATTCCCCAAGCCTCTCTTCTGTACTATCTCTTTCTGCACTTCCCTCTGTGCCTGCACTCTGTCTCTGCACTGTCACACCTGTCACCTCTGACAGAACCTGCCTTTTAAGTAGCTTATTGTTACCTTTGATTTTTATCTACATTGTTAGATCCTCCTTTGTAAGTCTCTTGAAAACAAAAAAGGATCTGTAAAATCCATAAATGCAAACATGATATTCTTTTCTATCATCTTACCTCTAGTCTCCATGGTAACCAGCACCTAAGCTGGTCAGTGGTGGCAGTTCTCACAACTTCTGTGCTTCGGGTTTTAACTAGAGATCTAAAGATCTCACTTTTGCTGACATTTCCTGATCCTTTTGAGCAACTGATACCAATTTTGACAGATTTAAAGTTTTCTTTAAGAACTACAATTTAGCCATCCGGTCCATGGGAAAAGACAGTTGGAAATTGCAAATCACCCAGTTTGTCTGTACATCTTTGGATACAGGTTTCACAGGATACCACCACTTCTTTGATTTGGCAAAAGTATGGTAGCTTTCAGGACTGCTAGTAGACCTCCATATAGGTCAATTTGGAGATGAGATGATGGAACTGGTCAAAAACAAAAACAGCTGTCTTTTCCTTGCAGGTGTACACACTTTGTGTATTATAAGTAATCCATCCTGCTATCCAAGGGACAGACATTAGCAGGAAAAAGAACTGGTTTAGTTGTTTTCTGCAGGTTAACTCTGAACCCAGCCATAGTTTTCAAGCACACCACATTCTATGCAACCTCAATAGGTCCGCTGGCTTTTCCATCAGCAGATGGCCATGCAGTTTCTCCTCCTGTCGTATTATCTTTCATGTACACTGAAAATTATCTTTATTCCTATTAAAAGCCCCAAAGCTCCCTCTGCATCATATGCAGCCAAAAATGAAGATACTTTTCCTGGAACAAGATTCGCTGCCATTCTCTAGAGAGTTTTTTCTAGCGATATAACTCAAAATAGTTTATTGAAATTATTCAAGTCACTGAAGCAATATTTCTTATAGACTAAAAACTAAAAATGAAAACACCACTTATTATAATAAGCTCAGATTCTCATTTAATTTTACTGTAAAAGTCTCTGAGAGTGACCATTTGAGTATTTCCATTGCACTGTTTTAAATTGAGCTCATTCGATGACAAATGGTATGTGAAGTCTCAAAATATTTAGTCTAATGGTGCTTTTGGAGTTGTTTTCTCTGTCAGTTGGACACAGTCAGATGTGTGTTAATTTGGCACCTCACCAGAGGCCTCTGATGAGCCTCGAGACCAGTTCAACCCATGGCCAGACCCCTCTATGGGAAACCTGACGTCAAAGAAGTTCACCTTCCAATATAAGTAACCTTTCTCCCCCTTGTCTCGTCTTGAGCTTGCATTTTCATATTTTGCTGGTATTTCCGGATGGCTCCCACATTTGCAAAATAAAGGCCATCAGAGTAGTCATTATAACGTTGAACAATAATAACTGGAGGAACTGAATAAAAGCCTGGAGAGGCTTGTTGACCTTTCAGAGCTAAACTGGTCCTGGCTTCTGTCTGTGCACTGCTGAGCCCATTGTGTTCCCAGACCTTATCATTGTGTTGCAGTTTCCTCTTCTCGCTGCGTGTGCGCACGTGTGCATGTGTTGGAGTCTATGCGCGCGTCCTGTCCTGTGTATATGTATACAGTATGTGTGGCCTGATCCAACATACTACAAAGGTACAAAGGCTTGAAGTGATGTGTGCTGCTTCACACTTACTGGACTCACACAAAGGCAAAGCTCTGTGGAAAAATTTTATCTGAGAAAATGAAAGAGATGACTTTGGTTTCTTCAATGAACGATTAAAATTAACTTCTGGCCTACATGCAAAATGCTGTGTGTGGCATGAGAGTACTGGAAAACTGAAACCCTGAATGCACCATAACCGTGGTGAAATATGGCAGTGGCAGGATCATGCTGTGAGGATTTTTTTTTTTTTTTTTTTTTTTTAGCAGGAACAGGGTCAAAGTTGCTGGACAATAACCTGCTGGAGGCTGCAGATGACTTGAGACTATGACTTGACACTTTCCAGCAGGACAACAAACCTAAATGTACACCCAGAGATACAATAGAATGGTTCAGATAAGAGCTAGATTCTATTAGAATGACCCAGTCAAAGTCCAGAACTCAACTGAATGAAGAATTTGTGGGACAACTTAAAACAGTGTTGCTTCCAGCTCTCCATCCAATCAGACTATGTAATGGAAAGAGAATAAGCAAAAATATCTGCCTCTGGGTGTGTAAAGCTGGTTTAGACCCATCCAAAAAATTGCATCTGTAATTGCAATGAAAGATGGTTCTACAAAGTAGTCTTTGTAGTCACACCACACTTTTCATGTTTTTGTTGAGAAGTATGTACAGTCTTCCCTCCATTTCACAATTAAATACTATGGTGTTTTATTCTATCCTGGAACATCCCGACAAAATATTAAATGTTTGAGCTTTCGATGTGGCAAACTTTGAAAAGGAGCTTTATACTTTATATTCAACTACACAAACATACAAGTACATTTCTAGCATTGCTATACAACAGAAGGGATTTTATTTCTCTGGCTTCACATCTCAGTCAGTACTGCTGCTAAATGCCACAGAGGATAGGAGACTTTTAACACAGAGCCCCATTCATGGAAGTTAAGAGCTGACGATAGCTGCAAAGTATTACTACAACTCAGGAATGAGTGATGAGTTCTGCCTTCTCTTAAACTCTCTCCAGTTGTCATCTAGAGAAGAAAGAGGGAGAAGAAAAGGGAAAGAGAAGGAAAACCAAAAACCTCTGAATGAGAAATCCCACTGCCTCCATCTGCTCCCTTTCTCCCCCTCCTCATTGGACGGAGGAAGGAGAAAGGAGAAAGGAGCCCTATGATGTCACCAGAGGCTCTGTTCTCCAGGACAATACACCCACACCTTCGGGACTTTCCCTACCCCAGCAACAGGGGGAGCTGTTGTGGCCTGGTGGGATGTGTGAAGTGACTCATTGCCTCCTTTAGCCCACGCAGCACACACACAGTAACTTTTACAAAGCACTCAGCCACACAGATAGCTTGATCCTTGGTATGAATGCACAGGCAAAGGAACTTCAATCTATAGGGCAGTCCTTTCAGATCAACATACAACACCCCTCCTGTATATTGGTACCCTTTGTTAAAATGTGTAAAACTGATCTTTTATTTGCAGTAGCAGCATAATCTTTCACTGAAAAATTGGGGAAAAACATAAACTCTAATTTGAACACATTTACTCAGTTGGAAGAAAATCCCACATTAGGAAGCAAAATCCCACTTGCCTCTTTTGAAAGCACCCATAGCAGTACATATAAACCAAACTCAAACATTTCTGTAATCTAAGTTGATCAGAGAGTCTAAGGTTTTAATATGTGATCCAAAGCTATCCACATAAAAATTAAATTACAAAGAGACTAATGAGCACCTCATGCTCATTGTTAGATACAGCAAGACAACAATGTAGAAGATGTGTAATGCTGTGGGCCCAGTTCTCTTCCAAAGAGCTTGGAAACCTTATTCAGAGTCGATGTCATCATGAGCCGGTGTCATTGTAAGCACTTTTTTTTTTTACACATTTTTACCTGGGATTCTTATAAAGGCCAATGCATATTCTACAAGAACAAAGAGGGAGTGGTTACTACACTGATAAGTTCTGCAGGTGGAGGGACCTATGAGGACTTCCCAGGAGTTCTGCACCTAAATTCTTGTGAAGAATGAAATGACCTGGCCAGAAGGAACTTTCTTTTGCCACCTGGAGAGTTCTTTTGGAGTATATACAGCAATAAGCATGAAAGGTTTGGTATTTAAATAATTTACATGTTTACAGATTTTTTTTTTTTTTTAAGAAAAAGGTCTGAATTTCTGAACCAATTTGATAATTTTGAATGAAATTAAGAGGAACAAGGTGCTAATACCTCATATACTAAACCAAAAAAGTGTAAATATCTTCACATGTGATATTTCATAACCACAGTATTACCTTTAACAGATGAGTACTGTTACATGCTTTTTCTTAAGTTTCTGTCTATTAGCCATGGGTGCATACATATTTTCCACACATCTTGATATCCTGGTCCTTAATAGAAATAAAACTGCTTGCTATGGTGGGACCCTGCCAAGATCTATGGCTGATGGGGACTGATAAGGGAGTTTCTACAACAAACTAGCTCTGGCCATCAAAGCTATCCTACCATTGTTCCCTCAAGCAGAGGAAGCCAGGTTTGTTGTGTTATTGTTGGAAGTGGGAGAAAGAAGGAGGGACCTGGAATAAGGCGGTAAGTGTGCATCCATGCGCGTGCAAGGGAGTGTGACGTACTATCAACCTCGGTTGTTTGTGTCTGTTTTTGTGTCTGTGTACTCATTTGATTGTGTGCATGATGTGCTCTGTCTGCGCTTCAAGTGTGTCACAGGTCACTGCAGGCCGTGCGTTGCAGCCAGGGAAAGCCATCAGCGTGAGCGCTACCTGAGTCAGAGCGGAACAGGAGCTTAAAGCCTCGCTGTGCTCGGCGGAACACGGAGCCGAGCAGGAAAACACCTGGGAGCTGAAGGAGAACAAACAAATCCAGAGGAGGAAAGAGGAAGAAGACGCAGGATGAGGAGGGGAGTTTAACAGACGGAGAGAGAGGAAGAGCAGAAAGCGTTTTAAGCCATGTGGAGTCCAGGAAGAAGGCCCTGGTAGAGGAAAGATCCGGTTTAAACGTCAGTATAACAAGATTTCAGTTTAGCAGAATATGTACAAAAAATGTAGTTGTTTGGAATAAAAAACACATGACAAGTTGATTCGTTATGTTTCCATTAAATTCATTCATATCTTGTAACAAATCAGGTAGTGTAACGACTATTGAGCTGGTGAATCATCTGTGCAACTCCCCCAACTCCTGATCTGCTGTTGGGACTCGATTTTATGCAACTTTAATGAAACTGTAAAAAGATTTTTTTTTTTCTGTGTACAGTAAACCTAGAGTTAGTCAAAGTCAATTCTGGGTTGTTAGCTTTCAGTTGGGTGTGGTCCTTTATTAAAGAGGGAGGCTTGATAGAGCTTTAAAGAGATTAAAAACTTTTGTTGATATTTTTGAAGTGTTATAGACAGTTCAAGTTAGTATGTCTACCATCAACATGGATTTAGGAGCTCCTGCTTTCAAATCAACACCCTCAAATGAATGAAGTTTGCAGCTGTCCACATGGACAACTGAGGTGGATTCTGGGAAAAAAACTTTTATGGTCAGAAGATACAAAGATTAAACCATTTGGCTCAGAATGACAAGAAATATCTTTAGAGGAGTCAAGGTGAGGCTTTCAAAACTAAGAACACTGTACCAACTATCAAGCATGGTAGTGGCAACATCATGCTGTGAGGCTGTTTTGAGAGTTTCTGGTGCATTACACAAAGTGGGTGAAAGAAGACAAAGACTCCCTTTAGATTGCTCAATCCCACCTCAGAATAACAGCTATACCGATGAAACTTTGAAACAACTGGGTTTTCCAACAGAACAATGATCCCAAATGCATACAACTCTTATTTCTGTAAGTGTGTGCATTGCTTTTTGTTCTGTGTGTCTTTATGTGATGAACTGGCAACCTATTCTATCTGTTGCACATTAAATAATGTCATAAGCTCAGAAGAGTCCCCATACTTCTTTAAATTATTTGATTATCTCATTCTTTTTCAATATTAAAGCATGTTAATTTATATAAGTACTTGTCTTAGTACAACAAAGCTTTTCTCAGTATTGCAGGGCAAAAATATTATCTTCTCATTATGATTTTCAAAAAACATAACAAAACATCAATGCTTTTCTTCTTCATTAATTTTATCATGTTTAACGTGGAGATTTTTAGGATAAAAGTAGGTAGGTAGGTAGGTTGCATATCTTGAGAAATTACCTCAAAACGAAGACTGCAGACATGGTTGGTCTTGGTTTCTCTAATTTTCAAACCCAGTGATGATACTCTCAGTTGTTTTGTTTAATTGGTGTTTAAGCCTTTCTGATTGGTCACTGTAAGATACATTTAGGGCTGCACAATTTAAATAAAAATGTTTAATTAAAACTCCAACATCAATATAGGTATGATTATTCCTAATTTTCATGATACCTTTGTTTCTTTAGCATTACACCGTGTCCGTAACTTTCTCCATGAATTCTGGCATCTCAGCCACTGAAGAACTGCTGCAGGTGTAGGTATTCAGGGAAAGTAGAATACATTCAGTTGGCTAAATATATTATAAAGATTCAGAGTGTGAATGTCAGATTGACAGATTATATCCTACCAAGTGTTGCACCAAAGCAGTGTGACTGTGATATCACATCCAAACACAGTGTATTGTGCAGCTCTAGATAGGATTTGTCTTACTTGATAGGGCACACTGGTTTAATCCTATTCGTGTTCATCAGCACTAACATGAAATGCTTCATTACAAAGCTTTCAGGTTTTGTGTTTTACTAAAAGACTCATTTGATGTTACTGCAAATCCACCCAAAAAACCAAACCCATTTTTAGTCGTCATGCCAATGCTATATGGACCACTCCAGACCAGTTTGATTACACAACAGTGTTGGGTTGTGGGTTAAATCCTGGGTCCAGCTCCTGGTCTGGGGTTTTTCTGCATAGAGTTTCCATATTCTCTTCATACATGCATTGGTTCTCTCTGGGTACTCTACTTCCTCCCTTCCTTCTGCTGTTAGAGGGGAGTGTACACATGCTTGGTTGTGTGTCTCTGTGTGTTTCTTTGTTGCCCTGTGATAGACTGGCAGCCTGTCCTAGGTGTACCTCACCTCTTGCCCAATGACCACTGAAGATCAGCATCAGCATCTTTCACCACCTTACTGTTTCTTATTTCATCCTGTGGGATAAGTCTAGAGAAGTCTGATCAGGAGGCCACTTGTGAAGAATGACGAGGTGCCTCTTAGTCTCTTCTCTAACCCAGCATACTGGGTCTTAAGTTTTGACCCAATGTTTAGTTAAAACTACCCAACTTCCATCATCCCAGCAACTATTTGGCTATTTGGGTTAAATAAATAACCTGCAGTTTGTTGCTTGCATGTTGTGCTTTACACTTAAAAGTTACTTTAATTTTGAACCTATTGGCCCCAAAATTTAGGATTTTGGCTTTTGGGAAATCTTGACTGTAGTTTGAATGGGTGAATACTAGTTAGCAAGTCTTTAAGCAAGCTAATTCATACTGTGAATACCCTGTCCTCAGAAACAAGGCATAGAGGGCCTGGGCTGCTGCAGCTGCTCAGACAAAACATCCCCGACACAGAACTGGGCCAATCCAAAGTTTCTTCCCACTCTGTCTCTGCAGATGGTATTGTTTTCAGACACAATTTTCATTGTATCTAGAGTAGGAGGCGATGGAAATCGCTGGTGCCACAGACGCCAAACGGTTTTGTCCTCAGAGACCCTCAGCAGCAGCAGCTGAGAATCAGCTGCAGGTCTTCTTGCATGCATGCCAGCCTTCTCGCCCTCCTAGCCCAGCCCCTCCCGCTCTTGTCTTCTGGGAGGTAAAGCCTGGATTTCCCCGTTTCCACTCTCTCTACCTCTTTAACAGCTAACGCCTTGCTCTCACCCTCTCATTTAATACCACTCCTCTCATTTCCTCTCCTCCTCCTGTTAAACCATTAGGCTCCTTTCAGCAAGGTTCTTCCTTTTTTCCCTCTACCTGTGCCACTACAATGTACCTGATCCAATAGAACATACAATATTTTTAGTTTATCAACCAGTTTTTCATTTTTTTAAATTGTGCTCATCGAATCTAAAATATTATCCCCATAACTCCCATTAATGCATTAATAAAACATAGTTGTATCTGCATAAGTGCAGATATAATGCATTTTGCAATGAATGGGTGCATATGGTGAAGAATACCTAAAACTGGTGAACTGATAGTGGATTGAAGCTGCATCTGTGTATGTGTGCATGCATTGGAGGTGGTTGTTAAAACATACACAGAGACATATATGTGTGGAGAATTATCCCAGAATGCTGGGTTGGAAATTCCTTCAAGGAGCTCCATGATTCTGTGCTGAGAACTTGACATCTGTGTGATTTATTGCACTCTAAACTTTTACTGAGCAGCTGCATGGCAAGCCAACAAAGAGCACCGCTACCAAATTACACGGCAGTCAAGTTGGGGTTCGTTACATTAATTACCTGCAACATCCTGACCTTATATTTAAATTTTTTTTTACTATATTTTGTACTGACAGCTGAGACAGAGCTTCCATTCAGTAAATAAATTACCTGAACTACTTTTTTATAAAAATAGAAAGAAACGTCAGCAAATGAAGGCAAGTTCTGCAAAAACTTGCCTTCAAAACAAAAACTGCACGGCCTGATTTAATTCCGGTCAGTCATCTCAGATAATTGGATGGCTGAAGCCACATTTATTAATCACAGCACCTAAGTGCTTTTGCCATTTGGACCACACTTCATCTTCTCCTATAATATTTCACAAGGTTGGATTATATAGAACGAGGAATCTTTGACCATTCCTCTTTGCACTGTCTCTGTAGATCATACAGAACCCTGGGTCTTCCCTTAAGCTTTCTTCTTTTATGCTTATTTCTCAGGTATTCCATAGACTTTAGGTCTGGGAACGAAGATGACCCAATCACAGCCCATTTTCAATTTACTGGTAGAAGTCACCATATTTTTATTGAAAATCTCCTGTTGCAGAGTTCATGGTGCCACACACTCTAACAAAGATCCCAGGCCCTTTGTGACAGAAACAAGCCCACAGCATCATAGATCCTCCACTATAGCTAACATTGGGTAAAAGGTGCTTTTCCACATAGTCGTCTTTTGGGACATGGAGAAAAATAAAGAAAGCCCAAGAAAGCCCAGATACAGAAGGAAATTTAAGAGATAGTAAATCAGCAAAATTTGCACCATGACCTCATGTACATAACAACCCATTCAAGGTTCAAGAAGGTTGGATGCCAGTCAACTCGATGGATAATAGCACAATGGCCACAATTTAATGTGACAAAGAAGTCAATGGAAATCCCCAGTGTTGTTGACAGAGAGTCACGTGGTCTCACTGACACCTTTCATTTTTGTTTATCTTTGTTTTTATCTTTCTTTTTATGACAAAATTAATAAAACTAATCAAAACAGAAACAAATTTGGAGAAAAGTACTTTGACATCAGGAGAAAAGAGGCAGTAGCATCCCTCATCTTGTGTAGCAGTCTCCCTCTGCACCTCCTCTCAGGGTGCTGTGTAGGAGAGAATGAGGCCCACAGCATCACAGATCCTCCACCAGACTTAAGAGTGGGCCTGAGGACATCTTCATGACATTCATCCATTATTTCACACCAAATTCATTTGGAGTGTTTGTAGCAAAAAAAAATCTCCAAAGCGTCACCTGACCACACTGGTTCAGTTCAAGTTCCAGAGTTAAGCAAACTCCACATGTTTGCATTTGTGATGGTAGGACAGAAAAGCCTTTTTCCTGGCTTCTCCTACACAACCAATTGGCATGAGGATAGCGCCAGATGAAAGTTAAGGTGATAAGATGTCACTCTTTGCAATAATCTAACAATGCACTTCAGGAATTATTTCCACCCCATTACCATCCTCCCCACTCTGTGTGTTTTGGCAAAATAAACATGAGATATCATCCATATTTGTTTGCCACAATTCCAGTTATTCTAAATGTTTTGAAATCATTGCTGTTCCTATAGACATAGCACCTTTGAGTGAGTACATGTCTTACATGAACATCATGTTCTCTTGTTTTTCCAGTTTTGAAGAATGGCCAAGAGAAATATATCCAAGAAAAACATTCTAATACATCACAAATATATTTCAGATACATTTATTTTCCCTATTAACATGGGATTTTTCTTCCTAAGCAATGAATGTACTGATGTAAAAACTAGAGTTTTACAAAAAATTTGATGTTGGATAATGTTACTACAGTAACAGATTCATTAATTTGAAGTCTTTTTACATATTGTTACCAGTGGGGTAGGTTTTATTAATTTTATTAATGAATGAATTTGCATTTCCTTTTCACACAAGTGAACCATACAATGAACAAATTAGAATCTTCTTGGATTTTTCTTTTTTGCACCTCTCCATTGTGCTATAATGCGCACCACTGCTGCAAATGACAATAACACATCTCCATTTTTCCTTTATTTTTAGTAAGCACTTTGAATTACTTCAAAGAGGGAAATGTGCCTGTTCCCACACTAATTTTTGTCATGGCCCTGTGGGCCAATTTCATGACAACATATGAACTATTTCAATTTGGTTATTTCAGAAACAATGTCCTGTTCTCTGTGTCAGGATGTGAACAGGCACACAATGGGCAGCTGTGGCCCCAAGATGGAGAAAAGCACAGTTTTAACATGGTGTGATAGGAAGAATCCATTTGGAGTTAATCTGAAATCTTAATTAACTTCAACAGTTATGTAAGTTTGTTCTGTCATGGAATCAAGACACAAACTTACACACACACTGAATTATACTAACTTGATGCAGTTTGTCATGTTAAACATAATATTAAACCTGTCTTAAAACAAGTCTTTGCCTAAAAGGACTTAAGCTGTGTTAAAAAGAGTACTCAGACCCTCACAATCTTCTTTATGACCCCACATTGTGAGTGAAACCATTACACACCCTCAGCACACACACTAGGATCCTGATTCTGAAAGGAATAACAGATGATGGACTGTGTCACATGCACAACATCTTCAGGAAGTAACCTTGTAAACAGGAATAACTGGGAGGAGGCTCAGTGTGCTCTGCGCCATGAAAACACAGACAGTTCATGCATTCAATTTTAAACTGACGGTTACAAATACACCTGTATTCTAGCCCTGTTTACCCTTTCTATTTCTGTAACATGGTGAATCCCAGCCACAGTTATTCTGAAAAGACTCTGTGGTTTCACGTGGAAACTCTACCTTCTTTTTGTTTTTAGGTGTTTGTGATTGGGCTTCAGAGCTTACATTAAAAATAATAGAAGATTATGGCAAAAAATAGTTGCCATTGCTATGCCTTGATAAATTATTAATACTCTCATTTTGTCACGTGACAAGCACAAACTTCTATTTAATTTCATGTGACCAACCAACACAAAGTAATGCAACATTGCGAAGAGGATGGAACATGATACATAGGCAACGAGAGCATTAATGAGATAGGCAGCCAAGAGGCCCATTTTTAACTCTGGAGGAGCTGCAGAGATCCACAGCTCATGAAAAAGTGGCAAAAAGAAAGTTATTGTTGTAATAAAGTCATAACACATCCTGGTTAAGGTTTAATACAAGCCATATAAAGGCCACAGGAAACTTGTGGAAAAAGATGCTCGAGTTACATGAGATCAAACTGAACTTTTTAGCCTGCATGTAAAATTCTGTCTGTTGCATAAATCTGCACATCTCTCTGAATGCACCATTCCCTGTGTGAAACACAGCGGTGACAGAATCATGCTGTGGGGATGGTTTTCTTCTGCAGAGACAGGAAAGTTGGTCACAGTTAATGGGAAGATGGAGGGAGCTAAATAAAGGGCATTACAAATCTAAGACAAAACTTAATAATGGATGTTCACAGATGCTCTCTGTCCAATCTGACTCAGCTGGAGTTATTTTGCAAAGAAAAAATACACAGATGGCAGAGACACACCCTCAAGTACTTGCAGCTGTAAGTCGACAACACATCAAATTAAAAGGGCTGAATACAAATGCGCTCACATTTATGATGTTTATATATAACAATTTGTGAAAACCATGTATCATAGTCCTTCCTCTTCACAGTTTTGCACTTATTTGTGTTGCTCTGTCACATGAATTTCCAATAAAATACATTAAAGTCTGTGGTTGTAACATGAAAAAACATGAAAATTAAAGTGGCATGAACACTGAAAGGCACTGTGCCATCAAAACTGACTCATGAGAGCAAGTAAACTTTGTTGCAGCCGAAGTCCTGTGAACAGTTGTAGAAAACTTTGTCAAGGTGCAATAATTGAAATGGTTTACCAATAATCCTAGCAATCTTGGAAGCTTGAAATCGTGGGTTTTCTAACTTCCTACAACAGCTAGTTGTGCTGCAGTGCTCATGCTAGCTTCTCCAGAAGCAGAATCTCCAAGTGGACATTCAAATTCTGTGATTTTTATTTTAATCTATATGTATAACCACTTTTAGCATCAAGGATTTTTGCAAATGCGTGTATAAAACCATTAAGCTTTGAGGTCATTTAGCTGACGCAAACAGTTAAATTAACCCAAAGAAAGAAGAAAAATAAAGAAAAAACATACTTAGAGTTTAGATTAAGAAATCACATTTTATTGCACATGTACAGTGTTATTAATTATAGTTCAGTACAGTAAGCCTGTGGTTTTCATTAGAGCCACTTCAGCACAGTCCCCTGTAAAGCAGGATAGGGAGGGGAAGCTGGCAGAAGAATGATGCTGTATACAGATTCCTGCAGCTGAACAAAACCAGGCATTCCTCACAGAGGTGTTTACACTCTGCATCATGGTGTGGTCCATCCTCATTCGCTCCGTTGGTGTCATCATAATGTCATGGCCAGCAAATGGTCATCCAGCCGAATTTAAACAACCCTGTAAAGCAGATACTGACAGATTTAGTCAAAAAGATATTCAAGGACCCACCTGGGTAAAGAGATTAGATGAAGTAATTGTGGAATAAAAGAAATGATCATACTCCTTTGATCAATAGAAAAACAGAAATATGATATGGTAATGAGTTTGATGATATGATATGAAGAAATTTTGAAATCTTGCACATACATTGCTGTTCGAAGAGAATTATTGTGTACCAATATAAGACCAAATTATTTCTAAATGCAAAAGTAAAAGTATTCAAACTATTAGAGTCAAATGAGCTGAGAACGTAACTGGAATCTCAGCTTTAGGAGCGATTAAGCATGTAAATTATCCTTACATGCAACACTGAGATTTCATACATCAGAAGAACTGGTGTTGTCTCTGCTCCGGAGGTTCTCTGAACATTTGGAAATAACTGACTGTGTCATTTTTCTCTCTGTCTTTTTGCTAAGCAACCCAGCATCATCTGATGCCCTATTTCATCAGAAATTTATATATCCATCTCTTTTACCACTTTGCATGCTAAATTCTATTGCTTCCAAGGTTTCCTTTCCTGTATCGGTATGTCTTTGTCTCAGTGGAGTGCATTCCAACAATTCTCTGTTGTCAGTCACCCCACTCTCACTCTCAGGCTCTTTGGTTAGCTGCTGCTGACAGACCCTTACTGAGGCATGAATGTCTTTGAGACGCCTGAATTCTCAGCTCAGGATTGCTTGAAAACGCACCTCAAGGAGAATTTCAGTGTAATTGGTTTTCAACAGAAATGGAAGTTTTGGATTTAAACTGTCAGTAAATTGCAAACGTATTTATGTTTTCATTGTTGTCATGATTAAATCACAAACTTTTTTTTATTGTGTTTTCATGTTACAGATCGACTCAAGGTAGCTCAGAACTGTGAAGTGGAGAGGAAATGATGTCTTTTTAAAAAATATATAGTAAGCCTGAAACACAGTCTACGTTAGTATAATTCAATTAATTCCATGTCAGTATAAATTCAGCTGCTCTGTGAAAGCGTTACAGGTTTGTTGGAGAACATTAGTGAACAAATAACATCAGGAAGACCAAGGAACACAGCAGACAGGTCAGGGAAAAAGAGGTAGAGAAGTTTAAAGCAGGATCAGAGGAGTACTGTTTAATCTATCATCTAAAGGTGAAAAGAACTGTAAACCTGCCAAGAAATAACTCTGGAGGAGCTGCAGAGATCCCCAGCTCATGTGGGAGAATCCATTCATAGGATATATATTAGTTCAGACCATTTTTAGGGTTACTGTGCACATGCCTTTGATGATTATGTTTGAACTCCCCACACATTGTTGCATATGATTGTACTTCATTTTTTAACCTAATTCAGCCACATTCTTGCTTCTGGTTTCAGAGCAACCTGAGAACTGGAGGGAACGGTTATTCTGGAGGTCTCTGGGAAGGGGTCAACCGATAAGTTTTACATGATCCTGCACAATCTCAGGGACACACTTTGGAGACAGACTATCCCTGTGACTAATTGAAGGGTCAACTGCCGCCCTTCCTCACCGCGATGCGTGTCCCAACTCTCTTTGCAAGCAGCATCTCTGCCAAGATCTGGCAACACAAACAGAGTAGATTCCTGTTCTTCAGCTGGAAAAGATGACCAGACATGGGTGGAGGTGGAGATGGAGGTGGAGGGGGTTGACTTGAGCTATGAGATTGCTGCGTCAAATTAACGACTGAAGCTTTTCAGTGAAAGAGGAAAAAGAGGGATGAAATCAAATGCCATCATTGTTCAATGGAAGATTGGTTCAGGGTGCTGTGACCTTCACCGGATCTTCTGAAAAGCTCCTAAATATTTGAGCGAGTGCTGTCATTTCTCACTCGGTTTATTAACATAGAGGGCCTTCTGTCCTCGCTTTCATGGTTCATGCGACGGCTGGCGGAGGACAGAGTGTGTGTCTCTGTCTGCGAGAGAGATAGAGAGATAGAGATAGATGTTTGAGGTCGAGATCTCAATTTCTTTGAATTTAACATTTGTGCACTTAATCTGACAGGTCATAGGAGTTCAGCCTTTGAATGATGCATGCACTGTACGCAAAGTGTGCGTTTTTGCTCAAGGTACAGGTGCCTCCGACATGTTTCTCTGTTTCTTATTAAGTTGTCACCAGTAAAAAAACGGTTGATGGATGTCTTTCTCTCACTGGGATGGTGGTGAGATGTTACATTCGCAGGTGTGTATGTGGGAAAAAATCCACGTCAGTGAGATATGAATGCAGGTCCCAGTGGGAAAAACCCTGCCTCTAGTCGAGAACCTGTTCTCCCTCCTCTTCATCCTCCTCTTCCCTCTGCCTCCTCCTCTTTCCTCTCCTTAGAAACCAAACACAGTCATAACTCAGTAATAGTTTGAACATAAAACAAAATGTGCATTACTCAGTGTCATCAAATCTACAATTTAGATCCTACACTTAATTTGGTCTGATTTTATACGTTTAGAAGTTTGAAACTTACATAAAAATAATAATAATCCATTAAACTTAAATGAAAAATTCAAACTTAAAGTTTCACCCCCTCTTCAAAATGTGTGTAAGCAATTAGGTCCACTTTTAAATATTCATGAGCACTTACAGTCATGATTTCCCTTAACGTCACCACTATTTCCTGTGTGTTGCGCTGCACTATAGTATCCTAAGCCAGTAAACTGCCAGTGGCCTTGGTGAAACATACAAATACGAAACAGTGTAAATATAGCCCCATAGCTCATGCTGTTTCCTCCATCCACTCTTGTTAGAAAAACAATGGCATCCTATTATTCACCGGGCTATGGTGAAACTGGAAGAAAGGCATGTTGGAACATTCCTTATACAGTACAGATCGGAGGTTTACATACACTGATCGTGGGTATGAACCTCATACATGTTTTGAGGTTTTAAATTTTGACTTAAGATACTTTGCAAGGTGTCATGATTATACAACAAATAGTTTCAAGGAATTCTAATATCAAGAATTAAGTACACCAGTTTAAATTTATTGTGGATTTTCTCTTAGCCACACAGAGTCAAAACTATACATACAGTTTTAAATACATGCATATCCACCAAGGTTAGGTTAACATGCCTTCGAAAGTTGCACATCAGCCAGATGCAGACATGTCAGGCATAATTCTGGTAGATTCTGGACATTCTGGGTTTTCCATTGGCTTGATTTTAAACTGTTCTACATATTCCAGAAAATCTTGGATGTGTGTGTGTGTGAAATCATTGTTTTGTTGAAACACCTTAAGTCCAAGTCTTAACCTTCTGGCTGTTAATTGTTCATTTGAGGTGAAGTTCAAGAATTTGGAGGCAGCCTTTCTCCTTCAGTTTTTCTTTAACTTTGCACAATGCACCAGTACACTGGCTGCAAACCGGCACCTTGACATGACATTGCTTGACAGTTGATATAGTTTTCTTTGGTTTGAAGGGATCACCTTGACTATTCCAAACAATCTTTTCATCCAGCTGTGAATGTCAGTCAGGCTTGAAGTTATTTCCGAGCAGAAGCCAACCAACTTAAAGAAACTCCACAATTTCTGAGGAGAAGAATGGCCGTATATTCAACCAGAATTATGTTAGGACCCAGATGTACTAACTGTATAAATTTGAGCCTATTATCTACAATTTTATGTAGATTAAAAACTAAATTATAATTTCTTAACTGATATTGTGGGTTTTTTACAGCACAAGGAAGGTTTTTCTGTGATGGACAGGCAATCTGTCCAGGGTGTACCCTGCCTCTCACCCAGTGATGGCTGGCTGACATCTGCATCCCCCACCCCACCCCACTCGGAGGGGGTGAGGGATGCATTCTGATTTCTCTGAACTATTATAGAAGGGAGCTTACCTTGTAAATTTTCAATGTTGACTTAAATAAAGTCAAAGTTGAAAATTTTGACTTTATTTAAGTCAAAAATAGTTAGACATAACTGGGTGTTTTAACAGGATAATGACCCCAAAGAGAAATAAAAACTAATTTTGCAATGAATAAAGGTGGCTAACATTAAGTTTTTCCAAAGCTCTAACCTCAGTTATCATGATAATTTGCTAACTATGCTAAAAATATTGGTCTATGATGGAAAACCAACCAACTTACATCAAATCTACTAAGAAGAGTTGTTGAGTTTCCAGCCAGAATCTTCCTGGAAGCTAGTCCATTGTTTAAAGCCTGTGGTCAAGGTCCAAAATACTAAGAGGCATCCTTTCATCCATCCATCCATCCATCCATCCATCCATCTATCCGTCCATCCATCTATCCATCCATCCATCCATCCATCATCATCTGCTTTCTGGGGTCAGTTTTCAGGGTCAGCAGCCTAAGCAGACAGAATCAGACTTTTCTCTCCCCAGCCACTTGGGCCAGCTCCTCCAAAGGAATCCCAAGGCATCCCCAGGCCTGAAGCATTGTCCCTCCAGCGTGTCCTGGGTCTTCCTCCTCCTCCATCTGGTGGGTCACCAGAGATGTGTCCAGGAGGCCTCCTGACCAGATGCCCAAGTCACCTTAACTGGCTCTTCTCGATGTGGAGGAGCAGCGGCTCTACTCTGAGTCCCTCCCATATGACCAAGCTTCTCACCCTATCTTTAAAAGACTGCCCAGACACCCTGTGGAGAAAACCCATCACAATCACGTTCTTTCGGTCACTACCCAGAGCCTGTGTCCACAGATGAGGGTAGGAATTGAGATTGACTGGTAAATCGAGAACTTTGCCTTTAGGATCAGCTCTCTCTTCACCAAGATAGACTGGTGCAGATCTGCCTAGTGATCTCCCGCTCCATTTTCCCTCATTGTGTACAAGACCCCAAGATACTTAAACTCCTCCACTTAGGGCAGGACCTCTTTCCCGACCCAGAGAAGGATTTTTTTTTTACCAGTTTTTTAAAAAAAGGATATCTCTGTTGTGTCATCATTTCCTCCTAAAAAAGCAAGAGTAGGCCTGTTATATATACATAATTAAAAGCCTAAAATGAATATAAGACATAAGTCCATAATGACTGCCTGTCAGCTCCTGATAGGTACTCCTGCTACTTTCGAACCTTCAGTTAGAAACACACTTCAAGCAGTTTTTAAAAGAAAAAAATCCTTCTTGCTCTTTTCCACCTGTCTCCAAGCATTAAAAAATAACATCGGCTGGCTGATTTGCTATTTTTGGGCCTTCGTTGTGCAATCAAGCAGAACTGAAATTGGGCATTGTTCAGAAATGTTCCCTAAACATGAGTGACCATCAAAGGTCAGGACTCTGAGAATAACTCCCGTGATATTTAGATACACCTTTCTCTGTCCTGATAGGTTGACTGCAGGAGATGCGAGTGGAGTTAAAAAAAATTTGGGTTTGCAACTCTCCTGCTGACCTCTCTAAAGAAGTATTTCCAGAAGGGCTTGTGAAATAGGCTAAATTTAGAGTTACAGCTTCTTGCAAAAATATACGTACTGCTTAAATTCCTTCGTCACATTGCAGTTTTTTAAATTGGATTTTATCTTATCAACCAAAACAATGATACTCAGCCCCCTGAGACAATACTTTGTATAATCATCTTTTGGAGGATGTCTCTACCAACTTTAAACATTGAGAGACTGACATTTTCCCCATTGTTCTCTGCAATATAACTCAAGTTCATTAAGATTGGATGGAGATTGTCTGTGAACATCAATTTTCATATCATGTCACAGATTCTCAATTGGATTTTGATCTTGACTTTGACTGGGTCATTCAAACACAATATGCTTTGATCTAAACCAGTGGTCTTCAACTCCAGTTCTTCAATGCGACCATCCTGCAACCTTTAGATTCATCCCTGTTTAACTTGAATGAGACCATTGGCTCATTACCAGATGTCTGCAGAACTTGATGACACATTGATAAGGTAATTAGGCCATTTGATTCCACCTTATTGGAGCAGGGATGCGTCTGGAAGTTGGGGGACCGTAGGTCTCCATGACTGGAGTTGGACACCCTGTTCTAAGCTATTCTATTGTAGCTCTGACTGTATTTTCAGGGTGGTTGTCCTGGTAGAAGGTGAACTTATGTCCCAGTCTCAAGTCCCTTGCTTACCACCTTCACAATGACTCTAACTAGCTTCCCTGTCCCTGCAGAAGAAAAGCATCCCCATAGCATGATGATGACAGTGCTCTGTTTCACCATGGGAATCGTTTGTTCGCAACATTTACAGTTGTCCTGTTGACAGATTCCACCTGACCTGTGGATCTCTACAGTTCTTCAGAGTTACCATGGGCCTTTTTGGCTGCTTCTTTGATTAATCTTCTTCTTACCCAGACTGTCAGCTTAGCTGGACAGCCATGTGTTGGTGGGTCTGAAGTTCCATTTTCAGTTGATGAATCAAACAGACTGAGCTCTGTGACATGTTCAAAGCTTGGAATATTGCTTTATAACCTAACCCTACTTTAAACTTTTCCACTTTCACCATGACCTGTCTGCTGTGTTGCTTGATCTTCATGAAGCTGTTTGTTCATTTATTGTGTGTTCTCTAGCAAACGTCTGAGCCCTTCAGTACTTATACCACATATGGACTCTAATTAAGTGACTTTTGAAGGCAATGGGTAACACTTGATTTTATTTAGGAGTATCAAAATAAAAGGGGTTGAATACACAGGCATGGCACAGTTGTCAGATTTCTATTTGTTAAAAAAAAAAAAAAAATTGTCCCTTCTATTGTCCTTCACAAACATGAGCTTCTTAGTGTATGTCTAACATATAAAGTTCCAAGAAAATATATTGAAGTTGATGGTTATAAATGGAGAAAATATGTGCATAGTTCGAGGGTTGTAAACACCAAAAAATTAAACTTGATTTTTAGAGCTGTTAATAACTTCCTAGACTCAATTAATGAATATATGTATGGACAATTAGTGTTACCTTTAAAATAAATTTTAAAAAACTTCAGTTCTGAAAATTCATCACCATCTCATCCCTGATACCAATGCTAAATCATAAACCATCCAACAGAAATTATTGCAAAGAAAATTGTCATGCGTTAGCATTTAGTCCAATACTGATGTCAAAGTACAGTGAACTGAGTGCCCAGTGAATTACTTACATTTATCTAAAATTATGCTTTATAACTTATTTCCTGATTTCTTGTGCACGCTCAAAAAATGTACATATGTCTCAACTAATACTTGGTTAAAAGTCCTTTAGCCAGTGACAGTACACCTTTAATATACACTTTTGCAGGCTTTTGGGATTATTCTGGCTTGATCTTTGGACACCTTAAGGTCACAAATGGAGTTTATTCAAATTGGCTTGTTTCTTGGCTGCTAGGCATAGTCCACAGAACATCTATACAGCGAGGCCAGGGTTTTTCACAACCTTTATATGTATATGCAAAGCTACCTTTATATATATACCAGTCTAGCTTTTTTTCCACAGAGAGAAAAGACGTGTGTGGAGTAATCAAATGAGACTTAGGAATACCCTACAAATTTACAAGCATGGTAGTGGCAGCATAATGAAGTGGGTCTGTTCTACTGATGTTTTTTTATTTTTTTATTTTTAAGAAAACCAAATCTAAAGCAGCTTTGAAATAATGAGAATATGTAGAACATTTCTCCTTCAAAAAGAGGAATTACTCAAATAAAACATTTTTTCCATCACTAACTTCTGCTGGTCATAAAATGTATAAATAACACATACTACACTTTATTCTTCTTATCTTAGGTAGCACACTCCAAAGTCAGCAGGACAGCACACACGTGCCCTCATACACAAAAACCCCCCAAAACAACTTGGTTTTGCCTCTCAAATATTTGCATAAATCAAGATTGAGAGCGAGTGCTGCACATCAGCCATGATGTCACTTATTTGTACGCGGATTATGGCCTATATTCTTCAGGCAGGGGGCGGGAGAGAGAAAAAGTCGAGCAATAGGGACTATTGGAAACCAGCCCTTCCTCACAGCAGCAACAGCACCACCACCGCGTAATCAGGCTGGTCCAGGGCAGAAGCCACACAGCACTTTGCTCTCTGATAAGACTCCTTGGAAGAAGAAGAGCGCAAACTACCATCCTGAGCTGCCGCAGTAAATTTCAGCAGGAAAGCTGGATTTTTGAGACACATCACGGTTAATGGAGGATGGACATTAGATTACTGGAAAGAGAAGTCGATTTTTAAGTTTTGTGTTTTTGGACTATTTTTAAAATTTAATATTAACAACGGAATACTTAAAAAAAAAAAAAAAAAAAATTCATAATCTCTGTTGCTATTCATCCGTATCTCTTCGTGAAGTTTGGACCTTTTTGACAAAGGAATGTCCCTCAATGTTTCTCTTTACTTATAAGATCTCTCTTTTCCACAAAACAACACAAAGCAAGGTGAATTCTGAGTGACTTTATCAAAAAGGCTAAAAAAAAACCAACCCATATTTGGGTAAAAAAAAAAAAAAAAAAACAAACAAAAAAAACAAAGAAGTAACAAGCTGGAGCTTTGTTACCACTGAGGATTTAATTTTTAAGGACGACAAAGAAGAAGAGTTTGGAGCGTTTTCTCGCTCTTCTTCATCCGTGGACTCTGCTAACAAGGGGGCGAAGCAACGGGACAGAGCTCACAGGCGCGCGCAGCTCCGCGAGCCGAGCCACTGTCCCCCCCTCCCCGCGCGCCGTGCTGAGGAGAGAGGCTCGCTCGCGCTTCCATAAATGCCCGGTCCGTTGGAGAGGCTCGAGGCTGGGCAGCAAGATGAGCTCGTGGGTACAGCTGCTGCTGCTCGCGTTGCTGGTGGCGTGTGCTCGGTTTGGCGTGGCCGAGGTAAGTAAAAAAAACAACAAAAAAAAAAACAAACAAACAAAAAAAAACAAATGAAAATCACGAAAAGTTTACTGACACCTATACTGCTATAAGTCACACCTATACTGCTTTAAGAAACACTTTAGAAACAACACAGAAAACATGAAGGTTAGACTGTAAACTTTTATGAATATTAGGGCTGTATTGGGAAAAATAAGTTAAATAAGTTTGAAAATAATATTTGGCATTAACATTTGGTCGCAAAAACCTAATTAAAAAGGTAAATAGTATTGAACTTATGTCTTACCTTTTCAGTTTTATCGTATTTACATAGGAAAAAAAAAAATTTAGTGAAACACAAGAGTTAGTGCACCTGCTTCAACATACTCTTAAAAGAAAAGGTTTCCATGTAAGGTGGTTTGTTATTACAGAGAACACCCCTGATTTCTTGGAATCCAAAACATGCAGACCCTTTGGATGCTGGACCAAGAAATGGGTTAGAAATTTGGGATGGAGGCTAATTTAAAGCTGGTGTCTCCACGTGGTCAAATGTGATGAGTTCATGCTCTCTAACAAACCTAGGTTGCAAACGACCCAATTTGGGTTTGCTTTGCTCAATCCTGGGTCCAACATGGACCATTCAACTCTTAACTTATGGTTTTCATGGGTTTTCAACCCATAAAAATGATTAAAGTGGCTAATGCCTAGCATTAAGACTCCCAAGGGTGGATTGAAAAGAATAACTCATAACTTTGATTAATAAGCAATAGGATGCACAGTAATATTTGGATTAGAATAAATAATCAGAATCAATCAGAATTATGCCAATTTTTTCCTTGCATGGTTGTGGGGGTCAGTAGGTGGTACACCACACAGGACAAATAACCATGCACATACACACCTGACAGAAAAATTGAGAGCAATTAAACTGATATGCATTTTTTTTCGATGGCCGGGGCAAACTGGAGTACCCAGAACGAGACCACGCAGGTATTGGGAGAATGCACAAAAGTCACACAGAAACCCCCTTATCAGATTTTGAAGTAACAAAGTGAATTGTTGTTCATTAATTCAATAAAGCCAATTGTGCAATAGGAGGAATATCTCATTTTCCCACTTTTGTGGAGTGAGTTTTCCACTGATCCTGTAAGGCAACCAGACCCACCACATGCCAGGGCAAGACACAGAGAAAAAAGAAAAAACACACAAAGACAGTATGCCAGTTGCACCATCATGCACCACACAAAGAAAGACTTTTATTTTTGTTTTCCTTGTCAAACTGCATTAAAACTAATTAAAGGTAAATCTGAAAATAATTTTACAATCTCACTATTTCTTATTTAATCCTACTGAGGAAGTTCAGGCCATTGCTTAGTTCAAAATAGAGATCTTTCAAGTATAATGAGGCTTCTTTGTGTCTCTTCTCTAACCCAACAAACTGGATCTCTATGTTTAGTTAAAGCTACTCAACTTATGTTCCCAACAGCATAAACCCAGAATTTGTGTTAAAGAAAAAAACCCACCATTTTTTAAAAGTGTATCTGATCCAGATGTAGCACCATCAAACGGTAACATCTTTCTCTAAAGCCCAACGATTGCTCTACTATTCTTTAAAATGTTGTTTTCACTCTCATTCAACAGTTGCTTCACTACAGCACAAATCTGCAGATGAAGCTTTCTCCAAATAAATAAATAAATCAAAAAAATAAAAGCAGAGAGTGAGATGGGTGAAATCTGACCATCAGCTCTGCTCAAACAGGAAATCTAAACAACACCAAGGGTCTTATGTAGGTCAAGTGAGGCTTGACCAGAAATAAAAGTAAAAACAAGAAAATTTCTATCTGAAAAAAATCTGAAGCTGATATGAGGTTGGATTTTATCAGCTATTCTGCTTCTGCTGTAGCTTCAAGAGAAGCTTCAACTCCAGACCTACATCTACATCTGTGCGCCTGAATCAGTCATCTCCACAATGATTAGCCTGTGCCACTGACCTCTAAAACTAAACTGGGTTGAAGTACAAATCAACCTAGTCAGTCATGGGAAGTGGTGTTATATACGCTGTTATCCTGCTATTGGAGTGGTGTAAAAAAAATGACACTCATTCCTACAGGAATGTAAATGTATATGGTTCATGCAATCTACCATCATTTTGAGAACCTCCCATAACCTCCCATGTTTAATCTTTGAGGGATGACTTCAGCTTCCTGTCATCAAGCTGTCTTCTCATTTTCTGTTTTTAGCAGGCTTCACACTGAAAGGAAATTTTAAATTTGACAGTGCTTTATAGGGGAATGTTGTTAAAGCTTTGAGGTACGCAGCCAGGAATTCCCCAGGTCTAATTTTAAAGATCAAGGATTCACAGCTGGGAAACGATCACTGCTGCACGTTCTGTAACTTTTTGAAAGGAAAAAAGTTAATGAATATCTTATCTTATGTGTTCTGCATTAAAATTGAAATATTCAAAACATTCTTGTACCAGGCATCCCTTTTCTGAGCCGAAAGGTAAACTATGACAGTGGAATTAATTAAACTTCCGATCGTTCACATGCTGCTGTTTTGAGCACGTGTTGGCACACTCTCTGGGGCTGCATGTGAAACCTCCTACATGTGCTGCGGCTGCCGCCAGCAAATTCGACCCCCATAATTATCTACGATTAGATGTTCTCCCTCCCACCCCTTCCAGTGAGCTGCTGTACCTGGGAGTCCTCAGGGCGTCTGCAGCCTCTTCAGGGAGATGGGATGTCATTTCAGGCGATAAAGACTGGTTTATGACAAAATTGGTGCTTTTTAGATTATTTGAAATAGCCATAAAAGTATAGATGACTGCATAAGTATTGGGAGATCTACAACAGAATATAGTTTGTTTTGTGGGAAGGAAGGACAATTTAGAGAATGCCAAATGATCAGCAGAAACCTTTTATTAGAAGCAGGTTAATGGATCCAGAGGTGTCTGAGCTGTATTGAGTACCTTTTGGAAATATTCAACTCCTGGAACCTTCTCACATTTTGTCCTGTTACAACCACAGATCTCGATGCATTTTTATTAGATTTTTTTGTAGTTGAATTGCTCAAATCAGAGGCGTCCGACTCCAGTCGTCAAGAGCCAGTCTCCTTCATGTTTTAGATGTTGTTCAGCACCCCTGAATCAAATTAAGGGCTCTTTAGGAGGCCTCTGGAGAATTTGATCAAATGCAGAAAATTGACACTGGCTTTTGAGGTCTGGAGTTGAAGCTTCTCTTGAAGCATGTTCATGTGCAAGAATGGTTCGGTTAAAATCCAAACCTAAGTCCAATTGAGAATCAGTGGCAAGACTTGAAAA
This sequence comes from Anableps anableps, assembly GCA_014839685.1. Lineage (NCBI taxonomy): Eukaryota > Metazoa > Chordata > Actinopteri > Cyprinodontiformes > Anablepidae > Anableps > Anableps anableps. The sequence goes on from CM026083.1 coordinate 9,457,446, forward strand.
TTGATGTCCACAGAGACTCTTCATCCACGCTGACAGAAGGTTATGGGTAGAGGTAGCTTGTAGAGACAGGACCAGAAAGAAATGTGTAGTTGAAACTACAGTGAAAGGTTGCTTTACAAAGAGTTGACTCAGGGGGTGCTGAGCAAATGCAAGCCATCTTTCTTTTATACAATTCATAATAAAAAAATGTTCTAAACCTATATCATTTTAACTCCACTCCACAATTACATTCTATTTTACTATATTACTCTGTCAAATAAAATTCCAGTAAAATCAGTTTGTGGTTGCAGCTTGAGAGAAAGTTGAAGGAGACTTCTGTAAACCACGTTCAGGATAAAGGGACTTCACTTGTAGAGTTTAGTATAAAATTATCTCATAAAATCCACCTATAAACAGATGTTTCATTATTGTGGCACATTTGCTGTCACATTCATCCCATTTGCACATTTACCACAATTAACGCATGTTTACGATTTCTGGCAGCCCCCTCTGCATCTGTTTGTTTATCAGAGCCGAGGTGTTTATTTAATATTTCCTGCATAGACACAAATTGCAGTGACAGCAGGCACCACTGCGAACAAAAGGCACACACCCTATAATTACCATCAGACACAATTAGCCGAGCCGGCTGGCTCGCTCCATTGGCAAAGAGAGGAAATAATCATGATGAGTCCTCAGGGGCATCTGCGGAGCCGGTGGAAAGGGATGCAAGTGGAATACAGCGGGCATTTCCCTGCTGACTCTCTGGGAAGTCGACCAATAATGGGGGAATGTCGATGGGAGAACGGTGTGGGCAGGGTGAGAGTACATGTTCATGCATGGATGGCTGCAAGCTGCTGGGATTCATTATGTTCTCCAGAAGTTGAATGAAATTACTCTGTTACACTTACTGGACTGCGCTCATTAAACGTTTAATTTCTGTTTGCAGCATAACTTCTTTAAAATGCTTTTATTAGTATCAGTTCTCCAGATAAGACAACATATTAAGTGAAACCCATTCACAGCATTTAAGCCAAAGTTAGGAAGAGCTTCGACCCACGTCTGATCCTTGTCCATTTCAGCCTCACTCTTATTCATCTATTATTCCCCCCTTTTTTATCTAGATACACCTCCCTTCTCTCATCCTCTCTATATCACTCCTTCCCCCACTTCCTGACTCCTTGCCTGCTCCTTTGACCCCTAAATGTTAGCAGATGAGAGGACACAACACCAATAGTCATTCACCCTGCTCTTAGTGACCATTGTGTGTCTGCCTTGGTTAATTCCCCCTCCCTTGCAGGCTGTCTCTTGTCCATTAATGACCAAGGAGGGGGGTTAAACCCACAGTCAAATCTCTAGAATCACAAAGTAGAGCTGCTCAGCGGTTTCTGGTGTGATAGTCTGGAAATATTTGGTTAGATGCTTTTAAAGACATTCATAGTTGCAGAAGTGCTTGCAGTGTTACTCCATCTCCAACTAATTTTTCTGCTTATGAGAGCTTCTGAATGATGCACAACACACATTATCTCTGTTTTTCTTGTTTGCAGTACGAGTTCAGAATACTGTTTTTTTACTTGGACTGATTTTATGTTTGTGTTTTAGGAGGACGCTCTGCCTGCAGCCCTGGTGGAGCTGGTTAGAAACAGCCCCATCAACTCCATAGAGGATCTCCAGCTGCTGCTGCTCACTGACTCCGTAGGTAAAGATCCAAGCTTTTTTTCATTTTACAGACATGTGGAATCAGTTTTAATTATATTAAGACTAAAGTGGAAACAAAACTCTTTTATAATCTGGCATCTAAATCCAATAATGCACTTCAACGGCGTGGTAACATCTCTCGAGATCCCTCTTTTTATATGCGTTTTTATACTTTCATTAAAAAAAAGTTTTATAAAATAAGTTTTTGCACACCGCTAACACATTGAATGTAAGTATCACACAAATGAACTGGTCATTTCACCCCTCCAGTTGTCTTTTTGTCATCTTTACTTACACTGCCTTTTCAAAACAGCACCGTGTAAATCATGTGGGTTGAAGGAAGAGGAGACAGTTCAAGATAAAAGCATGCTTGCAAAGCTGAATTTGCTGGAATAATTATCGAATCTTTTTTATTTTATTTGGATAATTATGTAGTCTTTGTGAACACTTGGAACCAAAATTGAAATAGAGCAATGTTTTTAACTAAGCCCACAATCTTAGTGAAGACTTATCTGGGTCTGGTTTGAGCCCTCAAAATATTTTAGATTTTTAACTAGAGTTAATCAAATGCAGTCCAGGTTCCAAAAAAACAAAACAAAAAAAACTATGAAATACCTGATTAATATGGTGCCAATTCATAGATACAAAGTAACATTGTTAGTAGCAGGATAATAAACATTGTTGCTGTTCTCTTTGTAGAGTAACACAATTATAGCAATCTGATCTCATCTGGTTAATTAGTTGCTCTATCTGATCAGCCATTTAACAGGGTAGCATCCTAATTGTAGTTTTAAAAAAGTGGTACCTTAATAAAACTTCCTAGGTTTTCTGTTACTGGAAATGTTTCCAAACTCACCATTTTTAATTTTTTTTAGCCAGTTTATGGGCAGTGCACAGCAATGGGTGGGGGAGGTGCAACACTTCATTTACTTTATGCTCTACACTGCTGGAAAAACCACTGTTGCTCCTGCTCTTTCTTTGCTTTTTCAGTAGGAGGAGTTTTAAAACATTTACATTAAAAGTATTATGTCTTGACCAGGTCTCCCTTGTAAAAGAGATCTTTGATTTCAGTGGGACTAGCCTGGTTAAATAAAGGTTAAATAAAATAAAGTTACATCGATAGATATAAACATATTGTCTTCTCCATCCCTACTTTCTGTGCTCACTGTATAATTTATTTGTCTTGTTCTAATGAGATAAATGAGGTTTGTGTTTTTGTTTCAGATGAGGAGGAAGCTAACTCTGCAGCCAATGGAGTTCATAGACTGCCACGGAGCCTTGGTGAGCCACCCCTCTCTTTTTATTTGGTTGTGGGAGGGGGAAAGTCAGTTGTAAGAGAGGTTTCTGTTTAGACTCAAAATTCAGACTTATTTTTCTTTACCTGATATGTGTTTCCATCATTTTCACATTTTTTGTGCACCATTTCTGCTTCAGGGACACTCAGTAGTTATGTCAGCCAAAGAGTGCTTTGTCAGTCTGTCTGGGAGATGATTAATGGGGCCGGTAGGATTTTTGCGACGGGAAACCTTTTGTCATTGTTCTCATAAAGCAAAACTCAAAATTTCCAGACAGTGATCTACAACAGACCTGATCTTTAAGTAAAACCTACTCTGTGTTTTTTTCAATACACGTCCTTGTATGTTAACAATAGAAAAATTCAAACTCTCAAGCAGAGAAGTACGTATTGTCTGGTTAATCAAACTTCAGAAAGGCCTTATATCAGTGCTGCCTCTGAAGCTTTACTATGTTGTATTTGTTCCCTCAGACGCTCAGCCCGCCCAGCAGGCTCAGTGTAAAGTTCGCACAGAAGTGGTCGAGGTCACCAGAGCCATGTTAGACCGCAGCAATGCCAACTTTTTGTTGTGGCCTCCGTGTGTGGAAGTTCAGCGGTGCTCTGGCTGCTGCAACACCAAGACCCTGCAGTGCGTTCCAGTTGTCACACACACCAGATACTTGCAGGTAAACAAGCATGCACACTCACACACTCACACCACCATTCTCTGATATGAGCTAAGAGACTAAAAGGTATTATAAGAAAACATTTTAATTGATAAAGTTTAAGTTTAAAGTTTATTGTAAACCTAAAAAATGCTTAATAATTTCAACTGAAATCACCTTACTTGATCTCTCACCTACCTACTTTCATCTTTCAACCTGGTTCGCTCTGTCTCAAACTTGTGAGTTGTCACTGGGTTCGGACTATAAGATGATTTAGAAGAAAGGATTAAGCATTAGAAATGTATACATAATCCGGAAATTAGAGTTAGATTTTTGGTTATATGATTAACAAATAGGTATAGTTAAACCCAAAATTATCCCTACCCCTAGCAAATTTAGATGTTAAATTAGTTCCATTCAATTCAAGAAGTTTGTTTCTGATAGGAAATGATAGGTATCTCCCAAAAGATAATAAATTAATGTAAAAGAAATATTAGTTTTGTAAAATATTTTATGTACATTTAAATACACAGTGGCATGTTGTAAATTACAGAGAATCTTAATAATCAGTAGAATAATCTTTGTTATCATCACAGCAATTAAACCTTTCTCATAATTGCTTTTTACAAATTTCCACAGCTATTTTGATGATTTATCTCTGGTAATGTTGGAAGGCCTTCTTGCTATCACTGTCATCTTTAACTTCTTTCTGATTCCCTGGAGTATTAATAATTTAGGGCTTAACTGTAATTAATTCATTAAGTAAATAAGAAATTAATTGAGATTAAGAACTGAAATTCATAACAAAACGTTTTTTAACTTTCTGCATAAATAAAAAAATGTCTGTCTTATCAATAAACATTTAATTGTAAAAGACTATTAAAAAAGATTTTCTTAAAGCGGCCCAAATCTTCCTTCAGTAACAACCTCCATACTAAAGAGTGTTGTTGTCCGATTAGTGCTTCTGCATGTTGCATTCACTGATGGGGAAAAAACAGCAGGATTTTTAGTTTCCAGCAGGCCAATCATTGCTTAGGGTAGTTAAGCATAAAGTTACCCAATTTACTCTGCATCTAATTTCTTTGTACTTTTCTTGTACTTCACTCTGAAAATGAGCAGAGAATTGCAGCTTAAGTTATTTTACAGACTAAAAATCTACCTCCATTTACTGCCTGGCAACAGTTCATTTTTGAGCACAAAAAAGCATACACTTATATACATGTGCCACAACATCCCCACAAAATGTTTTTTTGTGTGTTAAACTCAGAGTACCTCCCAGTAACTCCCATCTTCTTCTCAACCTCTTCAGGTCATGAAGATCGAGTACATCAACAAAAGACCCACTTATGCTAAAGCTGTGGTGTCAGTTGTGGATCATGTGGAGTGCAGATGTCAGCCTGCCCCACGTGCTGCTGTGCTCAAGAAGAAATCCTCTCACAGACTTCATAGCCACCTGCATCGAAATCAGACACTCAGCCCAGGGCCTGTGCAAGGACAGGTACAAATTTTAATGTGCGAGTCTCTGTCATCTGGATACCTTTAACCTTAATAACTAGTATACAAAATACATACAATATATACATATATAATATACATACAATATATATGCAATATACAGCCACAAGTTTTACTGCACTGCTAAGCAATCTCTTAACACCTCAAGGCATTGACAAACAACATCTGGTGTTAGCATGAAATCCTGTTAGCTGCTTTAGAATGTGTTGGGTGGTCTTAGTAGATTGGGTTTGCTTCCAACAGATACTTTCAGACCTAATCAAATGCTTGTCCTGTGAGTTTGCTTGTCAGGTAAACATCTTAGACTCTTTTACAAATCAGTGAGGCCTTAGTTTTCCTCCTACCATCTCTGTGTGATTTATATGACGACCGAGGCAGCAAAGTGGGCGGAGTTTGACTTATATGCCTTTATACCACCTAGAAAGGTTGTCACAAAGTTGAGTTGGTGAGTAGGCGTGAAGTGGGGGTTGACGTGAGCAGTGGTCCATTATAACCAACAGTGCAACTGTCACTAGCTGGTTCTGCATCGCCAGCTTCATTGTACAAGAACACATGAAAAGAGGTAGCTTAAAGGCAGACAAGTCTTCGGGACCATATTGTGGCACTGTAATTTTAAAAGAGGGCCTTTTGTTGCATTCCTGGGGTCATTCCATAACAGGTTTTGTAGAACCCACAGCTCACCTAATGGTAAAGAAAGTTGCTACTGTTAGAGACTGCTGTTATCATATGCTGAGTTGGATTCATTTGTAGACAAGTAAAAATGGTCAGAGATTTTGTGGCCTATTTTCAATCACCCCTTTTGTAAAGCTCTGACTTGCCTATATTCTGATTAGTCTCAAAGAACTCAACATGACAACACCATAGTTTGTACTTTCTTGATAAACTGAAAATTTACCTTTGTTAAGATAGATTTATGGTAAATTAAAACAGTCATATCTCAAAAATAGACCTGCCTGTCTTTGTCACAAAAATTCTCCAAAATCATTAAACACCTTTCGATTTTTGGACAGAGATATTTCTAAATGAAACATAATGGAAAAGAATTAGAGCATATCTCACTTACAAGACAGATTGTAGCCCACTGGCTTTTTTCTGTTGTTTTTGGCACTAATGAAAATATAATATGTACCATATCACAAGACAAACATTTTTTTTCTACATCGTCCATAATACTTAGAAGCAGTAACCAACATTACACAGCTCTGCAGTTTAACAGGATTTTTCTATTATTTCAAAACAAAGATTACAGAATTTATTACAGAAATTATTGTAAACTGAACTTACTATCTTATATATAGATAACTTTATAGAGAAATTTATTTTTATTGTATAACAATATGCATAAGGCAACACAATAAAATTTTGTTTGCAGCAGTATGTCAGACAACATAACAATATGCAAAATTTCTCAAAGTATAAAAGTTTACAGTTAAATAAGCAGACATTGTACAATTAGTATACTTTATTACTAATCAATGTGTGCAATGCCTGTACCGTTAGTAGATCCTTACTTAAACTCTGTAATTTCAAAAAACTTTGCTGTCGTACACTCTGCTTCCTATCATATGCTGACATCCAACTCTCTGAATCAACATCCAACATGCCTCCTAACATAATTTTCTTCCTAGAAGATTCTGACAGGTTTTATGCTTCTTCTGACACCTTATACTGAAAATAGCCAACTTAGTTTCCTTCACTCAGTAGCAGTTTACACAGTGTAGACTGTTATTGTCAGTCAAGCCCATGTATGGTGCACTTACAGACCAAAAAAATAAATTAGATTTTGACTGGGGCAATCCCCATTGAAGCCTGGTCAAGCATAGAAACAGATAGTTCCAGCCACCAGCTGATTTCTTGTGCATCTCTGATGGTAAGTGTCAAAGTATCATGTAAATGGAAGTGTGTGGGTTTTCTAAGGAAAATATTACAGTGAAAGGTTTCTTTATGGTGTCTGTGTACACAAATGCTAGCAAGCTAATTAAGGTCACGTTCTTTGGTTGTATGCATATCCATAAAGTGTAAGCAAATGCAAATGGACAAATGCTGGATAAGAGCAAAGAATATTAAATATTTACTTCTTACCATCTACTAGTTTTGTGAGTTCCATGCTCAATGCATTTGTAGTTTGAACTTGAGGAAACAGCCACTAAAGTCTTTCATTTTGCTGTTAAGGTGAAGGTCCACTCCAAAGATGAACTCCACCAGTTGGATGCGCTGAAACAAAACCAGAGGGCTCATCTAGAGGATTTCCCAGAGCAGCACTGGGATCCCAGAGCAGACACCTTTCCTCAGCCTGGAGAAGGGTACAGTCTTGCTGGAGAAGACACGTCTCGGTCTGAAGAGACAATTCTCTTTCCTCCGCACTGGGCTCATAACTTTACCAGGCTTCTTGGGACTGAAGATCAAATAGAGATGCAAGAAAATGTGGGGATGAAGAATGTTGAGGTTTCTAAAGACAAATCAGGACCCTCTTTGGGTAATGTGGATGTAGAAGCAAAGGAAAAGTTAGGAGAAGATGGGTTCAACAGCACTGAAGGAAATCCTAAAATAGGACACAAACTCACACAAACAAACAGCCCAGTAGGGTTAGATGACAAATCCATACCTTTTAGAAGCCACACTACTGGACTCTCTAAGGCGGTGGCTGAGAACCCTCAAGCCATCTTCAATCCTAGTGAGGAAACCTTCAATGAGAGAGTAAGGAGCAGGTTCCGACCGACCAAAGAACCAAATCCAGACCCTCGAGAGCTAGCAGGAAGGAGAGAAAATGAGACTCCAGATGTGCAAAGGATGTTGCAAATGGAGGAAGAAAAACTAGAAGCTGAGAAAAAAGAGCTTCTCCTTCTTCACAAGAGATTGGACGAAGAGAAGGACTTACTGCGACAGCAGAAAATGAAACAGGAAGAGGAAGAAAGGCTGAAAGAAAAGGAGACAGACAGTCAACATCTCCAACATAGGAAACATCATCATCTGCATACAACAACACCAAAACCAGGTAAAAAAAAAACAATAGAAATATGAAGTAAACTTTTAGGTAACAAAACACTCAGTAAAACTATGTATTATTTAAACTTTTGGAGGAGTGAAAGTCATCAGTATGATTTTTACATTTTCTCTTTTAATTTCAATCTCACAGAGACAACGACATCAACAACTACCACGCAGAAAGCACCAGCCCCAACAGGTCCCAGACTCCCAGTTCGTCCAAACCCTCCAAGAAGAAGAATGAAGAAGAATCGCAAACGGATCAGCAAGGCAGCAATGAGAGCAATGCTCATGTAGGACTGAAATAAAACCAGGTGAGCTCACAGATGACCAGAAAATAAAAATGGATGTATAGCCTAACTAGACATGGGCCTGTCTTTGGTATCAAGGTATATCAAGGTTTTGAAGGTTTTACGGAAATGGTCCTTTATACAGTCCCTATGGATTAAAGTCCTTTTAATGACATGCCAGAGAAAAAATTGTCACTGACTAAATGGAGCATAGACAAGTCCTTCCCCCCACTGCTCAACTGGCTGAAAGAAAAGGTTTATAAGAAAAGCATATTCAGCTGTTTGGAAATAGTTCCTGACTGACATGGTGTAGAAACTTAAGGAGAACCACTTACTACTTCGATTAAGGTGTCTGTTAAGCAACTGACTGCAGGCTAGCCACCAAACCAAATACAGTAGCCTGACGAACTTACCAATATCAGCTTATTAGACTCCTGGTCTTTCTCTATGAAGAGCAAAACAGTCCAAACTCTAATCTGTGCAATGAACACTTAAACTCTACTCTACTTCGAGGGTTATTTTAGGTAGCCTATTTGTTTTAGTCTGTGAATCAAATGAATATAAAAAGACATTCAGTAAAAAATATTATTATAGCTGCCATAATTGATGTTATTTTGGCAACAGCAGGAATAATTGTTACTTTTCAGCTTTCAGTAAAAGTAAATGGAACATGTTGTAGTTTTTGTTTTACATTTTTGTACTTATCCATGTTAACCTTGTAAGTAGAAAATGATGAATAACTGTAAAGGATATTGTAAATGTTGAACATTTCTTCCTGTATTTTATCTGCAGGGACACACATGGAGAATATGTTGCAGGGTGGGAATTGTCCAAAGATAAAGCCAGATGACTCTTTTGATTTAAGTATTTATTTGTCAGTAACCTGGTTGTCCAGTGAGATCTCCTTGGTAACACTACTAATGACTGTCTGCTGAACCTGTAACAATTTCTGGATGGACCACAACACAGATCAAGAGGAAAATGGGAATATAAACAGAGGACGGACCTGCTCAGGAAAATGCTTCCCTAAAAATTAGATAGCCTGAGGTAACCAATGGGGCCCAAAGACAGACAAAATGTGCTCAAGCACCGTGATTGTGTGGGACCAAAGAAGCATTGCTGTAGAACTGTGGAAAATAGTGCAATTTCTGTGGATCCATGCATAGATATCATCAAAGAGAGACACTCCACTTCAATGTCAAGAACCAAGACTGTAGGAAAGGTTTTTGGTAGGTGTAATACCACTGGCAAGATAAAATACAACATATATTTGGTGAAAACGTTAACAAAAAAAGGATTTAACTGTTTTGCTAAAAATCACAAATTACATAATCTATAAGACAATCATAATAAGACTGCAAAATGGGCAGAATTTTCAGTGTGATATTGATTATTAGCTCACAAAAAATGTGATGTTCTCTTTTTAACCATATTTCATTATATTTAACTCATTGCAAACACTGGAATAACACAGATATGATTAGAAAATAAAAACAGCATTTAAATTGTCTTGCAAAAGTATTCATACCCCTGCAAGTTCCCACTTTTTGTGATGTTACAATCACAAACTTCAGTGTAATTACTTTGAATTTCTTTGTTGACAAACACATAGTAGTACATAATTTGGAAGTGGACAGAAAGTAAAATATGATTTTAATTTTCTTTTACAAATAAACATTTTTATTGGTAAGAAAAGTAAAAACCATTTATTCATTTCCTTCCATTATGACTTTGTACTACTTTGTGTTGGTCTGTCACATAAAATCAGAATAAAATTAATTAAAGTTTGTGGTTTTAATATGACAAAGCGTAAAAAGTTTGGGTGTGTGAATAATTTTGTAAGTAACTGTGTGCCGATAAAAATTGTGTTGCAGAATCAATGCTATAAATGTGAGCAGACTGTGTGCTATGTTTCTTATTTATTTTTTACTGTTACTGTGGATTGATGTTCTATAGAAATACTTCCAAGATGTGCTGAGATTGAGTATTTCTAAAAGATTTGGTTATTCTTTGTAGCTGGGTGGTTTAATCAGGAAGAAAGTCTAAAGAAATAGTTAAATAGTGCCCAAACTCTCCATGACCTCCCAGTCACATGCAGTGTTAAAGTTCTTTGTTCAGAACCAGTGTGAATGGTTGTTTTCTATGTTTAAATGTGTGGTGTTATGTGTCTTGTGCCTACACCTACACCTCTGTTATTTATCTCAAAGATATTTCTCTGCCACTTTTTTAAAACATGTTTTTTTCACCTTCTTTTTTGAATTGAACCTTGTAAAATTCATAAATCTGCTTTCAATAAGCTGTTCTGTTAGATTTCAATATATTGGTTTAAATTTCTATGAGAGGAATCCAGAAAGGCTGTACATTTTTAGTTTTGAAATAGTAGGAAAAAAATAGAGATGTTATTTTGTGAATATTTCCCATTTTTAAAGACTTGTTTAAGCACACGGCTGTGTCCAGTAATCCACTATCAGACAAACATCTTAAATTATTGACAATCTCGTGTTATGTGTTCATTATGCCAATTTACAACTGTTACTTATTTCTGTCTGTTTTAATATATGCAACTGAGAAAAAGAGAATGTTTGCCTATTTTCATATGAGCATAAGAATCTTGAAATTGAGCTTGAAATTGTATTCGTTTTTTCATTACTGTTTCACCATATTGACTTTTATTTGAGCGGGATAATCCTATTTTAGTATGCTAGCATGTGGAGTCATCCTAGCGATCCTGCATCCGTAATTTCGATGATGACTTCTGTTTTATTTCACTTTTTGTATACTGTGGTTCCCTGGAGTACAAATGCGCTGGTAATATCTTAACAGAATAGGACAGGATCATCTAAAGCAACACAAACTCAAAACCCTAAAGGCAGTTTTAGAAAGCATTATGTTCAAGGGATAGTTCAGGATTTTTGAAGTGAGGTTCTGTAACAATGTTTTTAGCTATAAATGTCCTACCTGCAGTAGATAACGCTCTTAGCATTTTCATTTGATATAAACCCAGATTGATAACTGAAGGTACCAAAGCAGACTTCTACTGCTTTAAAAGACTCAAATCTCAAAAATGTCACAGTGGTCTATGTGTACGTTATTTTATTATGCTACCTATTGACACGCTGGGATTGTGTGGTTATTTAGATAGAAGTCGATGATCATTAACATGTGAAACTGAGGTGGTGCACAACAATCCTGTGTGAAATAAGTATTGAGAATGAAACATATAGAGCATATCTGGGCAGAGTAACAGTGTGATGAAAAGTAAAGAAGTATGAAAAGCAAAAACATTCTAGCCACTTAAGTAGATGGTATTTATTGACTTTAACTTTGCTTTACTTTTCTATAAAGAACATAGAAACTGTCTTAGCACTATCACATAAGCTAATATCTGGAGTATTCTTCACACCTTCTGCTGTCTCTTGGGGGTACAGCCAGTCAGCCCCAAGAGAAAAGAATGGATTAGCTGCTTTGCAAATGCCAATGTGAAGTAGCATTGCGCTCAGGTATTTCAGCTTCCCAAGCTGTGAATATTTTAGATACGTGCTATGAAAAAAATTCATGAATAGGCAGATTTTCCGCAAATAATTTGGAGTTCCACAAAAAACTCCACGAATAGGTGAGTCCACGAATACTGAACTGCAAATAGTCAGAAGTTCAATGTAATCTGAATTTACACTAAGGATGCTAAGAATAGTTATCTACTGCACAGTTAACTGGTTATAATCTTTCAACAGAACCTCACTTTATAAATCCTAATCTGTTCCCTTAGGATTTTCTACAATTATCATGATTTAACAAGATGGTTTTTAGCATGATTTTCTCGACCAAACAATGTTCACATATTTATGCTAACTCAATGCAGCTAAATTTACCAAAAGCATCCATTCCAACAGTTTTTCCTCCATATTATTGTGCCCCATTCTGGGATCACAATGTTTTAACCTTTCTAATTACTCAAAAGTGCCTGTGTTGTTGTTCTTAAGACAGGAGAACTGGGATTCACAGCCAGTTCACTCCAATGCGTTCAACAGTGTCATTGCACACACTGATTTTCATCAGTTTCAAAATAGCAAAAATATTTAAAAATACTTAATAGCATTCCCTTAGACCTATTTGGCTTTGGAATGATTTAAAAGTCCTCACGTTGATCCCAGCCTGCCTATATTTCACTGCAGATGAAAATGGCCACTTGCAACAAGAACTAAACAAACTGAAATTCATGCTGCATTTAGAGGTTGTAATTTCAGGGCCCCCGTAACATCAGTCCCACCAGAAAAGCCTGTTTTGTATTAATGGGCCATGCAGTGATTGTGCAGATGTCAGTCTTTCTGTAAAAAGTTTTTCAGGTTTTACTCTTAAGGGTCTCGCTGCACTAGAGGAATGCGGCTGTCAAAATGAAATTCCGCTAACACCATCTGCCAAGACACTGAAATTGTCAAACACGCAGTCTACTGTTAGTTTTCTCACAACATGTTGATTTCCTTTAAGTTGATCAACATGTGTTGAACGGAACAGGTTAAATGACCGATAGACTAGAGACACAGTCAAACATGCTCTCCTTCATTTGGCTCAGACACAGAAAAAACTGCCACAGCTGAAGCTATTTATCATAGATAAATGTGCAGGAGTACCATTAGGAGAAAAAAGTTATTGATTGAAAACAATCTGTGGGTATCAGCAAAGGTTTTGTACTGACAGAGGACAAATACGAAGTAAAAAAAAAGTGCTGTTGGGTTGTGTCCTCTTCCCTCAGCTTTCTGTTGTCTCTTCCATTAAATCAAATCTTATAATCATTTCATAATTTTAGGGCAAAAACCGTTTCCAACAGTGAGAGTGCTTTTGTGGTTAAGGACCCTCTGAAGCAATAATAATTTATTCGTCTGTTTAATTCCAGAGCTTACCCATGTTTATCCATGTTTTCTGCATAGATGATATTTGGAGCAAAAGTAGTTTCTCTTTCTATATCCAGTTTCTGTGCTGTGAATAAGCAGCCACATATAAATTCAACATGTTCTCATCAAAAGGTCCTTTTTGTCAAGAAAGTAGTTAATTCTGTAATTACCATGAGATTTATAGAGATAAATTACATAGACTGATGCTTTCAAACCTTTACTTCTATTAATTAGAAGTAAAGGTTCTAATTTGGGCTTAATGAAAAGGTATGTTTAATACCTACTTAAATGTTATTTTCTAAAGGTACTTTTAATCTGACAAACAGGCCTCATTGGAACAGATATTCTAATTAATTGAAAATGACTCTTTAATGCGTAGTGCCTTCCAGTTTTAATGTGCATTAATCAAAGAACTCTTCATTTTAGAAAAGCATGTTATAAAACATTTGAAAGGACGATTGTGTTATAGTAATAAAGACTTTCAGGTTTTCTGGTTCTGAAAGCCAATAATATATGCACTTTAAACTTGTAGTTTATGCAGCCACTTGCTTGGAGCTTCAATATTTAAACTGCATTATTTATTTATTTGCAAACACATCTTGTATCCAGAAGCACCACATAGAGTAATGCACTTATATTGACCTCGCCTACTTGAATCGAGTGCATAGTTGCAAATGGGTTCAATGATTTTTGCCTTGTGCAAAAAAAAAAAAAAAAAAAAAAAAGAGAGAGGAAAAAAAGCTGTGACTGAGGAACTGAAGGTGAACTTTGGCAAACACTCTCCTTGTAGTTTGTTTTTCACAATTACCTACTTGACTCTTTTGGCTAGAAAAGCTCTCCAGTCAGCAGTAAGCTACACAGCTATGCATGTATATCATCATGCCAAGAAGTCATACATCTCCTGTCCAAATGGAATCATAAGAAGAATGACTTGAAAACCCCCAAATCCCCACTGCTCAAATGAAGAATAGTAAAGACTACAAACTGGTATGTGCTCTGTATTTTGGTATTTTTCTTACATTGTCATGTCCGTCATAAAATGTAATTGTTTCTCCACACCATACTGCATTTTTACACCATTCAAGTACTCAAGCAGCTTCCCAAATGTCAAACTCACACATGCATGATACTTCTAAACACCAGACTATCTCTAAATTTAGCATTGAGGTGGGATGCCTGTTTTCCATGGGTGTCCATGTGGCTCCCCGCCTATTGCTGACTTCAAACAAAAACAGTGCGGAGACGTGTACGGGGGCTTGTTGACTGTGACAAACACACAGGTTCATTCAAACACAAACAGGGATCAGCTTGCACAGTTGTGTGCCTCTGAGGAAGCAGAGATGGTGACAAAAGACACAGGGCGGTTCATGGATGATTGACCTTCAAAGAAGAGCTGCCTTGTTGGGTCTCAGCAACACTGTTACCTAGACAGCAAACAGCCAATGAAATAATAAAATGATAACACCATAAATGTTATCAGATTCATGAATTACTTTAAGTAAAGTTGGATTACATCGTAAAACTGTTTGTTACTCCTCTTACAGATTTCAAACATTAACAAAACAGCTCCTGGGTGATTTAGGCTCAAGCAAATTTCTATTTAGTTTCTAAATGACCCAGCTCAGGCTTTCCCTAGCAACCCATATAGAAGGTAACTTGACTACATGTTTAGGCTATAACTTGTAAAGCTTCCTACTTTACAGAAAGTAAAGTAGGAAGCTTTACTTTAATCTCTGGGTGTACTGATGTGTCCAGTACACCCAGAGATTGGAAACTTGATACAGATGCTCCCTTCAGGGCCATTTGCAGCTGATGGTTTGTCGGTATTCTCACAGTGCTCTCAGATCTTTCATATCTTCCCTGTCATCCCATCACTACTGGTATTGTCTATGCACCCATTTATCATTCTGCACCCAATGTGCAGAATGATAAATGATTTGAAAGGGGTGCTTCATTATGCTAACTGATTTACACTATTGTTCTGAATAAACTGGCAAATGGGGAAAAAAGTCAATAGAGAAAAGAGGAAAACAAGAACTAATCCCTGAGGTAAGCCACCACAACATCCCGACCAAGCCATTGGATCGAATTAAGAGCCAGTGAGTCAAATATGACTCAAGGGACTCTGTAGAATATTCTAAAACGGTCTCACAATTTATTTGATATAGCCTTTCAGAGGAGAGGTGAAATGTCTTTAAGAACAAGGAAGTTGTCCTTTGAACTTTGGATGACTATGGCTGATTGTGCCAACTACGTCTTTAGCTGTTAGCGTATAGAGAAACAACATATAATGAATTACTAGGTCAAAATTTCCTCAGTGCACCATTTGCTTTCTGTGATGATGTTTGCATGGGCTTAACAAGATCATGGGTATTCAAATCAGTTCAGATCGGAAGATGTTCTTAATAATGGAAGAAATGACCAACAATGCTGTCATCATTTGTATAAATCTCTCCAAATTCAATAAGAACAAAATCTCCTAAGCGGTAGGTTGTTTGTGTGAAATGAAGGCATTGAAACATGTGGTGTGCTTCAGGGAATGTACAACCAAGCAGTACTAAAACAGCAAGGTGTTACAATGAAAAAAACAATCTCGAGAGATTCGAGAACAAACACACTGCAGATACAGAGGATAACAGAGGAGTTGTGTTATTTAAGTCAAGTCAAGTTTATTTGTATAGGACATTTCAGAAGCAAGGCAGTTCAAAGTGCTTCACATCATAAAAAACATCAATCAAGTATATAGCAAATCATCAAAATCATCAAGCAAATACACATGAAAATTATCAAAATTATTGCGCAAATATCAATGCTTCATAATCATTAGGATCATCAGGCAAATATAGTTCAATATTCTATTTACTACTGATCAAAGGCAACTTATTTAAACACATCACTGCCACTGATCAGAAAAACATGGAAACTTAAGAGCAATCATAATATCTCTGATGATCTAGTTTACCTTAAAGGATATTTCTTTTCCATGACCCTGATCATGCCTGGATTCCCTGACGTACAGCTGTGAGGAAACAGGAGGTTACATAAGCATCCCTACGCCTTCCAGTACTTTTATTTTCCTGTTTTTTCGTTTGACCATCAAATAGGACACGCCGTACACACACAACCACACAGTTATCTTCTCATTAAGACGAAATGCTGAATTTTGATCCTTAAATCAAGCTTTTGTGTCTTAACAAGCTAAATGTAACTCTTTACCGGTAAGAAAAAATAAAATGGATCCATTCTTCAACTATTGCTTGGGAAACAATAGCCCTTTGAAGTAAGATGAAGACATTTCTTTTGGTCAGAGATTTTGAAAAAGCCCACATTTCTAGGAAAATATCCAATTCTCCTTCCTTCACATTTCTCTGTTACAGTGTTGGTAAATTATATGAACCATCAATGTGGGTATGATGACTCAGAGTCGCCTGTGTCAAAGTGCTCGTCAGTACCATCAGACAGGAAGTTGTACCTTTGAATGGGCTCAAACACAGGAAGTTGATATCAAAATGCCTGGAATTCCAGTCTTCTGTTGTCTTTATGAACACAAGACAACTAAACATCAAGCCTTACAACTAAAAGGGATTTTTTTTCATAATATGAATTACATTTTGGATGTATAGGAATTCCATACACTGCTTTGCAAAAGCAATGACTTTCCTGAGACTTTTTCACATTTTTTCATGCCAATATTAAAAAACACAATGTATTTCAATGGAAATTGAAGTTGCAGACTAAAACTTAAAGTGCATAGTTTTGAAGTGGAAGGAAAATGATGAGAGGTGTTGTATGAATGGCAGGCATTTCAATTAAACATACATGAATGGGTTTGATCTAAACTGTTCTGCTCTTCCAACAGCTCTGATCAGCTTCCCTGATCCAAGTGAAGAAAATAATTCCCACAGCATGATGCTGCCACCACGATGTCTTACTGTAGGGATGATGTGTTACACAATCAGCCTTGTATTTATGGTGAATCAAATTTAATCCATACCAACATGTAGCCATGTGCATATGAAAAAACAAATTCACACCAGATTTTTTCTAATTTGTGTTGGTCTGTCACATCAAACCCCAATACAATGCACAAATTTTTCAGTGGAAAGTGACAAAATGTGGAAAAATTCAAGAGGCATAGTTATTTTTTCACATACACAAAGCACTCTTCTTTTTTATTGCACTTTTACTCCTGCCTTGAGAAACTGTTGAACCCTGCAACTTTCTATAACCCCGTGAAACTAAACAGATGGAAAGAAAAACAGAGCAATAAATTTGAAAACACTATGAAAATGTGTGTGGCAAGGATACAGTAAAAGACACTGTATGCTGTTAAAATGAATACAGCAGGCATGTCCTTGAGTAAGCAGAAGCCTCATAACTTTTCCAAAATTTAATATCTATAAAGGTTACTGCATACACTTAGGCTCCAAATTATTCATGTGGGTTTATATCTATCTTTTATTCTTAACAGCTAGTTTCTGATGAAATGATGAAATATCAAACTTTTGGAGTGACCCAGCCAGAGTTCTATAAAAGTAGAAAAATAAAATAAAAATATAAAAATTATATAAATTATTTGTTTTCAAAATTTTTATTTCTTTTTGTTTTATAATCTACTGTGTCTCATTTCCAATCAGACACAGACTAAATCTTAATCTGCCTGGTGTATAAATAAGTTTGAGCTTGCATTTATTTTAGAAAGCATGTGGAATGATGTTGGATAATCACATAGTGCTCAGAGCTCAAATCCTTAACCTTTACTTAGTCATTGCTTTCAGGGACAGTGTAACTCTTTCTTGCTGCTACTTTGGCAAAGAAAACCCTTTTCAAGTACTTCCTACTCTTAAAAGGGTGTGCTAATATTGTACCAACATTACAATCATGGTAAAAAGAAAGTACATCCCCCTATTTTTGGACATAGCGATGATTTTTGATGTGTGCTTAATTTTTCACAAACTTCTGGTATTAATGACGTTCGGCTTAGTAAATTTGCTTGAAATAATTTGATAAACAGCTGATCATTTACAGGGTAAAACTCTGGAATTGACAAAAAGATTACTTTCTTTTTTGCTAACAGTGAGTAACTGATTGGCAGCTGGGTGGCAGATTTGTGAGCTAGCTTTTGGGTCCATCCACAGATCTGAACGTGCACTCTAAATTGTCACAGGTTTGAGTGGTTATTTGTCCTGTGCGTCCCTGTGATGGACTGGCAACCTATCCAGCGTCCACCTCACAGTCTGCTGTCTGACCACTGAAAATTAGCGTTTTGTTTGTAAGTGCTACCAAAATAAATATGCCGTTGTTACATTGTGGTTCTCACAGAAAGTTGACATTAATAACACCTGATTCTTGAGAATGACAAAACACAAATGTAGAAAATTTCTTAGCAGGATGCTTGTTATCCAGTCAGTACAACAGTTTATTGCAAACACTTCATTTGCAAATTGTCCCAATATTAAGAAATTAATTATAGTTCTGTGCGCCTCCAAATAGGTCATAACGAAATGGCAGGTTAGTAAAAATTAAATCAAACTGCACCATTTAACTAAATGATTTCAATCAAGAAGTCCCTCTAGTTGAACTTCATGACCAAGTTCAGGCTAAACCACTGTCTGAAAGTCTCTCAGTAACAGGAAATGAATCAGAGACTTCCTTTAGCATAATTTACATTAAATGTAAATCATTTAAAATTTCTTTGCCAGACGCTACAATATCCAGAACTGTATAGTTTTAATTTTTTGAGGGCTGCAGAGAGCTCCTCAAATAAAACCACCCAGCAAAACGGTTATCAGCATAGAAAGTGATCGTCTGAGATAAATGGTTTCACTTTTGACACAGAAACAAAGTATGATTTCATTTTTGTTTATCTGATTATGATCAAAATGATGACAGTATCAACAGTGAATATGCTAGTTTGTCTTATTAGCATGTGTATTTAACTTTTATTGAAATTAAAATGATCTGTACATGAAATGAAATGCTGAAAAAGCTCACAGTGAATGTCCTGACCTTGTTAGAACTCACCTTCTGTCTCTTTGCATTAGCAGGTTTATGGAATGGCAGCTTGTTTATAGATGATCATGCTAAAGATAAACATTAATAGAAAAAATAACATTCTTCCGAGAGTACAGTGACTTTTTGTAGAAATAACAACACTTTAAAATAAAATTAATAAGGCAATGTAAAACACTATGTGCAACATTAAAATGCTTTATTTCTCTAAAAGTTTGAGAAGCTTAAAATAAAGTAGAAGCTTATAAAAAAATAAAAGACTGATTGATTGCATCTGTTGAAAAATCCTGCTATGTCCTTGTGAAATTAGCTTTTTTTTCTTGCATGCAGCTGTTTATTTTGATGCTGCCATGAAAGCTGCTGGGAGCTGGCAGTATCCGGATTTAGCGCCCTCTTGAGGCCATGAGGGGAGAGGTCTTGGTGTGTACTCAGACGGTTGATTTTTCATAGAGGGTTCTCCGAAGCCAGATTGGTTCTCAGACTGAATAGATTGCAGTGTGGCATTCAGGTGGTGCTGGTCCTGCTCTGAACTGTCGTACAATTTTGGGCCTGAGCTGCTGTGGGATGTGAGATCCTCTGAGGACCTTGAGAGAATGCAGTTGGGAAGGCACACGTAATCTTTATCATAAAGAGGGCATGGGGCCGGGAAAAGAGGTGCAGCTTCATCTGATGATGTTTCGTGGACTTCTTTTTGCTGGACCCCCACTGACATGGTTTCTGATTCCTGTGACAAAGACGCAAATGTATTAAACAGCTGCAAAACAAAACAAATGAACAGTAGGTGCTTTTGTGAAGTGCCCAACACTGTTATTAGGTACATGTTTCGAAGTTCCTGTAGGCCAGCTACAAATTCTAATGCGTTTTCATTGCTAGCAGGGGTATAAAAAGTTACTGTTTATGATGATAATGTAAGAGCTTCCTTTTTATTTGCTAGCTGAAAAATATTGCAGTTTAACAGAACAGGAACCTAACTCTAAAATGAAAACCCGAAACAAAAATGCCTGTGGCAGTGGGGGTTGTCAGGGAGAACAGCAGACTAACAGACGTTGAATATCAGCTTATTATTCATACATACGAGCTTGCTTGAATATTGCAGCAGAGCTAGATACCAAGAGAAAATAAAAAGTAATTTTTTTTTAAATGTGTGAGGCTTTTCATACACTCCCATTGTCAAAAGTTTATGCACAGCGTAATTCAATGATGTGGATTTTAGTGTATCATTCTGCGTCATGACAGGTTATGTTACTTTTCTGTGAAGTCACCATCTCACATCGTGTCTTTTTTGTAATGAAATGTTAACCAACCAACTGGGAAGAAAATTTAAATACTTTAAGTTCCCCTAAGTGGTCCAATAGTCATTAGCCAAAATAATCAGACTGTTGGTGATGGAAAAAAGTGACAGGGATCAGTTCGGTATGCAAGGATGTAAGAAGCTTGCATTAAAATATCCTATAAGTGATATAAGTACAGGAATTTCCTGCTAAAATTTAATTAATAGATGAAAAATGACCACACAGTCACACGGTGGGGTCATAATTTGGGATAAACAACATGAAAGCATTGATTTTTCCTGCCTTGTTTTAATAGCTCGAGTTGTGGTGGTGACATAATGCTGTGGGGGCATATTTTTTTGCTACACTTCTGTTTCCATAGTATCAGCTGAGCATCGTTTTAAATACCTCAGCCTATGTGAGCATTATTTCTGACTTTGATGACCACAGTGTACTCATCTTTGAAAAGCTACCTTCAGCAGGATAATGCACCATGTCACAAAGTTCAAATCATCCTGAACATGACTATGAGTTCACTGTACTCCAAGTGACTCTACCAGCTCTCTGTTCAACAGAGCATCTTTGGGAGGTGGTGGGACAGGAAAATTACATCCTGGATGAACAGCTGACAAATCTGCAACAACTGAGTGATGCTGTCTTGTCAATATGGACCAAAATGTCTGAGGAATGTCCCTGAAATCTTGTTGAATCAATGCTAAGATGAAATATGTCAGTTTTGAAGCCAATAGAAGACTCAACCTAGTAGTTGCAAAGAGTACCCAATAAAGGAGCTGGTGAGTGTATGTAACAAGTTTTGTATCTTTAAGACTAAATATCAGATTTTTTTTCATCTGATTATTCAAAGAAATGTTAAATATTCATTTATTGTTCAATTCCATTGTTCTTTTTGAGCAAAACTGACCTGACAAAAGATGTACGGCCCACTGAAGCTCATAGATGATGTGTCCAAGACATTAACGTTATCAGCTGGGGAGGGGGTGTTATCACAGTTCCAGCAACTCCTGTTCTGATTGGAACACATCTTCTC
The DNA here is from genome assembly GCA_014839685.1 of Anableps anableps. Lineage (NCBI taxonomy): Eukaryota > Metazoa > Chordata > Actinopteri > Cyprinodontiformes > Anablepidae > Anableps > Anableps anableps. The sequence goes on from CM026083.1 coordinate 9,479,071, forward strand.
AGTGTCTTTGGTTGGCCACAGCAAAGCGTCTGAGGAGCTACAGGGGAAACAGTGCATAATTTATCTATGTATTTCATCATCTGCCTTTTTCTTCTCAATTGCTATGATAGCAGACTGCAGACGTTGACTTCAACAGAAGGAATCTATCCTGAATAATTGGACTATTTTGGAGTTATGTGAAAAAAGTGTGAAATTTAGTACCAGGTTGATATGCTGTCAAGGTGCTGCACACTACAAATGGAAGTCTTCTCACTCTGTATCAGGGTCGGTGATGGGGAAGACTGAATCAAAAGAAAACGTGAAAATGAAGCAAAACTCACTTTAGATTTCACAAAGAAACACATCGTGAAAGAACAGTAGAAAACTACAGAAAAACAAAGTCAATGTCATCTATCAGTCTGGAAAGTAATTTCTGGTCACAAAGCCATTTCTAAGACTTGAGGATGCCAGCGGACCAAAGTGAGAGCCATAATTCCCAACTGGAGACAACATGAAGCAGTGGTGAAAATTCCCAGGAGAGGCCAGTCATTCAGAATTACCCCAAGAGCTCATCGATAATTTAACCAGGAGGTCACAAAATAAACCAGAACAACATCTGCAACTCTGCAGACCTCATTGCCTCCGATAAGGTCAGAGTTCATAGTCCAACTATCAGAAAGACAAACTGGGCATAAATGGCCTCCATGGGAGAGTTCCAAGGTCAGAACCACTGCTGACCAAAAGAAATACAAAAGCCTGTGTCACATTTACCCAAAGAAATCTTGATGACCCCCAAGAATTTAGGGAAAATATAATTTTCAAAAGGTGTGTGTCATGTTACAGCTGACCTGAAACTCACACAGCATTTCAGAAACAGAAGCCAGTCAAACATGGTGGTGGTAGTGTGAGGCCTTGAGGCCTCACACTACCACCTTAAGACTTGGACATAGTCTTGGACATAGTCTTGCCTCCTTAAGACTTGGACAACCTGCCATAATTGATAGAATCATAAATTCTGTTTTGTAGCAGAAGGATCCCAGTCACACTTTGGTTCTACAGTAGGACATTGATCTAAATTACAGCAGCGGAACCACATTGGACTCAAAAATACCAAAATGAAGTTTTTGAGTTGCCTCGCCAAAGTGTGTACTTAAATTCAATTTGCATACTTAAGTGTGACAAAACAACAAGAAATGAAGATATTTGTAAGGGGCAAATACTTTTCACATCACTTTATACACTATGTGAAGAATTTGAAACATTTTAGTCACTCAAAGGAAATAATCCAGTCTCACCTTGATCTCAGACAGGATCTTGCTTTTGCCTGGAGAGGGAACTGAGTCTACCCACAACACAACTTTCCTTATTGGTGGAAAAAAGTAAATGTAATTTAAAACAAACCATTCATCTTTAAAAATTAAAATCAACAATTATCACTTTCATTTTAACTGCACTTTAAATGTTGCAGTCAATGTAAAACAGGGCTTACTTCTGGCAAAATGGAATAGTGTGGTACAGAGTCAGAAAGACTGTGGCTGCAATCACGGCACTGAAGAAATAAATCAGTTTGGAGATTGACCAGGTGGCTGTCAGGGAACAGAAACCAGATTAAAGAGGTGATCCTGAGGGTCCCTGTTCATACTTTCATCATAATTTGAGGCTTTTGGGGTCTTCCAGAAAAAACAAAAACCCAAAACAGCAGGAAAGAATCAACATTGTGCGCTCTAATACTGTAAACACCTTCATTTGAGGTCCAGTTCGCAGGCTCAGACCATTCTGAGGGGATTCCTTCATAGGTGGAACCGTATCCAGGGGAGACCAGTGACCTCACTTTCACCTCATAATCCTGGAGCGGGATAAGGGATGTTCCCAGGATGGTAACCCATGTGGACCCCTCGGAAATGTTCAGCTGCACAGAAGATCTCTGATGGCAGAAATAAACATACAATCCATTAACATTCAGGCCAATTTTCAGAAGCTGATAGGATGATTAGCAGCTAAATGGTGGGAAAATAAAAACAATGATGTAAAATCCTCTCACCTGATCTTTTGTCCTGTAATACCAGACCTGATAAAACATCTCTGTTGGTGCCATAGCTGGTGCAGACCACTCCACAACCCAGTCACCATTCTTCTCCCTCACTTTCACCTTCTCCGGCGAGTTGGGAAGGACTGTTACAAAAAAAGTTCATAGCTTGAATAAAAATGGAGGGTTTCACAGATTTTTTTAATACAATTGGTTCCCATTTTTGTCACTATCTTCAAAATATACTTCGTATAATCTCACCATTTAAGATGTATACAGTATTTTGCAAAAATTACCATTTTTCACATACAGAAATCTGGAAACTGGGGTAAACATTTCTATTCAGCAATCTTTACTTTTTTTAACCCAAAATAATACTTAATTGTCTTTCAAAGTCACTAAATTAAATAAGCATAATCTTTGTGTAGTTCAATCTCAGAATAAATCCAGATGTTCTGTGAATTTCTCAGCGGTTTGTTAAGGAAAGCCAAGAACAAAGAGCATCACAACAACCAAGCAACACAGCAGACATTAAAGGGAGAACAATCTGGAGAAGTCCACAGCAGGGTTAGATCATAAAACAATATCCCGAACTATGAATATTTCACCAAGCATAGTTTAATCCATCATCTGGAAATAGAGTATGGTACAACTACAAACCTACTAAGATAGCCATCTATTTAATTGTACAAGCTGGGTGAGTAAAGCAATAATCCAAGCAGCAGCCAACAGGACTTTGGCAATTTTGGGTGGGCTGCAGAGAGCCACAGCTCAGGTGGTAGAAGCAGTTGACAGGACGGACAACTATTAGTCTGGCACTCTACAGTTCTGGCCTTTATGGAAATGGGGCAAAGCAAAGGTAAGTCCAAATCAGTCCTGGAAGGAAAGCTGTCAGGGTGGGCTCAAGACTTGAGATTGATGAGGAGGTTCACCTTCCAACAACCAATCAGAACCACAGTTCAACTTGTCTTAATGTGTTAGAGTGGCCTCAGATCTAAATCCAGCCTGTGTCAGGATTTAAAAATTAACACTCTCCATCAAATCTGACAGAGCTTCAGTCATTTTGCAAAGACGATTGAGCAAAACAGGTATGTTAGATGTGTAAAGCTGGTAGAGACCCACCCTCGAGGCTTATTATGGTTCTTCTACAAAGTACTGGCTCAGAGGAGCTGAATCCAAATGCATGCTGCACTTTGCGCATTTTTACTTCAAAACAGTGTAATGTTTTCTTTCTACCTAGTAATTACTCATTGTTTTATGTTGTTCTATTGCACGAAACACTGTTAACATAAGAGCTTGTGCCTGTGAACTGACAAATTGTGAGAAAGTTCGAGTGATACAAATACATTTGAACAATGACCTACTGAAAAGTTGTGTGTTTTAAATAACTAATTTGTTTACTGGAAATGTTTTTTCCCAAATGATTGATATATTGATAGTTTCTTTATGTGCATCATATACAACATAATGCAGGTATATTAAAGGTATCATTAAAAAACAAATGTCCTTGATCACATGAATGTAATGGTCAAAACTGTCCACTAGGGGCCAGTATTTAACATGAAGTTGACCTTCCAGTTACTAAATACCAAATTATCGAGCTGATCCGAGAATCCGACAATGTACTGATTTAGAGGCAATAGTACAAATCAAACACTAGAGGATGCTGTAAAATCATGATATGATCCTGGTTAACCACTGTTTGTCTGCACTGCTTCCTGTGGTTTTATCAACCCCTTGTGTATTTTTAATTTAGCCTGATATGTTCAGATAGGCACAGAGGGACTTCCGCCCCCCACTTCTCACCTCTTCTGTATTCTGTGTACTCACTGTGTTTGTGGGCTTTAAAAGTCTTAGCATTGTGCGTTAGCAGGAACTTCAGCTGTAGATGTTCAGGGTCCACATCAGTGAGAAGGCAGCTGTACCTCACTTCAGTCCCACTGGCATCAGAACTCACAGTTGAGTTCATGCAACATCTCTCAAACCTTTAAGAATTGAAGTTTGCATTGGTTCAAGAATAGTGTGGTGGGTGTGTTTTCAGCTCCAAACACATAGCTTTATGTTTGACTTACTTCGCTGTCTGGTTGTATCGGCAGGTCAGCTGGTAGGTGATGAGATAAGCCAGCTCTCTGCTCACCTCCCAGCTACACATCACTTCCTTTTCTCCATCCAGAACACAGTCCAAAGAGGGAACCTGCCTGAAGTCTGGTGTCAAAGACACAGAAAAGAAAAGTTACTCACACAGCCGGAAAGCACCAGATGTAGTTTCCATAAATATAAAAAGACCCAGAAGACTGAAGTTCCAAAGGAAAGCAAAACTATTTGATCTGCAGTGCCTAGTTAACTGTTCATACCCCTTGAACCTTTCACATCTCATCATTTTAGAAACACACACGCTACAACAACAGAAAGTAGTACATGGTTATCAAATGAGTGGAAATGTTTGTGTGGGTTGTATTTATGTTCAGGCCCTCTGTGTCAGTACTAGAACTATCTTTCGATGCAATTGTAGCTGTAAGTCTATTATAGGGTATAATAGACCCTGCTGTGAAAAAGCATTCACACATCATGATGCTACCACCACAATGTTTCTCACTGGGGATGATGTAAACAGGTTGATGTCCATTGTTAATTTTCTGTCACATATAGTTTTGCAAGTTGACCAAAAATATCAACTTTTGACCTCATCTGACCAGAGAACCTTTTCTCTTTCCACTTTTCGATAAAGATAAAATTTCTGCAGTGCAAGACTAATAGATTTCCTTACATGTTCCATACTTTTCCCATTCTCAGATTGAAAGGTGGTCTCCAAGATGTTTAAGTTTGGGATATTGTAATATAAACTGAAACTGGTTTAAACCTCTCCACAACTTTCTCCCTGACCTGTCTGCTGTGTTCCTTGGTCCTTATGATGCTGTTTGTTCACTAATGTTTTCTAACAAACCTCTGAGGACTTCACAGAACAATTAGGTTTATACTTGGATTAAATAGCACATTTATTCATTTGGTAATTCTGATCTTTGCCCTAGATTTAAATAAGGGGTATCAGAGTAAAGGGGTATGAAGAAAAATGCCTTCTCCCACTTCCCAGCTATGCACTACTTTATGTTGGTCAATCTCATTAAGTCCCAATAATGTACACTGAATTTGTAGTTGTACTATGATAGAGTGTGAACAAGTTTTAAAAGGTATATATGTTCAGCATTGCATTCTTCTTTATTTCACTCACCATCACCAGTCTTCCAAATCACCACAGGACTCCATTCGCTCCACCGACCGAGACGGGCCCTGGTTCTCACCCTGGCTTCGTATCTATGGCCTGGAAGCAGCCTCTTCCTTTCAAGTTTCATGCTTGTGTTTGTGACAGTCTCAGTCTGGGTAGAGAGGTGTGTATGGTGTACAGTTAACATTAAAAACAGAATCAATTGACTTTAATAACACTGACTCACTGTGTCTTATTATTGTTTTTTATGAGCTTATAGAAATGTAGTCAGAAGGTGATTTGATGTGTTTGGAGCTTACAGTCCACCTGCCCTCAGCCTGGCTCCTGAAGCTGAGCTGATACGTGAGGTTTTTGTACAGGGAGGATGATGGAGGATACGGGCTGGACCACTGCAGCAACTGGCTTCCATCGCTATCTTCAGACACAGACAAATTCCCAGGCGGGCGTGCTCTCACTGTGCAACACCATCAAACAACAGAGATCATCACTATGCGATTTAGTTTTGCTCTACATAAGCTATTGCAGTACTTGCAGTAATTGTTGCTCACAGTGCTGAACAAGCTGCTGAGATGCGTTTTGAGAAGATGAGCAGAGGCTTGTTGTCTGGTTGTTCATGAAGATGACAGTGTGGCTGATACTAATAGTAAATACAGGAGTTTTATATCTGCAGTGGACAACTCCACCCTCGGTTGCTTTTTCAGCTTTAAAAGGCACACACAGCTCACTGCGCAGATATAGACACAAATCTGTTAGAATGAAGCCCGTCTCCAAAGAAAACAACTTCTATAATTGTTGCTCTCGTTGTTCTCATGTCCCCTCTGCTCTGTTTACCTGCGGTTATCTATGATGTCATCTTCCTTCAACCAGACCTGCAGAGTCATGTTTGTTGGTGCCTTCCACTTGCAGTCCACATGGGACTTGTAGTCATTATGGCATTGTAAGGACTGCAGCCAAGGCGACACTGCGGAAAGAGAAAGAAGTGTCAATTTAAAGCTAATGATTTATGACTCATGAAATTTCTTACTATACTCTTCTAATCCCACATGGGTATATGAGGGAATTAAAGGGAAAGGTCAGAATTTTTTAAGAGCAGCATCTGTGGAGTTTTTATCAGCAGTCAGTATCTTATCTCTCTTGTCGACTTCAGTTTCGAGAAACATATTAGCTCTCACTGGTTAAGATAACAGTTTCTCAGTTGCAAAACATATTCTTAAACAGCTTCAATCTCAAATTTTGATATCTTCACAACGTAATATATTATAAGACACACTTGAGCTTGAGACCTTGAGTTCAGCTCTCCTTTGACATCTTTAAATGTAGCTCTACTCAAGAATGAAGCCTCTCCAAACTGAAAAGGTTTCACAGTTAATTTTAGCTTCCTTGTGCAGAAGAGTCTAGATGAAGGCCAGAAATTGGTGACAGCTGTGTGTCTGGATGTCTCTCACCTTCCTTCAAATTTAAAACAAATTGATGGCTCATATGCATAAACATAAAAGCTTATCGGTTCTGTTGACATATTTAACTACTCTTTCTTGTAACACCTCTAAAGGTATAGGTGTTTCATGAACCCAGTGATAGAATGCATCATTATAAATAAGGACCAAAAAAGCAGGCTGAAACTCCCAGTTTAACTTTTATGGAATGCCACAGTATCTCAGTCAAATAAAGACTTTAACAAGGCTACTCCAAAACCTTTACTTGTTTGAGCCAGTCAGATGCAGACTTTCAGGTGTGCTTTGGATTATTTTCCTGCTGCATAACCAAAACAGACTTGAGCTTAGCTCTCTGATAGAGAGCAGGATTCATGGTTCCATATTTTATACCAAGTCACCCAAGTTCTGAAGAAGCAAAACTGGCCCAGACCACTGTACTACCACCACCGAGTTTGACCGTCAGGATGATATTTTTTTTTAAAATGAAATACTGTTTGTTTTACAGCACATGTAACGGGATCCTCTGCCTCCAAGACTCTAAGATCCTCTTGCCTCATCATTCCACAAAATATTTCCACAAAAATATTGTGGACCTTTAAGAAATGTTTTGGCAAATGTAGGATGGGCCATTGGGCCATTGATTTCAGTTTTCAGTTTTGGTGGTTTTCATCTTGAAAGTCTTCTCTTTCTCATGGTAACAGCATGAACATGGACCTTTACTGAGGCAAGAGAGGCCTGCTGATCGTTAGATGTTGTTCTGGGTTGATTTTTGACCTTCTGGATGAGTTGCTCTTGGATAAATGTTAATAGACTGATACCTGGGAAGGTTCTCTACAGTTCCATGTTTTCTCAGTTGGTGGATTCACAGTGTGGTTTGATGAAGTCCCAGAGCCTTAGAAATTACTTTTAAACCATTTTCTGACAGATTTGTTTCTCATTTGTTCTTCAATTTCTTTTGATTGTGGCATGACATGTTACTGTTTGAAATCTTTTAGCCTACCTCATGTTGTCAGAAAGTCCCTTTTTGAGCCAGCAACTGGTTATCAATTCAACCAAATTGTCTTGTAAAGCCTTGGCATATTTGTTATACTTTGCCATGATGCAGATTAACTAAATTTTGAAATGATTAACCTCTAAATAAGTTGCATCAGCTCTGAACACTGTCAGCCCAAAGGTATAAAGTGTCTTCTGTTTTTAAATGTTGCTTTTCTTTTTTTCACGCGGATACTCACTGTTGTGTGAAGTGCTGGTCTCTTGAAAGCCACAGTGATCCAGACCAGAGAGGAGAGCCCAATTCGGTAGTACCAACAACATGCAGATCTGGAGGAGAGCCATCTCTTCAGCTGACATCAAAGGTTCACAGAGTTTTTTTCTGATCCAGATCAGGTACGTTTCTTCACATCATCAAGATGCTCTGGCCTCAGTGGAGAGGTTTTTTCAATATATATAACTAGCCTACATGTGTTTGACAGAGACACACATAGAGAGAAACAGTTCATTTACTAGAAATAATGTAGAAATGAGTCATGACCACATCACCAGTAGTCTTCCGCTTTGAGTGTATGCCTTTTGTGGCATGTCACCACACATCCGCCTTCCTCTTATCTCTCTCTTTCACATGTTGTATAGAAAAAAAGGCATATGCTCTGGGGAGCACGCACATTGGCACGACAAAATGAATAAATACATGGCATTATTTCAAAGTTTATTTTTGCAGATATTTGTGAATAAAAGGATAATTTGACCATCAAATTAGCAAGAAGTAAAAGCCAGGAGAAAACCTTGAGCTGTTTCAGCCACCTGCACAAAACAAAAATAACCTTCTTGTTTACTAACAGATTAAAAAAAAGAGGTATTTTAAAAATATATATTTTTAACATCATTACATATTATTTTATTTTATTTTTATTTCATTTTATTATTAGTATTTTTTTTTTTTTTTTACAATTATAGCATAACTGCATAGTTTAATCTACAACTAATTTATTTACTGGAAATGTTACAAATTAAAAAAAAAGAATCCTTCTGTTGCTTTAATTAATCATCAAAGAGGCAAATAATTAAATCACTTTTTGTATCACCTTTATAGTTTTTAAAATAGTCTCATAAAAATGTTAATCACTTTAATTTGTAAAACTTGATGCAAAAATACCAAAAATGCAATAAATTCCTGCAAACATTTTTTGAAATTATGTAGTAAAATTAAAGCATATAGAAATACTTTAAAATTTAGGTTTGAAATGCGCAACTTCAAAAACGGGAAATAACATATAAAGATCAAATAGCTGCAGTCAATGGTTGAAGAGGAGAAGTCACAGTATCAGTGCCTGTATTGTAAACTGGGGGTTTTCAAGGGTCTCTCGGGCATGACTTTTACCTTAATAGCTGCTGTTTACAGTAGCAGGTTGGGGAAACCCCACAAAGAGAAAATCAGGACTCCATTAGAAGTGTCAAAAAGTCAACCTGTTGATGTTTGCGGTGTTTGATACAGAGGCTAACACACAAAAAAGCAGTAAAGTGGAAAAAAGGTCTCAGCTTTGTTGTTTTTCTGTATGTGTTACATGGTTATGGAAATGTTTCAGTAGAAAACATTTCTTAGTGTTATATACAAGCATATATATATAGATATATAAGAGTGCTTTCATGATATAATCACCCGTAATGAAGACAACCATTAAGCCCAGATGATGTTCGCTAATTCATACAAGGTTTCTTATCAGAAACTCAATGTGTATTATAATAATCATAGATGATATGATTGAATGGATACATGAATATATTTTCTAATAATAATAATAAAAAACTCACCCAATTACCTGGTTTTCATTGGTGAAGAGTACCTGTCCTTTGTCCGTCAGTTGTCACTGTTCCTTCCTGTCTGACAGCTCCTTATGAACACTGACGAGAACTCAGTGGGAGTTTCCTGTGTGACTGCTTCAGTTTCCCCTTTCTGTCCAAGCTGACTCGTGATGTCAGCAAGTCTTTAAGGCACAATCAGTTGTTTTTTTTTGCGCAAGGAACCATCTAAAAGTGTCAAATCATTCAGCACATTAAAAGAAATCATTGTCTGAAGAATTATTCTGGAATGTTGCTTTCATAGCTACTCTTTTGATGGTGCACAAACATAATTCACTTGACTATAAATTATACAATTAAAATCAGGCTAAAAGAAACAGATTTTGTTTTCATTAAAGTCCTATTCAAGATTTTTAAGATAATTGTGAGTAAAACCAAACAACCACCAACCGCATTGCTTTGAGATAACAGCATATATCCTTTATGTAACTCACCCACATGCAACTGAAACTCTGCCAATGCCAGGATGTACCACCATATGTTTACATTCAGAAGATATTGCCTACTACACTTAAATAATATTCTCATGCAAAGCTGTTTTCCGTTTACAATGTTTGTCTTACCCAAACTACTTCAGATATTTTACATGTTCCTACCTGTGACGCTAAATGCTTGACAAAACCGACCGCAGCACGATGCAATAGCAGAAGGTGGGCGTAATGAACGTGTCTTCAAAGTGTATTCGTTGAAGAGTGTGTGATGCTCACTTGTTCTCAAGGCAGTGTTACATCTTTTTGAAGGATTTTTTTTTTTAGATGATTAAAGATCAGAAACAGTTCTTTTAATAATAAAATAAAAATAGGATGCTAAAATTGAAAAATAAAAGCCAACAATAAAAGGACTTTCTGTGAATTTACTGTAGCAAAAACACCAATGTTTCTCTGTAATAGTTTGTGATACACAAATTATTGGTACTCCTTTTGTTTGAACAGCCTAAAATGAGGTAAATTTTGTTTTGCAATAGCACAATCTCACTCACCCAACAATTTTCGACTGAACAACATTTATTCAACTGGAAAATAGGAAACAAACATTGAACTACAATTAACTAAATTGAAGCTACAGCATATATAGGAATTGTGGACTTACTATAGAAAGCTCTGCAAATGAAACCTAAAATTTAAATTGGAAATTAATAATTATGTTGACAAAATTTTGAAACCAAAAAGGCTATGTTAAAGCTTCAAGGCTTGCTATAATCCTCCAATGGGAAATGGATGCTATATAGAGCCAGTTCTTTTGTCGAGCGTGACTCTTTCTAAGTCAAATGGTTCTGCTTCTGACACTTTTGGTTCTGTTATTACTCATGTCAGACCTGAAATTACTGGACAGTCAACAGTTCTTACAAGTTCACATTATTCACACATACACCATGTAACAGTTAAAGTAAACAAGAAAAAAAAACCCCACTGTTTTCACAAGTTAAAATAAAAAGCATTTAAGCATGACTATAGCAACATTTTAAAATGAGATTAACTAAAATATTTCCTGAGATTGTAACAACACTTTAAGCAATCTTAGCAGAAATATTAATTCCTCAAACCAAAATTAGAAACTGCTGTGAGACTAAGGGAAGTTTTTTAGATCTGCTTTCGCAAACATGTTAGTTGTTTTCAAGAAAATGGCTGCAGTCTTTAAGGGTCAGTGTCACACAGGGTTATGTTCGATCTTGTCAGCGTATGTGTAACATAACTAGTGATGTACTGTACGTTCCAATAAAGTCACATTTAAAGCTTTTAATTTTAAATAAATTTTCCAGTCATCAAACAGAGACTGCAGGATAATTTTGTCACAACTTAGCATGATAGTTTCAGACACCAAAGTGAAAATGCAAAATTAAAAGAACATTTGGAAAGCATGCAGTGAAACACTGTAAAAGGTACTGCAGTAAAACAACACAATTGGCTTATTTTTGAAAAAAAAAAAAAAAAAATAAATAAATAAAAAAAATAAAAAAAAAAAAAAAAAAAAAAAAATGGAACAATCCAGGCCTGTGTTGATTTATCATGACAGACATCATTATCAGTGACATTTAGGTTAAAATGCACATTTTTTATGTTTTGTACGGACATAAAATGCAACAAGACTGCAATGTTACCCAGTTTCTACAACCAAACAATATGTATTTTACACCCTTCATCCCAATACACATACACTATACAAGATAGATGATGCATAGAAAGCAATATATTTACTTCACAGACTTGACAGAACTTGATGTTCCTCAAAAGAGGAATGATTTCTTTAAGTTCAGACCCACATGAAATATAGTTTAAATTCAGTATTGCTAGAATAGAAACAGTGTGACATCAGCTTTTACATTGAAATAAAACAGTAAATACAACAACTTCACAAAGACTTTCACTGGCTAACAACTGAATTTGAACAGAAAAATTCTTACTCTCTATATAACACTAAACAAATGTCACGTCTATACGGACAATAAGACCAGTTCTTTGGTCAAAGTGTAAATGTTGAGGTACGGGTAGCTGTAATAATCTGTCCCTCAAGAATAATTTCGCATTTGGGTTAAAGAAAACTGTTTCTGCTGTTAAGTGCTTCATATTTGATCTATTTGTTAGTTAAAAATTGAAATTTTATGGTAATTTTTCAGCTATTTCCATCGCCTTTTATTTGTAGTGGAGTTTGAAGCCTTAATTCATTAATTCATTTTAAAATCAATTTTTAAATGGCTTTTATTCATGTGTTAATTTTTATCTTTCTGTTATATTTTTTGGGTGATATATGATTCTTGGTTTGCGTCACTTTGCTCTACAGCACTTTAGCCCAACTAGCATAGTTGCAAATGGACTTTTATTTATTTATTTTATTTATTTCGTTGACATTCATATAAAAAAATATAATTTAAAGAATCTCTTTTTGAGGAACATTCTTGCAACAAAGACAGCAGCTAATGATTACCTCAAAATCAATGTTTTAAAAGGTCAAAAACAAGTAAGAATATATAGTAAATAAAAACTTTAAGGGGTAAGATCATCAGTGCTCAAAAAGTATCAAAGCAAAATCACTCAAGAGTCTTTACTGATAAGATCAGCATTGCAGTTTGTGTTGCATGTTATAGAAAATGAGCTGACCCTTTTTTTCTTTTTAGCCCTGCCACTTCCTGTCATCAAATAATTTTCACACCTCTGAGAAAAGTTATGTGTGAAGATACAGTACAACCAATTCCTCAATTCTTCTCTCTGCTTTTTGTTTTCATCTCTTGTTTGTTTCCCCAAAACTAAGCCATTTAGTGAAAGAAACCACGTTATTGAATGCAACATGCACAATTAACTTAAAACCACTTCACACTGTGTGTGCAACCCAGCTTTGTAAATTTTTGCTACTGCAGAATGACACATTTTAACAGTCATAACTGCTGATGCAGAACAATCAGTATGAGTATTTTGTGGCGTCGTTTAGTGGGAGTCCACGGTTGTTGGGAAGCTATTTTCTCTAGAGAATCAGAAAAAAAAAAATGTCACTGGTTCTAAGAAATAATGAGGAACTCAAAATCTCATGACTTTATGCGATTAAGATTTGTATGAGAAAACACAAAATGCTAAACAAATCTGTAATAGATCCACAGAGAATAGGATTTAGCACACATGAATGTGAAACCAGTGTATGAATATTTCTAAATGCAGATTTAGATTTTGTCCATTTTTTTTTTTACAGTGCGGTGGCATAAAATATGTCACATAGTGCACATGGGTCAATAAATGTCCCCAAAAAGCAATTTTAGAAATTATGTTAAGAGGTCTTATTTTGCTCTCTATTGTTTTTAGTGAAAATTAAGAGTTAAACATAACATAAGTTTGAGAAGTATAAAACAGAATTCTAGGATTCAAATCTAAGGCTCAACTGTGCTCTCTGGTGGTCATAAATCACAACTGCTGCATTGTTAAACATTTTCCCATAAAGCTGATAACCACACACTGAAAAGACGCCCTCATTGTGTTTCTAAAGAATTATATCTAAAACCAATCATACCACAAAAATCCAATAATTCTGATATGGACACAACACATTAGATCCAGTCTACACAGAACACATGTTCTACCTGTGTAGGAAATATACCTGAGTATAGTTTTTGGATATATTTACATTTCATTTATTGTGTCAAAAGGACACCCCCCCCCCAAAAAAAAAAACAAAAAAACAAACAAAAAAAACTTATTGAAGTAGACTCTGTTACCCTAATCTAATATGGATTGAAGAATGTTTGTAATTTGCAGAAAATCTACTGTGTCTGTCTGTATACAGTCTAACTTTTTTGGTAAATGGAAGTTTTTACTTTTTACCATTTTCTCTTCAAAACATTTAGCTATCACCATTACAGGCAAAATTTGAAAAAACAAACAAACAAAAAAAAAACAACAAAACACTCCATACTGTCAAGCTACTTAAAAGTAATTCATTTTTTATTTTCTAAATAATAATAATAATAACAATAATAATAATAATAATAATAATAATAATAATAATAATAATAATAATAATATACATGATTAAAAAAAATACCAAAATAAATAAGTAAGCACATGTTTATTTTGTCTTGTTGGTTTATTTCTTTATTTCAAATTTAAAATAAACATTGTCGTTGTTTCCCTGGTTCCTCCCACTATTTTTTTAGTTTTCTCTCTCTTTTGTCATGTTTATCTCTTTATGTTTGGACCAGATTCAGGTTTATTCAGTTTATTTAAGCCAAATAAACTGAATTTAATTTAATTAAAGTTGATGATGTTATTGTAGGAATAGCCAATTTACCCCCGTTTCTAGAGTGAATAAACCCATGTTACTATTAAAGCTGGCAGAACAGGGTGTGTTAAAAATAATTTTAAAAAACCCCAGCATTTACATACATAGTTTAAATCCACTGTGTAGTGACAAAGTTAAGGTGGAGGGGAAGCACCTTCATCAATGTTTTTAATTATTTACATGACACATGAGTGAATGTGACTCTGCAGCAAACCCTTATTTCCCTAATAACACAGGAAGAATAACTGTTGTGCATCTTGTTCAGTCTTTGTTTACAAAGACGGCTGAATTCATCCTTAACTCAAACAGTTCTCTTCATTTGCTCAATGTAATTTCACCATTATTTGCAACAACATAGACAAATCTTATGGTTGCGAAAGCAGCTGCATGAGCAAATAATTATAGCAAAATGTTGCCTTGTTTGGAGGGTATGTGAAAGTAAATGTAAAGTGACAGTCTCAGGACTGAGTTTGATCCATAGATAAATTTATTATCTTTGCGAATTCTAAATGTAGGACATGGACATAGATATATATTTTTTTTCACCAACAGAGGGATGGTTTACCAATCAAAAACTGTCAGATGTTCAAATTCAATCTGAATTTCTTTAAAAAGAGTGAAACAGCCCTTTGATCTAACATCTAATCAGAATCAGACAGCTAGTTCAACTTTGTTTCCTACGGGTGTAGAGACATGTTTTACTCTTTGCATGGCAATCTGTACTGACTTTACATTCAAATATACAATAGGAATCTTGTTTTGGGCGATCCTCAAAGATAACACACAGATCATGACAGTTTCAGAAGCGCCTGCAACTCTTTTCCTTTCAGAAAAACGAAAATATCGCTTTGCTCTATTGAAAACTGACAATAATTTTGTTTGAAACCATCAACAATAAAATAACTATTCAAAGCGTCAGCAATCCTTAGTTTTTACAATGCAATTTTGAGCCTTCAGGCATCTGAAAATTATCAAATCCAGTTCAATGCTGAACTGGACATCTGGAGGCCCATGATTATCTTCCAGATATCTTGGCTAGTTTCTTTGAATTTTTCTATGATATCACACAAGGAAGAAGTTTATAGGTAGTTTCTGCCTTTAAAACGTCCACAGGTTGGCTTCCAGTTAACCCAGATGTTGCGAATAAGAAATTTACAAAGCCATGGGATATGATATCTGATTGAATTTGAAGAAAGTTGAGAAAAAAATCTATCTCATTATTTTGGGAATGATCAAATACAAATGATTTTGGTAAGGCTAACTGACCTAAAACAGTAAAGTTTTACTCTTATTTAATTTTAGACACTGATGTTTCTCTTTTTACAGTTTGTACCTGGTTTCAGCTGGATGTATCATATTTCTGTGTTAACTCAGCTGTAAAATTTTCTGTTGACTCTATTTACCTAGTCACTGATCACCTACAAGGCAATTATAAGCTAGTTAGTGTCCCTTGTCAGATCATCCTGTTTCCTGCCTGCTTGTTATCCTCTCCAGTGTTCTCTAGTTCTTTTTGTGTCTCAGTCAGTCTTTGAAATATATTACTTACAATAAATATCACCTTAAAATGGGACTTCTGTTCTCGTGTCTGTGCCTATAGGTTCTGTTGCAGCACAAATGACAATGTCTAGAACCACCAGAGTATAGAGCATTAGTGAAGAACTCAAATATTCACAAACCAAGCAGGGTTTAGACATCCTGAGTAAAAAAAAAAAAAGGATGTAATAAAATTAACCTCTAAAATAAATGCAAAAATACACATTTACCCAGAACAACAATAACACATATAGCTATTAGTAACAGCTTATGATCAGCAAGATTACACCAGTGTGCTGCTGTTGGTGCTTAATGATGCTCCATTCACAATGCACCGTCTGCATGTGCAAAATGAAAGAATCTGTCAGGCTAATGGAGTAATTTGAGTTAATAGGATCAATGTCTGGTATATCTGCAAATGTGGGGAAGGACAATTTGTCAACATGTGGAGTATTTAAACCATAAGAGCACTTTAAAATGATGGTAAGCAGAGGAAAATGTGGTGGAATGACCATTTTCATTCTTTTATCACTCTTTACTGCAAAAAAAAAAAACATAGTCTGTTGGACATTCTTCTGGATCAAAGCTGAGTTGGATTTCACAGCCATTTATGTATGTTGAGCACAGTTGAATAAAGCAAGACTGAAAAAAAAAAACACTTGAGATTTTCTGCGAGTGTCAACAACACTTTCAACAACTGACAATATTTAGGCACTCAAAAACAGAAGAGAAAACCTTGAAGCAATGATTGTTTGGACGCTTGCTCAGTATGCTTGAACTCCCCTTAAAATGATGTCCACATTTCCAAAATTTGGCTTTTATCTAAATAAACGGTCTACTCTATTATTAAAGTTAAATACTATGATTGATTTCAAATAAGTTGCATTTTGTCAACTTATTGTCTTGAGATGTTTGTGCACCCAGTCCCTTTCCTTGGATGTTGCAGCTCTACGGTCAGTAGCTTATCAAGCAAAATCCTTCCAAGCTGGAACAACGCCAGAGCTGTGTCCCTGTACTCTTGGACACTGTCCATCTATCTCCCAAAATGGCCATATCCAGATTAAGCACTTTTTGTGATACTGCCTCACACATATAAAGCACATTCCTCAAAACTCAAATATTTTTATAAGCTCTGCATAGTTGATTTATTGTGAAAATGGACTTCCACTATATGTAAACTATTTAAGCAACTGAGTAAAGATGTTTCTCTGAAGGAGACAAGAACCTCAGCCAAGCAGCAGCTTACACATAATTAATGTGTCCTTAGGTAAATAAATAGGCACCTTGGCAAAACTGAATTCTCACCAGCTCAAGAGTATTGAAGCTGACTGAAGTCTCTCCTACAAAATGCAAAAAAGAAAACTGCAATTCAATTATATTCTCCTCATAACCTTTTATGATTGTCATATTCTGTTAAGATAACAGCTGATTTGGAATTTGCAGCTTTTCTCAAATCGTTTACAGAGGTGTAAATGAACAGAAAATTCACAGAGGTTTCTATACCTGCAAAGCAGCACTCACCGAAACAGATACAAATATGCACATATTATTGTGATTAATGCAATACAAAATAAGCCATCTGGCCTCTGGCTCCAATTAAACTAATTTATAAAGTCAATTATCAGGAATAGGTTACAAGACCCTAGGAAACACAGATGAAGGTGCAATACTAAAACCCTAGAAGTGAAATTGAAGGGAAACATAAACTACATAGGATGCTGGTCATTTCGTCCCTTTGCCTCGTTCATTCCTATTCCTCGATTCAAACCCACCTTGGAAATGTTTGGTAACCACTTTAGCTATTAATGATTTAAATTCCTTTTCTGTGATCTACCCATAATCATCTGTAAGGGAATTATAATATCCCAAAAAATTACCTGTTGGCAGGAGGTCATCCATTCTTCTTTTGGTTTGCTCAGGGATCACAATCATTTCTATTTTACAAAACTCAACTGACCCAAATGGAGATCAGAAGCCCTATCAATGGAATACGGTGTAATATAAAGCATTTCGAAATTAATATGCATTTTAATTAAATTATAAATGAGCATTTTTATAAATTACTTATCTCCAAAATTCATCAAAATACGATCAGTCAATTTAGTATGAGTTATTAGTATTTAGCCACTGAAAACTCTGTAGATGCACAACTATATAAGACTGAATGAATAAATTAAACAGAAGACAAGGAGTGCCTATGTTTGCATCATATTCATCTGGTGAGCTCAAGACCAAGGCTTTTTTACCCGAAGCAATATTTCATCACAAGAAAACCCATTCATTTTCATTGATAACAAGAACATGATCCTATTGTCACAATATAATAACTTTAATCCTCTTGTGAAAATTTATTTTTTTTCTATTTTACAGCTATTTATTTTTCTTCAGTAAATCACACAAATAATACCTATACAAGGGGATGGATGTTCTCAGCTTTCCACAGCATCACATACAAAACTACCAGAATTAACTAATTTAAGGACAATAAGTGCTACATGCTTTGTTTACAGGTTTCAAAATGGATGGAGGTTGGGATGAAATGAGTGCATGAATTAGTTAAGGTCCACAAAACAAACGCAAAGAGTTCACGTGTTAAAAGTCACTTCCCAATTTTTTCAGGTAAAAATCATTTCACACTGGCTAGAGTTGCAAACATTTATGAATGAACTGAATCTATTGACTGAACTCTTTAACACAAACAATGGTAAAGTAGTTGCAGTTTCAAACCTATGTTTTTTTTGTTTGTTTGTTTTTTTTTTGCTGTATTGCAAACATAAGCTCCTCTTTTGCATATCCACTCAATGAGACAGAGAAAAGGCAAAGGGAAGGACCTTTTTGGACCATAGTATTCTCTATGTGGTATTTTGTATGGAAATATTGCATAATGTCATCTGAGTTGTCCACACCACCTTACTTCTACCACCCAGCTGTTTAAGGGAGGATAGCATAGTAATTAATACATGGGCCAGTTTTTTTTACAGCTCTGTAAAAGGATTGGAGCCACAAGATTTTAATTTAAAGAGCCATAAGTCCTTTCTCTAGCACAAACCATGCATTTCTTTGTACCGGTAAGAATGGTGTGCTTGCTTTCACAGCCAATATTGATATTGTGAGATTAAAAATAATAACCACAAGAAGTTTGCTTAGAGATATTTTGTTTGATGAGGGGTCATAAGCTATCATATTTTTCATAAGGTTTCAGTGGCTCAAGCAGGAAGCAAGTATTTAGTAAGTAATAAACAAAAGAAATTATAGGCAGAACTATTCTTCCAGTAAGTTATAAATCACTAAATTAAATAAAAATAAACTGATATGCCAAGTATCATGGGTGTGACATAGTTTACTTGTAGGTACAAAGTTAAAGCGGGAAGCAAAGAAATAGCAAGGAATGAGTCCAAAATTAGGGTGGGAATTGGTAAATGGATGGATTCATTCCGTACTGACAAAAACAAAGAAAACAAAATGCACAACAAAGGCAGGTACAGTTTTAAAGAGATAAATCAACACTGGGTAAATTCGGTCCTTCACTAATTCATACTCCCATTTTATACCCATGTGTTGGCATTTTATCCCATCTACTTCCATTTCGTACATGGTCAGTATGAAACGTTTCGTACCTTAAAAAGTTGGGTACAAAATGACCAAAGCACTCAATCCAGAACAGACAGTCACAAAGGACAATGAAAATGCAAGGAACAAACTCAAAATCATAATAAAGGCAGATGATTTATATTTATATTTATATTTACTTAGATAAGTTTTATACAAATACTGGAGATGTAAAAACGTCAAGCAAGATATGAAACAGTAAGCAAAGGAACTTAAAGTGTGATAACAACGAAGTTCTAAAATAAAATTAAAAAGTAACATCCAAATATGAACCTAAACATCAGTGAACTTCAGATTTGTAATCACCATTATTTGAGTCTGAGTGTGTTTCTGTTGGCAAATGTCTTTGCTCAGAGGCCAATCGTTTTCTAATCTATAACCCACAGCTATAAAGTGCTTTTAAGCTGCTGTTACATGACACCACACCCACCATTTAACCTTTTTTTTCTCCATCTCCTCAGTCCACTGTCCTTCATCCCTGAGTTGAAGGCTAAACTGCTCCTCTTCCTCTTGCTGTGTCCAAACGGCATCAACCATCAGCAGAAACTCCTCTTTCCTTGGGATGCCATCTCCTCTGTGTCACTCACTCTTCACAATGATGGCTCCTCTTCCTTTTCCTCACCCTGTTTTACAGGTTTCCTCTCAGAGCAGCTGCAGCTCCGCTAAGTTATCGCTTCGAAGTTAATTGCAGAATCTGGTCTGTGCTGCATCAACTCAAGATTGGATTACAGCATGATTTAATGGATGGAAGGACATTTTCTGCACTCTGGAATTGATTGTTTCAAGTGACTGCCAGCATGCGATGGCTTGACATGAGCTGTAACAGCCCATTAAAGGTTACAGTTGTAAATGAAGGAGTGCTTAGCCGGTACCAAACATTTACTTTTCCATGAATTAGGTAGTGAAAATGCTGTTTTGAATGCATTCTGATAAACTCTTCACCGCTTTGCCTTTTTTGCTGCTCCGCTCTACTTTTAATCTGCCTCTTGTTTCATTTAACCTCAAGTACGTTGCTGTGGGTATTCTTTCATTAGCTTCTTGCTCTTTCATCCTCCTCTTCTTCCTCCCTCTTGTCTTCAGTTCACCTCCCCATCCCACCTCTGGAATATCTCCTATCCCAACACAATGCACTCCTGCGATCTCTCTCTCTCTCTCTCTCTTTCTCTCTCTGTCTCCCCCCCACCTCCCTCTTTCTCCCCTTCAGCTCACCTCAAGCAAGCCGGAGCACGCCTCCTCCTTCTCTTTCGCTTGGATCATTCTAGTCCACTTTTTCCCTCTCTCTCTTACTCCCTCTCTGCATCCTCTTGTCTCTCCTCCTCACTCCATCTCTTTCTCCCTGTCCTTCACTCCTCTTCAGCTGCCAGAAGCTTGCAGGCTCGGCGCTCCTCGTCCAACCACTGACGATTCAGAAGCACCCTGGACAAAGACCTTGTCACAGAAGGTGAGTCTCTTTGAAGAGTTTATGTGAGTGTCTCTGAGTGCATGTTCAGCATGCCTGCCCTGGCACCTGCTTCAGGACACAGGTGTGAAGATAATGGGATGACTGCAGCAGAGAGGAAAAGTGGAGAACATGAACAAGAGGGATCATGATAGCGATGATGTGTGAGGAGGAAAGTGAGAAAAAACCTTTTGATAAAGGCTGTTTTAATGCAGCATTGACAAAAAACTGCAGTATCAAAAAAGACACGAACAATCTGTGGGAACACAGGGATACAGAAAGGGAGGAAGAGCTAGAGAAGATGAGAATAAACTGGAAAGCAGGAGAGAAACATTTTAAAAGAAAGAAAAAAATCAGAAATTTGGTTGCTGATGTTTTTTCTGCATGCCTCCAAATGCATCCTGTGCCTTGCCCCCTCCTCCTCATCATCCTCCTCTCCTCTCCCGTAAGAATCCCATTCACAAACAGGACCAGCAAACAGGCAGTGGTGATTGGTTCCCTGAGTGCTGTGTTTGTGTGCGCAGCATGCATGTGTGTGTGTGTGTGTGCCTCAGAAAGAAAAAGAGGTAGATATGAAAGGAGGGGGAAAGAGATGAGGGGGAGAGGCAGTACATTCCTGTGCAGGTGAAGCTTGGGAGAGGACGGCTGAATGAATCTGCAGCGTGCGTTGTGGTACATTAACATTATCTATAATACCGCCATCCATATGACACAGTGCTGCAGTGATGGCAAGGAATGTCCGCTGTGGATTTGTAGAGTTGGTGCATGGTAAACTGTTACAGGACGCTGACAGAGAGATATAGACAGGAATAAGTGGTGCTTTAATATCACATCTACACTCTTAAACAAATTTCTTACTGAATTTGTTGCTCAAGAATCTGCCCATTTATTTGACCACCAGCTTTAATAGTAGGACCAGAGGCTGCTGAGGATGTGTTACACCTGAAGTTCAGGTGAGTGAGGAAGAAACTTAAAAGGAAGGAGCTGAAGTAGAAGGAATAAAAATCTAAAGAGAGTGGCATGTGCTCATTTTTAGCCCCCTTTATTCTTATGCCCCTAAAAAAACAGTTCAAATTATTTCCTTCACTAGTCACCTAGTGACTAGTCACCAAGTTGATAAATACAGTTGAATCGTATATAATTTTATGTCAGGATAAATACAACAGCTTTATTAAGGCCTCAGAAGTTTGTTAGAGAACCTTAGTGAACAAGCAGCACCATGAAGCCCAAGGAACACAGCAGACAGGTCAGGGAGAAAGAGGAGATATTTAAAACAGAGTTAATCCAAGCTTTGAGCATCTCACAGAGCTCTCCTCAATCCATCATTCAAAAATGAAAAGACATTGACACACCTTCAAACCTTTCCTGTTATGGCTGTCCTCCTAAACTGACCAGGAGAACATTAATCAGAGAAGCAGTCAAGAGACACAGAGTAACTCTGGAGGACCTGCAGTGATTCACAGCTAACGGGACAGAATTTGATTAAAGGTCTCAAGGAACTTTTGGTTTAGTTCGGGAAGCATGGCAAGAAGAAGATCATATGTTGAAAGAAATCCATTAGAAGTCCAGTTTGGTGTTTGGCACAGACCATGTAGTGGACACAGAAAATATCTGAATGAAGGCGCTTTGCTTAGATGAGAACAAAATGGAACTTTCTGCCCACATGCAATGCACTCGTTGTGGTGGTAAACCAACAGTGTATTACAACCGAAACATATCATTCTCATGGTGAACATGGTGGTGGCAGCATTATGCAAAGGGAAGGTTACTGGTAAGAGTTGATATCAAGATGGATGGAGTTAAATAAAGAGCAATGTTGAAGGGAAACTTATCAAAGGCTCCAAAAACCAAGATCTTATTTATACAGCCAGAACTACAATGGTATGGTTCAGGTAAAAGCTAATTTATGTGTTAAACTGGCCCAGAGAAAATCCAGACTTTAATCCATTTGAGGACTTGAACAATGAAACATCCTTTAAATCTGTGTAATCCTGTGGTACTTTTCAAAAAATGGGGCCTACATTTCAGTCTCTGCATGTGCAGAGCTTGTAGAGACATACCCTAAAAGACACGTAACTGTACCTGGAGCAAAACGTTGTTCTACAAAGTATTGACTTAGGGGGCTAAAACCAAATACATGCCACACCGTTCAGTAAAATTGCTTTTGTAATACAACAAAATATGGTACGGTTCAATGAATATTCATCCTTTTGCAAGGAACAGTGCGATCAGATAGCAGCAGTCAAATCCAATTTTGCAGGTCCTTAAAAATCTGTCTTCCAGATACCTTAATCACCTTCAACTAATGCTCTCTTCCTTGAATTTTTAAAACAAATGGACATGGAGAATACATTTTATAGTCTATTCTCTTTTCCTTCTAGGTCTTTCCTTCTAGGTCTCCTCTCATCACATCACACATCTCCACAACTACATAACCACTTTCCATTAACTATAAAAGTAGAGCTTGATACATGGTTAAATATTTCCATCCGATTTCATGGGAATTCACTGATTTCACGAGGATGAAGCTCGGCGAAGTGTGAAATACCCAGGTGTGAAATGATGTTCCTGTGGGAGGAGACCTCACAATTTCGCTGTGGGTGGTGTGACTGAGAAAATCAAAGTCAAGCAGGCAGACTGAATAGTTATGCATGTCTGTGTGTTTGAAGGTCTTAGTTAGACCTGGCATTAACATACACTAGAGTAATCTGCACCTGGAGAAATCTGTAAAATCCCTTGTCTAAACCCTGTTCTATCTGACCCAATAGATGTAAGTCCCTTACCCAGCCCAACATCTTCAACAATCAGTTAGTTTGCATTAATTTTGATAACCAGATTAGAGACAGTGATTACCAGCTGCTTTTGCTTTTGTCACTTCTTAAATTCTTCAAATGTTGCCATCAGACAAAGATAACCTGAGAAAATACAAAATGCAGCTACCAAATAATGATTTTATTCAGTAAGAGAATATAAGGGAACACCATTGGCACTATCATAAAGTAATTGTGACTAACCATATTTGTTTCAGTTTCACAATACATACTCAGGCCTGATTACAACCGAAACTGGACAATCAAAAAAAAAAAAAAAAAAAAAAAAAAATAAAAATCACTTGATCTCTTACAATATTACCTGTCTGACAACATGAAGTAGGCCAAAAGATCACAAAAGCAACATATCATCCCCCAATCTAAAGTATTGGAGAATCAATGAGAAGCAAAGTCACTGACATCTGTTGGTCTAAAGGTTTTCCAAAGCATTTTAAGGCTTTGGGATTCCAGGACTGAGAGACTCCCTAGACAAAAGTCAAAAAACCAGCGGAAAAAAAGGAATCCTAGAATTACTGAATTACAAAGAGCACAATAAGGTTAGTGTTCATTATTCAACGAAAAGACAGAGACTGGGAAAACTGGTATCCATTTAAGACTTCTAAGCCAAAACAGCTATTAACCAGAAAGAATTCAAAGGCCCATCTCACGTGACCCAAAAATATCTTAATGATCCTCAAGACTTTTGGGAAAAATTTGGTGGAATGATGACACAAAAACACAATCTTTCACACTAAGTCAAACATTGACCATAAAAAATAAAATAAGAATGTCCATTCATAAGATTGTGATATCAAACTGAAGCACACATTGCTCATCCAGCATGTCAGTGATCTGAGCTGAATGTTGCAAAATAAAGCCATATTAAAGATATTACAATAGTCTAGTCAAAATCTGGATTTAAATCAAATGGACATGCTATGGCATATCATTAAACAAGATGGTATTTCTTGAAAACCCTGCAATGTGGTGGAATTAAATAATTATGACAAGAAAACAAGGCCAGCAATTCCTCCACAGTGATGTAAAAGACTGATGGCTAGTTATATCATGAGCATTTGAAGGCCATTGTTGCGCCCTGTCACAGCAAGTACTTTATTGGACTAATTACTTTTTCACATTAGGTCAGTTTGCTTCTTTCCCCCTTGTTAAATCAAACTTTCATTTAAAATTCCCTTTTGTATCTACTCAAGTAATGTTTGTCTGATACTGATATTTGTTTGATGATATAAACTATTTGATTGTGACAAACAGCTGAAACAGTAGAAATCTGTAGGGATGCAAATTATTTTCAAGGCACTGTCCTACACAACTATGTATATGTCATTTATGATGTTGCCCCTCTTCCTATCTTGTGTATTTGGAATAAGGGTGTAAAATGTACAGTGAGCTACTGTATCTGGACAGAGTAACCAAGTTTTTATCGTGGTATTACCATATTGTTTGTTTCTTTTTCCACACTTACTGGATATCGCCTGGGTATCTTGGGCTATAGGTTTAGCACTCTATACATTCTATGAGTGCTTCCAGGTTGTCAGGTAACTAAATTATCAAGAAGATAAATCCAGCTCTATTGTGGAAACCACTTTAAGAATTAAGATTAGGTTAAATGCTGAGGTGTATGAATCTTCATCAGTGCATACAAAGCATCTGATTAGCATAGCATGAGATTTTGTAATCAGGTCACTGCTATCACGTTTGTTTGGCATTACAGTAAATTGTGCAGCAATTACTGTGTGCCAGCATTGATGGTGCCTTGATGTTGTGGTGTCCATGCCACAAAACTTACAACATTTTTGAAAAAAATACTGTGACAGCCTGGCTTGTCAGGAGATCAAATTATGTATGTTAAAATGTGCACATAGGTGGTTCTTGGACATTATTAAGTTAAAGTTGCATGTCATCATATGGCACTGAAATCCATGGTTGTCTTAACCAGCTTTAATGCTGGTTTTAAATCCATGCATCACTGTAGTGCAATAAACACATTTAAAAATACAAGCAATTCTCAGTATTTATTTGTCCTGTAATGAGCCAGGGAGACACTGGCCTTGTGAGAGGTTATGTGATGGCTTTTAATCTAACAAAGGACCAGTTTTGATTGTAAAGAGGTAAAATGTGTCATTAATGTCTCATAATTGCATCCAAAGAGCTGCCTACCTTGTAAAAAGATCACATAAAACTCCTGCCAGTGCCAGGTGTGAGCTATACTAATGGGAGCTACTGAAAGGTCAAAGTAAAAGCGTTTGGACTGGTGTATGTGAAGATGTTTTCACGCTTTTCCACCTGAGAATTTTTGGAGAATGTGAGGGCAGTTAGACCGGATTTAGTTTATAGTAAATGCGCCAAAAGGCTAAACTCTGCTAGTGACGACAAGAAATATGAAGAGTATTCTGAGAAAAGTGAAGTGTCTGTTGTTAGGATGTGTTAATGGCTGAAGCTGTAGTGCAGTTAAATGCTCATTTTATAGGACAAAGGTAAGAATAGGTCTTAAAAAAAGAGACAGTGTCAATACAGGGCCAAAAAAAAAAAAAAAAAAAAAAAAAAAAAGCCTTAAGGCATCTCATCTCAAACCATCAAGCCATGATATTGACACATAAACATCAAACTTTTCTGTTGTTTGTGTTTTCCTGACTATCTGTCATTATGCGTGACAGCAAAGTGAAAATGTCTTGAAAGAAAAGTGCTTTCATGATGTGTGATTGTTACAATGATTTACTTCCCCATCTTAAGGTACAATGTCATGCTACACAAGGCTGACATAATGACATAACTATAAACTGAAAATAAAGCTGTAGCTATCGTTTTTTTTTTTTTTTTTTTTTTTACATTTTTTACAATACACCTTTTACAGTGCCTTGCATAATACTTAAACACTGTGATGGCAGCATCACACCATGGGATGCTTTTCTTCAGCAGGTGCAGGGAAGCTTGAAATATCTTTCAAAGAATACCTGGCTGAAACTTCAATCAGTACATTTTAAAGCTGACAAAGACATACCACAAAAGGTAGAGCTGCAAAGTATTGACAACAGGGGCTGGAAACAAATAGTACACTTTTCAGATTTTTCATTTTCTAAAATTTTGAAAATAATGTATAGTTTTTCTTCTAGTTCACATTTATGCACCACTTTGTGTTGGTCTACCACAAAAAATCCTAATAAAAGGAATTTAGGCTTGTGGTTTTAACATTACAAAATGTTCCCAGCTATGAATTTGTACTCTGAGTAATTAATTCTATGATTCTGCTATACTTAATATCTGAAATAATGTTTAATCACCCCCCCCCCCAAATTAAAATGCATCCATATGTAAGTAACTTGTTAACTGTTTGGCTTAGATTAAAGCTTGATGCCTGTATTCAGCTCCTGTCAACTGTCAGTTGCTGAGCAGCTCCATCTGCTCAGCAACTCTGATAAGATTCCCTGTTGCTGCTGAAAAAACATCCCCACAGCATAATGCTGCTACCACCATGTTTCCCCTTAATGGAAATTAATGGTCTTGATCTTCTTGTATAAATCCATTTTCAGGTGTCTTATAAATTAATATGCCATGAAAGGAACACTAATGATAATGAGCAGTCTTGTGTCATATATACATGTGTTTATGTAAGTATGACATGAAAGTGTCTATCCTTAGTCCTACTTTGCCAATTTGCCCTCTGGTTCTCTGTGTTCCCTCCTTCTATTACACAGGCCTGTATGGAGAGGTGGTTGAGAACATGTGCAGGTCGGAAGAATGAATGGAGCCAGATATAGGAGTAGCTGTTTACATGAGCTTGTGATTGAGAGTGAGAGATGTCAGAAAGAGGTCATTCAATTGTGAACAGTCAGAGTCAGAGTCACAGTGATTCAGCTTGTTCTTTTCTCTCCTTGACCTTTATCTTTATTTGCCAGAATCCAACATTTAAGGTATCGTCTCTTTTATTTTTTTTTTCAGTCTCTTCTTTCTTCCACTTTCACCCACGCTGAGGTTTCTTGCAATCTTTTACTTATTTTGCAAATATGGTCGCGTTGTCACCAGGGTGCCTCAGTAACTTAAGAGGCTGCTTGGATAATTAAAACTCACTCCTTGCTGTAGAACAGAGGTTATTCTAGGGAATTTGCATTTGCGCTGATTTCAGGAAAAGCACAATTAACCCCCTGTAATGCCTTTGTTTTAATGGCATTAATTAAGGCAGATTTTGATAAAAATAGAGGAGAGAGTTTCATGGTTCTTGTGAGCTGACATGATGAAAATAAAAACCCACATTAGTTAGCTATGCAACAAGCTTTCATTCAATCCACACAAAACTCAGCAAACTGACATGACAAGGCATAAGATATGTAGATGATGTGAATTCTTCTGCTTATTACAATTGCACAGCAAGCACAAACATTAATAAATGCCCCTGTTATTATAATGGTCCCTGACAGAAGGCTGTGATAGCTATGGTCACTCCCCAGAGTTTTGACTGCTCAGTCGTCGCTGCCAAGGTCAAGGACAGATGTTGTGCGATGCGGCCAGCATCTGAGAGCTTGATGAACTGGCTGATAGGCAGGTTGATCAATGTAAAACATGATCCGTGCTGCCTGTTAGGGGCTTAATATTGTCTGTATGCATCTGTATACATGATAGAATCATCACACGGCAACGACCTTTAATAAGGCATCAAAAGTGAGGAGTGAACAGAATCAGAGAGAGAGTACCATGCGCCAGTGCATAATACGCTTCCAGACAGCTGGACTTCGTCAAGTCATATGAAGGTGCCACTCAGTCCTACAATAAGCAGAAGTGGCTCAGGCTCAGTGCTGACTTGCAATGGATACCACACACCTTTGAATATCAGGTCATATTCTTAGTGTTAGCACTGCAACTTGTTATATCTCCTCTCTGTCCATTGTGTGTGTGTGTGTCCACGACACTGCTTCCCATAAGCCCAACATGCATTGGTACACATGTGAGTACAACTCTTCACAATGTTCTGAATGGAAAGCACTTCCTCCTCAGGGGAGGTTCAAAGGTTACTTGAGTAATTTAAATGATTGGCCGTGTTTGTGGAGACAGGAGTTTGAGTATATTCAATGAGGACAAAAAGTCGCTGCTAACTTTAGACTGTCACTGAGGTCAGTCCAAAGCAACAGGAATCCGCCTGTTTCTAATTAGAAAACCCATGACCCCTTAAATGAGATCATTACCAAACCTGCGGTCAGATGGGACAGAGAGCCAGAAAACGGATAGAGAGGTCTCTTGTTATTTTAGCCTGGTCTTTTTTTCTTTTCCTTTTTTTTAGAAAAAGAAAATTAATTGGATGATGATGTGACCTATTTTGTCAAAGCCATTTAAAGTAGCCATCTTTAGGGAGCAACATCTCAGTATCTATAGATGTACTGTCCCTCTCAACCAGTGAGACCTAAGGTTCTACATCTACTTTGTCAATAAATGTTAGCCAACAATACACATAACACTCCTATATTCCTTTTTGAATAAGACAACTAACATCAGACCAAACTGAACTAAGCAAATATTTCTTTGAATCTGTTGACTTCAAGCTGAAGAAGGAAGACTTTTAGTCTTGGTTGTCTCTGGGTACTCCTAAGACAGGTACCGCATGGCCAGAAGGATTGCTTTTGTGGTTATGGATCCAAAAACTTGGTCATGGGAGGAACCTGGAAAGTTTGTGAAGTAGACACTTTCTGCTGGTCTCAAGGAAGTTCTGACAAACCGTTCCATAACTCAGACAGAGAAATCAGAGCCTAAACCTAAGTAAGGCTGCTTAGATTAGAGAGAGTTCTGTGGTATGTTACAGTATGCACATGCAGTGTACATACTTTAACAAGAACTATATGTTTTAGCAGATATATTTTTTGAGCTTTTTCTTTTTGCGTCTTTGAGTCAGATGAAAAATCAGGGCTTTGATGTGCCTACATCAAAAAACATAAAACTTATTTATGTATGATTTATGTAGCTTTGGAAAAGTTTTCAATTTAGTTCGGTTTTCAAGCTAGGGAAAGATTCTACTGTTTTTGTCTTTGTATTGATGAACATTTAAAAAAAAAAAAAAATCATCTTAACATATGATTTTAGAACCAATAAGTAGAACCAGTAAGAGTAAGAGAGTCTGAAGTATGCTGAATAGCATTCTAGCTACAATGCAGATATTGCATTACACTTTAAGTGTAGCATCATTCAGCTCAGCTTGTAGTCATAACATCCATAACATGAAAAACAAGGCCTTTCCTGCGGACCTGCAAAGAAGCGTTCATTGAGAACAATATCCAATATCTAGCCCCTGAGAGGCATCGATTCCAGTGGTGAGGATATTTTCCTTTTTATGGTAATCATCTGACCTTCATTTGAGGTAGTGACAGTGCAGATTGAGGTCAGCGTGAGTAAGGGCAAGCAGACTTTGTGGAGTTGGATGTAGTGAGGACAGATGAGACCAACGCAACACAGAATTTCCTTGTCATAAAACACTGTGGTTTATGCTTGTCAATTTTTGGAATTGCCACAACAAAAGAGATCACAAGACTTAAACCGACATAGTTAGTGGTGATCAACTGTAAAATGCCTCTGCTGTGGGTGGTTTTACATTTTCAAATGCGTGTATTATTTGATACCCATTTTACATCCTCAATATGTTTCGCTATATACAATGTGAAATGTCTAAAGACCCTATACACGGCCATGGCATGTGGTTTGTATCAAGAAATCTTGCCCTTTTGTTTTATATCAAACAACCCACAACAGCAGCTTCGGGTCAAGAGCCAACACTCCAAGGAGTTGCACCCAGCAATCCTGTCTGAAAGGTTCTGTTTAAAAGAGCTAATGGTTCTATTTAAACTACATAATGTTGAAGTCCAGTAATTTATTCTGCTTTGGCACAGTTCTGCGTCCAGAGAGTTGATAAAGCTTCCAGTAGACAACATTGATCCAGTTGAGCCTCACTCCACTTCCTCAAAGTCGGCTTCTTTTAGGAAAACTTTCATTAGCATGGGACATAGCCCGCTAGCTTGATGATTTATGATTGACCTGAGTCAGTAAAAAGAGGGGTTTGCATTTGTTGTTTCATGAAAATTCTGTTTTGTGTAAAAAGGCTAGAATTATCAACTCTTAAAGCTCCCTGCTGCAAGGTCAGTGGAGCTCCACTCCCCTCCACTCAATTGCTTTCCACACACAGCACTGCAGGGGCTGCCATGAGTGACAAGAGAGTAAGCTGCTGATCAGGCATCCCTGGCAGAGGTAGACATAGAGATACTGGCACAAATTGGCATCTGTTTGCGATGCTATATCTGTGGTTGCGATGAGCACTGCTCACTCATGCACAGTACAAAATGATGAGCAGTCCTTGTGCCATGGGTAGGTCCTGTATACTCTCTCTTTCTGCAAACATCTGTGGGAATAGGATGCAAGTCTATATTTAGGCAAGCCTAAAAAACAGAAACAACCTCAAGCGCAGAGCAGATAAGTCTTATGTCAATGTGGAACCACCTGGGTAATGAGTTGGAAATTCAGATGGATGACAGTCAAGATGCAAAGTACAAGATTAATTCCTAATTTCAAGATACTGCACAAATCCTCACGATAGCATCAATAGGTTGTCAGTACAAAGCAGTACACTCATGTTGCTGAAGGTCAAATTTCTAAAGAAGCACATTTTTTGACAGTGTGATGAGAACCCTATAGCACTTGCCATTTTGTCCACTGAGTTTAACCAGTCTTCCAGCTGTTACTAAAACATCCTATCGCTTCCTCGCTGTCCACCTACCCTTCCTCCTTTTTCTACTTGCATCACAGACATGGTCTGGAATACAAATTATGGTTGGCTTTCTTTATTTCTGTTGCCTATGATGCTGCAGGACAGAGGAGAGTAGAAGATGACAGTGAATTATATTCACTGAAAGAGAATATAAGCAACAACAGCAAAGTAAGGCTGCTCAACAGACAAAAGAAAGAATGGAGACAGTGGCAGTGAGTGATAGAAAATGAGGATAAAGGAGGGATCCATGAAAAGGGAAAGACAAGAGGAAAAGATGCAAAGAATAAAGATAAAAAGCAGGCAGGCTAAAGTACATCCACTGCAAACATAATAGACAAGTCAAGTTATTTTGTTCTAAAACAGTTGTGTAATAGAGTTTTAGTTTCCTCCAGAAAGATAATACATCTCTCAGTTTAATCATGAGTCAGACAATAATTTTCCTGTGCAAGGGTCAGCTGATAATGAACCAACAGGGACTTCAGCACCCTAAAACAGAGGTACTCAAATCCAGACCTCAAAGGGCCAGTCTCCTACAATTTTTAGAGGTGTCTAAAAAGGTGGACATTCAAATGTCCCAGGTCATTCAAATGGGTGAATGACCTTCCAGAGTCCTGCTAATGACCTGATTATTTGACTCAGGTGTGTGAAAGAGGCACATCTAAAAGCTGCAGGACATCGGCTTTTTGGGTCTGGATTTGAGGATCCCTGCCCTAAAACATGCTTCAGATTCCTCAATCTTTTTTCTCTGACTTTGGAAAGACTAATAAGCTTGACCAAAATTTCTCATTTGTATATCTGTTTTGATGCCATTTGATGCCATTTACAAGTCCATAGCAGAGGACTTGCCTGACTACATCAAAACCAAATCCAATGATCCATATGCACACACTCTATTGATGTACAGTTCTGTTAAAAACTTTCACATTTTTGTTGGTAAACCAATGTCTTAGTGAATAAATTTGGATTGAGAATTATTATTCTTAAACATATAAAAATAACTAACAGACCTGCAAACATGACTGTCAATTTTGTAAATCCTTCATTCACAATTGCTTTTCTGCCTAGCATTTCAGTTGTGTAAAAACATATGTTGCTTTAGATAAAAGATGCACCAGCAAGTTTGATCTCAGTTTAGCTAGACTACTGTAAATGTTATAAGTTATTGAAAGAGCAATTCATAAAGTACTAATTAATGTCGCTAATAAACATGTTGAAGTAGGAATGGATGTTACTGGTTTAGTGATACAACTCTCAGAAGCATTAGTTTCTAAACACCTGAATAGAATGACTAAATCAATAAATCAATAAATTACTCAGGATTTCAGTAACATGAACAAAGGTTGACATGAGTTAAAACGAAACAGAAGAAAGTGATTGATTTGGTCCTATCGTTTCCACATTGACAGAATAAATCTCTTCACATCACATTCATTTTTTAGCTTTTTGTTGAGAACTGTATTCTGATTTGAGCTTAGTCGTTTTTTCTGCAGGTGTTTTTGAAGCTAAAAATTGAAGCGACCCCAATGAGCTACTACCTGATTAGCTTAGCTAATAAATATTTGGTCTCATACTATGAATAGCATTGAACTGGGACTGAAATCACTGAAATTTTAGCCCATCAAAAGCAGCACATATAACTCACACACAAAACAGGACTTGCTTGATAAAATGTGTGTAGTTTCTTCACATTTAGAACCATGTAAATCACATTTTTGATATGCCAAACACCAAGATATAAAACAAGTGTGACAGCAGTTTTAAATCTAATAGAGTACACTGTACATTTGCACCCATCATCTGCATTATTTGGATTTCATGTGTTCAACAAAATAAAACCCAAAAACTAGCAATAAAATAACCGTAGGGTTTGGGAAGAAATCTCCACCACATTTAAACCCCTGGTCTGGCAGCTTTTTGAGTACTCTCCAGGATGGCAAAATAATTTAGGTCTCATCTGGGCCACTTATGGCACATCAAACTCTGTTCCAAACATAGTTAAAAAAAAAAGGCCAGCTCTATCCCACACACACATTATGTGTTTTCCAGAGGCCCATAATAATCAAAATTATTCAGACTTTTGACTTCTTGTGTTTGGGTCAGATCTGGTCAAAGTGAACAACATGCCAACATGTGAAGACTTTGTAAACACTGTGAGAAAACCACAACTAGCTAACTGTCAGAAACCATAGATGCTTCAGTTGGCATCTTCTTCATAACCTTTTACCAGCACCCAAACTAAAGGGCTGTTTAAAGCATTTTTAATGAGTCTAGACAGCATTTTAAACATATTTGGTTTAAAATATAAAATTCTTAGGCAGATCAAACCTCACTTCACTGGATGTCCATACATTTTAGGATCAGTTTTAAGATCTTTTTCATTAGGCCCAAAGCAGCTAAGTGCTGCAAAAGCCTATTGTAATCATAGCGTTTCTTATTAATATGATTCTCGATACACTAAACTCTAATTTGGAGACCTAAACATATATGAAAACTCACCAAACTTCACCCAAAATTGTCCCCCAACTGAAATTTTAGTATTTTAATGGAATCAAAAGTGGGCGTGGCCAAACGACTATACAGCACCCTCTAATGTGAGATAGACCAACTGATAAATCCTAGAGAGCTGAAACCTGTAGATACGTAGCTCCCCCTAAATACGTAGATCCCCCTAAAACAAGAAAAAAAGTCTCTTGGAGGTATGCCCAACAGGAAGTCAGCCATTTTGGATCAAAGGGTCAAGTTTGGCTGTTTTTCGATTTTCATACATGTTGAACTTCAATGAACTCCTCCTAGGAATTTTGAGCTATCAGCTTCAAACTTGGTCACTAAGGGTTCTTAAGGCATTAAATCTTAGAAATCTCCTTGAAATCTTAAAAAAAAAAAAAAAAAAAAAAAAAAAAAAAAAATCAGCCCCAAGCCATTCTTTGAATGACAATCATGAAATTTGGCACACATGTGCGTTTCAGGACCTACGAAAGAGACTTCTTGGAACCCTGGTCCAAACTCCACAGCAAGTCGGCCATTTTGGATCAAAGCTGCCATTTTGTCTCTTTTACACATGTTGTATCTCAGCGAACTCCTCCTATAGCTTTTAACAAGGAAACTTTACAGTCTCTGCAGCGTCTTGAAGCACTGAAGAGTCAAAGTTATCAGAAACTTTTTGGTACATCAAAGCTTGTGGACGTGGTCAAGCCTCAAAGTCTGACCTTTGCCACAAAACATCAGCATGCTTCCACATACAAAGTTGTGGCTTAATGAAACTTTCTGTGTGTCATAACAGATCAGCACTAATCACATTCTCATCATCATTTGGTGACATCACTAAGGAAGCTCACTTTCTTTGAACAGGAAGTGAGCTGTTTTGCTGCTGGTTGTCTTGCTTTTACTCTTTGATTCATATAAAATTAAACCAATAGAAACCATATTCACTAACTCTTGATAGAGTAGCTATCAAGCTGCTTTTTGTCTTTTTAATCTATTTATGTATTTTATTCTTTTTATGTTTTTTTTTTTTACTTGTCTGTACAGGACTTTGGTCCTCTGTTTTTTTTTTTTTAAAGTGCTTTAGAAATAAAATTGGATTGGATTGGATAGGAGCTTCCACCTCACAGAGCACCTGTGACTTCACCACTCAGTTTATTCAGACTAGCCAGCACCAATTAGCAAATTAGCAATTAGCAAATTCCCCTAGTGGAATTACACATTACACATCTGCTGAGCTCATTATACGAGCTACTTCTCAGTGAAACGCTGATAAAAACGTTGTTAAAGGGTTAATAGAAGAGTGCTGGTATGGTGACTTCCTGAAGGCGAAGAGTTGGAAAGAGCAGGAGTTTTTAAAGAGACAGAGGCCCAATTTCAAGACGTTAACTACGAAGTCAAATATCTTTAATGTCATCTTTGATATATACAGCATTTTTTGTAACAACTGAAGGTAACATAGTTGATTGTGCTATAAAAGGCCACTATGTGCTAGGAAACTACATAATACTGCCCCTTTAATCCTTTTTGGCATTAGGGTCGTCTTACAATTAAGACAAGCATAAAAACTAACATTTTAAAGAGTAAAATGTCAAATCTCGGTCAAGTTATTCTACCCTGATATCAGATTCTTTAAAACAAAACTTATGATTTGCAAAATCTGTAGTTAAAAAAAAGGAAAAAAAAAGGGATTCAGAATTTTCCCAAGAATGATATTAAAACCTCATCTCATTCTCTGAGCTTTAAAATTGAGCTGAGTTTCATCTTGTTATGGATGTATAGTTACACTCCTAATTTTTAAGGTATTGCCACCTGCTGGCATGGCACTGCTTGGAATTTCTGGATTTTTGCCTGGAATTACTTTTGTTTTTTAAACAACAAGAAAGAACATTTATTAAGAACAATTTTGATGACATTGTCAACCCTTGGTTTCCACATCTGGTACACTAACTTTTTGTTAAATGGAGGGGTTCAGCAATTGGTACCACTTTTATAGCAAAGACAATGTCTGTTATATTCTGAGGATGGTACTGATTAAGTGACAATCAATTAAGTCATGGGTATTAACAAGGTAATGCTGTTTCATTTTGCTCATAGGCTGCATATGGTGACTCACGTCTCCAAATCCATCAACCCTCATTAAAATCATCAAAAATAGGTCTTATTACCATTTACCCCCAAGGAGCTCTCTGTGTGCTGGATTAGAGCATAGATAATCTAACCACTTTGTTCCAGAAGGTCTTTTTCTTTATTCTCTTACATTAAAGGAAGCAAAAGGAAACCATGCAGACCAGTTGCCCACAGGATCTGTGTGCCTGTCAAAGAAACATCCATGACTCTCCCTGACCCCATTTACTCTAGGCCCAAACCATATTTGTGTCCCTTTGCCCCAAGTGCTACACCAGTAAGCTATTACACATGCATACTGTGTGACATAATCAACATCTGTCCTATTTGATTAATTTTTTCCCCCTACCGAAACAAAATAAAGCTGAGCTCCTTGCCTTTACAACAGCCAGAGAAAAAGGAGACCCTTACATCACACTGCTGTGAGCCAGTCAGGCATGACGAAGACTGCAGTATTTTCAGCTGGGGAGACACAGACTCCTATGCAGACGACCACACAAGAAAAATGCAACAGTAAACTAATCAAACCTCTCCAAGGGGACTATAAACAGGATTTAGACGCTTTTAAAGCAGACATGAATGTTTCAGACTGAATTTTTAGCTGAAGGTCATACTTCATGCTCCTCTGCCAGCTTTAACTTAAAAAAAATGTTTCAGTTGCTCAAAGGCAAATGAAAGGAGTGTAATAGAAAAACAGGCTTCATTTGATTTAGTGTGTCTAAAACACTGGGATCAAACGAATAAATCCTGAACTTTGTAAAGCGGCCGTTGAGCTGTTAATTCTTGGCTGTCAACTTTGTGGTTTACATTTTGCATGCAATATTATTCATTGACCTTGTCCTGTGTAAAAGCGCGCATGCTTTATACCTGCTCTGTGCAAAAGCAGGCATGCTTGGTTTCATTGCGTGAGTGTGTGTTTGGGTGGCTTTGCTTCCTGCAAAGCTGAAGAATAAAACAAGTGAACAAGACAGCAAAAAGGAAGAGGCATCACAATAAGGTGACGTAGGATGGAGGGAATCACTCTGTCAGACATGTAGCCTGCAGCATGGTGTGACACCAATCACACAAAACACATAAAATGGAAATTTCACAGCCAAAGGGAATGTATCTGTGAAGAATAGACTTGGGCAGTTTCCTTTTCCGTTTTAAATTGTTGTGCAGTTTGTTTTGGTGCTGATGTACAGACAAAATAAAGATGGAAAGTTCATTGAAAGGATGGATTTGCATTATGGAGACTGCATCTGCAAGTCATGGCAGGGGCATGCGTTCATGACTGACAACAGTGAACACAACAGCTTTACCGTCACTCTGAATCTGTGTCATCTGTTCTAAAAGCTCAAATACACAAGCCGACCCATGTATGAGTACAGAGTTGAAAAAATTGATTTCTGCTAAATGTGTCCAAAATCATCCTTCCACTGTCTATGAAAGAATCCTACCTTGGAGAGTCATAGAGGGGTTTGTGCATATCTTTAGCAGTGAATGGGCAAGAAGGAGCTCAATAGTGCATCACAGGCAATTCAAAGACAGATAACCACACACACACACACACACAGTGCTTAGTGCTATTTAGCCAGTTAACCTAAAATTCATGTCTTTGGATGGTGGGAGGAAGCCGGAGCAGCTGGAGACAGTCACTGGGAGAACATGCAAACTCCGTCTTTCTGCAATGCAAAAGTAATAGCAACTATTACATCATGCACCCCTGTTTGATTGCGCAATAAGAATGAGGCATAAGTCATGTGCTTCAGGTAAAAAAAATGGTAATTTTTGTGCAAATTCAAATTATAACAGGGAAAGAAAATAGTGTCAAATCCTTAAAGACCAGCAGTGTTTGGAACCAGCAGATTGCATGAAATATGTACCAATGTCTATCGCTTAGTTCCTAACCTTGTCAATGCAGAGAGTCCTGTCTTTCTGGTCAATTATTTATGGTGTGCTGCCTCGGGAAACAAAATGGTATGTCAAGTGCCATATATCAGATCAACAAGTCATTTTCCCAAAAGTTGGGTAGAATGTAAACAACCTCAATCCAACATTAAAACGTGTTAATGTTGGATTTTTCAAAGATTCAAACAAAGTTCTTTTGTTGGCTTTGTAATAACATATTTAACCCCTTAGTTCTGCTCACTATGAGTCAGAGTGTTTTCAAGATTGCTCTGAAACCATCCTCTACATCTACATGTAAAATGTTTTTTGCAACCTCCAAACAGTAAACATGTTGCATATACTAACAATGACTACATAACAAATGAGGCAAATTGGAAAACAAAATTGTCTGGATGAACAAAACAGAAACTGCTTTTATTTTGACAAGTATTACCAGTCTGCAGACCTTGGACATTATGTAATAAATCAGGAAAATCTTTCATAGGAAAATATGTACATCAATTTTCAGAACAAGCTTCCAAATCGACTTATTTTTAATCCTGATTATAAGAAATAAAGATTGTTTCTGTGACTCAAGTCCCAGATCTCGAGTCAATTCTCCGGTCTTTAAAGCACAAATTTAAGTAAAACTGGAAGTCCTTGTTAATGTGACTTGAATTCAATAGTAGTCCGAGTCTGAAACTCAAGTCACCATCTCTGTCAGAAAGACCCGTGATGAACCTTAAAAGCATGACAAACTTTCTCCTAAAGTCGAGCACAGAAATAATTCTGAAAAAAGTGGTTATTTATAAATCCTCTTCACTTGGAGAAACTTCCTCTTGCTTTCATCCATGAATAAATAATTTCTCTCATAAATTCCTTTATAGACACCATGATTTTTCTGCATTTCCCTCCAAAACACAATAGCCGTTTTAATGCCTCATTGAACCAAGAGGCAAAACTGCGATAGCGTAGTATTGATGATGTTGTCTTTTTAATCAGCTGGATGAATTTATCCATTGGAATAAGAAAAAAAAGAGACAAGAGGTGGGGAGAGTAACCACTTGGCAGAGAACAAAGAGGAGGGGGAAATGGCACCCGCATGCACACTTGTCGCACACAGACTAAAACCTCATAAAGACTGGGAGAGACTTGTTTGTAGAGCACACAAGTTAAATTTTGTTTGATTTTTACGTAGAACGTTTTTTTTTTTTGAAAGCTGTTTTTAATGTCCTACAGAGAGAAGCTGTTGTCTAAATCTGATATTTATGCATAAAGCTCAGGCTTTATGCATAAAATACTGTCCTCATGGAAAAAGAGAAAGAGAAAAAAGGCTTGGCACAGAAACATTGGTGCAATGATGGGGCCATTGACTTGCTCACTGTGTGTGTTCTCGGATTTGTGTGTAAGCCACATCCTGGTCCTCCTGTGGTCATCATTCAGTGCAGCACAACTGGAGTTTAAGAGGCTGTCTGCTCTGGCCAAATGATCTAGAGAGTTGGAGGTACTGAGAGAGAAAAATAGAAAAAGATGGTGGGCCTCAAGGATTTAAAGGTGGGAGAAAAGAGGGAGGGTGGCAAAATTTGCCAAGACAGCTTGATGATCCCAGGCTTGTAGATGTGTGCTGCTGAGAGAAAATGAAAGCATAAAAATAATGGAGGGCAATGGGAAGCAGAGAGAACAAGTGAAGGAGACTGAGAGAAGGATGGAGGTGGATGGAGGGATACACAGATAGATGAGAGCATTGCTGGGACACACTGCTTCTTCATCTTCCAGAAGATGGAGTGGAGCCACAAAGGCAAATCAGCAGGAAGAATCAAAGTGAGGAAAAAATTAAAGAAAAAAATTAACAAACACAAAGGAAAGATGGAGAACAAAACTTGTTGGGTTGCTTTTGAATGCTACTTTACTCTTTTTTTTATCTGAATCTTAAACGTATTTAAACATCCCACTTATCTAAAACTAAAGTTTTATTTCACTTTTTGCCACTTTTTACCTTTAATATAAAACACAATACAGCTTCAGACATTTTCCTTTTTAAATTGCACATCCTTTAAATTCCTCGTTCGTTTTGAAAAGATCTATAGTTTTTTGGGCCATACTAAAGTTTTCACAAACTTTATTTATACTACAACTATAACGAGAATTTTCCAAAATTTGTCTCATTACCACAACGTACAAGACTTTTTAAAATAATCTAAAATAATAATATGGTTATTTAAGATTGTAAGTGAGTTGAGGAAGATATATCCTTAGAACATAAGGCTTTGCTGCAGAAAGTCTGCCTGGGACAAGAGCCAATAAAAACAGACATAAAATTACAATATTCTTTGTTGCTGTTATTTTTGCTGCAAAAAGTGAAACAATTCCATAAATAAATGTTAAATAAGTCTTCATATATATCAAAATACATAAGTTCGATAAATACATTTGTTTATAATGATTTAAATGTCAATTTATCAACTAAAAATTAATGAATGCAAAAACTATGTTATAAAACTTAAAATGAAGTATGTTAAAAGTGTAGAGAATCATTTTACTAATTGTTCACTTTATAATTCTGTTTTTCAGCATGTCATGAATTTATTTTATCTTTCAGCTTTACCTGTCAAAGTCAGTGGGCAGGGCTAAGAATGTTACAGAATGAGTGATTGGGCTGTAGTTAAACTGAAGGGCTTGTTAACCAATCAAATGTTAAAGCCTACTTGACAAGTCATTGTGTCAGCTTAGATTCTTTCATTTATAATTAAATTATTGCTATATTAATGATAGTACTGTTGTGTTTTTTATATATATATTGAAGCTCCACTAATCATTAGTGATTAGTTTTCAGGGAATGAAAACTTATTTGGAGCTTTTTTAAATACAAGTAGAGATATTTTGTCATAAGTGGTCAGGAACCACTTGGTTAGAGAACTAACAGCAATTGATACCTCACACAAGTTAAATTTTGTTCCCAGAGTTTGCAGAGTGCTCTGGTAAATCCTTTGCCTCTTGAGTAAAAAATTCTTCCCCACTTTCCTTGCCCTGCATAAAACCTGGCAAAGTCTGTTTGTCAGGTTGGGAACTTCTTGAGATGCAAGGAGACACCTGCCTATTGAGGCATAGCTTGTGATTTTATTCCGTCTCGGTTGAGCAGACAATGGCATTATGATGAAATGAGGAAAATGAGAAAATCATCATAGACTCTGACGTGAATGACAGCTGCCAGCTTCCATCTTAGAGAGGGAAATGAGATTTTGTCAAAGACAGAAATAAAAAAGATTCAAAGATGTTTGTTTGACTTGGAAACACATATCAGCAAAGAAAAGATACAAAAACACACAAAGAAAAGAGGGAAGATGCGAAAAAATGACAAGACATCTGAAGATGACGTGAAGATGATTAGCAAAAAAGCATAAACCAAAAGAAAAGATCCAGAGTAAAGACAAAAAAGACAGGAAAATGAGGTATTCACTGATCAGGCACATTATGATTACTGACACGAGAAGTGGATAATACTGAATATCTTTTTTGTGACACTGGTTAGCAGGTAGAACCAGTGTTTTATATCTTGCCATGTGTGTAGGTGTGATAAAACAACATGGCCTGGCAAGTCCTATCACATCTTTGAGGCATGAGTGTTGCTTTTGATGTGCTACCTTCTGAAAAGTAAATGTGTATTGGGATCAAGGATGTTTGAATTCAGAGTGGTCTTCTCAATCAATATGGGGTATATTTCTTTTATCATGATGTCATGTTTTGTTTTATGTATTTTTCATATCTAAGGATCAACTATCCTTGTAATTCAACTTAAATGCTTTCCCAGTGGCCCTAATTGCATAATAATTTGCAATATTAATAAGAAAGTGGGTCAGACCATTGGTTTCAGGCATCTGGCATGAATTGAGTAAATCTACATCAAATTGTGTGTGCTACAGAGTGTAATGCATAGTAAAGTGATGCCTGAACGTGATTTTCCTATGGAATAATTTCTTTGTAAGTCAATAAAACAAAAGTCAGATACACAACAGTGTGACAGAGGTATTTGCCAGCAAGCAAACATTTTATTCTCAAAACTAAGTTGTTGGAAGTAGGAAAATTGCCAAACATAAGGATTTGAGAAAGTCTGACAAATTATGATGGCTTCAGCATAGACTCAGAGCATTTTCCCATTCTGGAGTGGTCCCTATCTATCAAAAGTTTTCAAAGGAAGGAACAGTGGTTAACTGGAGACAGGGTGATGCACATGGGAAAGCAAAGGCTTGCCCAAATGGTCTAACAAGACAAGCAACTGTAGCTCATATTTCCGAAAAGGTGACTTATGGTTTCTCATAAAAAGGTGTCGCACATGGGTCTCCGTAGCTGACCCCTGTGGTGACCCCTGTCCCCTGCTGAAAGTGCCAACAACAGGCCAGGAATATCAGAACTGGAACAAAGAACAATAAAAGAAGGAGGTCTGGACTGATTGATCATCTTTTTTTTCTTCTTCATTTGGCTATCTGGGTTTCTATACAATCACTTACCTGGGAGAAAACATACAAGATGCCATTGGAGACAATATTCTGCTGGGAAACCTTGGCTCCTGCCATCCATGTGGATGTCACTTTTACACATTTTATGCGAACAGTATTCTCTGATGGCTCTGGTCTCTTTCAGATAGATAGCATGCCCTGCCACAGACTTACAATAGTTCAGGGAAATTTTGAGGAGCGCAACAACAAATTTGAGTTGTTCACTTGCCATCCAAAGTCCCAACATCTTAATCCACTTGGGCACCGATGAGATGTGCTGGACAAACAAATCTAATCCATGGAGGTCCGGGCTTGCAATCTACAGGATTTAAGAGACCAGCTGCTAACATCTTGGTGCCAGATACCACAGCATATTTTCAGTGGTCCACTGGCATCCATGCTTCAGTGGGTCAGGGATGTGTTGTACTGGTGGACAGAGTAACTTACAAAGCTATTACCGAAATCACGTTAGTGTCTGAACCTGAGAGACAAGGGACAAAAGATAATTCAAGAGGACCATTGTTTAATTTCATTGAACTGTCAGAGTTGAATACTTTCATTAGTGTTCACTGATGTTTTCTCTTTAATCTGAAGCTTTCAACCCCTTTGTTTCATTCAAAGACCCCTTTCCTGCATCCTCCTCCACTTGATCACATGC
This sequence comes from Anableps anableps, assembly GCA_014839685.1. Classification (NCBI taxonomy): domain Eukaryota; kingdom Metazoa; phylum Chordata; class Actinopteri; order Cyprinodontiformes; family Anablepidae; genus Anableps; species Anableps anableps. Next base: position 9,522,123 of record CM026083.1, read on the forward strand.
CTCTCCTGATTATTGCCCCTGTCTGTTTCCTTGTCTCCTCATCTCCTTCCTCCTCTCCTCACCTGCCTAATCTGTTGCCTTTCATTCTGCATCAGCAGCTCTAGTTGGCAAACGTAGAGTCAAAACCACAAACTTTCACCCCATTCCTTAGTGTTTGTGTGTCAGTGATTTAGAAAAGAGATAAAGAGATAAAAAAAAGTGTGTGTGTGGCCTGAACATGTATGCCAATTTTGCCAAAATAGAACAGCATCCAACAGTGGTTATTTCTCTAACTTGTGCCACAGCTCACAGTTACTTTGCTTTCTTCTCCTCTTGTATTTATCATTTTATCTGCTTTCTATTCTCTTCAGCCATGAAAGACTGAAAATTTCTGCACACACACAACATAATACACACAGATTCACTGAGTGATGAAAGTGTTTAGGTTTTGTAAACAGGGTGCTGAACATGGACTGCCTTGGATTCCCTTCATAGAGTAACAATAAAAGTGCAAAGTATTGATCATGTTCATCTGTATGCTCCATAAGGTATTGAACCATTTTTTCTTTAAGACAAAAACACATAGGCCACGTTTACTGCATGATCAATCAAAAAAACTTCTGAAAAATTCCAACAAACAGGAAACAAAACTTTGTTTGCGCTGCATTACCCAGAAACCAGGGATTACAGATATATATTTGAACTGAACCATTACAATACAAACATGACACATGGGTATATGCAATCAGATTTAGAATCAGTCAAAGGTAATCACTATCCCTCAGTGGAGTTTAATCACATTTTATGAATGACAGAAATGGAGGAGATAGAGATACTATTTAAAGCACTCCACACCAAAGAAATGCAAGATTGAATAGTTATTTATTATGAAAGCCTTCCTGCTTGTGTTATTCTATTTTTGTGTGATATTTTTAAGTGCTTTACAACACCTAAAGAAATGTGATAAACAATACGGATCCAAGTCTTTCTTAATGTCTGTGCTCTAGTTTCTGGATGCTGCATCTGCTTGTTACTTTTATAGTAAAAGATTGATTTATGTCCACAGGTTATGCACTTTCAAGAATAAGCATTGTAGCACACTCCTAAAGGTTTTTGGTAAAAATGGACTGGTGTTTAGAAATGTTTATATTTTCACCCACACTGACAAAAAAACCCAAAACAAAACAAAAAAAAAAACCATTCCATCTACAAAAAGTAACCCCAGATTATGATGCTGCCACCTCTATATTGGCTGTCAGTTTGACATTCTCTTGGAGAATGTCAAACATGGTGAGGTATGGTGAGGTTTTAGTATCAAACCTGCCTTTTAAAACTAAGACCCACAGTTCAAGCTTGGTTTCACCAGACTATAGCATGTTGTCCCACAAGGTTTTTGGAAATCTGGGCATGAATGTTTTATTGTACAAGCACTAGGAAAGGGAATATTTGTTTGAAGCACTAAATCAGCTGCAAAGTCACATTTGGAGGAAGCCAGCCATGGTTTTTAGGAAGTATGCAAACATTTATCAGTTTTTCAATTTTTCAGTGACTACTCAAAATGACTTACATTAACTGCTTAAGTACTACAAAAACACTTGAATTTATATGTATAACATTAACATATTAACCAGGTTAAATTCTAATTTCCAAAATGTTGAGTGTGAGTCTATTTCTTGGGTCTTTAACAAACATGTTTTATATTTTTACACAAAATAACTTTGATAGCAAGCCTTTGTCATAAATTTCTGTCATTAGCTTCCCAGACAGGTTAAGATTACGGTTGTACTTGCCACTTTTAATTTTATGCAAAACTTAAACCAATAATTTCTACTTGTTTAATGGCATAAAATAACAAATATACATAAAGAACATATTTGCTAACCCTCTCTGAATTGATTGAATGATAATCATAATCATAAATGGGCATGACAAGATGGCACTAAGACAACAAAATGATGGTTCTGAAAATCCTACATACATTGCCCTTTTTTAACTTAAGTGATATTAACCAAATGTATATTTTGTGTGTAAGTCATAAGTAATTTGGAATCTAATGCTTTTTAAATAGGTCAGAAAAAACGCCACAGTATTACTGCCTGTAGATGTACATGACATCCTTCTTTTGACTTTGTTAAACCCTCTTTTCAGTCACTGCACCTGCGCTTGACTCTGTGGGCAGGCTGATTGAGTCCTCTGTTATCTAATCAGATCGCACTGTGGTTGTAGATATGTGCTTCATAAGTCTAACAAGTCATGCCGCCATGGGTCATTAACAGGGAGTGGATCAGTGCACATTAGATACCAGTGCATTAACTTGATTTAATTATGGTATCTTTGTGGTGCCAGGGCCCACTATTATGAATGCATAATACCTGCTAATGTTACCAGTATGTAAAAAGATAGATCCACTACAGTCTTTTAAGCAAGCTTATTATTATTATTATTATTATTATTATTATTATTATTTTTTTTTTTTTTTTTTTTTTTTTTTTTTTTTTTTTTTTTTTTTTTTTTTTTTTTGCTTTAAGTTTGTGGTGATATTGACATTAAAGGCATCATTACATTATTTGGATAGATACTTTAATTACCCCACTGCTATCACTGATATCAATTGAAAATAAATTTATTTTTGCCAGTATTAATCATGCAGCCTTGGTTGGTCTGATAGTAAAAAAAAAGACTTTTCTTTAACTTAAATAAACTGGGGTAACATATTTCGTATTATTACAGCAGTACTTTGAAAATCTGAACTAAGAGCCAAGAATGATGCTGCAAATCTGTAAACCAGTAGATTTTCTAATCATTGTCATAATAAGTCAAATTAAAATTAGGAATACAGGTTGGAAAGTTGTATTTCTTGCATTTGAACACAGTTGAACACACATTAACAGAAGTTAGTTAGTGGTGGTTAGTTGTGACATAAGAAATTACAAAATTACAAAAGAAGGAATGCTTGAAGTAGAGGGATTCCCTCCATTTTCTGCTACAGTATTGTGCTAGTTACTTGCCTTATTTCAGATTTTAAACACTTTAAACACACATTTATATTTTTTTAATAGAGAAATTTTTTATAGGAATATCATTCACACCTTAAGAAAGCATCCTGTTTAACTTCTGCCATATCCCTGACTGGGCATTACATTGCTGGTCTCCTGTTTTCTTCTTCTGTGCTATAATAACCACTAGCTCTAGCAGATAGTATTGTTTTTCCATGTGATCTGCTTGATGGAAACAGCTGTGATTACTGCAAATGCCGAGGTGTTTGCTTCGACTGAAAAATACATAAAGATAAAATGTGCAGACTTTCATTTTAATGCATGTTTAATGTCTCATTTGGACAGACTGCATCAGTATATGCTAAATGCTTCTTTGGCATCTGACACTAGATGCAATAGTACCTCTGTACTATTGCATCTAGTGTCAGATGCCAAAGAAGCATTTAGCATCATTTAGCATCTGGAATTATTGTCAATTTCTTCCAGTCTGTTCAAATGATACAAAAATAAGCATATTGTCGCACCTTTAGAATCAGAATTCCTTTATTAGTCCCCCAAGGGGGAAATTACATTCTAGTACAACCCATCCAAGAAAAACCCCCAAAAATGTTTGTGAAACATTATGAATATTCAATAAAACAAAATTGTTTTTCTAATGTCTGGGGGATATTGTTGAAGTAGAATGTTCCATTAGATATAGGAGATTAAAATGTGATTGGGAGGAAATGAGCACCTGCCCCACCTCTTGACATCCAAGCAGCAAGGGGAATTGTCTAAATGGCAAGACCAGGGGTGGATAAATCCAGTCCTTAACAGCAACTATCCTGCAATATTTAGATGCATCCCTTCACCAACATGAATCAGCATTGAATCAAATGGCTGAATTCCCACATAACCATGTCATTCATCTCTGTAGAGGCCTGGTAACAAGCTATTCATTTGATTCAGCAGTACTGCAGGAAGGATGCATCTAAAATGTAGCTGTTGTCGAGGACCAGACTTCAGCACTTCTCGGCTAGAGACACTGAAAGTGCTGCGATGTGTCTTTGTTAGTTAATGCACAAAAGTAGGTGTGGATCCTTTGTGTATTACAAAGGATACATCATACAGAAGTACACCAAAACACAACAGATTACTGGTGTTCAGCCAAGAATAGAGCAAGAGCACTGAGATTCCTGAGTAGGTCAGGTTCAAAACGTATCACTGGACGGCAGGCTGTAGACTTTTGGCTGCCAAGCAGAATCTGCTTGTGTGGATTGTTCACTTGAAAAGAATGAGCACAAAGTTTTGAAGTGTGTCTAACAACTCATTTCTGCATTTCCCCTGGCAACTTTCATGGCAAGCAGTAACTTTCATCTACCAGTCCGTGTTCAGTGGCAGACGGGTAATAGGCATATTACTGTGAAGATGGTCAAAACCAAATACCAGTAGTCTGTAGGTTAATATACTGTGCCTGTCAGTGCAGCTAGAAGTAATCCAGGATGTTATATAGAGCCTGATTGTTGCTATAGCAAATAGTGGTGTATGTGTCCTGAAGGTCAGCATTAAGCAGTGCTCAACAAATGGCTCTCCTGCCCATCCTCCATCTCCAGAGCCATTCCCTTAGTATTCATCTGTGTAGGCTCTCCTTCCCAACCATCTATCCTAGATCTATCCATCTATCCTTATCTCCACAGAAAAGCTCCCAAAAGCATATGTATGTTGCAAAGTAGGCTGCTACAGAATTTTGAGATTTAGCCTATTAAGAAATCTTTATGTTTCAGAGTCTGAATTCAGTCTTCAGGCAGTATTCCTGGTAAATTTTCCTGTGTGGATTTAGGAAATTCCCACTTCCAGTTGAGTTCCTGGAAGATTTTAATCGTGGTGTGGTTGGCTTTGTTAAGGGATGTAAGGGATACGTTTGAAGTGGAAGGAAAGTGATGCATAATTTTCAAACTTTTTCCAAGTAGAAATCACAAAAGTAAGCTGTTTATTTATTTGTTTAACCCCTGAGAGAACAGTTTGAAGAAATCACAGTTGCAATTGTCTAAGGGGCATGTCCCCAACAACTTTCATGCTTCCAGAGACTGAATTTTTTCTGCCTAGTTCTCTTTGAAAAATAGCAAACTAGATCAACTGGACCATTCAAACACATGGATATGTGATATATCTAAATCATCCCATTGTAATTCTGGCTGGGTGTTTAAAGCTGTTGTTCTGCTGAAAGGTAAACATCTGCCCTAATCCCAAGTCTTTTGCAGACAGATTTTAATCGAGATAGTCATGTATTTAGCTCCATTTATCTTCTGATCAACTCTGACCAGCTTCACTGTCCATGCCAAAGGAAAGCCTCCCCACAAAATGATGGACCAAAATCATGTTTCACAAGTCGCGTTGTGCACCTTCTTCCACTTATTAGTTGTGTCCCCTTTGTGGCTTGTTACACACTGCAAACAAGATCTCCTCTTTCTTTCTATAATGCCTTTTATTGATACTTTGCCACCAGAAATACTTTGAATAAATGTAAAAAGAAAATATACATTCAAAAAAATTACATTCATTGCAAACATCTACATATTCTCTATTCTGGGAAGAAGCTTAAATGACCAGTAACATTTCATGGTAGCAGCTTGGTTTAAGTTTGAATGGTTTCAATCTAAAACTATTTTGTCCAAAATAACATTTTATGTTTTCTTGCCTTTTTGTAAACAGAAAGCTAAACCATCTAATTTAAGTCTATTCAGATTAACTACTGAAGGTAAAATTAGCAAACAGTGACTTTGCCAGAGATTAGGTTACTTGGTGTTACATTCAAAGGATGTTTTGCAGAAACTGTATACCATGTCTAGAAATGCCATTGACCACAATTACACCCTGGGGGCTCTAGTCAATAGCAGACTTCCTTCAGAAGTTACTGATTATTGTGATCCTCCTTTTATTTCTCTCTCCTAATGTAAAGAACAACACATAATATTCAACCTCTAGCTCCTTTTATTGTTTATTGCAGAATATGGCCTAAATCTTCGGTCTTCGTTCCATTCTTGATGATTTCAACATTTTCCAGTGATGGTCAACCATAAAAATTACCTTTTAGATTTTTTTTGACTTAGTCTACATACACTACCTTGTGATATTCACAGTCATTTCTGGGTGCTGGATCTCATATTGCTCCATAAGTCACTCTCAAATATGCCCAGACACCTGCTGCCTGAATTCACACCATTCTTCCAGCCAAGGCTAGCAATAGATACTGTGTGAATCACACAATCACCCTACAACTCTCTTCTTGAAGCTGAGCTTCACACGCTATCACTCTTCTCAGCACTCAACAGGGGATTGCTTCTCAGTAAGCATAATGCCAAGCTCAGTTCTGGAGTTCAAGATCTGTTTTGGTTCTCTATTTGGAATTTTGTATTGGTCGGTTTCCAGGCTGAGTAAATCATCGCTAATTTATTTTACTGTTTTTGTGAGCTTATGCCTTTTACAAGAAAACTGAAGGCAAAGTTTATTTATATAGGACGTCATGTACAAAGCAACACAAGTTGCTTTTCATCAAGACAAAAATACAAAAAAAAAAACAGTGCTAATGCAAAAACACATTTGTTTCTTATATAAATCAAGGTGATAACATTTACAAATATATTTCTGCAATATACAAACAAAACACCTAAAACATGCAGGAGACTGGGCCCTGGGGACTTCTGCTATAAACCATCAAAGGACCTGGTTTTCCAAATTAAGACAAATTTAAACACTGTATGATGCTGGTAAGATACTGACAGACCAAAAACTCTAAAAAGAACCAAGGAAAAAAAATTATTTCTAAATTTTTTAATTTTTATTTAGAAGCATACAACTGTAACAATGCCTCAGAGCAACAGAGGACTAAAACAATCGTAATATAGTTACTAGACATCTATTATAAGAAGGATGGCTAAATGTATAACAATGTGATCACAAGGCAAGCAAACAAGGTAGGACAATAAATCCCATTTCTAAAACTTTTTCTCCATCACCTTCAGTGTCCATTCTGAAGGTTCTGAGCAGATAAAAGGGATGTAGACCTAGCTGATAGAAATCCTTGACAACTCATGGCTTAGGGAGTTCAATGCTGACAGGGGAGATTGTGTCTTTCGGACTGCTCAGATTATTGGACAGACACAGTAATCACTATCTTACACCCTCTGACACAGCATTCATACATTTCCTCCCTGATCATATCTAGATGTTTTCTTCTGCCTCTTCTTGCTGTTCTCATCATCATCATTCCCCTCTGTGCTCCACAGACATGTCAATCACGCTTTCAGAACTCTAAGTCTTCTGGTGCTATATGAGTAGCCTGCTATTTCCAGTTTCTGCAGCATTGGCCCTGAGATGTGTTGCTTTGCATGAAAATGTACCAGAGGAGTGAGGCAAGGTGCATTATGTATATTAAGAGTTCGGTGAACATGTGCAATGTAGACACAAATAAAAAGAAAAAGAATTATGTTGGATCAGACCTCATATCATTTAGGAAGTAATTTCTCTCTTTTGAAGTATTGTTTGAATTTGATGTCCTTCCTTTGCTTATGTCCCTTTCTTGATCTCTATGGTTTCTACAACATTTCCATTCTCTTATTTCCTCTATTTATTTCACCACTATATTCACTTTTCTCTTTGTATTCTAAACAAACTCTCTCCTTTCACTCTATACTCTCTAAATGTGAGAAAGACAGTAGGAAAATAGTGCTGACTTAGAGTAATGCAAGAGTGGCATTAAGGACAAAGAAAACCTAACAGAACTCTTCTCACTGTTATTGTCTTTCATAAACAGTTAAGTGAGTTGGTCTGAACCCATGCTGTTGTGACACTTTTTTTTGCCACCAAGCACTTTTACCTTTTTACCCATTCTTTCCCCTTTCTTTACTTTTAAGAGATTTTCTGATCTGAGCAATGAATATGAAATATTTTATTTGCTGTATAAGGTAAAACATGTCAGTTGTTTGGGACAGAAAAGCACTGACATGACTTGCTAAGGTATAAAGGATTTATTGACGCCTAGTGGCACAATTTCAGATTGCAGCTAATACTCATCATCTTGCGCCTCCCCATGCATGTGGAAGCGTAATAGTTTCTAAAAGGGTTCAATTTTAGATGTTTTTCTTAATCAAGATATAAAAACTAGAGTATAAAAATACTTACACTGATCAAGCATAACATTATAACCACTGTCAGGTGAAATAAATAGCCTGGAGAGGATGAATAGATGACTGGGTAAGGGCATCTCCAAAACTCGAGCAAAAATTGTTCAGGAAAGGTTTGAGGAGGAAATTTTTCTAGAAATTTTGTACCTAACTAGGCAGAGAAGAAAATGCATGGTTTCAATGCAGCATGTGGACCACAAATCATTTTTCTTGGTTAATTTAAGATAAAGTTAAGAATTAAATTTGTTGGGGACTTCAATTTAATTGATCAATAAAGGAAAATCAGTTTACTGGCCTCCAAACGATGGAGTTCATGTGAAAACATGAACTGGTCTGCTTGGTGGAAACACCAAGCAGACCAGTGAGACTATGTGAATGGGAAATTACTCTTTTAACCATCCAGAATCAATTACAAGCCTATTAAAAGACCTAAAACATGCAGGAGACTGGGCCCTGGGGACTATAAACCATCAAAGGACCTGGTTTTTTATGTTTATATGTTTATTTTCTTTTTTTGTCAACAAAGATGGAGTTACTGATGTATAAGTTACTGCATAGAAATGACTGTAAAGGTCAAACTGTTACATGACAGTGGCATGTAAAATTTTTTCCAGGGGGTTGCCATGCCATGCCATCTTTATGGAGATATTTTTCACTCTAGACTTTAATGAATAAAATTATTGTATTAAGCAGGAAACCTGAGAGATAAGAAAAAAACTTTGCTGTTTTTATCTCTGTTCTTCTTGGTACTCAAAGGGCTTCACGGTGTGTCTGCAGGATGCTGGCTTACCTGGACTCAAGTTCAAAGGACTCTATTTCATCTGTCTCCACACCTTGTCTTATCAGCATTGCTCTTTTATTTCCTCCAAGGAATTTTACTTCAACCTCCAGTTTATCTTTCTGGTTGATTCAAAGAATAATTTTCCTTTGTTCCAAGTTACGTGATTTGTAACCAAATATTTTACTTAAATCCTGGGCTGGAAAAAAGAAGTCAGAAATGTGTGTGCTGAGCCAGACTAAGACGAAGGAGAGAAAAATTGTGACCGGAAATTTGTGTTATTGCTGTATGTATTCCTTAACCTACGTAAAGGTAAGACATAATTTAACTTGTTTTAATGTAATCTAATGCCATTTAATTTAATTTAACACCCTAATAATAAATGCAAATACTCTTAAAGGAATATTCAAAGCTAAGAGTGCATAATTAACCATAGATCTGGAGATGGGTTGCATCGTTGTAGAGCGCTGCCCAGGAGCGAATGTCTACAGATGAATCATGTTTGAAATGCCTTCTGTAGTCCAGTCACTTTGGAACCATATATCCACATGAACTCTACAGTCTCTTAAAATATATTGATGAGTTAAGTCTAATAAACCAAATGACAACAATATGGAGACAAGCAAGTAATTTCTGCTGATGGGACAACTGAGATCTGAGTTTAAATCATAATGTCAAGACTTTGCAATTGGATGCACATGAGGTAAAGATTACTGATACCTCTACTTTTCTATAGTCTTCTTGCCTTTTCTTTCTCTTCTGCCTCTTCTTGCCTTATCAGTCCCTAGATCCACTACTTAGATACCTGAGAGGGACTTGGTCCATCATTCTATTCCACCCTTTGTTTTTTGCTGAGTCCACAGGCATATTTTACTCTCCCCTTTGTCATCACTATTTTATCTTCTCTCTTTTATCATCCATCATTCTCTTCCCCCCGTTCTTTTGTAATACTGGCCTGTTGACTCCAATGGGAGATGAATGAAGAAAAAAAACATTTTGGGATTTAAGGAACCCTCTATAGGTTTCTTCAACAAAAGGAGTTTCACTCTTATTCAAGAGAAATGCCTCATAAAACATTGATTATTTTGTTTTTTTTCTTGCAAAACACTGCCAGTCCAGACCAAACAAGCATTCGGCTTATGACTTGGGATGGAAGTTATAGAGATGAACTGTAGCAGCTGAAATATTGCAAGGGCATTATAATTAGAGACAAGTTCCATCAAGTCTCTAATGTTTAAGAAAAAAAAGAAAAACGTAGCGTAAGCTTCAGCGTTCTTTGCAGCAAGGCGACAATGCTAACTGCTCCACCCTCAAGATGACCAATTAATCATCAAACAACTCTAAGGAGCAATCTACGGTCTTTATGTGCCAATAAATCCAGGGGCCTTAGGCCCTTTAAACATAGAAAGAGAAATGCACTGCCCTCACTGCTGGAGATGGTCTGGTCTATATAGAGGGATGCACAACTCCAAAGTGTGCCCAAACCAGCTGCGGCAGACTGTTTGGAGACCAAAGGAAAGTTGCTAATTCAGGCTTCAGTTTGGGTTTAGAGTGTATCTGTCAAGTGTCAAAGTAGAACCTCGCATTGCATTCATAGGAGGAGCAGGAGAAAGACTGAGAGGCACCTTGATAGACACTGAGTAGACATAGTGCTGGGGACAGTGGGGACAGTTGCAGCAAGACTCAAAAATAAAACTTTGTATGACGTGGGCACAAGCATACATACGTTTTGGATTTTGTGTACCTGGAACCTTTTGAATCAGTTTCAATAAAGTGTCCTTAAACCTCCAGGTTTGAATATTCTATCCTCTATGCAGGATAGAATTATTATTAATTATTATGATTAGTGCTTTTTCACTGATGTCATAATTATGTTTCAATGATAAAATATTTTATTCCTTTAAAAGTTATTCAGCCTAAATTAACTTTCTTCATGAACTTTTTGGGATCTTTCTCACTGTTCGTCAAAGAACTGAAAGCTGTGACATGAAAAAGTATTCGTTTTCTAACAGACTTTTTCTGTTTTTACTTTTTTGTCACAACTTAAATGTTTGAGATCATCAAACAAATTTTAATATGAGGGAAAGAGAACCTGCATAATTACAAAGTGCAATTTTTATTTATTAAGGGAAGTAACTTACTAAGCCAACCTGGCCTGTGTAAAAAAGACAAATGTCCTAATGCGGTAACAATTGCCAGATGGTTCCAATTTTGTCTTCTCGCCCATAAAACATTTTCTCTTGGGGATCCTCAAGATGTAGCTTTGTTCTCATGATAAATGAAATCGTCATTTTAAAAAAACAGCTTTTGAAGGAAAAAATCTGCAAGGGTACAAATGTCTAATGAAACTAATACTTTTAAAGGCATGAGAGGGTTGGAAATGTAAACCTTTTAGTATAAAAGACAATAATTTTATGCAGCATAAACTAGACATAACATTTTTATAGTTAGCAGGCCACACCTGAAGAGTCCCACTAATTTTAACATTCCTTTCAGCTTTTTTTAAATTTAATTTTATCTTTTTCTTCAAAAACACTAAAAAAAAAAAAAAAAAAAAAAAAAATTTCCTCCTGCAGCCCCTGCGGTCCTTTTAATGAAATGAAAGGGAAAGTGCAGGAGAGTCTGATGCTTTTTTCAGATGTGCTGCCCCTCCCCCACCTATTGATAAGCGCTGCCAGTCAGCTGGCTAAAAGAAGTTACTGCACTTTTCACTCACTTACAGAAAAGAAAACTTACTTGCAACTACTACAAAATTTGGTGATGTTTAATACCAGATTTTTGCTTCTAGTCTATGTTTTAAAATAACAATAAATACATGACGTTGAAACATTGTCACTGTAGTAATTATATTTTCTTTATTTATTATTAATATATTTGGTATTTTCATAGGAATAATTGTTTTTATTTTTCTAAGTAAAACCAGTTAAAGAATATTATTCATATTTGTATGACAAGTTTGTGTTAACACCATCCTATCTTGTAACATATGGTTATCATAATGTGAGAATCTCACAATGCATCATGATTAGATGGCTGACTGAATAAGTACAGCTTTGTCCTTTCTGAAAGAGTCAAGGTTGGATTTTTGCAAACAATTTTAAACATCTTACACAACATCATTTAACCATTTAATTCCAGAAGCCTTCAATAGTTGTAGTTCAAAATTCTAGTTCATTATAACATGTATTTCTTTGTTCTTACTTTGAGTTTTAGGGGGGCATAAAAAAGAAGACAGATAGAGCAAGGTCTTGTAATTTTTCACTGATGTTACAAAGTGCCTTAAAGGAAAAAGTGTTTGATGGTAATTAAAAGTTAAAATTAAAAGTTTAAGAGAAGATGGTCAGAGAGATGGGAACAGAAAAAGGGAGAGATCCGAAGCAAGGCAGAACAGAGGATAAACCAAGGTCCCAAGGGTGGGTGGTGTGAGAAAATGAGGAGGAGAAATCAAGTGTCTGGAAGGAGGGAAGGAGGGGCCAAAGAAATTTGTCTGGAATGAGGGGGTGGAGATTGATAAATATTAATAGTAATGTTTGATTAGCATGAGCTAGGTTTGAAAGTGATACGGTCAGGACCGCCAGAGTAACACCACAACGGGGAGCCCATTTTTCATCCTAAAATAGTTGGAGAGGACATGTATAAAACACAAAGAGCAGAGACTCTGATCTTTCACTGGATGCTCCTGCTGCACCGACCCAACCCCTGTCCCACATCCAAAACTCATCATCAACCAGTAACAAGGTAAAAATCAAAGAGCATGATTTAGGTGCAGAGTTTTATCCTTACTGAAGGAGCTAATATTTTGAACAATGAAGACATTTAGGAAAACCTGGATGCTCTTACACAAGGCTAATATTCACATTTGAAGTGGCTTTAAGAAAGTATAGCAAGAGATTAACATGAAAAAAGTATAGCAAGAGATTAACATGAAAAAAGGGGAATAAAAGGGGAATTTAGCCTCTTTTACAGCCTCCTCTTTTACAGCAGATCAGATTAATATACAGTAACAGTATATCAACAGAGTAATTACTTTGTGATACAGGAGTTTGATACTAAAAGTAAAAGTTAGTATAAATATGATGTTATTGCTTAAATCTTCAAGGACAAACTTTAAATCACACCTTTTTTTTATTGAAAAAGTCTCACATCGAAGCTCCTGCATCCAAGCATTGATGGTTTTAAAGAGATAAAATAATAAATGATCTGGGTTGTTTCTATCATATTTTGCATGCAATACACACAGTAGACTAAACCCTAGATATTCATGATCAGAACAACATGCAGTCTCACTTGATGTGCAGAGGAGCACATCTTGAGTATCCGAGGTGTGTGCTTTAAATACTGTTATTATAATGCTTTCATGTGAGATTAACTGAATCTTCAATTTGTTTTGTAATATTTTATTCAAATGTAATCTCTTATTAGATTTTAATTGGAGTTTGAATGACCACAACTCTAAGATATGTGAGATTGTGGAAATTTAGATTGCATGTATTTTTCCTCTATAAGAAGGTTTTATTAGCCGATTGTAAAATCTCAGCAACTACTCAGTACATGGCCGTTAAATAAGTAAATTTAATCTGCTCTGTTAAACTTAATTACATCATTACAGTTTTATTTTATTTTCTCACTTTATTTCTTGCAAAAGATTTGTTTACTTGCACCCATGGCTATTTCAGTTTCCTCAAAAACCTTGCATGTCAGGATAATAACTACAAAGGAGCTGATAAAGTTGGCCTAGTTAGGTATTATACATGCACTGTGGAGAAAGTCCACTCACATTTAGAGGGCTTTAGAGAGCAATGTTTTATTTGTTGCAGCCAAAGTCAGGTTAAGTGTGACATTGTTTCCATGTAAATTTGCTTTTCAAAACTTGCTTCATGACTGTGTAAAATAAATACAAGCTCAATGGGAAGAAAACCTGAAATGTTTTTTATTATTATTACTTTGAACTTTTTTGTAATTCTCTGTGTTTGCTTGGAAAACTATTGAATGCTTTTAGCTGATTTTGAATGCTTTTTAGCTGCAATGAAACAAGTAACCTTTCATTTCCTCACTTAAAACTTACACAGAAGGACATGTTTAACGTAAGACAAAGCTGACAATGATTAGCTTAACGAGCTTCAAAGTTTACAGTTAGGATGATCTGAAAACATGTTAGTACCTTACACCTGTCTCTCTTCTCACCACTCATCCTCACATGCTTGACTGTTGTTGTTGGCAAAGCTGCGATCCTGTCCTGTACTTGCCAGAGGATTAAACAGTGGACAGCAGTGATAACAGCCAGATGATCCCCAGGCTTGTGCAATGCTCTTCATCAACTCTCTCTTTGTGCAGTGCTCCATAGCTGCATGAATGCACATGGGTGTTTGTTTCTGAACAGAACTTTCTCTTCCTATTAGCAGCTCTATAGTTTTTAAATCAATAGAAGATAAAGCCCTCTGAAATGTAGTTGGGTCAATTAACCAGCTGACCTGATTTTAAATTAAGTCTTTTACAAAAACATCATTCTTTTCATTCTGTAACTTGCCTGTTGAAGCAGTTTGTGGTTTCTAAATTATTAATCCAGATGCATTTTACTAGCTCTTGAGGAAAATCATACAAATGATACTGGTGTTAAACCCTCAGAAGGTTGGGGATCATTGTCCACTGTCCATCCACAATGAGGAAATTAAACAAGTCATGTCTTACAGGTATCTTGGTGTTATTCTAGATCTTCAGCTGTATTGACCATATTGACTGTGTTCTCGCTTACTGCAAAGGTTGTCTTTTTTATGTAGACTTAAGATGTTTGGTGTGAATCAAAGCATCTTATCCCTGTTCTATCAGGCTGTATTGGAAAGCATCAATAAATATGGTGTGGCAGCATGCTAACTCCAATATCCGAGCAAAGGCAACAGCTAAACTGCTGTGGCTTGTACGGACTGCCATGAAAGTGATTGAGTTGACTGGAAACCTCATCCTTAAATCCATTCATGAGCAATCTGTACTCAGGCACAGAGAGTTTTATCAGATCCTTCAAACATACTCTTTCTCGAGGGCGAGTTACTACCATCTGTTACTACCAATTGAACCATTTCAAACAACTCATTTGGCCCAGGTTCATGGCCCTTTTTCATGTTTTTTAACAACTTTGGTAGGTAACTTAACCTACCATGCGTGTGTGATCTTATTTTAAACCTTGAGTTGTGAACCTGATGGAAGTTGTTTTTAAAGGTGAAAAAAGGACAAGTCTCCCTTGTTTCTTATCTTTTTTGTTTTTACATGTTTTTATGGTGTATCCTAAATGATAGGTTACATGTATGTTTCTTTCTTATGTGATTGGAGGAGTGAAGTATGTAGATTCACTGATTTATGTTGTATTGTCTGATAGATTGCCAAGGGAGTTACTGTAACATCTCCGGAGTTAAAGAGAAATTTCCCTGTGAGAACAATAAAGTGTGATTTTGATTTGATTTGATTTGATTTGACGTGATGCAGGTATGGCTTTATTGACTGTCACAGACAAGATTTCAGTTGCCATTAAGTCTGGACTTTGATTGGGCCATTCTAACACATGAATGGGGTTAATCTAAACCTGTACCTCTGACATTATGTTCTGGGTTGTTATCCTGCTGAAAGGTGAACCTCCAACCCAGTTTAAAGACTTTTGCAGCTTCTACACTTTTTTCCAAGATAGTCCTGTATTTAGCTTTATTCAGCCTCCCATCAAGTCTGACCATTTTTTCCCCCAATAAAAATAATAAAAAAAAACTGCACAGAATGTGGTCAAAGTGTTAGATTTCTGAAACATATTGTATTTGGATTGTAGGCCAAAAAGTAATTTTGGTCTTAAGGTTTGACCTTTTTATTGAGTGGCTTACCTTCTGTCATTATCTCTAATAAAGGTCAGATTTGTGGGGTGCACGGCTAATAGTTCCTTTTTGAACAAATCTCTCCCACCTGAGCTGTGGCTGCAGCTCCTCCAGAGTTACCCATGTCCACTTTGCTGCTTCTCTGATTAATGCTCTCCTTTCTAGTTTCAGTGAACATAAATGTCTTGGTTGGTTTTCTAGTTGGGCCATAAGTCTTTCTCTTTTGTGATGGATAGACCAGAGCTTTGTGTGCTCTGCTTTGAGCGCCATTGATCTAAGCCCTTTAGATGAAGCTTTAAATGAGATAAAGCTGTCTTACTGAGCCACATAATCCTACAAAAGAATGCTCATAGTTCAATGGATTTGTGCCAGAAACAGTCACAGTAAGAAAATCCTCTAAAATGAAATCTCATTCCTGTAAATATTTTTCTGTCTACACAGCATTGGAGGAGACATGTTTTCTCTGCTGCACTGTCTACATCACCTCCCTCCTAAACCATCTTACTCTATGTACATCCAAACGCCTTCTTTACAAACATACACTCAAGTGAGCATGAAGGAGCTCAAGTTTCTTAAAATGGAGGCAAGTTGCTCTCTAAGCCTCCTTGTGCAAGTCTTCCTGGTGCTTCAGTATAATTACTCACATACACACACACACATTCACACTCATTCACACTGTTACAGTGGACGGGGGAGCTGGCAGTTGTACAGGATGGTAAGGTTTCAAACACCTACTGCGAGCATTAGGATCATTCAGTTTCTCAGGAGGGAAACAATCTTTTATTTTCTTCGAAGGGCATAAGGGTTAAACACTGGTACTGTGGAGGAGAACATCATGAATGATATTTTATCCACCATTAATGTTTATTGGTAGCTTGTTTTCCATATGTGAAGTAGACATGTGGTGTGTTTATCTGTAAAACAGCTGAAAACCCCATTACATCATGGCACTTACGTTAAATAAATTCATCTGATAGACTCCACATCTAAAAGTGCACAACTTGACATTATTTATGGAAAAACATGATTTCTTTCACCAAAGGGGAAATAAAATACACTGTGTATATATTGCATGTCTTTGTAGAATTTAGCTCCAAGGATGCAAATTAATGATTCCTGTTAGAAATGCATGTTAACCAGAGTAGCATGGTGGAGCAGTTGGTAGCACTTTTTCCCTTGCAGCAAGAAGACCCTTGGTTCAAATCCTGGCCTGAGGTCTTTCTGTATAGTTTGAATGTTCTCCCTTTGGATAGGTTCTGGGTACTCCAGCATCCTCCCACAGTCCAAAAACATGACTGTTAGGTTAACTGGTCTCTCTAAATTGCCCCTAGGTACAAGTGTGTGTGCATGGTTATTTATCCATTTGTGATGGACTAGTAAGCTCCCCAGGGTAAATCCCTATAGCAGGTAACTGAGTGTGCAAGTTCACTGATTCACATGTAAAAAATGTTTAAGTATTTTTTTTATGGTTTTTAGTTGCTTATTTTGGGTTGCGGATGTCACCTTTTTCATGGAGTCACCTTTTAGCAGCATCCAAGCACATTATTGTTAACTGTCCATCAGACAATGTGAAGCAAAAATGACCATCTAACCTTGAGCCAAGGCTACAACCTAATCATGTCCAAACAGCACTGGGAGCACTCCAAATTATTTATTATAACCCTTTTGGAGATGTTTTACACTAAGGAGAAAGACAAAAATTATGCAACGTCGCTCACAGATATCTAATTTAAAACAATTTAAAACAAGTAATTTAAATTTCTAATTTAATTTAATTTAATTTCTAATTTAAAACAAGTGCAGCTGCAAAAATGGTAACAACAAATTTACTGCAAGGTATGTGCAATGTTCTGTACAGAAAACATGTGCACCTGCACATTGTCATGCTGTTTTAAAAGAAATATTAATATATATTTATTCATAGTAAGACTGAAACTGATGATGGAGATGCAGAAACCTCAACCATAGATGCAGCAGCATTGGGGTAGGATGGCAAGAAGATCAACAGAAAAAAGTTATTTGGCAGGGTCCAGGAGTAGTGTAGCGTCATGTCTGCCGTCACACTGTATTGAGGTTTTCCACATTTGTTGTGATCCAGTGACGTTTGGATAAAAACATGTGTTTGTTTTCCCCTGGGATATCTTTGTGGTAAAGGTCAAAGAAGAGGACCGGGTTTTTACAGTGACAAAGTGGCTGTGTGGCCACATAAGTTAAGCACTGTTCATTATTGATCTTGTGTGTGCAGCAGGGTGTTACTGAAGTAGATAACACCATGCCTCTGCAGAAGCTCATACATCACTGGAACTCAGTTTGACACCAGAGGAGAAAAATCTATGAACTACTTCATATAGTATATAATCTGATATAATCTGTTTATCAAGAGCAAATAGCTGTTCATGGTGTGTATGTAAAGCCAAGCAGTGACAGTTGAATATTTTTCACTTTCCTCCTGACTGATCTTCAGATCTTCCTCCAGCTGCACACTGCTGCTCTGTCCTGCCTGCCTCAGTCAACTTTATTATACCTTACCATTATCTATTGTGAATAGGTTTTTCACCGCTTGACCAAATGGATGTCTGATGAATTTCACATTTAATGAATAAGACTTCAAAACCCTACATCACCTAACTCGGTTTTGCATTTAAAAAAGCATTCAAGTAACCATTAATCAATCTTCAGTGTGCATTTTTAGGATTTAGCAGCATATAGCTGGAACAATACTGCCTGTTTATTTAAGCCAGGGGTGTCCAAAATGCTGCGTAGGGTCATTGTTGATCCTAGAAAAATTATGGATGGCCCTCAATCACAATTCAAGAATGGTTGAAATTTGGTTTACCAGCTCAGGTGGTTAATACAGAGGTACATAAAATGTAAAAAAAGGCACGGTCAATAATAGTAATCATCTTTTATCATCCATGATGTGGCTTTTAATTTAATTTATTAGTAAATAGGGGGAATACACATCTGGTGATTTTTTACTAAAGCGCAGACTTGAGAACACCCATTTTATTAAACTTAGCAAAAGTGAGTCATATCCTGTTCTTGTTACGTAAAAGATATGAACAAATCTAGACAAAGATGACCAATCTGAAACTGTAACATTGTTTGCTGGGTTTTTTTTCCTTCATCCAGACAAATCTGCAACAGCCTGTATATTTTTTCAATCTAGTAATTTATTCTTTTCTACAGAAATCAGACTACTTTTGTTGTTTTATTAAAATATTCTGTTTAGTGTATTGTTGACCAGATCAAAATTAAAATATATATATATAGTTTTTTGCTATTTTCATTAAAAAAACTTATAGTAACGGTTTTGTGGCCCTTATGTACTTTCAACTTGACATTTTTGCCCCCAATGGACACCATTAACTTAGGTCAATGTTATCAGCCTCTTAAAGACAGTTTGGTTGATTGATGTTGTCTCCGTGTTTTGCCATTTCCAGATGGATTTTCCACATCAGCTATGCATGATGTGATGCCCTTCACACTGCACAGGACACTTACAAAATACATTTTTAAAAAGCTGTCTGAAAGGTAAAGTAACTCAAATAGTTTAATCAGAGGTCACGTCAAATTTGAATATGGATCACACAAAACTCTTTCAGCTGCTCTCTATAGTTCTAACCTCCACCCCGAGTTGCTTGTGTGTCCACCTTCTAGTGTGTCCATGCAGTACGTGTGTTTGCATGAGGTGAAAAAGGGTGACAACTTCATAAGCAGCGATCAGGTTCAATCACACACAGAGTAAAAAGCCAAAGTGCTGTCACGTGCCAGGCTCACCTTTCATGGGAAGCCTCTGAATGTTGACTGGGCTGACAAATTAAATTCTCCAGCAGTATTTCAGAAACAGCACAATCCTCAGACAGCCCTTTAAAGCCCCACTGACTTCTGTGCCTTGTTTTTGTCAACTCAATAATGTCACGCAACTTAAATGGAAAACACATATTAGTCATTTCAAGATTCACAATTCACTCTGATGTCTTTCAAAAGTATTCAAAACGCTTGAATTTTTCCACATTCTGGCACATTACAACCTTAAACCTTCAAGGGTTTTACTGCGATTTTGATGCGATAGATAAAACATAAAGTTGTAAAAAATGTAGCTATTTGGCTCAAGATATGACCTAATAATACTTTATTAGGTATAAATAAATAAAGTCTACCTGTGTGTTGTTTAATCCCAGTATAAAAACAGTTGTTCTATGACGGCCAAAGAGGTTTGTTGGAGATCATTAAGAAATAAATAGCACATTGATTTTAGTGGTTGTGAAGTTGAACAAGTAAGAATCCTTAGCTGGTGTCAATAAACTAGTCCCTGTATAATTTCTCTCAACGCCTACCTGCACAGTGCCTTTTCTTTATACCTTTTCTAAACGGTCTCTAATTCATTTTTCACCCATTAGTTCCCTCTCACATGTCCTGATTTCCTGCTCCATTTCTGGAGCGTCACCTGTGTAATACGAGAATGTCTCAGAGTTCTCTTTCTGCTCTCCTGCAACCTTGTTTTTAACCTTGTCCATTCTGTTTCCTTTTCTTTCTTTTCTCTCCTTTTCTTCCTTTCATCTGTTGTCTTCATCAAGGCAAGATGACAATGAGCAGCATCCTCAACGCTGATGACATCAAGAAAGCTCTCGACGCATTTGCAGGTGAAACATTAGGGATGGATCCATAACAGTCTCTTGTGAAGCAGCAAGACTCAGCTGGGATTCAACATAAGGGAGTCAAATTGAATCCAGTTTGGTTTCAGAGTCTTGCATCCAACGTGAACCTTGGAGTAGGATTATTTTCATGTAAATTTCTGGATTTATTAATTTGGACATGAGAGCACAATATCCCATGGCAAGTTTCAATTAAGTCAATGTGGACTCAATCATGGGGCTTGTTCGTGCCAATGCAAAACGATTACTGTCTTGAAGTAGAGATGACGCAGAGCAGCAAACATGAAATCACATTAACTGCCATCCACCAACTTTCCATTTTAAATGATATATTAAAAACTTTTTTTGTATTCTGCATGTTCTTTATTTTTATATTTAAACAAATCTGCCGTGGTTGCAGGTTCCTTGCTATCATGGTGCTATGTTCAGGGCTTATTTTTATTTTCTGCCAGCAAATATGCGTACTTCTGCATGCTGGTGTATGTTTGTGAACCGCATGTTCCTTTTTTTGTTGTCTTTTTTCCAGATATGTTTGGTGCAGCAGCACATATATGATGCTGAACACACAAAGATAACATTTAGAACTCAAAAGCCTTTCTACTGTTCTGATGCTGTAGCATTTGCTGTCTGTCTTGCTGTCCATGTAAAGTTGCCGACTCTTTTGACCATAAGAAGTTTTTTGAGATTGTTGGTCTGAAGTCCAAGTCCCCTGATGATGTGAAGAAGGTCTTCACGGTGCTGGATGCCGACAACAGCGGCTTTATAGAGGAAGAAGAGCTCAAGTGAGACAAACATATAGACTGACAGAAAATCCCAAACCTGTTGAAGTCAGAATCATGTTTCCTGACTGAATATTCTGTTTTCTTTTGTCCAGATTCGTCCTGAAGGGTTTTGCCAAGGATGGCAGAGACCTGACAGACAAAGAAACCAAAGCGTTTTTAAAAGCAGCTGACAAGGATGGAGACGGCAAGATTGGAGTTGATGGTAAATACAAACATCTAAATCTGGCTGTGAATGTCTAAATGCCAATCCAGAAAAACAAAAATCGCAAACAAAAATACAAATACCACAAAAAGACTGAGAGGTAAAAGAGAGGCAAGCCCCTTTGGAAACTATTGTCTCAGGTAAAATAGGTTAACTTTGGACTATCTTTATAAATTTCCCAGAGCATTTTTTCAGCCTTTCTCTTATTTTCTCATGTCAGACCTCACATGCCTTTGTTGTGTATGAGGGTCAAGAGTAAAATTACAGAGGAAGTACAAGCAGCATGATAATCAGTGCTGTCTTAAACCAGCTCACTCTTTGATGCTAGCATGTTGTGTGTTGTGTGCATGTTTTTTTTAAAAAAAAATCACCAAGCTCTCTTAGCCTTTCGCTCTTGCTCAATTCTATGTAATCAAACTTATTGTGTTCAGTCCCATATACACTAAAGGAAATCAGACTTAAGAGGTGCATCTTGCTGTTTGACACATATATAGAACACAGAATACATAATGACCACTAAATACATAATGGTCTGTAGCAGTTTCTGACTTTGGAAAATAACAGAACTTTAGCTTGTCAGATTTTTAGCCACATAGCAAATATTTAAGGTAAGATATTCAAGGCTGCTAACTAAGAATCAGGTCTACCGTGAATTACCTAATGCAACCGCAGTCCAAACAGGAAGTCCTGGTTCCTACTCGGTTGCTTCTTTGATGGATAAAATTTTCTGCTTCCGTCGTTTGTCTATTCAAACAGAGAACAGCTTTTTGGCATTTGAGGTATGGGAGAGAAGTGGTCACACAGGACTGACTGATCAGCCAGTCAGTTGTGGGATTTTGTTGTAACCACCGACTGGGAAAAACTGGGAAAAAATATTGTCTGTCACCAAACACGAAATTGTGACTTACATCAGCTATGATGTAAGTAATCATAACTAATAGAGTGTCTCTCCATTTACATGCTGTATTAGATGACTTTGGGTCTTTTTGTAACAATGTAAACTTTACTTACCTTAAAAAATATCTGTTAAGCTTCCACATCATCACAAAAATACTTCCTGCTTACAATAGTAAAAGCACTTGCTGTTGTGTTCATTCAGAAGTTTGATGTTTTCTCTCATATTGCCCTATACTGTGTCTGGCTCTTTATTTTGTAGTTTAATGCATATATCGGAACATTTTTACTGTTTAGATTTGGCAAAAAAGGTTTTTAATATGGATTTAGAAAATGATTCCTCAATAAACTTAAAAATCCACTGGTTCAGAGTGATGAAAAGAAAATTCTCCAAAACCTATTTAGTGCAGTAAAATAGTGAATGAATCGACAATATGAACACATATAAACAGGGAAGTCATCACAAAGCCAAAGTGGAAAGGAATTTGTTTGATTCTTTAAGAAATTCCATATTAACAGGTGTTAATCTATATTTTTTGTTTTGAAGTCTATTTATTTTATTTAATAATGATTATATTGGGGTAAATATGCTTATGAGAACTTAATTAACAAGGTTTTTCATGATTAATTAAATATTAAAAGAAAACTGTTAAATCTTGAAAATATTAAACAGGATTTGTACAAAATTGAAATCATTCTTAACTCACAACATTGGCGTGTTGTGAGTTAAGCTATTAGGTAGCTATTACATGCTACCTAATAGCCTTATTACGTCATGTATTTGACGGGAAAGTGTTTATTTCAGTCACTGAAGACTTGAAACTTGTCTTGGACTTCGGAAAACTGACTTCTATCCCTATTTGGCTAATTGATCGCATTGTCTTCTTGGAGACCTTATCAGAAACTAAAATAGAAAACACACACCTCCCGCTCTGGACTGACAAATGTGATGGGATGTGGGTAAATACAGTCCTGACTAAAACAGTCAGGACTGTTTTAGTTAGTTAGTCTGTTAGTTAGTCATGTTTTAGTTAGTCTGTTTTTCTTCCCCTTCTCTTTCAGAATTTGCTGCCCTTGTGAAAGAATGAACAGCCACCCATCACCATGAAGGATTGCCTCCCAGCCCTCACCATCCTGACTCCATGCTCACACCCTTCCCTACGCTTCACTGCAGCCTGCATCTCACCACCTCCCCCTGACTGAGGCCAAATCACGCTTTAAGCGCTCCTTCCCTTTAACCTCAGCCTCACTGCTGTCTTTACAAAGTGCAACACTGCAGTTGAAGTAGGCTGTGTTACAAAGCCCCTTTTCATCCCCCATAGCAGTATGCAGCCAGTTTAATTTCGCCTTTTTATACAAACTGTTCATGTCTCTGTTCATGTATAGATATAAAATAAAACACTCCTGCAGGAACAAACTTTGCATTTTAAATCATATATAGATATTTAATGAGAACATTTCCCTGTGTTTTCTGACCTTACCGTCTGTCTAATCTCTTAATTTTTCTCAGCCTGTTCTTCCTCTCACTTTCTTTACTCTTCATTTTTTCCCTCTGTCAACGTCACGTCTGGCTCAGTGAACCTTCCCGTACCTTCTCCCCTCTGCCCTCTCTTACACCATCATCCCATCCATCCATCTGCTATCCATCAATCACTTTATCCTCTGATAATGAGCTGTTGTAAAAAAAATGATGACAGAAGTCAAGCTGTGAAAGAATAAAATAAAACCGTAAAAGCCTGGACAAGTCTTCTGATATACTATGTTTATTTCATTAACTTTCAATTTACAGTTCAAGTTAGAAATTTACACTCAACATGGGTAAGAATGTTAGATTAAGTTTGAGCAGTTGAACAGTTTATGTTTTTAAGCATGAAATAATGACAGAACATACAACTTTAAAGATTATTAAAAACAACCTTTGGATAAACAAGATTTTATCTAGTTTACACAAACTCAAATTTATACATACAAGCGCAAATATGATCGTACAACACCGCTAATGGATACGTGTCTCTCAGCCAATTGCAGACAAAACAAACCATTTTTGTTTTGTCTAGAGTAATTCTGGCTGGATATTTGTATTCTTTTCTTGATAGAATGGATCGAGTTAATTTAAATTTGGTTATTTACCTTGAGGTTTAAGCATAGTCCAACAATTTTCTGTAAGACATCATGGCTATTTTACAAGAGTATTTTAGCTTTTATCAACTCCCAAACTAGTTTGAATGTGTTTGGAATCATTGTCCTGTTCCACCCAATTTCAGCCATCTAAGTTGAAAGATTTGGAGGGCACTGGAAAAATTACTTCCAGTTCTAGATGGTTTTCCAGAGGAGGTATTACAGACCCACAGCATGATGCTGCCACCACAAAGCTAAATAGTACAGTGTTCTTCTGATTGAATGAATCACCTTGAAACTTGAGGCACACTGCTTGTCCATGAGGCCAAACTATTCTCCAGAAGGAATTCGGCTTGTTTATTTTGGCAGCTGCAAATTTCCCCTCAAGCTTGAAGGTGTCGATTTTTGGAGCAGGGGGTTCTCTCTTGGCCAGCACACAGTCAGACCACCAAGTTTACAACAGCTGATCCTCCAGCAGCATTAGGATTTATGATAGGCTTGACCATTGGTGATTCTTGGATTGTGTTTGATCACTTTGTCCAATTTTGTTTCAAGATGACAAAAATCCTAACTCTGGTTTAAGAATCAATGAAGTCTTATGCGTCCCAAAATTTCTCTCAACATTTTTGAACATTTTTGCTTGAAAACCAGGGGTGAGCCTAAATACCCCCAAAATTTAGCTAATTCTGCAAGAGCTGCCACAAAGATTAGTCAAATCTATTAATCTAATAATTAACTAGAATTATGGCAGAAGCTTGTGGATGGCTACCCAAAAGAGTCTAGAGGAGTTTCAGCTTGCTAAACAGTTATTACACATTGGGTATAAGCATATTTAGGAGCTTGTAAGCATTTTTTGGAGCCTATACAGAGAAAATCCTCAATAAATTTAAACTTATGCACCAAATTCCTCTTCAAAGTCATTGAACTTATTTTTTATCTAGCCATTTCATGCAGGAAACATCTACATGTGTCATTAAAAGCTCAAAATCAGCACTCCCATGATGACTCTGTCTTAATGTTTCTGGTTTTTCTTTCACCTCTTTCCACTGTCACTTAAGAAGTGAACTGAAGCACAGCAAGAAGTGTACTTAAGTGGGTCATAATGATCTCAAAATGCCATATTGTTGGCCCTTACTAGCAAAAACTCCACAATCAAAGCTGTGATCAGAGAAAAAAGGCTACTAAAGAGCAAAACCCTTTGCAAATACAGCCCAAGGAAAATGTCTTGTACAGGCAATTTGTGAAGAAGTCGAATTTATGAATGTACATTTTCCACTGAGGACAAGATAAAAAGGCCACATTATCCCAAGCAGCCAGAGAGTCTTTACTCAGAAGTGTCATGCTGCTGTCAAGCCATTAGCACAATTGGATTCACACCAAGGTTCAATTTAGGTTAAGTATACCCAGTGGAGAACCCAAATAAGCACCGCAGGAATCTTGATCTTTTTTAGTAGGATACGTTTTTGCCTGAGCAAACAGATCTGAACTGTACTAGCTATCAATATATTCACTACTTGCTCCAACACTTCATTAAACTGGGTGCCATTGATGCCTGGAACAAAAAAAGTGAAGAAGCTTTGATTCATAGGCAAAAATGAGAACTTATTTCCTAGACAGTGATGAAAAACCTGTGTTGTGTTACATGAAACACCTATTAATTTTCTTCATAGGTGTAAGAAAACATATGCTGCAGCCTTTGTTAATATCCAAAAATCAGCACTGAGGAAGACATGATATTTGAACATAATGCGCTGCATTTAAAATTAGTTACTATCCCAGACAGATGGTGTGACATTATCCTTTAATACATAACATTATTCATAACACCCAAGTTTTACATGATCTGCCTCGGGTTCAATTATTTTCTTGAAGCCATTTTCCAAAGCACATTTGCTGCACATTTAATATTTAGTGACAGAACTAATCTCACATGTTGAACATGTGGATATAAATGGAACTGTAGTAATGTAGAAAAGATAAGGAACAGAAGTGAAGTGGCATCGAACTACAAAATGATACAAAGTAATCTACAGCTAAAAACATTTGAATGTATAAGAAAATATTGTTGGTCTGATTCCTAAAATCAGCACAGACATTAAATTCATCAGTAGTTCACAGTGGCTTGAGAAAGTATTCCCACCCCTGGAATCTCTCCATAGTTTGTCATTTTGAAACCACAAACGTCAGTGTGTTTTGCTCTGACTTATGTTACAGTCGATGGTCTTTGTTCCAAACTGTAATTACCTCTCAAGACCTCCTCGAACCATCATCCAAAAACATGCCAAGATACCTCCGTCACACTAAACTGACAGGAGAACAGTAATCAAAAATAAAACATGGTGGTAACATTATGTTGTGGGAATGCTCTTCCTTAGCACAGACAGGGAAGCTAGCCAGAGTTGATGAAAGATGAATGGAGCTAATTTCTTTAGCAGTCCTGGAAGAAAACCTGTTAGTGGTTGCAAAAGATTTGGAACTGGTGGGGAGGTTCATCTTCCAGCTGGACAGTCAGAGCTACAACGGAGACCAATGCATGTTGTTAGAGTGGCCTAGTTAAAGTCCAAACTTAAATCTAGTTAGGAATATGTAGCAAGACTTAAAAACTGATGCTCACCAATGATGTTGCATTTTAATGTCACTTTGCATCTGTCAAATAAGAACCCCCCCAAAAATAAACTTGTGTGTTCTAACAAATAAAATCCAAATCAAACAGAGAAGTTTGTGCTTCTAACAATACACTATTGAAAAAGCTTCAAGAGGTATGAATACTTTTAAAGACACTGTATTTCTAAAAGTCCAAATGCTTTACTTTAAAATAACTTTCAGAAAGTTGATCTGCAACTTGGGTTTAGGGTTTTTGGGTATTGTTGTACCAGGAAAGAATGTGAATGTAAGAAAATGAATATGACGAATAATGAATATGATGAATATGAATATGACGTTTTTTGTCAGAGGGCTCTATGGCACACAGATTAGTACTGTAGTTCAATAAAACAGCCACTACTGATCATCCACCTGTCAAAATAAACGGAAGCATCTCTTTCCTAGTTGAGAATTCATCTCCGATGTAGCACTGGTGCAGATCTGTCATTGGTTTGAGTGGGCTTCAGCTTAACTGTAGCAAATGGATTGGTACCCCTGTGAAATCCAAGGGAGGAAGGCGAGAAGAGGCAGGGAGAAAGAGAGAGAGAAAGACAAAAGAGATGTGAAATTAACGGGGTGGATCTAAAATAACTGTTTCTGAATCAGAGCATACAGGGGCCAGAATCAGAAACAATGGGGCTACATTTCAAACATCATTTAGTGAACTGTTCTTCTGAAGTCAGGCTGATGGTTACAGTTCCCAAGCGTCTGTAACGAAATGGTTTCAGTGTGCAAACTCTAATGGAAGAGAAGTCATTCTGTGCCATTAGGATCAGTGTCCCCATCTATGGCACTAAGATTTAATAGGTTCATGATACACCTCAAAAAAAATCTCACTTCCTCCAGAGGGGAGCATCATGAATGGCCTCCATTTTAACAGCCTTTCTCCACTTTCAGAGCAAGGCTGCAGCTATCATTCTTACCTCGGGAAGAGTTGGCTATGTGAGCTCTCTGACTGTGATTTCTGCAGGAAGAGGTTAGAGAGGAAAGAGGTCAGTGAGGACGAGCCTGGAACACCAACATAGACACATGCACTAATGGAGGCTGAGCTGCCCTGTTGCACTTCTGCTTTTAATCTGTCCTCCTACAAGTTGTTCACTGATATGAACAACACCACTGCGCACACATGCACAATTCACTTTGAGTCCAGATGACTATAATTTGCAATTTTTTGCAGTAGGGATAGTGGAGAAACTGGGAGCATGCGGAGATAAATGTAACAACAATCCCTGGTTTCATTTTGTCATTTGCATTGTTGGCTTGGGATCTTTCTTAGGACGTGGTTAACTTTCTACTAAACGTACCGCTTTGACTGTGCATTTACAGTGAATTAAACTTCAAGTCGTCATTCTCATTATAATATTGACTCTTAGGCAATAAGGATATTTAGACAGCTTATTTATGTAGCTGAATAGCTGCAAAAACAAAAGGAACAGCATCACACAGTGGAATCCAAACAACAGCACACAAACCACCCCTTAGCTCACATCTTCAGCAGCTGGAGCTCCCTCCCTGCATCCACCAGAAAGAGGGCTGAGGTGTCATTGAGAATAGCACTCTGCCACAGTTCCCCTGCTGGACAGATGGGCAAATACATCTACAGTACATGTAAGGAACCTTATGAAGCCTATCGTATCTCTCTATTCGAGGTGGGGTTTACTTCTCTTGAAAGGAAGTGGAATCTTGTGGAGCCTTTCAATGAGCTCAAAAGGCTGTATTAACTTGTTTATAAAGGCCAGTCTGGGGTAATGTATTTTACAAAGATGGTTTACAAGATGAGTTTTGGATAAGTTATGCTGTCTTCCCTTTCTTTAAGTATGGTCACAAATCATTTTATACAAAGGAGGAGTATATCACTGTCCCAATGAGAGTGCTGCATATAAGTCACCTACCATGAGGGCAGTTTAGACTGCTCATATGACATGTAATTGTAATTGCAGATTACATACGATGAGTCCTGTAAACGTACTTTACTTTGCTTCTCCCCCTGTGCCTGTTGTTTTTCTCACTCAGTAGAGTTGCAAAGGGGGAGTTTTTGTGTGCATTTTTGCCACAAAAAGAACGATTCTCAACCGTGACTCAGTTCCCATCGATTGTGTTAAGAACTCAGTCAATGGATTCGGTTTGTTTGTGAGCTTTACAGGTCTAATTTCCAGTTATTCTTCTTTCCCATCACTGCTCCCACAGTTAGGTTTTACTAATATTAAAAGACAACTCCTCCAGAAAAGTCAAATGTATAAAACGCCTTAAAATAAACATATTTTATTGCAGAAAAAAATAACTAAAAATATAAAGTAAAATTCCAATTCATCATTTTAGAACATTTACTTCATTGGGAAAAAACTGAGCTTAAAGCTGTAATTGTGTTTCCTTATTTATAACTTTTTTAACCTAATCACAAATGCCTTACTTGGCAACCATTAAAGTTTAAATAAATGTAATGAAAATATTTATGAATAGTATGATCTGTTGTGAACTGATGAGGCCATGTGAAGCTCAAGAGTTGGTATCAAAAGCTCTGCTCATAGGTGGTCAGCTTAGTTTCTTTGCTCAAAAACAAATGTATCAGAGAACAGTTTATGTTTCTACATAATTCATATTCTCCAATTAGAACAAATAGCCCTCACCTTCCCTTCTCCTCCCAGCGGATACATCGGCTAATTTAAGGCCATAAATCGTGCTGGCATGTCTGGCTACTCCACTTGAGAAGATGACGGCTACTAAAAAGGGGAGCTATGTCCGAGGGAGCTTAAAAACTGATGGAAGTTTCCACTTTACTCCCGAAGGATGAGAGAATCAGAGAAGAGTGGCTGTAGTTCATTTACGGGGAAGTACCACACAGTTATAATCTCAGTTTGAGACGATATTCAATGTATTTCACTGAAGAGTTTCCCAAATATGGTTGTAGCCAATCAGAGTGAAGTCAACTGGGTAGAGCTACATATTACCATACCCTACCCTTTTACTGAGGAGGGAAATCTGGCCTGCCAAAACAACCCCCTACAAAAAGATGATGTTATATTTTAAAAATGAAATTGTTTGAATAATTGATATATGCAGCAATATCAACTACATGAAATAGTTTATACAGTGATGTCACCACTCCTTTAAAGGCTGTTGTGGAAAGCATTAACTCCTGAAGGACCAATAAATGAAACACCAATGAGTTTGTTAAAAACAATGTATTCTCTCTGTGGGATATTTTATTAAAAGTTGGATTGAAAATAAAATAAACAAAATAAACTCCTGTTTTGTTACAGTAATCTAATATTACTGTAACAAAACAGGAGTTTATTTTGGGGCTTTTTAAAAATCTTTATAAGGGTTGCTGAAGAATGAACACACTGTCTCTGAAGAACTCGAACCAAAGTTATATTTTTAACTTCCAAGAAGCTAGATGCCTGTTTTTTTAGTAATACATTAAGTAAGTAAATCTTTGCATGTTGATAGTACTTTAACAGAAAAAAAACTTTCAAATCTTTGCAATGGTAACCTTTTTTAACTTTCTGCAGAGAATCGTTTTGAAATGTGAATTTCTGAAGTCATCTACTGTTTCAGAGTTGTGTATTATCCGTACAGAGTAAAAGTGAATTCTATATGTCATCCCTCTCAACTTCCTTGACAGTATTGCCTCACAAGCAAGGCAGAAATAAACATGAAGGAGCTGAATTTCATAATCTGGATCCAGACTCATTCTGCATTATTGTGTTAGTGCATGTTCAATGGTGAAAAGTTTAAAGAGCTGAAGGCACAACACCACCCAACTCAGGCTGGTTAATGACATTTTAGAATTCAGCTCTGCACAGACCTCAGTAAAATGATTGATTAGTCATCATCAAAGTGTTTGAATTAGTTTCTGGCTGAATTGATCACTTTCTATTCTTAATTGCTTTCTGACAAAGACAACATTTCTATCAGCTTGATCCCCAAGGTTCTCCATATTATGTTTACTCACAGAGGAAGATTGTGTTGGTGGAGGAGGTGGAGGAGGTGGGGCTCCACCCCTGCTGCTAGGTTTTGGCTGGTCAAACAGACTGGTCATGGGACTACTGCTTCTGCTACTGCTGACTCCTGGTTGGTCCAGCAGGTCGCTCATGCTGCTGCTGCTTCGAAGAGTGAAGTTACTGGATGAAGGCGAGGGAAATATAGTTCAGCAATTCTGCTCATATAAGACATAAAATCTTCCTCAATTAATGCTTACTAATCCTTGTGCTTAATTTTTTTTTGTTTATGTTTCTTAAAAATCAAAATCAAAACAAATTGTGACAAAACGCTTTAGGTCTCGACTATATGATGCTTAATTCATAGATGGGTGACAAAGTACAGAAATAAAACTGTTCTCATTGTTGGGCTCAATGGTTTAGAATTTGTCATCAGTGTAATGTGGATGTTTTTGCTGTGTTCATGTCTGAAATTAAAAATGTTAGTTCAACAGTTTTGTGTGTATTTTCCCACAGCTATGGGTCACCCATATATTGTAAGTAGTTCATTTTATCAGTCCAGACTCAAGTTTGAAACTGACCCTGTTTTAAAACTATTAGCCCCAAAAAAATAGGAACAGCCTTGGGGACAAATGAACATGATCTGTTTTTTTCATTATTTCAGGCTAACCTCAGGCAGCAAGTTCACCCTTTCAATTTAACACTTTTTCGCTTAAGTGATTATTTATAAAGTTTTAATTGATAGATCAATACATTTTAGATCAACATTTGCAGTGATTACAACTTTTGGGTTATATTTCTAATAGCTTTGAGCAACTAGACTTTAAATTCTGGTTGTTCTTCTTTGCAAAAAGAACACTTTCCTACACGTTTTTAGTAGATTTTAGCATACAGGCCAAGCTTGTTTCTCTCGAAGAAAGAGTTTCTGACTTGCAACACTACTCAATATCCCATAGAAATAGAGAATACAGGAGATTGTTGTTGTATGTTTAACACAACCTGTATTAAGCAGAAAATCCTGTGGCTCCTGTGACTGTTTCCCATGATGCTGTGGAATTTTTTTGTAACTTTCCCCTGACTGATACCTGTGCACAATGAAACTCTTTTCTTCTTTTCAACCTCTCCACAGTCTATGGGCTTAGATAAAGGACACAAGTACTTAGATTCATCATAATCGATGTATGTACTGTATGTATTAAAGAAGACCGAATGCTGAAATTGTATCAAAGGTTGCTTGACAGTTTAGGGATAAAAATATGTTTGCAAAAGCTGAAGCTTTTTTAAAAAATTATTTTATCTTTCCCTGTAATAAACTTTTTATTTGGTTTTCAGTTGTATTGTATAGCATGTACACCCTATTGCCAAAAGTATGCACATATGACATTCCACTTTTTTCCATAGGATTTAATATGATGTACGTCTGCCCTTTAGAGCTGTAATAGCTTCAACACATCTGGGGAGGCTTTCGACAAGGTTTAGAAGTGTGTTAATGAGAATTTTTGAGCATTCTTCCAGAAGAGCATTTTTGAGCATTTTGAGTGATGTTGGACCAGGCCTTGCTCACAGTATTTGCTCTAACTCATCCCAAAGGTGTTTTATAAAGTTAAGGTTTTTCCACACAGAACTTGTTCATCCTTGAATTGGCCTTGTTTTGTACATTAGTGTGTGGTCATGACCATCCTTAAACTGTTCCCACAAAGGTAGAGCAAGGAATTGTCAAAAATGTCTAGTATGGCAAAATAATTAGGAGTTCCTTTCACTGGATCTAAGGGACTGAGTCAAAATCCTAAAAAACAGTCCCAGATTTTAATCCTAAAAATCAATGCAGTGTTTCATGGTTTCATCTTTTTACTCCCCCCAAATTGACACTTTAATGGCGGTAAGATATTCTTTGAAATACTGGAAAAATAAATCTGACATCTCAAGAAATAATGTATTTTTATATTATTTAGCGATTTTGAAGATTTCAAACTTGTAGAGTGAACAGATCACTGGGTAATTTTACCGAGAGCTGGGCAACATTAGAGGGTCATCAAGTTCTTCCACATAGGAGGCTGGAAACCATCCCTGACTGAAAACAAAAAAGACAGAAAGCAAAGATGACATCTTAAGGTAAATATCAATATTAATCTCATAACTGGGTGATATACCTATACCCACTTAATTACAAAAACACAGTTTCCAGTCCCTCACTTTGAACTGTTTTCAGCGTATCCGTAGAGCCAGCCGTTCCTGGGTTGCTGGACCTTCACGGTGATGATCTGTCCCCTGGAGAAGGGCAGCAGGGTGGGATTGGAGCCAGAGGGCTGGTGCGCCACCTTGGCCCTCATGGTTACAGCTCCGCCTCCACTTCGAGAGCGATAAATGCTTCCCACCGGGGACGGTGCTGGGGGAGCAATATGTGAAACACACAGAGCAGTTAGCTGAAGCACAAATCTAGCTGATAAAGAGCAGACATTATGCATTAGAAGATGTGAGCGGCTGAGCTTCATTTTTAATTCTTGTTAGAATTTGCATGATAAAGTTCTAATTCATTGTTATTCCTAATTATGTGCATTAGGATTCTGAGCAGACTACTAGATCTGCATGCTAATTTCCTTTGTTTAAGCAGCAGGAGATGCAGATAAATTGATTGTGCTCAACAAGGTGCCATTTTTTTCTCTCTCCAGTGAACACCGGCTTGGCAGCGTTAGACAGCAGGCCTGCTGTTTGCAGCGTTTCAGAAGGGCAGAGAGTTGACTATAATGAGGAGGGGTATTTAATATTGCTGAGATCACTTTTTCTATTTTTTTTTTTTTTTTTTTTTTTTTTTTTTTACTTTAGATAAGCAAGCTAAATGATTAGACAGACGTTCTGCAGGAAGGGTACAAATGAGGATGTGGTGTGCAAAACTATGAGGATGAAAAAAAAAGGGAAATAAAAGACTGAAATAATTATGAACAATCAGATAAACTAGAATTCATCAAGAGTGCATGTAATTTGAAAATGTAAAAATGAATGAGAGAAAGTTAAATAAAACTAAACTTTTGAAGAGGTATTCTTGAAAAATCTCTCCTGGTTTCTAAAAATGCAGAAACCAATATATTTTTTTCCATAAAACTACTCACCCCTTGATGGTATCTTGCCCAGAGTCATTTCCTCTCTGATCTGTCTGATGTCCTCCGCCCTCATTCCCCCCTAGAGACATGTATTCATGCATAAGACTAGCAGTATTTGATGCATCTGTCAATTTAATGGCACCATAGCTCCAGAGAGGCATTCTGTCATTACAACAGTTTACTTATTCCAGAAAAACAAGCTACAGTGACGTGCAAAAGTAAAAATATCACGTTTTGTCATATGACAGCTACAATTATGTTAAGGGGTATGTCTCTACAAGCATTGCACATCTGATTATTTTTGTTCATTCTTCTTTCTTTGTTTGTTGAATTTTGTTGAATTCTCTTTTTGTTGAACTCTAGAATTGTGGCGCTCATGGTGGCAGCATGTTGGAGTAGCTCTGTTACATTGATTTTGTTTGTTGGCTTTTGTTCATAATCTTTAGGGTTGAGCATTGCATGTTTGGACAATTATTCCCTCTGGTTTTGGATGCTGTGCAGTATTATCATAACAACTTTTGGACAGATGGTATGGCAACAACCGTGGCAACAAGATGTTTTTTTTTTTACAACTGGGAGCAGCTGGTTAACATCTTAAAAGGTCAAATACAACCCCAACTACAACCCCAAATCCCAGAAGAGTTCAAAAGGAGACTTCATGGATGCAGACTAGGACTAAAGAGCAGAAAGAGAAGGAGGAATTTCAAACCATCTCTTCCATCCATCATTAATGGGCAAGGGTCATATCTGAGCACTTGACTTCTAATGCCACAGCAGAGATTTAAAGAGAAGTGGCAAAAGCCAATGAGGTAGATTAGCAGTGCTTGCCAGCAACTGATGGGTTTATCCAGGACATTGTTACTGTGGAATATTGTCTCTACTACCCGGATATTGAGCCGTTAGCATGTCATGACAGTCATGACACTGTCACACAGCAACAGTCTTTAGTCAGAGGCCTCTTCAGATTCGTTGTAAGACTGAAGGCTGCCAGAGATCTTTCCTGCATACAGCATCACCATCCACAACAACTTTTTGAAGATATTTGAATGATATGAGTTACAACCCCACCATCCACCCCAAGTTAGCGGTATACAGTATATCTTATTTGTACTATATACTACTTATCTTTTGAAATATTTTTTTGAAAAACAAACATAACTGACATCTCAGAATTTCTGTATCTTTTGTATCATTTCTAAGATTTTAAACTTGCAATGTGTAACACTCACTGGGAACCTTTAATAGTAGCAACTCAAGATTGAGTAATTGGTAAATATTTATTTTGCTTTTTGTCTAGCTGCCACATCCTAGTCAGGTTTGTACAAACGCAGGCAATACCAAGAGACTGTGTACATTCTGAACATACTTGTAACTCATGTGACTGCATTTATTGGTTTACAAGCTTCATTCAAATACAAACCCCAAAATCCATCTTAATTTCCTGATTGTTATTACAGAGGGATCAGTGGAGCTCTCTACCTTGTCACCTTTTGTTTGAGGAACAGGATTTAAGGGACTCTGTTGTTTATTCAAATAGTAATTACAGCTATCATGCTTTGGATCATAAGCCTTCAGGATATGAATCAACCTTTGGTGCTGTCAGCTTATATTCAGAATCAATAGTTATATGCAGAAATTCTATAACAATTATCAATTTCCCCCCTGTTTTATAGCTTCAAGATGAATCCACCTTTGAAGGCTATCTAATTAAATCACAGACCATCCACTAGATGGCACCCTTGCAACTGAAACTGAAACAAAATCTAACAATGTAAATTTTAAATACTTTTCAGTTTTCATAGATGAATTTCATGCAGATTGACTCTATTCACTCCCCAAAGACAGGGCTTTCCTATATATATATTATAGTATATATTATAGTGTCATTTCTATAAAGTTTTGAAGCTTTGTGTCCAACCTGGCAGCAGCTCTACATAAATGAGTCACAGACTCAACAGATTGTTTCTCAGTGAGTTGTTGACACTCTTGAACTTACAGTGTTATCCACAGAGGCAGGTCGCCTGGCCTCAGGTCGTCTGGTGGCCCCGACCTCCTCTGTCCAGATATTAGCTTTTTGCAGAAGAGTTCCTCCTGTCTGTCACATAAAAAAAATAAGTGTGAACAGTGATGATCAGTGTGGGAAGAGTAGCGCTTCTTTTCTGTCAATTGGTTAGAGGATATGAACAGCAGGCCACATTTAACTGCACTCCTGGTAAAAATCCTTAAAAAAAATTCAGCTTTTATGGCAGTACCACGATTTTAACCTAAAGAGGTAGAAAATGAAACATTTAATTTGAGTACATTTGTTCAGTTGAATATAAAAACAACACATATGAGCGGTTTTCAGTTTATTGAGTTGTTTTCAGAATCTGGTCTTTCAAAGTTCTCATGATGCCCACTAACAAGCTTTCCAGGGCTTGTGTAACTTTTCCACATATTCAGCCTTTGCTTTACTCCAGACCCACTTCAGGTATTGCTGCTGAAAAGCTCTGTTTTTGTCGGATTTCACTTAAGCCTCCAGTAGAGTTCAGTAGACTGTTTACATTTGTGATGATAGGATGGAAAAGAACTTTTCAAGTCTCAATCTCAAACATGGACATGTGGATTCCATGTGATGGTTGTTATGGAGACTTGGTGATCTTAAGATGCCACCCTCAGCCTCAGTTCTGTAGCAATGAGCTTTTAGACTGTGCTTTTAACCTTCCTGGCCATCCTGTTCACTGTCCATGTTGGCAAAATAAACATAGGTTCTTGTCAGACTATAAGCTGCATCATTTTACCACAACAGGAAAACAGAAAGTCATTCATTACTGAATAGAAGTTCCTCTAATCAACCTAAAGAAATAAAACACAAATGATAGTACAAGCTAGAGTTAGTACTGAAGCACAGATTCCTGCTAACTGAATTGAGAAAATAAGCCTTTGAAAAGTCTTATGAATAATTGCTTTAAAACCTGTGGGATAATCTATGATCCCCTCATTGATTTTTGTCATGTAGCGACCAATTAAGCAGATAGTAACTGTAGAGAGTTAGTGTGTTTAGTTGTTTTCAATACTGTTGTTGCTGTAATGTAGCCAATTAATAACCACCAAGATAAGAGTATTGAGTCATTTCCTGCCAACGCCTGAGCATTGGATACATTTGTGATAAGAAGAAGCAGTATCACATTGCTGCTAACACGCAAATGACATGTTGTCTGATTGTCCTTACTCTGTAGAACATCAGTGCATATGACACTGACCCTCTTTATTTGAGATTAAAAATAATGTTTTGCAAAAAAACATCCAAAAGTGGTTAAAACACAGACTAACTCCTTCACAGGTGTAGCTCTCGCATGTCTGCAAAGAGTTTGTACTTTGCACAGTGCTACTGTGGTCACATGAGGGCAGCATCCGGACATCTTATTCGCTGTAATCAGCGGTTTCATTTACAAGCTATGGGGTTTTTTCTCCAGAGAGCTCAATAAATAATTTCATGTCTGAGACTCATTTGATGTTATCCTGCATGACTAGTGCAATTCCAGCACACTTTAACCTATTAGCTCCCAGTTATAAATAAAAAAAAACACAAGTAAAAAAGTAATATAAGTATGGGTATAAATTTTCTCACTGTTTTATGTGTTTATTATGTGAAACTTGTGTCTTCAGAAGGCTTACTTGTGTTGGTTCATAGCCTAGGAGTTCCCAGTGATTGTAAAACATTAAATAATTTTCACACAAAGGGGTCATAAATGCGAGTCCAGAGTTCAAACACACAGCCTGTTATTATGGAGTTGATCCTTTTGTGGAAACAGTGACGCTGATATGATTTTTGATTTATTGACGATCAAAGTCTTACATCATCTTTTCCTGTTATAATTTAAGGAGTTGTTGTTTAATTAATGTTTGTTGTCATGGTTTGAGTTAGGTTGCTCATCTGCATGGCAATCAGAGCAAATGATTGGCAGTAAGCAGCAAAATGCACACTAGCTGATGTCATCGGTATACCTTATTCATGAGGTGGCCAATGGACTGTATGAGGCCACAATGCTTCTCAGCCAGGAAGCGGTACCGCCTCTCCTCTTCCTCCAAAGCCTCACGATGACTCTCCTTCAGAAACTGCAGATACTCTCGAGAGTCCTGAGGATACCCAGAATAGACAGAGCAGATATTCAGTACACTGAACAGCAAACATAACATGAAGTGTTTCCCTCTGGCATGAAGAATTAAAAACAAACAGACCTGGCCACTTCCTCCCCTTCGCTGTCTCTGCAGAACTGCTAACTGCTTATGGACCTTCATCTCATACTTCACCCTGCTTTCCTGTGGGACAGTTCAGATCAGATGTTGTGAATTTGAACTAATTCAAACCCAGTACAAGAGCCAAATGAACAATCTGATATACACTTCTGGTCAAAAGTTTACATAAGCTCATCATTGCCACAATCACATCTCATTATTTGACTTTTAGTTATGCATTTGAACCATTTTTCCCTGACAGTAAAACAACTTTGTTGAACTTAACAAAAGGAACTGAGTGCCCGCATTTGAATCTATTGTAACCATAGGGTCAAAATTATGCATACAGATTCAAATTTACACATACACTACCACTTTAGCATTTATAGCAGGTTACAGGAAAACCAAAGGCTTTTGTAGCCATCCACAAGGTACTGGTATAATTCTGGCTGAATATTTGATCACTCATTTTGACAAAACTGGTAGAACTGGTAACAGATTTTAGGGGCGAAGGGTGGGGTCATCTGATCTGTAGTATCAAGAAAACAAATTGGAGTATTGGATTAATTTTTATATTCTGGCATAAAACGGATGCATCGTTCTAAAAAAAAAAAAAAAAAAAAAAAAAAAAAAAAAAAAAAAAAAAAAATGCATTACACTGCCAGTCAAACAATGTGTTTGTAGCATTGTGGTTTGGGGCTTTGTTATTTCAGGACAGCTTTCTGTATTTGACTGAACTATGAATTGTGCTCTCTTGCAGGGAGAATGTCTAGGCATCAGTCATCAGCTTTTGATCCTTAACTGTTTTTTAGTGATACAATGATCCCAAACACACCAACAAGTCCACCTCCAAATGGCTAAAAAAAAGTGCTGAAGTGGCTTAGTCAACCTCCAGAGTTAGATCAGATGATGATTCTGTGGCATGACCTTAAAAAAATCTTCCAGTGTTGAAAAACCAAAAAAAATCAGCAAAAAATGTGGCTCATAATTCCTCCACACCAATGGGTTGAGATGTAAATTTCTGGTAGGATTTCAAAGATCATATCAAAGATGCTGTTTTGTGAGTCATGCTTTGTTGACCCAGTAATACAGTACAAATAGCATCTTACAAGGTTATAAAAAATACCAATGAATTCATAAATCTTATCATTTTCTGTGACTGTTATTTTATTGTTCACCTATGAAATATTTTCCTTTTGTAGCATTTCCTTATTATGGTAATATTTGTCATATCAACTCTCACTCACTGATATGTAGTCTATGTCCAGCTGAACGTTGTTGTCCATCACCTGCAGGACTTCCAAACTGAACTTGCGAAACTGGAATAAGATGAACGGTGTTTACTTTACTGTAAACAAAAAACTGACTGGGGACTAGACTGGTAATCTGATCAGCATTGATGTCACGTACCACTCCCTCCAGCTCTAAGGTGAGTCTCTGTTGGTTCTCAGATATCTGAATCAGGACATCTCCTTGAAGATAAGAACACAGTTTGTTATAGTCGGATTCATTCATTGATCATTAACCTGTGGTGTTAAAAAAAATATAAAGTCAGTTCCACAGCCAAACAAAGTAGTCCAATTTAGAATAATTCTGGCGGGGCAGTAAATAAGTGAAATAAGTCGCCACCAACAAACAGATTAGACTAATAAATCTGTAAAATTGTTTTTTTGTGCGTGTGTGTGTGAGGTGTTGTCTTTCGGGCTCAGCTGTGTGATGTGTTTGTTGTTCTGTTGGCAGGAAGTGGTTACTGTTTGGTTGTTTATTGGATCTCTGCTTTATCTCATCCGCTTCTTGAAGGCCCTTATTGTGCATTGTTCTGAACTTAGTCCTATTTGGGCATCCATGTTAGGACTACATTTGGTTTCTTGTTCATGAGTGATGATCAGCTCAAGCAGGAGACTGATAGGCAGAATAAGGCTTCATTTGATGCAACTGCGCCATCCTTTTGTGATAAAGAACCTAAAATCAAAGTTCTCCACTTATCAGTCCTTCTATGTTCTGACCCTCATCTATGATCATGAGGTATGGATCATGACTGAAACTATTGGAAAACTACTGTTGGATGCACAGTAAGAGCAGAAATGCATGTGTTTCCATGGCTGAACAGATACATGAAAGCCTTTCATCACCAAGTTCAATTCAAAGAGTCAGACACAGCCCCATGCCGCTCTAGGGTGGGGGAGAGGTGTAGGGGAGAGTGAATCATCCTTCTCTGGTAATCCATTGAATAAGGTCTGGGTTTGACAGCCATCAAGAGAACGGCTCTTGCCTGATTGTGTCAAGTATGGAGCCGTTTTCAGGATCTTTTGGTCCGTACCTTTACCATAGCTCCAGTGAAAACACCTCTGAAGTACACCAGGACATTTTTGACACTTGAACTCTCCCTCTGTAAGAACAAGTCGGGGATGGCACCTCTCTGTGTCACCATGACTGTTCACTAGAGCAAAAAGCAAGGTCCATAAAGATATAGATGAGTGAGTTTGGTCTGGGAGACTTTGAAAGGCCTACATAGAGTGCTGTCCTCAAAATGACAGAACAAATTTCAGGATGAATTAGAGTAGCAATTGAAGGCTAGGTCTTCTGGTCCAACATCAGTGTCTGACCTCAGAAATGCTCTGCTTCAAGAATGGGCAAAAAAATCCCACAAATGTACTTCTTAACTTGTGGAAAGCCTTCTAACTTGAAACTGTTACAGCGGCAAAGATTGTGCCAACATATTAAATAATATAGACTAAGAATGAGAAATCGCTAGTGCATCTCAGGGAGCAGGATGTTAAGAAAAACAAGAAACCTCTACAAAGCAAAGAGCAGCAGCTTTGCGCCCACCAAGTCAACATAACAACCATTTATTTCAAGGCTTTTGCGCACATCTTTAGCAAGTGTGCCGATAATGGTGAGAAATCTGCTTTATTTATGTGGTCACTGTTAACTAATTTTAATTTTTGTCATTTTGTAGGCTTATATGCTTATATGCTTATAGCTTATATGCTATTGCTGTGGACAGCTTTAACGATGGACAGAAAACAGCCCAGACACCTGACAAGACTTTTTGTTTCCATGTTGAAATGATTCCCACAAATAATGGAAGATTAGTCCCCTTTATTTGTTCTTTCATGGTAACTAAACAAAACTGTTGGGATTCATTACCCCAGTAGAAGGACTGCACAATTGCCCTGTATGCCAGCTGTTTAACCTGGCATTGCTCTGTCATAATGACTTTAGGTTAAGTGGGCTGCGAACATCCAGCTGCCTGTCAGCATGTTTGAAACCATCAGATTCAATCCAATCCACATGAAAGCTCACTGAAACTCACATTATAACCCAGCCAAGCTTTGAACTTGATGTGTGTAGGAAATCTGAGTGAACAGGCGTGACCTAAGTTCTGACTGTTAAATAATGTGGAATAACTTCTCAGAATATGTTTTCACATGTATCAAGGAGTATCCTCAGCAATACACATTACAGAGTCACTGCCATGTTTGCAGAGGAGCAATAAAACACAGCCTGAGGTTAAACTTTGATCCCATTGACACAGAAGAAAGCCTGTGTTTAATAAATGACCACGATGACAAACTGAACCTAGTGAGCTGATTTTGCGTGAACCAGCTATGCGACGACCATGTGCTCTGACATACCCAGGGAGCGGGAGGACATGGAGTAGAAAGCTTTCTCTCCGATCTTTGAAAGTGCAGAGAAGTAGGCCTCGCTGCTGACAACAAGAGCTGAAACACACAAAAAGTAATCCTGCTTTCAGAAACACATCTTCCATACAGAAAAATGCACGTTATTAATTGTCTTGCAAAAAATATATCCATACCCCTCAAACTTGATCACATTCTTTCATATTACAAACACACACACGTGTATTTTATTTGTATTTTACGTGACAGACCAACGTAAGGTAGCGCATAACTGAAAGTGAGAAGGAAAACCTTCATTCTCATTGCCCTTGTTAAAATCCACTCATGTAATTAGTAAAAACATCCCACTTGTGTGTTGTTTAATCTCAGCATAAATCCAGCTGTTCTATGAAGGCATCAAAGGTTTGTTGGAGAACATTAATGAACAAACAGGAGCAGGAAGACCAAGGAACACATCATACAAGTTGTGAAGAAGTTTAGATGACAGAAAAAGCTCTAAATAACTCAGAAAACTGTCAAGTCTATCATCTGACAATGAAAGGAGCACAATAATAAACCTACCAATCATCAAAGCTGACAGCTCTGGGAAGGTGAGCATTAATCAGGGAAGCAGTTCAGTAACTTTATAACAAGTAACATCTCAGCAGCTCTGGAGGAGATGTGACGATCCACAACTCAGGTGAGAGCGTCTGTTTTTAGAGGACAACTATTAATTAGTTGTGCACTCCACAAATCTGTCCATTGTTGAAAGAAAGCTGTGAGAATTCTTGTTTGTTTACAAAAAAGTTATTTAGGGCACAAAGCAAACCTGTGGAAGAAGATTGTCCGGACTGAGGTAAGCAAGATTTTTGGCCTTCGTTCAAAGCATTATATGTGGCAGAAAGCTAACTCTTCACATCACAACCTGAATACACTTCCACCATGGTGAAACACGATAGGGGTATTATCATGCTGTTCTTCAGAAGGAATAAGGAAGTTGATCAGCACTGACAGGAAGATGAATGGAGCTAAAAACAGGAGTATCCTGAAAAATCCTGGAGGTGATCCTCCAGATCTGCAATGACCCTAAAGGTTTTCATGTTAGAGTGGCCCAGTCAAAGTCCAAACTTAAATTGAGAATCTTTGGAAGTACTTGAAAACTGATGTTCACAGATGCTCTCCATCCAGCCTGATTGAGATTGAGCTATTTGTTCTATATTAGCATGAAATGTCAAACGTGTATCATCTTCTGGCCTGTTCTCAACTATATACAACTTTATGTTGATCTGTCACATAAAATCCAACAAAGTACAATGAAGGTTGTAGTTGTAATGCTACATAATGTAAGAAGTTCAGTGAACAAGGATATTTATATAGCAAACCACAGTCGAATGGGCTGGATTACTC
This sequence comes from Anableps anableps, assembly GCA_014839685.1. Taxonomy (NCBI): domain Eukaryota; kingdom Metazoa; phylum Chordata; class Actinopteri; order Cyprinodontiformes; family Anablepidae; genus Anableps; species Anableps anableps. Next base: position 9,565,473 of record CM026083.1, read on the forward strand.
ATTCATAACTATGACTGTAGTTTTTAAAACATCCTCAGTTGTACCGTCCACTTTCCCCATTGAGTGGTGCTTGATGAGTACAATAAATCCCCGAATCAGGCTGCAGCTAACACAGAATAATCAGCAAATCTGAGACTAATAAAAATTGCAATAAAATTGCGTGTCATTTGTGTACCCTACAATAAAGAGCTAAATAAACTGAATAAACAAGCTCCATTTGAATGAATGTTGAGGAAAAAGCTCATCAGCATAAGGTTACAGCTTAGCTCTGCAAACAAAGGGGAAATTACAGCCCCGCTACAGGTGGCACATAGGATCTTAATCTATATTTAATGTCTGTTGGGCTGCTGGTGGTGCCATTACTGAACGCTTGTTGATGTAGTTTATTATGATCTTTTAATAAACTGATCAAAGCTCAATTTGTTTGTGTGTGTATCTCATTTTTATTTACATATTTTGGCATGTTAAATAAGAGGCATTTTCTGTCTGAGTGAGGATAATGATGATGTAAAATCCCTAATAGTTCCATCAGAGTGATTTATCTCTGAGTGAGCAGGTAGAAGTAAAAAAAATATCATTCTTTCTTCCTTTCTTTCTTTCTTTCATCCTTTGTTTATTCTTTTCTTCTTTTCTTGGTTCACTCTTCCCTCCTTCCTCTCCTCTGTTTCTTTCCTGCATCTTTCCATTTTTCCATTTATTCCATTCATTATTTATTCCTCCCGCTCTTTTTTTTTTTTTTTTTGTCACTTTCTTATCCCAATTTCTTCCTCTCCTAATTTATTTTTCTCCTGTTCTTCCTTCACTTCCTTCCTTTGCTCTTTCCTACCTTTTTTGGTTCCTTTTCCCTTTTTATCTTTCCTCATTTCTTCCCTCTTTTTTTACTTTTCCTCCTTCATTCATTAATTTCTGTTATCCTTCCTTCTTTCAAACTTTCCTTTCATTCTTTAAATCCTGATTTTTCTCTCTCAATCATTTATTCTTTCTTTCTTCCTTCCCAACCTTATGACTAATTGTGTCCTTTCCTTCCTTTTTTCCTTACCTTTGAAAGCATGGGCGTAGCTGTTTCCCAGTGAAACCAGTTTCTGTAGACTTGGGTTGAACTCATCAGTCAAGCTCTGTTAGAAAAGCATACGCATGTATTCACTGAAGATTCAGTTATATTTTGAAAGACAGACAAAAACTTTGAGAAAGTCAGGATTCACCCACAGTGGAATCAATAAAAGAACATGTTTTATTCAGTCAGTGAGGATGTGCACACATTTTCTCTGACAACCAAGGACTTAAATTGTTCTCAGGATAAAAGTGTGTGATTGGTAGAAATGATTTCTTTCTTGTCTACCAGCTTGCCCAACCTCTGGTTCACACAAAGACTGGTTTACTCACCGAGTAAATCCCCAAGGTGGAGCGGTGCAGCTGGTCACCATTATTTCCCGACATGTTCACATCTAGAAAGGTACAGCAGTCAGTAAAAACCTTGGGGAACACTAGTAACCATGTCAATCATCCAGCAAGAATGAACCAGCCTGTGGAAGAAAGGTGGGTCCAGCTGGATTGAACTTGACGTGGAGCTGAGGCGAGAAGGCAGCCCAGTGTGATGAAAACCAACACCAGCGCTGTCTGAGAAAGACAGGAGTAAATAATTAAACATGGCTAAACCATAAAACACACTGGCCCGACCCACTCTTTGTGTGTGTGTGGGCATGTGTGTGTGTGCGTGTGTGTGTGTGTGTGTGTTTGTGTGTAAGTTCATGAGCGCAAGACTCACTGTATGTTTTATTCAACACTATAACCAAGATCTGTTTTCATCTAGTCATAAAAAATCAACATATAAAAAGTACCTTTTTTTTGCTGTATTTGCTATTGTCACCATCAATAAATAACCATATAAATGTTATTTTGAGCTAGAAAATAGAGGTCTACTGACCTCATAATGCATCTCTTTCATTCATTCCTTTTTTTCCAGTATCATAAAACTTTTCTACATATTGCTATGATCAAGTCAAGTCATGACACTGAAAATTTAAAATTCTTTTCATGTTCAGTGAAAAGATTTATTTATTTTTTTTAAAAGTTAAGTTAGTTTGGATGAAGATCTCTGGATATAAAGTCTTCCACAGCTCCTCAGCTGGATTTAAGACTGGACTTTGACTAGGCCATTCTAATTCATGAAGTTGGTTGTATATTTGGGTTTTCTGACCAGCTGGAAGATGGCTTTCCAGTACTCAACTTCAATTATCTCTTAAAATTCCCACCGCTTGATACTACCCATACCATGGTTCAGAGTAGGGTTGGTGTGTTCAGCTTTGGTTTCATCTGACCAGAGCGCTTGAGCTTAGGATCTCTGCAGCTCATCCAGCGTTAACCTCTAAGGCCTTTATAGAACAGTTATATTAATACCCAGATTAAACTAGTTTGTAATTAGTAAATTGTTTACAAACCAGGTGACTGCTAAAGCCATTTGTATGCTCTGGATTTTAGTTAGGGTAAAGGTTTTGAGTCGGAGTAATGAGCGAGAAATAGAAAAGAACACAATACTTTTCGATTTTTGTAATAGCAATTAAAAAAGATGTAGATCTGTTTCTACTTATCTGTTTTATTTATGGTCTACTGCTGTTTTATTCCTTTTCCTTCTTTTCATGTTAGTGAACTCCCTGTGAACCCACTGCAGTCAAGTGAATGCTGCATGGGGGATGTATTCCTTTTTTTCCTAGCTTGGACTGATGGGTGCAAAAACTGTGGTACGTTTCATCTGATTAGTGTGAAAAATCCAGACGGGAAGTGAAATGGTGCTCTAATAATCCATTTTGGAGCACAGAACAAAGACAGGAGATGAGAAATGCGCACAGCAGATGGCACTATAAAGCAATAGGAGACATGACCAGAACATTAAACATGTTCATGTAATCTCTTTGTTCTTTAGTTTTTCTGAGTACAGATTGCAGCATGTAGACTAAATACTGTCTGATAAAAGAGAATCTGTGCTACAGTGACACTGCAAAGCACATTTTGTTTATTGACAGGATTACCCATACTGATCCTAACATGCCAAAGCAGCATTTTGCTGTTTATCTAAAGGGAAGTCATATTTATTGCTTATGCCTCTATCTTTGTGTATTATTTGGAAACTGCATTACATCAGACAGGCCCTTCCCTCCCAAAGAAATAAAGAAATCATAAAAGCTTTGAAGGACATAACTGATCTGTAAATGTCCAGATTTTTAGTGTTATCCTCCCAATAAATAAAATCTAGTTAGTACAGTATAATGTAATTATGTCCAGGCTGTAACCATCAGTTGATTAGTCGATTAGTCAGGATTTCCTCTGCTGCTGATCCAAGGATGCCATCAGTTCTGTTCAGTTTACGTGTTGCATATAAATGAAGGAGGTTTAAAGATCCCCATTTTCTCATCAGTCTATTAATGTTTCTCAGCCTCTTTTTTTCTCCCCTCTGCAGGTTGCAGCCTCTTTCTCCATCCCTGCAGTCTAGTGAAGGCTGGGAGCTCGTGTTAAATCTTTCGCACACGTTGGATGTTATATGCCTTCCCCTGCACCCATTTTAAATGAGAACTTTCAGATGTTGTCTTGATGAAAAGTCTCATCCTAAATCCCTCCCCCCTTATGTGTAGCAGATCTAAAGCCTGATTTTAAACAAACTCAAGCACTTTTCATCAGTCTCAGTCTGTCTTTTTTCTGCCTCACCGTCTCTCTCTCTCTCATCATCATCACTGTTTCTTTTTAATTATGTCGATTCATCACACTGAGATTAACATGTATGCTGTGAGAGCCAGGTGGTAAAATTAAACTTCCTCATAATTTATCATGCTCTGACTGTCATGCATACATTAACGCGCAGAGTTATCAATCTTCATCTGTAATGCTGTGAATCTGCAAACTTCGACACTGACTTATGGTTGTATATCTTCGCATCATATAAAAGCATCCATTTACATGAGTTGTAAATGTTTCAGCAACAGAAGGCAAAGCTAAGACCCAGCATGATTTGAGGTTTTATGCCTCTCCTTGCAAAAGAACCTGTAAAACATTTTCACTTCTTGTCAAGTTACAACCACTAACTTGAATTTATTTTATTGATATTTTATGATGCAATAGAAAGTTGCTGGGAAGTGGAGGGAAAAATGATGCATGATTTTCAATTTTTTTTTACATTCGCAAAAAGCTAAAATCTGAGAAATGTGTGCATTTTATTTAACCTCCCTCTGAACCACCTTTCACAATAATTCCAGCTCCTTTTGGGGTATGTTATTAAAAAAATGTGCATGTCCAGAGAGTAAAACTGTGCACATTCTTGTTTCTGGTCTGGACTTTGACTAGGCTATTCTAACTCATAATCATTCTTTGATCTAAGCCATTACTTTGTATCTCAGGCTGCATGTTTTAGGGTCACTATCCTTCTGGAAGTTGAACCTCTGCCCCAAGTCTTTTGCAGCCTTTGTTTCAGGACTGAGAAGGACAGAGAGGCATGATGCTGCCACCAGTCATTGGGATGGTGCAAGGAGTCAGTATTCTGCACACAAAGTGTTTTGTTTAAACGTAAACTCCATTTTGGTCTCATGTGCTTAGAGAACCTTCTTCCACATGTTTGTCTCCCCTACATTGCTTGTGGCAAATTGCACCCACAGAGAGCTCTGATGAGCTCATGCAGAGCTGCAAATGGTGTGGAAACAACATCTAAACCATAGCCAGCTGTAATTGGGAAACACTGGGGATATGATAAGACATTGAATTACAGGTAAGTAAGAAAGTCAAAACAAAAGCATGAAAGATTTATTAATTTAAGATGCAGAAAAATATCAAATTGGCTGAAACAAGTACAATTAATCAATAAGTGACAATGAGAATGAATAAACTAGTTAAAAACTGATAAAAAAAAAACATAAGTAAAGGGAAATAAAAATAAATGACTGAATATGTCATAAAGTATGGGTTTGAAGCTGGATCAAAATTCAGACAGGAACCTGGAATGAGCATTTAGTAAAAAAATAGATGGAAAGAAAAACTTAAAAGACAGGATCAGAGCTACCAGGACATGAAGGCGCTACTAAGATACAGGCAAGTAACAAAAGGATCCAGCAGGGAATGACATAAACAGAGAGGCTTAAATACTGAGGAGTCTGAATGCTGCCAAGATGCAGATAGATGAGAGCTGGGAGAGAAGGCAAACAGGTAGACTGAGGGAAGATGAAAACTTAACACAGAAGGAATGAAACAGGGACTAAAAATGATCTAGAACCAAAAGGAAAAAGCCTGACAAATAATGTAATAAAAATAAATACAAAAATACAAGAAACAAAACAAACTAGGAAACAAAATACAAAGGAATGAACATGTAGAGCAAGACTTTTAAAGCAATACTAATGAAACTAAAGACCTGTTAAGCAATAATAGAAGACCATGAATAACAAGTGGTCAAAACACAAACACAAAGAAACCCAAAACCCAGACATGACATGTCACAATTTGCTTTTTTGTTTGGTTTTAAATTTGAAATCCATGTGTCATTTTCTTTTCCACTCAGCAGTAATGCATTCATTTGTTTTAGTACATCCTATAAAATCCCAGTAGAGTAAATCTGAGATTGTGATTGTAACGTGACCACATGTGAAGAAATGCTGAAGGTATGAATAGTTTTGATTCAAAGTTCTGACAAGAAGCAAATTTCAGATTAAATGTGCTTTTATACGTGAACAGGTAAAGGAATTTTAAAAGGTATCAAAATATCCAAGAATTTTACATTTTACATTAATTTTTTCCCACACATCTTGGATTAACTGAACTATACGACACTCTCTTGATAGATCGCAAATATGACCTGCGAAACATGCTTGAAAAAGTGATTTTCACCTTTTATAAGAGGATGTATTTTGTCAGAGGAATCCTGCTGTGTTCTCCTCCTGCCAGCCTCCATCTCTCGCCCCCTCACTCAGTCTCAGTATTAATAGGCTGGATCCTGCCTTAACCAGAGGACATGCGCGTTGCAGGAAGAAAGGAAGTGTTGCACGGTGTCCCAGCGAAAGACATGTTTAGTGTTGACTCCACGATCACTTAATTATGATACGAAACTCAAATTTTCTGTTGGCTTGTTTTTGTACAGAGACGTTTGGAGTAATTTTCTCTCCCAGTTTAGACTCTAATTAATTATTGAACACTTTGCTGCCTTCAGAGCTGTTGCTTTCCTACAGATAAAGAGTATAAAAACAGGATTTTTCTGAAAATTGCTTTCTTCCGCCGCCACCCTGAAGTTCATCGTTGTCATCTTGGCCGCCGGGATGGTGGCCTTCATCGGAGCGGTTATCTGCATCATCGCGGCTGTCCACACCGGGTCCTCCAAGTCTGCTGCGGCTCAGCGGCAGCCCACGGCCGATAACCACTCTCTGTATCCGGACGCAGTTGTGCAGACCCCCGCTGCCGCAAGAGGATCCGTGGCCCGGCCCGGATCTCTGGGAGCTCTCCACGGTTCTGAAACGCCCGAATCTGAAGCGCCCACCTACAACGTCGGGCTTGGTGGGCTGGATGGACTCACGGGACACGACCCCACGGTCAGTCGACTCATCTGCACCCCGCTCCCTGCGGGGGGATGTAACACCAGGAACTTTCAGCAACAAGCGGACGACCCGTCGCTGTATGCCGGGGAAGACTGGGGCTACCTTCGGACCACCGCGGAGGAGCTCCGGCAGACCGTTCTGCAGCAGAAGGACCAGATTTTAACCGACCAGAGGACCATCAGGGAGCTGACAGGAAAAGTGTCCGAGTGCGAGAAGGGACTCGGAGGAAAGAGCCGCAGCCCGGACAGACGTGGGAACGCCGCCGCGCTGAGAAGGGGGAAAGGAGCTGAGGGGGAGATCCACTTGGAGCGGATGATGGTGCGGGACAGCCCGGATTCAGCACCCGACGGGGTCCATCTGCTCACGGTTGGAACTGTGGATGAGCTTGAACAGGCTATCACTCAGCTCAAAGACCGCATAGATAGACTAGAGGTAAGTAGTGTGTGGAGAATATCACTAAACAATGCACCAACGAATGAAATCAGTTCAATCCAATCCAATTCAATCATACCCTATATACCCTGTGTGTATATATATATATATATATATATATATATATATATATATATATATATATATATATATATATATATATATATATCACAGACTTTGTGAGGTATTGTCAAAGACACAGCTGTTGTTTGTTACAACCTAACCCCACTACCAGGGTATAGGTTGTAACACATGCTGGGGTGAGTTGTTACAGTAATCCAAAAAAAGCAAAAATAGAGGGCACCATTAAGAAAAATAGAGGGCAGATTTCATTCTACAACAAGTGTATTTGAGAAATAGAACAACCCAGAATAGTGTCTGTGACTCTTTATGACAGACCATAACTCAAACACACCCTCTGTTGAACTTGTGTGTGTGTGTAGGAAGGAATGTACATGTACATTATCAGTGCTCTTTGCATATTCTCTATAAAACGACAACAAACAAACACATTGATGCTTTTCAAAACAAAATCAATGAGTTTTTGTTGTCCATGCTGTTTATAATTTCTTCAGTTATACCATTGATGTGGATCGGTTTTCGCTAAAATCATACTGACAGTCTGTTAATATGTTGTGTTAACTGATGAAGGCATCAAGTTGGGTGACCAGTTTTTCAGGATTTTAGAGAACTAATAAAGTGATGATACTGGCCTATAAATAATAAAAAAATGTTTGTCCCCAACTCCAATTATTAAAATTGGAGTAACTTTGGCAATTTTCATTTGATGTGGAAATTATCCTGTTGTGATTGATACTTTACAGATAAAGGGCAATGGATCCACAATGTAGCACCAGCATTTTTGAAATTGAAACTTCTTGATAAATAAAACTGCAAGAGGCCTCTGAAGAGTAAAAGTCTGGATGAAGCTGGCTGTTGAGGTGGTTTATGAAGCTGGAATGTGTGACATGAGGTCTTCTTTTCCAAGCAACATCCTCTTTTACTTGACCTCGCATCTCATTTGTGTTTTTCCAATTCATCATTTTTTTTTTGACTAATACCATGGTTTTTGAAATTAATAAAATGAAAAGTAAAATAGTTTTTGCATTTTTAAAGATCTAAGGGGTGGGTTGTAACAACCTACCCCACACCTATCAGGCATAGTTTAGCTATCCGTATTAGGACTGTGCTTTGAAATTAGCTGAGGTAAATTGCATCACATTTAGCTTGAGAAGCTACATTTTCAGCTGACATTAGTCATATGATTCTAGGTGTAACTGAGTAAGTACCAAACAAAATTTATCTTTGGTCAAAAAAATTACTGTCTTACCTCAAAATCCGTTTTTTCTCAATAAAATTGGAACAAACCACCTTTCAGCCATGGAATTCCCCATGTGGGGTTGGGGAGGAAATGGCTATATAGTGAAAGAATCACATGAGTTCTGTCTGTTCTCTAAATGGTGGAAATGATGGCATTACAACTCACGTGTTACAATCATTCCTGGTCTCCCATACATTAAATTCCTTCAAATTCTTGGACTGAGCTACATATAAATAAAGAACTGCGGCATCACTCATTTTGATTTGTCTCTGATTTGGAGACATTGTCAAAATATTTATTAACTTATGTTAAGTATAAAGGAATTTTAAGGAACATTTGTGTCATGATCAAACCTTTATTTCTTTCTGTTGTAAGGCGAAGCGGTGTCATGCTATTTATGCGAGAAAGCAGTTGTTGTAACGCAGCTCTGCAGGTTAACAGGATTTCACCACTAATACAAAAAAAAATAAATAAATAAATAAAAAAAATAAAAATATTACAGTTGACATTTTAAGTTGCCTTTAGCAGAAAAACATGAATTAGATTCATCAAAAGGACAAAACAGAGCAGCTTTGCTGTGATATTTTCTGCTGACCTCATCAGCAGCCTGAATCAAAAGTCAAGTGTTCGTAGGAAATCTTCAGCTTTTTTGCTGTCTCTGACTTTATTTTTAAACACCTGACTGACACTGAAAATACTTAACAGTAACAACTTGAACGCTGAAGTGCTGTTGGTATGACCTGTTAGTGCCATGGTTATGTTGTGTTCACCCATCGGAAAACATCCGATTTATTTCCACTCAATCATCGATCAAGACAGGTTAATAATCACAATTATTCCAATCATCAGCTGATTTAGAAATCAGCTGGTGCAAGTCTATTTTTTTAAGTATATTGTTTGAAAAAGTTTTTTTCAGCTGTCATCTTTGGGTAAATTCAAGTCAAACTAACTGAGTCACTGTTCCACTCAAGAAGAGACAATAAACCAAGCTGGTTTGTCTCATTTACTGTTTTGCCCCAGCAATCATTCTAAAATCTAGACATCCAGTTATGCTATACTTTTTTCAGGTAGACCAGTCCGTATGTTAATTCAGTCTTGAAAACTATTTTATACTTTTTAAGCCCAGACCTCTTGCCCAAGCCTGAAGGAAAATGTGTAAAGTCAGGTTTGATTAGCTGCTTTGATCAACCCTAACAAGTTTTCAAACACATTTAGACATATTTTAGACATATTTTATGTCTTTGCCTTTGTAAATACATTTTCACTTTGTTTGGATGAAAAAACCTCTTTGTGTCTTTTCAAAGAAATGGTGCTTATTGGGAATTTCTTGGGGGTTTGTCCAGGATATCTTGTTTTGTCCTAAACTCAAGCTAAAAGGAGAAAAGAAAAGAAAGAAAAAGGGAGACATTAAGACATTTGGAGAGGAGCCCAGCTGAAAACCTTAAGCTATGGGGCAAACTGTTTTGTCAGGTAGTTTAACATAATCTTACCCAGCAGTCAGACTGCAGCTCTTGGAATTCCTGTCCTGTGTAACAAAGTTCAATATTACAATACAAAACACTTAACAAATAAACCAAGGTGTTTTAATGAGTCAAAATATATTTCCTGGTCAGCCAGCCCTTATTATTTGACCCAGAAAAATGTGTTAAAAGGAGACTTTAGCCCATGTATCTTGTCCAAAATTAGCCAAGAAAAACTCTTCAAAGCTCAGGCTTGGTTACTCTGTTTGATCAGCTCAAGCAAAATGTCAACCACATTTAGACACAAGTAGATGTCTTTATCTAGAAATCTTTTTGACTTTCAACCTATTCTGCCTTTTGTTTAGATGGAATCAACATTATCTTATTTATTTGCATGTTTTGTTCAGGGTGGATTTCTTGGAGTCTCGTATTTGATTCCTTGTAAAGTTGTACAGCGAGGCTGTGAGTAAACACCAAAGCAAAAAGGAAAACTAAAAAAAAAAAACAGACTCATACTGCAGCTCATTACAGGTGTAAGATGAGACACAGGCTGCTATATTTTATCAGGCATATTTATACCCAGTGATCACTAAAATGTTGCTGGAACCCTTTGGACTTACTTAGCTTGAGATGTTTATGAAATCAAAGGTCTACTGTCCATGATAAGAACAGATGACTTGACACCAGAAGGGATTTAGAAACTACTTCCAAAGCCTAATCATCACATATCAGTTATAATCATGTAATTATGAATCTCACTTAATGATAATGCATATTTTAATTTGATTATTTTGAAAAGGTTGACATTTTCATCGTGCAAATAAAGGAGCATACAATATCAGATCTGAAGACTGATGTGGAATTAGAAGGAAAGAGCAGGAAGAAGAAAAAAGAAGTACAGAATACAGCAGACCAACATGAAACAAGCTCCGACTTGACCAGGATAAAGTGATTTATAGCTCCATTTTGGGCAAAAGAAATGCAATGCATAATTCATGGTATGCCCATATTTGTTAGGAGTAACAGAGTGGATGTGCGACCCTGTGGTGTAATACACCTCCTTCTGTTATATGTAGGTCTTACCTGTGTGGGTCATTTCCTTTTGTTCCATCTATTTTTCCACGTTGACATGTAATATCCAAGTTTGACACTTTTCAGGAAATAAGAAATTTCTTTATTCTGCAGATATTTCCCAAGACTGTGTTACATCAGTGGTTTTCATAGGTTTTACTGAGCAGTTGGCTGCAATTCCTTCCTAATCAACACTTTTTCATTCTTACACCGTCAATGTCAGGTTTGTGCATTGGAACTACTTGACCTACTTGAGTAGCATGAATGGATGTTGTCTACTGGCTCAGATTAAATGGATCCAGCTCTTTTCTTTTACCCTCCATATTTTGTTCATCATGCACCAACGGTAGGTAGAGATAGATAGATAGATAGAGATAGATAGATAGATAGATAGATAGATAGATAGATAGATAGATAGATAGATAGATAGATAGATAGATAGATAGATAGATAGATAGATAGATAGATAGACAGATATTTAATATGACTAAAAGCTATACACCATGTATAAAAATAATTCATTACATAGAAGCTCTGATATTTCACCTAGTAAAATAATGTGTAAGAAATAATTTAGAAAACTATGGTACTGGTACAATGCCAATATAAAAGTAATAGCATAAATGAGAGATAACAGAGGTAATAGTGGTAGTGAATGGTACAGCTATTTCAACAATTTAATAATGCCACATTACTGGTTGTTGGTGTTATACACTCTATCTGCAGTTGGTATGAATGACCTGAGGTACCTTTTCTTCCACCATGGGTGCATCAGTCTGTTGCTGAAGGAGCTGCTTAAGGCCCCAACAGTCTCATATAGGGGGTGTGAGAGGAGTTGATCATAATTGCTTTTAGCTTAGCTAAAATTCTCCTCTCACCCACCACCTCAGTGGAGTCCAGGGAGCAGTTCAGAACTGAGGCAGACCTTCTGATCAGTTTATTAAGGCCCCGTTTACACTGAGCCGCTCTTCAGTTAGACCGTAACATTTTCATTGTGATCCAGCCGCTCATATACACGACACCAGTGACTGGAGTCTCTCACACCAGCACTTTTTGAAACCAAGTCTCAGATTGAAACTTTTCTGTAACACTCTCCATGGAGGTGTGAAGTACTCCACAGGTGTGAAAGTGCACACACAGGATTTTTTCTATGCATCCACGGGCAGATAACAACAAAATCAATCACGGATATTATTATGCTTTGTTGTGTTACTTAACCTGTTCAGTTTAACACAATTTATGATCAGGAATATATGTGTTACGTGAGCACTTCATTCATGTAAGATGGAGATGGGTTACTGTTTACTGTTTGAGGTGGAAGCTAAGGGTCAAAGCGCATGTGCTGTGACACTGTGCTAAAATCATAGCGCCATACAGTGGCCTGACACGACACCTACAGCTGACTCAAGTTGTCTTGACAGTGCCCTCTAAACATGGAACTTTTCCACAATCAATATCCGAAAATAAAGGCAGTTTCCTGGAAGTGGTCTCATGTAAACATAGCCTAAAATGCTTCCTGTCCTTCTCTGAGGGTATTCCACAATCCCAGCAGACCACAGCATAGAAGATCACTGAAGCCACCGTCGTAGAAAGTCGTAGGAGTCGTAGAAAGTTCTTCATAATGTCCTGCATTTACCAAATGACCTCAGTGTCCTCAGCAAGTGAAGACAACTTTGGCCCTTGTTGTACAAGGCATCTGTGTTATGTGACCAGTCCAGTTTATTATTGAACTGAACACCCAGATACCCCCAGAACCATCTGCACATCAACAGACGTTGATGTGCAGATAGTTCAATTCACACCATGCAACAAAGATGGAGATAACCTTTCTGTACTCCAAATTGTCCCCCTCTGACACATGTCCAACAATGGCTGTATCATCAGAGAACATCTGGAGGTGGCAGCTATCTGATTTGTTGCTGAAGTCTGATGTGTAGAGTGTAAAAAGGAAAGGAGAGAGCACTGTACCTTGTGGAGTCCCTATGCTGCAGACTACCACATCAGACACATCATCACAGAGCCTCACAAACTGTGATCTATTAGTGAGGCAGTCGGTGGTCCATGCAGCCAGATGGCAGTTGACTCCAGCTACCTCCATCTCCCTCCAGCTTCTCCCTGAGCAGTGAAGGCTGGATTGTGGTGAAAGCACTGAAGAAGTCGAAGAACAGGACTCTCACAGTGTTCCCAGTGCTCTCTAGATGTGATAGTGACCGGTGCACCAGGTAGATGACGGCATCATCCGCACCAATGTCCAGACGATACACGAACTGCAGGGCATCCATCTTGCTACGTACCAGGTTTTGGAGGTGGATAAGAACAATCCTCTCCATCAGGTGAGAGGCCAGGGGCACTGGCCTGAAGTGGTTGGGCTCCCTGGGGTGCGCAGACTTGGGGACTGGAGCCATACATGATGTTTTCCACAAAAGTGGAACTCTTTTCAGACTAAGACTCAGATTAAAAATATACATACGTACCCCACTGAGCTGGTCTGCACAGTCCTTGAACAGTCTGGAGTTAATGCCATCAGAGTCAGCAGCTTTCCTTGTCTTAGTCCTCCTCAGCTCTTTCCTGACCTGCTCAGCTGTTATGGAGAGACGGGGTGTAGAGCCATGGTGTGACTCCTGTTGAGTCAGGTCAGGGGTGTGGAGTTTGGAGAGCAGAGGGGGCTGATGTGGTATGAGGAGGAAGACAGGTCAGGGCTTTGGTGAATGGGGGAGGGTGGGGTGGTGCAGTCAAATCTATTGAAAAAGAGATTTCACTCTTTTGCCCAGTCCTGACCTCCAGATTCAGGTGTGCTCTCACTGTGGCCAGAGATGGTTTTCTGGCCACTCCAGACTCTTTGCCGTTGCGCCCCTTGAGGCGCTCCTCCAGCTTCCTCCTGTAGTTGTCCTTGCCATCCCTTATCCCCTTCTCAAGCTCCCTCTGTACTATCCTCACCTCCTCCTTGTCACCAGATCTAAAAACCTCCTCTTCTTATTTAGCAGGGCTTTTAATTCAGAGGTCGCCCAAGATTTATTTGATCATTTTGGCTCAACAATAAAATCAGAACTATGTTTAAGTCACCCTACATCAGCTTTGTATATTTAAAATCATTTTCTTTAAGCATTAAGATTTGTATAAAAAAAGTTTAACATCTTGTTTTTCTTGTGAGACTAAATGAATTTTAAACACCATGCAAAGTTTCATGCATCATGCATATGTTTCTAAACAAAAGCAGCTACATAACTGGAGGATAAAATCACAATATTATGAAACGGATATGTGTTGCATTTGATCTTGTTTACAAAAAGAATTTAAAAGTGCATCAAAATTTGTTAATATGTGCCCAGATGCAAACATGTTTTTTGTCACCACTGGTTAAGATGTTTTTAAAAAGCTTAAAATAAAATTGGTTTTGTATTGCAGCTGCTGCTGTGAACATCTCACAGAGTGTTGATTAGTTCATCATCTAGCAGTATGGCACAACTCCTCAGACTAAGGCATCCACCTAAGCTACTCTGGACAAGAAAAACATTATTCATAGCAGTCTAGAGACCCAAGATAACTCTGGAAAAGCTGTGTGGAGTTAAAATTCAGGAGGTAGAATTTTTTTTACCTGGACAACTATTAGCAGTACACTTTTCAAATCCAGCCTTGGTATGGCAAGAAGAAAACTATTGCTGAAAGATAACTAGTTGCTGTTTTTCCAAAAGTCATGTAAGGGACACAGCAACCAGCTGGAACAAGATGCTCTGGTGGGGAGTAAAGTTAACACTGCAGATTGCACTGACCACACCATCCCTAAGTTGAAACATGGTGGTGTTAGCATGATGCTGTGGGGCTGCTTTTCTGTTGCTGGGGCATGAAAGGTGGGTGGAGCTAAACAAGTTTATCCAAGAAGAAAACCTGTTAGAGGCTGCAGAAGACTTTAGACAGGGGTGGAGGTTCAGCTTTCAGCAGGACAATGACCCTAAACATTGAGGTACAATGGAATGGTTTAGATCAAAGCATATTATATATGCTATACTTATATATAAGTATTAAAAATGACCCAAACCTAAATCCAATTGAAAATCTGTGTTCATTCTGAGGAATGAACAAAAACATCACAAGATGAGTACAGCTGATAGAGACATACTCCAAAAGACTTGCAGGTGTAATACCAGTGATGGTACAAGTGATCATTTTGTATTTGGTTTTCATTTATAAATACACTGGTCCCCAGTATTCACAAGGGTTGGGCACCACAGCCGCCCAGAAATGGCTAAAATCCACTAATACTTGAAACCCCCCCCCCTCAAAAATGTTTATAACTGCCTTCTTTAATAGTTCAAACACCAAATATTCCTTGGAAACCATTAATACACACAGTTGAAACCACTTTAGCACTACTGCGGAAGTCTTCCTTAAATCCTCTCTTGGGGATACAGCCAATTAGCGCCAATGAAAGTAAATGGCGCTTCTGGATTGGCTGCTTCGCACACATGAACCAGTAGTGTGTCAAGCAGCATAATGCCGAGGTATTTCATCTTACCATGCTTCATTTTCTTTCAAATATTTAGGATATGCTGTATGAAAAAATCCTCAAACAGGTAAATCAGTGAATTCTGAGTTGTGAATAGGTGGGGGTCCACTGTAGTCATGCTGAATAAAAATGCACAGGCACATTTTTCAGATTTTTATTTGTTTAAAATTTTGAAAACATACATTTCCTTCAATCCTACAATGATGTATTACTTCATGTTAGTCTATAGAAGAAAATCTAGACAAATAAAGTGATGTTTGTGGCTATAACATAGCAAAATGTGAGGCATTGAAAGGGTATCAATACTTTATTAAGGCACAGTACTAATACACTTCTGCATTTAAATCAGCCAAATGAAAAGTATATCCATTTTCACACCATGAGAACACTGTTTTTATCTCCTCTCTGTAATAAGTGCTGCGATTTTATCCAAAAACATACAAATTGGCACTGCATCTTATAAAATCAGTTCTGGCATTGCAAAACCATACCTCTGCAACATTTCACAGAGGAGCTAAGCTGCAGTAAGCTCCTGGATGCAGAATAAAAGATTAAAACACCATGAAAGTTTAGAGCAATGGTTTGCCATTTATAGAAAGGCACAGTGACCCCCCCTCTCCCTCCTATCAATCTGTTCAGTATTAAGCTAGATGCCAGTTCCTGCAGCTGCAGCTTCTCTGTTTATCAGTGTTTGGGGGTAGGTGTTGCTTTCAAACCTACAATCTGCAGTCTTCCTGTAAAACTGCTGTTTTTCAAAGATATTCCATATGCATCTACTACTGTACAGTAAAGCTGTGATAAATCTACCCATTTATTATTGATAGTTTTAGAGACTAAAAACACAACATGCAACACACATAAACACAATGCTAACTGTAGCTGCCAATTAACAACACATCTGACTATGCCAAATGCAATGGTATTACATAAACTCCTGTTGAATAAATCCTTTAGTGGTTGCTGAGAAGGTCCCAGACTGTAAAGCCCAAATTCTGATCCAATTTCTATCTCCCTCTTCTGCAGACAGACATCGGCCCGTTTTCTCACAACCGCACAGACAGCAGGTCCTCAGAAGCATCAGAAGAAGGCGACCCAGAGAGGTCAGTTGATCTGCAGCGCAGCACTGGTTCTGACAAGCCTTGGGGGGTGGAAGACTTGGAAGAAGAGCTGGAGAGGAAGGTGGAGCTCCTGGAGAAGGAGAGAAAAGCCCTGAGGCTGGAAGCAGCAAAACACAGACAGAAAATTGACCATGGCATCAGCAAACTACAACACCGAATTTCAGGCCTGGAGGAAGGTGAGCTGCAAAAGGGAAAGAAAGAAGGAAGCAAAATGTGTGAAAATTTAATTGCTCTATTTGATCTGGAGGTGGAGACAGTAACAGAGAGATCACAGAAATGCAGTAATTTCACTGTGACAAATTGTAAATGATGAGAAATAATCTGCCTTAGGAAAGCAGTCAGATTTCCTTCTTTTGCTTTCTGATAACTAAACTATGTAAATATGCTTTGTGTAAAATAAAAGCCCATAATTATCCTATAATATTGTTTAAAATATTGTTATGAATCCAGGAAAACATTTTACTCATATCTTTTTTTCATTCCATGTTTCCAAAGGTATTGCAGGAATTTCTTTTCCAGAGGGGTTCAGGCTGTCCTTCCCAGCTCGGACAAACTACATGTTTGCTCTCATGAGACACTCCATCCCGAAGCTGCGGGCCTTCACCGTCTGTCTATGGCTGCGGCCTGCCATGGCAGGGATAGGGACCCCTTTATCTTATGCTGTACCCGAGCAGCCAAACGAGTTGGTGCTTCTTCAAGACTGGCACAATCCCGCTGAGCTGCTCATCAATGACAAGGTATAGAATCCACACAGGGCCAAAAACCTCAACATTAACTGCTCAGTTGTAGGTATCGGCCAGTATGATAATCTTGAGTAAAAGTATCATGATTTGACATTATTAATGCAAAGACATATTGAGAAATAAGGATGTGGCAGTCTACTTTCTACTTTTAAAGCCCCAAAATAGATTTTTTTTTCCTCCATTTTTTTTCTACATCTGTGCTGACTTTGACCTGAAACTGTCAGCAGTAAACATCAAGCTTATATGGTAAACGTAAATGAAGAGTTGGTAGACGGTTTTGGAGGGTATTTAAACATTTTATTAGAAATCCTGTTGTGTGAATTTAATTATGTTTTTTAAACAAAGAAAATAATCAGAGTAATTTAGTCCTTACCAATCATGCCCTTGGTTTTTGGTAGTTTAGGTTGTTACCTCTTGGAGTTGTTTTTTGTGTTGCTCCATTAAAGGGCTAATGTTTTCTTTGTTTAGATGAACTCTACTTTATTTTGTGTTTTTTCCCTGAGATTTCAGCTGTCTTTAATCTTTGCTCCAGATAAATACAAGCAGTACTCCCATTTCGTGCCCATGCATTGCCAGTTCTCCCTGTCCTATATGGAGGCTCCATTTCCTACCTCCCTCTAAAACTTGTAAACAAATTATCTTGTACTCATGTACTTGAATAATTGTGTCAATGTTCATTCCACATAATAGTTGAAGAAATATGGGGAAAAGAAAATAAAAACTGCTAAAATTTCAAGTTCGGTTTAATTTAATTTATTATGAAATTATTTTCTGTAGACATTATGCCTTCAGTTTTTTAAAAATGATTGTCCTGATCCCCATATCGAAACTTCCTCATTTCAATGAGTTTTGCATCTCGTTATAACAAGAAAGTATCTCGTTATGACAGGATATTGCTCCTGAATATATTTCCTATCTCTGGCATTCAAATTCTTCCGTACATATCCCTGATGAAATTAAGAGAATGCTAAATCAACTCCTATATTATTTATTGATGTCATGCAACCAAATTTCCCAACACTAGATTATGAATGGAATACAGAAAATAATTTTAAATCATAAAGGTAAAAGCAAGTCTTAAATGCGAGAACAAATTGATGCATGTTCAGTACAAAAAAATAAATAAAAAATACTGTGGCAGATGGCTCCTGAGAAAATTACATACAAAACAATCAAAACCACAAAAGTACTTGGCACACAAAAGTTGATCTTACCTTTGCAAGAACAACACTAAAAGGATGATCTATTAGCTTTCCTTATCAAGCTTAAATTAATATCAATCATTAGACTTGAAACATTGTTTTTATCATTTAAATTGCATCTGTTATGTTTGATTAGATTCTTTCTCTTTATTTAGTTCACTTCAAACAGAGATGTAGGAGATGTAGATTTTCAACTTATATCTTCCTCATCTTACAGAGTACTTGTATAAAGGTCATTTTATTCTCTGTTATTATTTGAAGTGCATATCAGAGATATGTTAATGTTATAACCTCATTCTAAATGTTCAAATGAATATCAAAGAAGGTCATTTGCTTTGCATTAGCATTAAAGTAATAAGAGTATAGCCAATAAAGGGTCATGTGTTTCAATGAAAGATTTAACATAGTCCTTGAAAGCATTGTTGGGTGATGCAGAGCAGTGCTGTTATTTTTTTTTTTTTTTTTTTTTTTTTTTTTTGTAGAACTCTATGAAGTCATTATGGTAATCTATTCCTGCGGGAAAATGTACCACTCTTGGAGGCAGCAGAATGCCTTTAGCGTGCTGGAAATGATCAAAATGACTGCTTTAGATCCAGAAAACTTTTCACACTGCTGCATCTTATTTGTGTCCTGCTGAATTATTGTCACCTATAGCTGTATGCATGTGTTAAATAATCAGCACAAACTAAAACCCCACTGTTTGAACAACACATTGCCATGTGCAGGTGGCAAACCTGCCTCTGAACCTCTCTCGAGGCAGCTGGCAGCACGTTTGTGTGAGCTGGACCCAGAAAGGTGGAGCATGGCAGGCCTACCAGGGAGGAAAGCTGAAGGGTGAGGGCCACGGACTGGCCCCAGGACATCATATCAGACCTGGGGGAGAGCTAGTCCTGGGGCAAGAGCAGGTGAGTTACATATATGTACAAAAGACTGACTAAAAGAATAAATCGTATAGTTATTATTAATTTAAACTAGCCAAGGCAAGCAGAATTGCTCTGCAAAATAATTGTTAGTGTAGGCATGGTTTTTAATTATTTCTAAAGCTAAAACAAGAGAATGCATGAAAAAACACTTGCTGATTTGCCCTTGAGATGTGTGAATTTGGGTCATAAGATAAAAACTCTAGGAAACTATTATTTAGAACAAAATAATCCCTCTATTAAATCCTGCTTAAGCTTCCACAGAGCCAAGGAGTTGCCCAAGGCAGCAAGACTGCAAAAAATGAGTTGTGTGTTCGACAGTAAAAGTGTTTCTCTTTTTAAGTGGTCCAACTATCTAACAGTGGTCTAATTCCTCTGCAGGATTCCCTGGGTGGAGGTTTTGATTCATCCCAGGCCTTGGTCGGAGAGCTGTCTCAGGTGGGCCTGTGGGATCGGGTTCTGTCGTCTGCCCAGGTTGCCAGCCTAGCTCGATGCAACAGAGTGACCCAGGGCATTGTGGTCCCCTGGAACGAAAACGGGGTTGAAGTTTACGGTGGAGCCACCAAAGACCCAGGGGAGCCTTGTAGTAAACACCTCAAAAGCTCTCAGTGACTGATGGAGAAGGAATCTTAGAAAAGATTCAGTTTAGCTGTTAATGCTGATTCAGAATGTTACAAAAACCAGAAATGAGGCAACACGGAAAAAAGTGGTTCGTACTAACATAAAGCGGGTAGAGAGTTTGTGGTACCTTCATAATCTCAGCAACTTTTCAGGTGTTTTTATGAAGGTAAAAATCTGCACTGCAACACAAGACCCTATTTACACATTAATACAGCTGGAACATTGGTATAGATCTGAAACATTCAAGCTTGGCATTGTTTAGTTTGAAGTCAAAACAGGAACATAAATTCAGATTAGGCCAACATGGTTTAATAATTTTTGGCTCCTTCTGTTCAACAAACCTCCTGACAATTTTATCAAGAAACACATCAACACATTACCTGCCTGCTAGCTTTTCTGTCTACTTGTTCACTATAGGTGTGTCCAAATTCAGGATCTGCATTCTTCGAAGGACATAGGCTGGGTCCTTGGTCAACCACAAAGACTGGAAGTGGGCGGCTACAAAACTGGACGGTCTTGCCTTCAGATTTATTCCCACTCTTACCTCGATGCATGTCCTGACACCTAGCAACCATGACAGCACTAAACATAAGCTAGTAAAAATGGAACTCGAAATCTTGCTGAGCTTTTTTATCATTTATTTGATCCCTAAGATTAATAAATTCAATAAATCTTGGGAAAGAGAGGGCTGCGAAGAATACACCAGACCTGTCTTTCAAATTCTGGGAAATTGTGGGCCGCATTTGGAGGTGCCTTTGAATTTGGATAGCCTGCATCACATCACTGTGATGTAATCGGCCTTCAAATGTGGTCTTCAAAGGGTGCAGCCCCTGAAATTGGACACACCCCATAGAGAAAACCACATAGTGAGTTAGTTATTTTGAAATTTGAAATGTTCACTGTAATTTTAATACACAAACATAATAAATTATCCAGAATTGTGGCATATTTTAATGATAAAAGTAGAAAACCTTTAAACAAGTCTATAAACTGGTTTGTAATTATTATAGTCAGAGCCAACAAAGTGAGCTAATGTTAGCATGCTACTGCTAACACTGACCCCCTAATGTGCTTTTCAGGCTCACTGAAATGTCTGAGTACAGAAATTCCCCTGTGTTTGTCAGCCTCATAAGTGGGATTATAGAAATAATCAAGAAAATATGAAATTAAACTTTATTCAAAACCATTTATTCAACTCCAAGAAATAGGCATGTCAAAGAAATTTTACAACAGAAGTTAAAAACCATAATGGGAGCCACAGTTCTAATTTTTTTTTTCAGTTTTTTTGTACACAAACAAGAACTCTTACAAAAATGTTTTAGTATGAAATTTTGGTATACTGACATATACATCGATCACACATAACATTATGACCACAGACAGGTGAAGTAAACAACACTGATTGTCTTTTTGTCATGGCACCTGTTAGTGGCTTGGATTAGACAGCAAGGGGAAATTTATCCTCAAAGTATATGTGTTAGAAGTAGAAAAAAATTGTCCAGCATATACATTTGAGCAACTCTGATGAAAGCCAAATTGTGATGCGACTGGGTCGGAGCATCTCCACGGCTCTTACAGAGTATTCCCGGCTTCCAGTGGTTATCAAAAGCAATCCAAGGAAAAAACAGTGCTAGACCAGCATCTGGGTCATGGATGGCAAAGGCAGCACTGATGCACACTGAGAAGAAAGCAAGCTGACAGAGGCCTAGTGAAGGTTTGGGCAATGGTCCTGCTGGGAAGCCTGCTTAGTTCTCCCATCTATGTGGATGTTGGCTTGACAGGTACAACCTAGCAAAGCATTGTTGCAGACCAGGAACATGCTTTCCCAGAAACTGTATTCCCTGATGGCCATGGCCTCTTGAAACAAGATTGTGCACCCTGCCACAAAGTAAAAACAGTTTAGGAATGGTTTAAGGAGCTCAAACAAGATGGGTCGAAGCAGTTTTGACAGCAAAAGTGGCTATTAGACAAGTGGTATTAATGTCATGCCCGATTGGTGTGGTTCCAAGCAGTCCATGCTTGTGTACGTACATGTATACTGTATAAAAAACAAAAAAGTATCAGATATGATTTGGTCATAAAACTTTGTAGCTGTCAGTCATTACATGTTTCAAGGCAAGTCACGCTGTCAATCCCCTCGGATTCAAGCTAATACAGCAGGCCTACCCAGGTGTTATCCTGGTGATGTTTTATTTATATTAGTGGGAATACATAAAGGAGATTTTCCTCAAGTCCTGTGTTTGAAATCCAAAATCAGCCAGCTACACCTATCCACTTTCTAGATCTCTATAATTAACAAGATATGGAGAGTGAAATTTCAGACACAGTTGGCTAATCAGAACTTGTGAAATTTTAGCAGACAGGCTATTAGCTCATCCTCTCTCAGCTAACTGAACAGCTGAGGAATTACTTTCTAACAGCTTTGAATGTCTGAACCTATTCTTTTAAATGTGACCGCAGTTAACTGACTTACCAATCACATGGCGCCACAGAGATGACCAAGAGAACAGTGAATTAGTTTATTTGACTCATCAGAGGATAAACACACTGCCTTTGAAATACACCTAAGCACTCGCTCCATTTTTCAACTGATTGTGAGTGTTTCAGACGTGTTTTCAGTTTGGTGTCAGTCCAGGTTTTGCAGAGATGAGCCTCTTAAAGCACAGTGTCAAAGTTAATATCTTAACATCATGTTTTCATGTCCTATTTTCCAAAACGATTTTCTTTGAACTACTGAAAATACTGATCCAGTGTCATATACTTGTCATAAATGTCTGCGCACAAAACGCCATTGAGTGCTTACTTTCTTGATAACTTGTACTAAATTCAATCATTTAGATTCCAAGACATTCTCAGAATACTGAGAGGTTTGTGTGAAAAGGGTAAAGTTGAATTGGGGCAGCTGGAATCCCTCCATTTGTGCAGCAGGCTTGGAGTGGAATTATTTAAGGGCTGTGACAGCTTTAGAGTTCGAAGTCACGGTAAGGCAATGAAAAATGTTGGAGAAAGTGTTGGGAATATTAAGCAGTGGATGGCAGCTTGGAGTAGATGATGAAAGCAAAGGGAAAACAGGAGAATGAGGGAGAAAATGGATCAGATATGAATGATGTTACATTGTTTTTCTCTTCTGCATGATGTAACCTAGTACTTATAATGTCTTGCCTCTGCAAGGTGTCACAAAATAGGTTGTTGCATTTTACATTCCTGCAAGGTGGCTGTGTTTGTTATTCTGAGGGTCTCTTTTAATATTTGACCCATTTATTATGGACTTGGGCAACTTTTGAGAACTGCTAACTTAGACTCTTTTAGGTTTTTCTAAATAAGTGGTGTTACGTGCATCAGATATGTATAAGATATATTACTTAATAAAATGTTCAAAATGGTAAACACAAATTTGAAATGTTTTTAATGTTCTACATGCATCTGTGATAAATAACAAACTCATAACCCTTTCACTATGAAAAACATTCCATGCATGAACGCCAAAGGGTTGTAATGACTTGCTAAACTTTTTTTTCTTCATGCAAAACTGACTCCTAGTTATCTAAAATCTTCTGGTATAAACAAATTGTTAATTTCAATGTTTTGAAAAAAGCTGATTTTTTTTTCAGCTGTAGAAAATTATTCATGGTGGAAAGTGCCTGTCAGGATGTTTGTACCCATGTACCATCGTCATCTTTAATATCCTGAAGATGTTTTGAGCTAATTAAGCATCTATAAGGTCCCTGGTGACATTTTAAGATTCAAGCAGTTTGATCAAAGTTTTTAAGTATTACAGCAAAGTATTTGAAGCTTTTGCACGGTGCCACTGAACACTAGAGCAAGTCAAAACCATCATGTTGTGCCTGTTTGTCTAGTGTCTTTGATATTGGATGTCATGCTTGGTGTCTGTTCAGCTCATGCCAGAACTTCATAGGGCTTTTTGATTGTAATCTTATTGTGTTTATGATATATGAAATTCAAAGCTACTGAAAATACTTTTGTTTCCATTATGCTTTATGATCTATGTTATGCTGTTGATTGCACAAGTACTGTTATGTCCACGTCTTGTATGGTGTTGTATTGTTCTGAAAATGTGCTGTGTACAAACTCTAAAGCTTTATTAAAGTTCTAACTTTTTGGAAAAAAGAATTTGATAATTTTGTTTAATCTAATACCCCAAATTATATAAAAGAAGTATGCTGGATTTAGTATTGTGCCCCCCCCACCACACACACACACAAACATACACATACACACATAGACACATTACTGCTGCACACTGCTTTTAAGGTGCCTGAAAAGGTTCCTAAACTTTTGCCCTCTAATCCCAACCCATTTGTTAGAAGCAATGTAACAATATTTGCTGCATTTCTGTTTTAAATAAAAGCAATTAGATAATGCTGTACTGTTTTTGTCAGGAGATTTTTTTTGTAAATGCTATGATACCATAAAATTGTGGTTTCTTCTTTCAAGAATCTCCAACACACCCATTAACCAAGATTGTTTGTGGAGGAAGAACCTAAGTGCAGTTGCTTACAGGGTATCAAGTAGAGTACAGAGCCAAGGAAACAATACCTAAATGCCAAGAAAACAAAGACACAACCAGTCCAAACACAAAAACAAGCAAGATGAATAAAAACTGAGTTTCTGACTACTTCAGAAATGAAAATGGTGATTGAAAACAGGAGGACTGATTAAGAATATGGTGGAGGGAAACAAAAACTTTTGACATCTGAAGATTATTGCAGCAAAGTAAAAGAACCAGTTATCAGATTCTAAAACAACTCAAAGAAAAACAAAGAGAACAAAGCCTCAGACTGTGACAGCTCCTTTTTTATTCAGTGATGCACTCCAAGCAGCAAAGTGTTGGAACAGATGAGCAGCAGCAACCGTATCTCACACACAGTACTTGCCAGACTCAATAAAATTTTTACCTACATCAACAGAAAAAAAATGCACTTCCTCACAATTCAATTCACAAAAAAACATTAGTCCCAAAGAAAAATAAATGTTGTAAGTCATATAATACAATTTTTTTTCAAAGAGTTGTAGTTTCGGATGGCTTTTGGCGAAAAAGGATTTCCTGAAGTGGTCTGTAGTACAGCGGGTTTGAAGAAGCTTCTGACTGAGGAAACTCTCTTGTTGTACAATAGACCCATGAAGAAAATGTTCTTGGTTGTTCGTAATGTTCTTCATTTTATGAAGAATAGCATTCCCCAGAACAGAACCAGCCTTCTTTATCATCTTTTTTTTTAACCTTTTAAAGTCACTGGTTCTAATCCTGTTACCCCAACAGATGTACCATCTGTTACTTGCTGTATATCCATACTGGCATTTTTAAGCCCAGTAAAATAAGTTATGATGTCAAGGAGAGAATGATATAAATGCAATAACTTGTTCTTTGTGTTAGAATCTAAGTTGTGTGTGAGTATATACAAAACTTAGAGATGTTACTCTCCTGTTTGGTGAACTTAATGCTTTGCCTTGCATGTCAAATTAATGCTATTCTTTTCACTGCTCTCCCCTAAAGTGAACGTTGTCTAGTTACACACCATATATAGACAGGAAGCGACAGCTGCCAATATTGTCTCTCTCTCACAATTCAAACAGCGTGGTTAATGGTGAAAAACACTTGTTTCAAGATTTGTTCCATCTTAAACATGACGTGCAGAGAACCATTTGTTTGGTAGCAAACAAATGGTACTATCAGACCAACCTCTACTGAGGGATTCTACCAGTTCTTAGTTCAGCTCCCACCTCAGACTGATGGAATGTATTTTTTTTTTCAAGTTATGTAAAATGCATTTGAGATAAAAAAAAAAAAAAAAAAAAAAAAAAAGTTGTCTTTTTGATTAGATTAGATAACACATCCTGCCATTCTAAATCTTGTGGGTTACTTTTGGGACAATAGAAGCTACTTTTCCAGAACTTCTAGGTTACTTTCTTGGAATTTCCTGATCTGGGGACAGGTCAGGTGGATTGGAAACTGGGATTTTCCAAGACATACAAGTTGCTTTTCTGAGAACTTTCAGGTTACTTTCCATGGCTTTACAAGTTACTTTCCTGAAATTTACCAAATACGTCCCGGGTTTGAGCTGCATTATCAAATGGCCTGTAACATAACATTTTCCAAATTTTAATTATTAGTTACCAAACATTTTAGGTTATTTTTCAGCAATTTACGATTTACCGTCTTTGAATTTACAGGTTAACTTGCTGGAACTTACAGGTTACTTTTCTAAAATGTATAAAACTTGCATGATAGGACCCAACAATAATATGAAATGCCCAACAATAATATAAAATAACTTGTGACCTGAAACTTTCCAAAACACAGAAGTTGCAGTCTTGCTGGAACCTCTTTGGAACTTAGATAGTATTTTCTCAAAACTGAAGTTTAAGTCAAATTATAAAAAAGTTCTAGAAAGGTACCTAGATTGTCATGGTGTGTGTGAAAGTAGTTTGATCACAATGCAAGCGCAATCCAGAGATAATGATGAAATTAAGTTTTAATGAAGAAATCCAAAAAACAACTTACCATAACTGGGAAGAACACACAGGGAACCAGGGAAATAACAGAGACTGGGTAACATGAAGCAAAGCGGAGTATAACCGGAAGAACCAGCAAGGAATGAAAGATAGAGAGGTGGATAAATACTGGGAGAGTGTTTGGAAACAGCTCTAAGTGAGACAACGAATAACTAAACACAAGAAATTAATAACATGAGCTAACTAAAATAACTAAAAACAGACTGAACAGAAACAAAGCTGATCTAATCAAAGAATAACTAAGGAGAACACAGAAAACCAATGGATGAAATTACACACCCAGAGAAAAACCCCCAAACAACCCAAGATCCTGACATGGATAATCAAATAAATTCAGGGAAAATGCCCTGAAAGGCCATGAAAGTAATCTGTTATTTCTAAAAAGTAGGCTCTAACAACGTTCAAGTAAGGTACTTTCTACGTTTCACAAAAGTAAACTCTATTTCACAGAGTCGGTATTATTTAATATTACTATCTGTTTTATTGCAGAACTAACTATATAAATCAATGGGAATTTCTCACTTGTTTTTCACACTACTTTTTTGAATAAATTAAGGAAACATCATCTTTTATTGCGTGTTGCAAAGTCTCTATTTAGACCTTATTAAAAAAAAAAAAAAAAAATGTTGGAAGAAACAGGCATCATAAAAAAAGCAAGCACATGATTTCAAGAGGTTCAAATTGTTTGACATCATAATAGTAGTTGGGAATGGTTTGAGTACCAAGTTTAAATCTAACGAAGCTTCAGTTGGATGTCCTGTAGAAGTGAAACTGGTGACTGAATTTGGGTTTTTAACCAAGTAGGACACCTCAATGCATGCAGATATTAGAGCAGCACATGGATCTATACAATTGTAGGCAGGTGTTGCTTGTTTTGTTACTGATAGCTGATTACAATACATTGACAATTATAATGTATTAATTCTAATGACCAAAATAGTAGTATTACAACAGTATGTGTCATTCATTAGAAATTGCAAAGTTTTATCCTAGATACGTTTGTGTCATAGTTAATTCCATTTTCTACTCTTATTCAAATATTTCAGACTTTCTATGTTTTCTCTTCGTCTCGGTGTCATTTACTGTATTCATTTATTCATTCCTTGCATTTTTTTGTTTCCTCAGTTTCTTCTGCCAAGACACGTTCAACATGTTTACTGGCACAAAAAGAGCCACGCAGAGTGCGAGGCTCTCACTTCTCAAAGCTGTGTCACGAATCTGTCACTTTTTTTTCCCTGATGCGGTGGGTAGCTGTGAGCAAATACTGTCAAATGACTAAGAAAGGTGACAAATCTCACACCTTTTAGTTGGACCAATTAGCATATAAAGCACCACACTGATAGGAGTGGTGGAAAACTCCAATGCCTTTTTGGTGACAGTGTGGGTAGCTATTCTGGTAAGTGAGACATGACAGAGCTCTAGCACGCATTCTTCTCTGTTCGAACAAAAAGAATCATATTTATGATGATAGCCAGAGTCAGATGGCTGTAATTTGATGTCCCAACCAATGCAGAAGCAGATCAGATGCAGAAGCAGAGGTTCTGTAAATCTTTGACCTGCAATACCATTTTAAGCTGATTCCTATTTCTGTGTAGGACCTGTGAAATTTGAGAAGATTTCCTGCCGTCTGCAATGATCATTTATTTATATTTGGAGCAATGTCACAGTTGCTGCAAAACAGGTTTTAGCCAATTTTTTCCAAAAAAGGATACATATTTTTGAAATTCACACATCAAATAGTCTTTAAATTAGGGATCAGCTTGGCTAGCAATACAAAATATATGTTTTTACAAAAGGCAGCCAACTATTCCAACCCAGCATCTAATCTTAAAAGAGACGTTTTAAAAAGATAATACAAAGCATATTGTTTTAAACAACTTATAACCAATGTAGAATATTTTAATCCAACTTTAACAGTATATAATACCATGTTTATGCTTCTCATTTTAATGATGTCTTACTGCCAAAACCACACTAAAATTGGTCTTGTTTGTGTGTTTTCACAAAAATAATAAAGGTTTCATTAATCTCAAACTATGTTTCAAAGAATTTCTGTTCAGCAAAAAAAAAAAAAAAAAAAAAAAAAAAAAAAAAAAAAAAAAAAAAAAAAAAAAAAAAAAGAAAGAAAGAAAAAGAAAAAAAGAAAAACAGTTTAGCCTTGGCTAGTTCAGATAATTTAGGTTTTACAGTACACCATCCAAATTCTTAAAAGGACAGTGGAACAGCGCTTCAATTTAGAGCTAAATAGGAGCCTTGAATAACACACCAACTTCATATACCAACAGAGGCAGTTTTTGCCAGCATATTTTATTGCGGTTTTAGTTATCATATTTTGACTAAAATGTAATTTAGTTTTAGATGTATTTTAGTCATCTCTAGTCATTAGTCTAGTTTTAGTTGCAAAATTCTTAAAGCAATTTAGTCACTATATTTTCTATAACTTCAGTCAACAGAAATGTGAAATCTCTGAGAAATGCCTGTTAAGATAATTTTACAACTTAGAAGGAAAATCATTTCATTACACCTAGAGAAGGAATTTATCGATAAATAAAATTAACATAATAACTAGAGCTGCCTCTTCACGTGACAAAAATTTACATCTGACTGGTTTTCATCTTCTTGAAATATTGAAGTCATGTTTATGTTTATTCATCATTTTTGTTGTAATTCTTATTCTGTTTCAGTTTTACTCAGATATAGTCTGTGTTTTGAACGCAAAAAATGTCAATGAAATTTTTCCGTCATAGTTCCATTCAACAACATGAACACTGCCACATGACATGGCCGCCGATTTTATTATGGTGCTTAAACTGTGAATAACACAGAGTGCACCCACTCCTGTTTCTTTTTTTCGATTAATCTTTAAAGAAAATTGCCTTCCACAGCTATAGCTAACTGCTTTTTTTCTTGCTGTCAGGTTGTAACATCTGTGTGTCCTGCCAATTTTATGAGAAATGTGGGAGGATACCAAAGATTACACAAGTAATTTAGTTTATTTTTTCAACCGTGGGAGAAATTTACTTTTTCCTCACTATTACATAAAGTTAACAGTGCATCGTAGTACTGCAGACGGCAGCAAGGCTTTAACCTGTGACCTCCCAGCTTCTGTTAAACCTTCCTGACCGTCAGACTGACAATCTTTAGGGTTCAACATGTTATTCACTTTCCCTGCAGATTACCAGTTGCCGTCTAATCCATTGCTGCATTGGAATGGAGAGATTGCAGTCAAACCTAATCCAGCAAATTGTTTGTTTTTATGCTTACTGACACCATCAGACTGTGCAACCCATTTCATGCAAACATCAAACAGTTCATTGGTCTATCCTGTAACGTAGTCAGTGCTCATCTTTAATGAAGAGTGCCTAAGCTTCCCTCAAAGTAATTTAAAGGGCAAGCTGGCTCTTACATCTGATTGAGAGGGTTTAAAAGC
This sequence comes from Anableps anableps, assembly GCA_014839685.1. Taxonomy (NCBI): domain Eukaryota; kingdom Metazoa; phylum Chordata; class Actinopteri; order Cyprinodontiformes; family Anablepidae; genus Anableps; species Anableps anableps. The sequence goes on from CM026083.1 coordinate 9,595,389, forward strand.
ATCTCCCTTTGGGTTTTCAAAGCTTAGATACCCAACTGAAACAGCTTCTTTTTTCCTTTTCTACCAATCAATCTGCAGCTTTAACAAATGACTGTTGACTATAAAAAAACAGTTGCTTCTGCTGGGATTAGACATCAAGGAGACAACTATTCATTTGCAGCCATAGGGAATACTGAGAGAGCTCAAAATGAAATCAAATACAGTGATCCAGCAACCAAGGCCCAAAGTATATGTGAACAATTTATTTCTAACAACGGAAAAGAAAAATGAAATATCTGTATAGAATCTGTATCAAACCTTATCTTTGGCTTGACTGACTGGGCTGAACACCAGAAACGCAAGATGGAAATATTACCAAAAAACAAAGACAGACAGACAGACAGACAGACAGACAGATAGATAGATAGATAGATAGATAGATAGATAGATAGATAGATAGATAGATAGATAGATAGATAGATAGATAGATAGATAGATTCAGCCATTTGAGCACAACACAATGCCCATCCAATACATTAAAAAAATCTAAAAAAAACCTGTGATAGTGAAGTGTGTACCTCCAGTTTAAAGTCATAAAGTAAAAATTTGACTGGTGATTCATCCAGTGTGGAGGAGGAAATTAGGTGAAATTCCGTCTAATAGCAGCAGCTTGGAAACCTAGCAAACCTGCATCTTTTGGGAGGATTTAAAAACTTTCTGTTGTCAACAAAAACTATAAATTTCTGCCAGCGTCTAAAGAGATGTTGCAACTTCTGCTACCATTCTGATCAGCACCTGCACAAGTAATTATCAGTAGCCTATATACCTTCTACCAACTGTCACTAGAATATCCAACTTCATATTAGCCAGCCATGGTTCTACAAGTCTCATGTGTCTTCACATCATAAAATTTTTACTTCCATACTTTTAGTGTATCACTACACTACAGTAATGTTGCTGTCAATTGAAATTCCGAGGACACTATCTGTCAGACCACACAAACTCTAAGTTTGCAAGCATTTGTCTTGCCACATGTTGTATAACCTTAAAAAGTCACTTCATTTTAATGTTACATATTTGGTGAATAGAAAGGAATTTAAAACACTGCTATGCTACCAAAGTGCAGCTGCTGTTAAACACGGTCTCCTTTATTTAGCTCTGACATGGAGAAATAATTATGGCTGCACTGAATGTAATTATTGTGGCTAAAAAATCCTGAAGGCTCATTTGATGATTGCAGTTGTTGATTTAATATGATCTGCAGACCTTGGCAGATGTTATTTACAAAAAGGGGACAAATTAAAAGTGAAAACTGCTGCAAAACAAAACATTTTCTCACCTGAAAAACTTTATGCTCACAAACAGCAACTGTTGTAGTCTTGCTGTTTACTCCATGCTCAAGATATCTGATGTAGCTAAGGCAAGAACTGTGTTATATAGTCATCTGACCAGTTTTAGTGTAGTGCTGCATATATAATCACTGTCGCAAAAGCACCAGTAAGTGGTCACAAATCCATTTGACATATTCACCATATATAACTCCAAATCAGTCACACCCTTATGGAGTCAATCTCACCAGTTAGGCAGTAACAGTTATAGTGAATCAGTTTCACCTGCTGCTGTGCAAATGGAACATACAACAGGTGGAAATGAGAGGCAATTAGCAAGACAACCCCTATAAAAGAGTGATTCTGCAGGTGGTGACCACAGATCATCTCTCTGTTCTTGTCCTTTCTGGTTTAACTTTTAGCCACTTTTTCATTTTGTCAGTGCTGTCACGCATGGAGGCATCATGAGGCGTGTTTTACAGCCCACTGAAGTTGCTCAAGTAGCGCAGCTAATCCAAGACGGAACATCAATGCGAGCGGTGGCAAGAAGACTTGCTATGTCTCTCAGCATGTCCAGAGCATGGAATAGGTGCCAGGAGATAGGCCAGTACACCAGGAGATATGGAGGGGGCCATAGGAGGGCTACAACTCAGCAGCAGGATCGCTACCTCGTCCTTTGTGCAAGGAGGAACAGGAAGTCCACTGCCAGGGCCCTACAAAATGACCTCCAGCCTCCAACAGGCCACTAATGTGCATGTTTCTACTCAAACTGTGAGAAACAGACTCCATGAGGGTGGTATGAGGGCCCGACACCCATATATAGGGCCTGTGATTACAGCCCAACACCGTCCAGGACAACTGGTGTTTGCGAGAGAACACCAAAATTGGCAAATTCACCATTGGCACCCTATGCTCTTTACGAATGACAGCACATGTGACAGATGTGACAGAGTCTGGAGACACCGTGGAGAACATTATGCTGCCTGCAACATCCTCCAGTATGACTGGTTTGGTGGTGGGTCAGTCATGGTGCGGGGAGGTGTTTCTTTGGATGGCTGCACAGCCCTCCATGTGAGGTGTCCTGACTGCCATAAGGTAGCGGGATGACCCATTGTGAGACCATATGCTGGTGCAGTGGGCCCCGGGTTCCTTCTTATGCATGACAATGCTCGGCCTCATGTGGCTGAAGTGTGTCTGCAGTTCCTGCATGATGAGGGCATTGATGTTATGGACTGGCCTGCCCGTTCCCTAGACCTGAATCCAATTGAGCACATCTGGGACATCATGTTTCGGTCAATCCACCAACACCACGTCGCGCCACAGACTATTCAGCAGCTAACTGTTGCTCTAATCCAGGTCTGGGAAGAGATCCCTCAGAAGAACATCCGCCGTCTCATCAGGAGCATGCCCAGGTTTTGTCGGGAGGTTATACAGGCACATGGAGGCCACACACACTACTGAGCCTCATTTAGACTTGTCTTGAGGAATATTCACTGACGTTGAATCAGCCTGTCATGTTATTTTCCACTTTCATATAGAATATGACTCCAAATCCAGACCTCCATGGTGTAATAATTTTGATTTACATTGATAATTTTTGTGTTATTTTCTTCTGAGACAATTCCACTGTGTTAATAGTGTTAATAATAAAGTTTTTCAATGAGAATAATTAATTAATTAATTGAGATCTAGGATGTGTTATGTTACAGTTCCCTAATGCTGTGGATCCAGATGACATATTACAATATTTACTTATTGATTTTGAATCATTAGCCCACATAGTTGTGGGATCCATACAGGTGAAACTGTAAAATAGTCCAGATATTTATTTCAGTCTAATTAGCAAGCTGATCACTATAAAGAAGGTCAGATGTCGTTGAAATAATTGTCTTCTTATGTTAGCAGTGCTTAATTATGCAGCTCTATATTTTTTAATCAAAATGTCTAATGTTAGTCTAAAAAAACTTCTAGGTGTATTACTCCTGAAAGAAAGGTGTTCCAGATCTATTGCAGTTGCAGCAACGAAGACTTCAAAATGCCTAAAAGTATCAAGCAGGCATCAGGGTGTTGTTCTACTGAGGAATGTACATCTGTGCAGAGCTTGCCTATGAAAGCCAGCAGGTGGGTGTGACTTGCATGTGAATTTACCATGAGAAGTTAATTTTGGGCAGCAATCCATGACAAAAAGGGTATCAGTAGTCACTACTCCACTGAAACCTGTGTTATGTGTTGTTTCAACAACTTCTTGAAGCAGGTAATTCTCCAAGGTGATGGGTTTACTTACACTTTTGCTCACAAAGGCTGCCATCAATACAGAGTGAGATTAAGATGTCCTCTTTCTTCCAAAAGTTTGAGGAAAAAATGTTGAGAAAAATGGTGCATTTTCCAGCGTGATGGAGCAAAAGTGATAATAAAGTGTATCAAGATCAGAACAATAAAAGTTTACATCTGTTGTCAAGAAAATCTCCAGATCTTAACCCCAGAGAAAACCTGCGGCTACTTTCTTAAAAGTAAACAGAAAGCAACAAATTTTAAAACTCACTGCACTTAATAAGCCAGGACTTAGCCCATAAGTTGATACTTAGCATGTCAGAGCTAATTGCAAAAGGATGAACAGTCAAAACTATAATATTGATTCTTTACTTAATGTAATACTTTTCTCATAAAAGTTTTTAAAATCTGAACAATGTCTTAGTTGTTCTTCAGCATGTCATAGAAAAAAAAAATAAAAAAAAGTCTTAGAAAGTAAGCGATCCAACTGTTCAGTCTGTAGTTGGTAAAATGCCAGAATCATTACTTTCTCTCTCCACAATAACGCCCCCCCACCCCCCTTCACACACACACTCACACATTTTTTTGCAAATGGTCCAAAATCCCATGGAGGCTCCATCTGGACAGGAACAAGCTCTTCCTCCATTCTTCGTCACCCACTTTGCATCTTTCATCCTCCCACCATCCCTCACTTATCTCTACAGCTCTGTTATGTAGCACTTGCTCAAATGCAAGCTCCGGGCTTTGTGTGAGCACAAAAGAACAACAGTTGCAGGATTCATTGCCTTTAAGGCAACATTGTAAAAATGCATACCACTGTTCGAGGCGAATTGCAATAAATTGTGTCTCGAATTATTCATTTGTCAACAATATTTAATGTTACTCCTTTAATCTGCTAAAGGCAACTGTAAGGCTGAACAGCAGCTGATGCTTAAAAGAACTAATTTTGAGGAATGTCTAATTATTGTTAATGGCATTCCTGTACAACTATTTTATGCTTTTTTAATGTATCTTTTTTAATGTATACCCTCTGATATAAAGATGTGTTTATGGATAACAAAAGATTCTGCCTAGTGGTTCAGGATGATATCAAAAAGAGGGAAATTAGGTTTGTATATAGAAGCTGTCACATTTATGTGTTTGTTTATTCCCAGGGATAATTCAACAAACATCTAGCTCCAGGAAATAAAAAAGAGCAAGTATCAACTGAACTCCAGCTGCTTAGATTCATATGTACTTTAAGTTTTGTTCTGTTTCTTTGTGTCTGTATTTTATCTTTGGAATATTTTAAGTACATAATCTTAGGCCCTATTTAAACACGATGTTAGCATGCATCCTGGCTTATTCCGATGTAAGAAGACATACCTGATGATGATCATTCACATTTGACATATAATAGAAATAAAATCAGAACAAAGTAAGACAGATGTAAAATCTCTTTTGTTGTTTTGGTCTGTAGATCAGCAAATCATAGTGGGCATGCATGAAGAATGTCATCATTCTTAATCATCTTGGATATGTAGGTAACACAGATACATTAAAAAACAAATTTTGGTTTGGTTAAAAAAAAGTCTTCATTTTGGAAAGCTTTTTAAAAATCTCTTTTCTCACCAACAGCTTCTTGGTTTGCATGTGTACAGGAGGACCGACTGAACCAGAAGAGCACCGTCTTCAAAAAAATGTCCATTAGTATGGACAGTGCCTTTGTTTTCTTTGTTGCTCATACTTGTGTTTTATTTACTTAAATGCTCCTCACCTGGTTTCAGTTTTACCTATTTGCATCTGAGAATGAACCCAGTATACTTTTCTGCAGCTCTGTGTCATGTGCTGTTGCCTCCATCTTATCCCTTATCCCTCTTATCCCTCAGGATTTATGTTTAGACTATTATTGGATTTTCTGCCCCGCAGCCCTATTCCTTATTAATTCATTTGTTACAGTGTTTCTTCCTTGTTTACCCAGCTCTTGTGAGCTCTCACTGGTGTCCTTAATTAAACTTAGTCTGACAAATCGATGCATTTTCTTGTTTAGGTCATCCTCATTTACCGTCTTTGCACCTGAATAGAGTCCTTACTGTAATCAAGAAAATAAACATAATGATTAAGACACCATTTTTGCACTTTCTTTTCTAATCAAATGATTAAGGCTTTTACAAGCCAGACATATACAATGTGTTTATTTGTCTGTGATTTATTGCATTCATTTACAGCTTCAAGGATGTAGCAATATTTTCGGAAGTATGACTTGGCAGGAGGTATATATGTAGGGAGGTATCTGCCCCTTCACCATCAGTTTCAGCCCTAAGCACTGTGAAGGAGGAAATACTGTCAGTATTTTCATCAGTTTATCAGCAGTATGAGACTGTTCAGCAGCCTGTAAGCATTTCTCTGCAAATGCAGGCATTAGGAATCATAATATTAAGCAAAATATGTATTTTTATCCTCACTCTTATAGTCAGTCTAAGCAGATCACACTGAGGTTCTGAAGCCTGAAGTCGATTCTTTAGAAGCTCCTCCGTATGCTGTACAACTCCTCCTGCTTCTGTTTCCAGGCTGCTATTTATTATGCTTAGGCTTTATTTTTTTAAACATGACAAATATATTCAAACAGCCACCTGAAAAAATATACAACTAAATTTATTCCATGCAATGCACAATTTGGATGTGTGTACATAATTTAGAGGTGTGGGCGCAGTTCCCCTGCTGGGATCAGTCTTACACAGGAACAGCAGTGCATCCCCAATTTCCATGTGCATATAGTCCAACCACAGTACGTTTTTTGTTCATTTTGGACTTCGAAGCCACTGATCGAAAAGCCTTATAATAAATTACTAAGGGTTGCCAGCCAAGATGTACATGATTAGATTATGACCTCGGCATAAACATAACAAAGCCGGTTGTAATGCAGCGTAACGTGATAAGCTACCTCTGCTGCCTACGGGGTCTTCAATGCAGCAGTCAGAGTCCAGATACACTGTCACCACATTACTGAACCATCAGGATTTCCCTGCAAAGATTTTCTGCAACGTTTAGAACAATCAGAGTACTCATCACTTATATTGGGGAGCGCATCCCTCAGGACTTTTCCAAGACCCTGCAAAGACCTTCAGTATTCTGGATGATCTTTTCTGTCATAGTGCTGTCTTAGTCTGGTGTAACACTTTACTTTAACCTTAACATTTTTCTCATTTCCAAAATTCAACTACTTTTATATTCTGAAGAAGATCCTTTATGGATTTTGTTATTCATGTCCAAAGAAGAGCTATTTCATATTTACTGTGGCATTTTCAAGAGTAATTGCTCTTGATTCTGATTTATCCACTCTCAATCAAAAAACTTACTGCATTTGCCAAGGCCATCAATATTTTAGCCTGCCTCAGACTAAAATTAATTCTCTCACTTGTGCACTCAGTGTTGAATTCCCAATAAAGTTGGAAAATGATGAGAGGACAAAACTGACATGTGAAGATAAATGAGTGTGAAATGATGAGCGGAGAAGTGAGAAAACAAGTGGCATGTGATAATGTGAAATGGCAGCTGGAACTTTCTGGGAGATAACTGAATGACAGAAAAATCACACCCAAAATGTCCACTTCTGGAATGACACACATCAAAAGTCTGTGCTTATTGTACTGTGGTATCACTGCTTTCACATCACTAAAAGGCATCCTTCAGTACATTCTCCATCCTTGCTTATTAATAGATTTTGAAAAAGTTCACGTCTTTGTGTCGGAGTGAAGCTGTTTAAAAATGTATCCACCTCAGCTTTGTATTTTGTCCTCTGAATACATTTTGAGCACAGACTAGTAGTCTCCGAAGGCTTTTTATGTCAACTGTTCAAAATCAATTTGAGATATACATGGTGATAGGTAGGTATTCAAATCCATTTCGCATTTTTTGCTGAAAGCCTGAAGAGATTAGAAACTGGTCCCTTCCCTCTTCTTCTTCTCTCTTGGACTATTTTTTGCACTGCAGTTGAGAATTTATGCACACATTCACAACCCACATCTTCAGTTTCATTACATGAGTAATGGATCCTTCAGAAAGGGGCCAAGCTCTCACTCTTAATAACACTCATCAGCTAGGAATCACGATTGCTACAATTAGTAGCATGACATCAGCTCTTTGAGTCATAGTTAACAAGGCCACATGAAATATTATAAACACAACATTCCTCTCCACTATGCTTGTTTGATTGTAAAATCTCTCTTTTTTAATTCAGCCAACTCTAACTGCATGTGTCCATAAAGCCCCAGAAAATATATAGCTGAAACCAGACAAAAAAACCCCAAAACATACGCTTCCTTTTTTCATTGTTACTTTGTCTGGTTGGGTCAGTCAGACAGACCAGCAAAATTGTTCACTGACAGACTTTTAAACAAAATTGCATAATTTTAGTATCTTCATTAAATTCAGATATTTACAGACACTTCCTAAGTATTTAGTAGAATTACACTATACGGCTTGGGTCAAATGTTTTGGTTATCCTACCTCAAGCTTCTTGCAACAGTTTGCTGACATTTTGACCCATTCTTCCAGACAGAGCTGGTGTAACTGAGTCAGGCTTGTAGGCCATCTGGCTCTCACACACCTTTTCAGTTGGAACCTATAAAATGTATATGAGACTGAGATCAGGGCATTGTGAGAGCTGCTCCAAAATATTCTCTTTCTTCACCTTAAGCCACTTCTTGACTAATTTGGTGGTATTCTTAGAGTCATTGTCTATTTGGAAGACCTATTTGGGTCCAAACTAACTTCCTGGCTTATATATTGAGCTGTTGTTTTTATATTTCCTTGTAATGTTCTTTCTTCATGATGCCTTTGTGAAGTGCACCAGCCCTCCTGCATTAAAACTCATCCACAACATGACATTGCCACCCCTTTACATCACAGTTGGGATGGTGTTGTAGAGCTTGCAAGTCCCCCTTTTACTTCCAAATGTAACTACAAACCATGACCATGACCATGACCAAACTTTAGATAGATCAGAACACAGCATGTCTCCAATAATTAGGAAAATTCTTCAGTTGCTCATAAATACACAACCTCTGTTTTGCTTTGTATTTTACATGCAAGTAACAAATCTGCTGCTGTTTCATATAAAATTATATACAGAGAAACAAAATTTCTCTTGTCCAGAGAATATCAGTAAAACAATGTCTTTCTTCAAATGTTTGCAGCATCAACATTTTTTTATGCCCAAGCAGCAGGGTGAGTTGTAGACAAGTCAGTGTGAGACCTTGGTCAGTAATAATGACTGTCAACTGGTTTATGTTCAGTCTCCATGGTAACCAACTGCTGTACTTGCCTCCAGTACTTTCAGTCCTGCATCAGGATTTAAATCTGACAATTATCTCAGCATTGGATACAGGTAGTGCAACAGACCAATCGTTTTGTCATCTACATGAGCATAAGTAGCCAGTCTGCTGGTACATCCAGCTGAAATCAGACACAGTGCCACACTTTAAGAATTAGTTGGTAAAACACAATTCAAATGAGGTTATATGTGGACAGAGCCAGTCTTGGGTTTATTTAACACAACAGAATTTGACCCAGAATAACCCAAAAATAGATTACAGTCACTATGCTTAAGCTACTAAAGAAAGGGTTGAAATGGAAAACCCATTACTAAACAAGCAGTATTTGGCCTAACATGAACAATTTTCATTTTTTAATTGAATTCTGAATTAAAAAAACATTTTATTATAACTAAATCAAGACTTTTTCTGACAGTTAGATTTATATGCTGAAATCCATACTCAGTATAAAACATCATACTGCATGTCTGACTTTACGTTAACATTGAACATAGAAGGCTTTGATAACACTTATACCATAGCAGGTGAAAAGCTAATGTTTTCTTAAGTGAGCAAACTGGTTCTCAATAGAGAACCAAAGTCGTTAACACAACCCGCTGACATTAACATTATTTGACAGAATAATATTACCATCATACCATTACTTGCTTCATTCTTTGGAAAAGGTTAATGGAAATCAGATCAAGTCATTGTATAGTTTAAAGTGGAGGTCTGTAAATAATGGTAAAGCTCCCTCTGACTTCTTCTCTAATCCAAAAATCTGGGTCACAATTTTTCACCCAGTGTTGCAAAAGCTACTCATCTTCAGTTCAAACAGTATGAACCTAGCATTTAGTTATATACCAACCATGATACCAAAGTTTTAAAGGAGCTGCATTATGTGTTTTCCAGGCACATAGTGCCATTTTATAGCACAATCAAGTAACTATGTTATCTTCAGATGTCATAAAAGTACTGTATATATCAAAAAAGAAATTTGACTTTGTAATTTAATGCCTTGAAATTGGGCCTCTTTAAGAAAGTCCTGCTCTTTGCAACACTCTGCCTTCAAGAAGTCATCACAACAGCACTCCCCTAATTAACCCTTTAACAATTTTTTTAATCACAATTTACTGAGAAATAGCTCGTACAAGCTCAGCAGATGCGCATTTCCACCAGGTGTTTGCTAATTGCTGCTGGCTAGTCTGAAGGAGCTGAGCAGGGGTAGTCATGGGGAAGGGGTATTCTGTGAGGCAGAAGCTTGGAAGCTTAGAAACTGCAGCTCCAAGGAGGAGCTGCACCTCAAAGGTGGAGCTGGGTCAGTGCAGGTGTTTTGCACAGCTGAATGGCTGCAATGGGAGATTAAAGCATTTCTCAAACATGCATGAAAGAATCAAGGCAACGATCTAGGTATGTTTTTGAAGAGGTAATATAACATTATAACATGATGTAAAACTCAAAAAAGTCACATTTACATAATACTACCCCTTTAAATTTGAATCTCAGCTGGGCTGTTGCAAGGGAGAGGAGAAGCTAGATGTCTGTGTCTCTGCAGTGCTGCTTTGTATGTGGCAACTTGACGGGGCAAAAATGGCTCATTTTGTATCAATTCTGGCACAAAAGAGTATCTTTACAGAATGCAGAGTGGAGTGGGGGGTATTTTGATAACTGTGAAGTACATCACATGTATTTTTCCTCAGCCAGCAGGCCAACCTGTCAGCAGTCAACCATGCAGCCCCTCTATCATTTCACTGCCCTTCATCCATCATAAAATATTTCTCAAACATGTTTAAAAAAATACAACAAATACTGTCACATAGACCGGATTAAAAAAACACATTTGTCAGACTTGTGTTGTATTTTGTTTAAACTTATTACTCTGTTTATACTGAAAGGATATTTACAGTAATTTGCTCTGGGCTTGTACGCCTTTTGTTTTCATCTTATTAGTGAAAATAATCACTTCCATATACAACACAGATCCTCGGACTTAAGCCGCAGCAAATGACAGATCACCCCATGTGGAAAGACGTGAGAACGGATTATCTCACAAGCTGTCACTTTGAGATGGATGCAGACAAAAATTAAAGTATTAGATTATACAGAAGGTACAGAAAGATCACATCTGTCTTGTACGAGCAAAAAAAAGAAATTACCTGGCTTTTCATTCCATTTTTATGTGTTGTTTTTGTTGAGTAAATATGTCTCTCCAAACAGAGTGCATATCAAACCAATTGTTGAGCTTTAGTTAGTGTTCGATACAAGTTTCCTTTCTGAGGTAACACTCTCCTGCGACATCTCTCATCCCATCTCCCTCCTCCCTGTTTCCATCTTGCTTCCATCTTCTCCCCATTTGTGTTTGGTCTTATTTGTTTGCATTTATACTTTCTGCAGTCACCTGTTTCTCTTCAATCTCTTCTAGCTCCAGGCCTCATATATATCTCCGAACCTTAGTCCCAGCCTCCTCCCCTCCCTCTCTCCCAAGGTGAATTATTAATGGCAATCCATACAGGGAATGCAGCAGCAGCCACTCCGAGCTCCAGGAGTCAGTGTAGTCAAAGGCGTCGGGCTTCTTAGCTTACAGTGGGAAGAATGGAAATAAAAAGAGGTGATAGGGAATGTTAGGAGGAAATAAAAGACGAAATGGAGCAGATGAGAGAGGAAATGTTAACTACACCTGTGATAAAGGAAAATTCTTGGAAAAAAAGCCTTAATACACCAACAAAGACACTTAAAAAAATTCATAAGGCAACTCAAACACATTCCAATCAAATCTAGTCAATTCTAACAATAATTTTGCTAATGAAACCAACTGACTATTCACTACTTCATAGACAACCACGCAGGCCAGTATAAATACAAGTACAAATCCAAAAGCTCCTTTTGGCTTTCATCGGTCAACTCTCAGCACCAACCAACCAGCCCTGCGCTGCTCATTCTCCCCCCAGAGTGCCAGATGTGATCTTACATTCACTTTGTCTACTTATCCTGGGTTTGCACAACAGAGTCGGCAGCCACCGTCCTTGCCTGTTGGATGGAGAGCACGTGCTGCCCAATTAAGTGTCAAATTCTGGGTTGTTTCTAAGCAACCCATATTCAGCCACAACTGCTGAGAGGGAAACCAGGCTTCAAAGCTTTTGAAGGATGTTTTTTGCTGTTTGAATGGAAGCATTTGGATACGTTTCATGCGTGGGGAGAATAGGAAGAAGGCCATGAAAATGGGAGAGAGGATGTGATGAGAAGAAAGAAGCACCACTTTGCAATACGATTCACTGACAACCTGTAATCAGATATGTTCTCTCACAGAATAAACTCATTTAATGTGGCATCCGTGTTTTGGATGATCAAAGCAGCTTTGAAGAAAAAAAATGTTCCTGGTTAGTGGTTAGTTGGTGGTTATTGTAAAGCATGTGACCAGAAACTTATCTTCTGAGCAGTCTAGGTGTCTAGGGCTTAGTTTAGGCCTCTGGAAAGTGAATTTACCAACAAAATAACAACTTCAAGGATTCCAATATTTTGTAACTAAAATACAATAATCCATGCAGGTAAACAGATCCTATTACCTTGTGTGCCGTGTTCTGGTAATTCTATGAATAAACAAAACAGGTTTGTTTAAAGTCATTTTACTACGGACAAAAACATTGAAATACAACACAGGTAAGCTACCTTAAACTTCAACTTATGCAACTCTGAAAAAGCCAGTGGTTGGTTGGAACTAGTCAAGTCAAATCAAGTTTATTTGTATAGCACATTTCAGCAACAAGGCAGTTCAAAGTGCTTCACATCATGAAAACATAAAAACATCAACACATCCAACAGTCACTAATTGTGAAACCAGTAACAAACATTACATTTTGTCAATTGCCATCATTAAAAACATCAATACACATCAAATATGTTGGTCAATTTTCCAGTTATTATGGGTCAAAAGCAATTCTACACAGGTGGGTTTTTAGCCTTGATTTAAAGGAACCCAGTGTTTTAGTTGTTTTTCAGTTTTCTGGAAGTTTGTTCCAGATTTGTGGTGCATAAAAACTGAATGCTGCTTCTCCATGTTTGGTCTAGGGATGTAGAGCAACCATGTAGACAGATTCGAAGTCAATCTGCATACATTCCAATTCAAACCTCTAATGGGTGAGCACGTACATCAACTTTCTGAGGTTCTCACGACACTAGGATGCATTATAGGAAGAAGATAAAACAAAAAACAAAGCTAGAAAGAAGAGCACACATTGCTTCGGGTAGGATTTATAAACTCCACCCCACAACATTAAATGAAAAAAGGGCAGCGTCTCAAATGTAAAAATTTGAAAATGACAACTGTGACAGCTATAGAAGACGGGTGATAAAACAAATAGCAGGAAGATGACAATGAGATTGAATTATTCCAGTGCATTTTCAAGCTTTTATTAATCAGTCTTTTTATTGTGTTTTATTGTGTTTGTGATGATTTCCCTTCACACGTTCACGTTCCCTTCACGTTTCATGCTGCTCCTCTGCTCTACCCCTCCTGTTCCTGCTGATTGTTTCCACTCCTGCTCTGCACTTAGTGCAAGATTGTCTGGCGTCATCCTTTTCAAATCCTTCAAGCGGTCTACGTTCAAGTCCCTGTTCATGTTGACTTGTTTTCTGCATCCTGACCATCACCATCACTTCTCATCTGTATTGTGAGTGATTCTGATTCTGGCTCTGACCTGTGCTTTATTAGTCTGGTAAAAACCTACCCTTGTTTTACACTTTGCTTCTTACAGAGGGTCTAGGACCTCAGCTATTGAGAAGCGATTGCTTTCTGGAGATGTGGACTCAGTTGAAGTTCTACATTTTACCCAATCGCTAACGTTTGGCCGTGACATATATAATGCGCCAGACTGATGCTATGAAGCTTACTAAAAATTGCCTGTGCTGCAAACAACCCCATTGTAAAGAGAGAAGTGCTGATCGAAGCAAGATGGCTGTTAACGTTTATTCAATTTTTGGAAGCGTGGCCAACACAAACTGAATGGCTTCATTCATTTCCTCCTCTGCCACTGCTAAAACTACAGGCTGACTACAATTCTAAAACAGCACAGAAAATTGACATCATCGTTTGTAACTTCTCTATCTATTTGCTGATTGGCCCAGTTTAAATTCTACCGGAGAAATCAAGCTCAGTGGGAGAAAGCCCAGACAAAACACTGAGGGGAGATGAGAATCAAGCCAAACTGTATCAAAAGGCAATGGCCAGGCAGGTGCTTTAAGTACCTGGACTCTAAATATTGCCTCATGGTACGGATTCTGGTTCTATTCTGCTTTCCCTGCCTGCCCCTTTACTGACTTGGACTGTTTCCCCAAATATTGAGTATTGGATTGTGGACACTATAACCAGTTATTCTTCCGTGGTTTGCACTGTGAAGACAATAGGTGTGTTTACACCAACTTACCCTGCTACTGGTGTTTCCCCAGTCTGTGCAGTTATAGCTTCTGGTTTCGAACTTATAGAGCTAACTGCTCTATATGGTCCTGAGAGTGAAACAATCCCTGGTAAACAGACAACCTGATTTCCTCCACAGCTACATCTTCAAGGACAAAAGTTCACTTTGGTCCAATTGTCCCTGGAGGAGAATCACTTACCGTCCTGTTTGCTCTACAGAGTCTGACCAGAAAGTTGATCTGAGGGGAGAAGCTGCCAATCACTTTGCACATTCACTTACTTACAAGTAGAGATCTTTTAACCATTCCTCGGTTGTGGACTGAGTTTTGGGTCTAGGGTCTTTTGGCTTGAATCATTATAGTTTCCATCTTAAATGAAGCAGACCAAAGTTTTACACAAAGGACAAACAACCCTCGCGGTTAAAAGTAAGCACCAGCACCAGTACTTACAAGGGTTTGGTGGGATAAACGTATAATTTAATGATTGGACTAGAAGTTTTTTGGGGAGGTAAAATATGAATTACACATACTCCCATTTTTTTAAATCTATGAAACCACTATGCCCCAATGGCTCAATAATCTTTTTCATTAAGCAGAGCAAAAACATGATCATCAATACTGCATTATTAAGAGTAAATTTATAGGCTTGATGTTTATTTATAGCATTTTCAAAAGTTAATTGTTCTCTTTGTGTCATTTACAATGTTTAAAACATGCCTTCATGTAATGAATCACTCTCAGAAGCTGCATATATTACCACTTCCTGTTCATGCTGTAGCACATAAAAAAACAAAAACAAAATAAAAACAAAAAACAAACCTGATGTGGAAAAGCCAAACAATCTAATTAGCAAGACTACTAAAGATTGTTTTCATCTCTAGGAAAAACAAAGTAGTGAAGATCAGAAAGAAATGCTTTAAAGTAACAGCTGGAGATTTAACTGATGGTTCATTATAAAGGAGCTGTCATTTTCAAAATATGATGGAGAGAGACTGTATTCAGGGTATGAATATTTGATGTAATCTGAGCTTCTTCAGAATATTAATTCAATAGCCTGTGTGTTTCTGTTTGTGTGCACCTGAAAATGTCTCAAAGGAGAATTCAAGCCACTTCTCCATTTTCATTCAGTTTCAAGTAAAGCTTTTTGCATAATGAAGTTATTTGCATTTAAGATGAGACAGTAAGGTAAAAAAGATGAAAAGAAGAAATGGGAGCAACAGGAGAATAACAGAATGGTGTCACATCTCAAAAGATATTCAAGATTTGAGGTTTGAAATTTAGTCAGGTGTCCTGAATGGAACTGGCATGTTCTTCAGTGCATCCATGGGTTTCCTCTGGGTACTCTAGCCTTCCCCCACAGTACAAAAATATGCATGTTAAGTTAATTTGTCTTTCTAAAGTGTCCTTAGAAGCGTGTTCATGTGTTGTCATTTGTGCTGTGATGGACTGCCAACCCATCCAGGATGTATCCAACCGCTGGAGATAGACACCAGCCCCCTGTGAACCTGCAAGAAAATTGGATCCAAGTCTGGGACTACTTTTGATTTTTTATTCAGAGTTACTTACAGTTTTTCTCAGTCACTTTGGTGCATTTCTCAAATTATCCTCCACATTTATAAAACAGTAAGTGCATTTATCAAAACAATTTGTACAAACAGCAAAATACCATAGATTACCTGCAAATGCCAATTTCTTTCTCCAAATCCTTAGTTTATCCTCAAAAGTAAATATCTGTCAATGAACATGCCAGTGCCTCAGTATGACAAGTCCTTGTTTCATTGTGTACGGATAAGACAGTCAAATTGCTTAGTTATGTTGTCAGTATAACAGTGTACTCTGTTCTGCTGTAAACTACTAAGTTTTGCTGACAAGTATTTTGAATTGTAATCGTAGGAGATCAATGGCAAGAGACTGGACAAGATTCACATGTCCATCTTATTGCGATACAGAAAGGAAATGACAGCACTGCAGAGCACAAAGAAAAAACAAAACAAAAAGAAACGGGAAAATAAGACAGTCTCCTTAAGGAAAACTGTAGTGAGAAAACTTAAGGAAAAATGCAGTGCTGTAGGAATTACAGTGCAGTCTTCCTACACCCCCTCACGTTCCTAGCTTTTGGGTCACAAACTCTCATCACAACGAATGTCCTCTCTGGTGATGCAGTTTGGAAAGAATCTTTTAAAGTGTCTTATCCAGCCTCTGTAGGCATCTGATGTGAAGTCATAACAGGCTGCATCCATGGCAGCCAGAAGAGTTATCTGTGTATATGGTTGGCAGTCATATACTTTCCATCTCTATGTTGAGAAAAATTCCTAAATATGATGACAAACTTATCCTTGAATGTTGTAGAGGGTGCGACTATTCAACAGAGATCCATATGATACATTTTAAACAACATGACATAAGGAATTGAAAATTTAGGAAAAAGCAGAGAATTGTACATGATCACTTGCATGGATGTACAACAGCATTTGTAAATGTTTCAGAGATGTGAGAAACTGCTTTGTCGATGTGCACAGGTGACACGATGATTTGAAGATTGAACAAGTAGTTTTGAGAAATTCAATTCTGTTCTGAGAAATGCACCAATACGACCTTAGAAAAACTGTAATTATATTATGCAGTTTGACAGTGCAAGCCAACTTTTCTGAAGTTGTGGTTTTGATAAATAATGCTCGCCATCGGGATCAGTTCTTATGAACTGAAGATGGTGTATGATTTGAATCCTTGAACGAGGCAGCTGGATAAATCCTATTTCATGAAGTTTGAATCGTCACATCAGATGCTAACTTCAGTGATATGTTTTCCACTTGAAAAACGTGATCACTCTTTTTGGGACAGCCATGGAGGAGCTTACCATGTTAATTGTTGTTCAGCAATGTTTCCTGTCACAAAGCTGAAGGGAGAAAATGTTAGTATAACCTTTAGAGAATAATAAAGAATAAAAGTAAAGCGGGTATTCATTTAGATATGCTTTTTAATTAAAGTTTTGTTTTTATGTTTTCTAACTCAAAATATAATGCTATTTGCCCTTTTACCAACATCCTATTAAAAAAGAGGCCTGATAGTACAATGTTTAATTTGAACTCTCAGCATGAACAAATACATGTATTTATTCTCAAAATATGAACATTTGAGAAAGCAAGAGGGTTAAAATTATTACAGATTGATATACTGATACAGTGTCAACCCTCTCCTGTTGAGCTCTGCCCACATTAGGCAGCCTGCATTGACCGGAGCAGTGTAACATCATCGTTTGGCAGCATTTTTTGTGGTTGTGGGTCACACTGACACAGGTCACTGCAACATGCCATTCTCCTCTGTACTGTTTACACTGCAGTCACCACACAATGACAAATAAACATTCAAACGTAGCCTTCCTGGGATGGCACAGATCAAAGTATAGTTCTGTCTCACATGGAAAAGAAGAGGCGAGGAACAGGTGGACCTGAAGAGAAAGAAATGTAAGCAATTCCTTCTTATTCCTGCCTGCAGCTTTTAACGGGTAAATCTGGAGGTTGAAAATTGTTCAATAATCTATTAATTTTCTCAGTGAACTTTTCTTCCTTTGATTGGATGTAAATGACCTTTTCTTTATGAATTATATGAATATGGATGAAGCTATGGATGTGGAAAAGGTCGCTGCGCCGGTCTACTGTATTTTATAGCTGTCCTTAAAAAAAACATGATGCAGGAGGACAAAGAAGAAATAAGGAATCAACAAGAAGAACAAAAATTTTATTTTAATCTGCTTAATTGTCTTGAGTAATTGTTGCAACTTAACTCCTCATTAGGTTATCAAGAACAGGTCAACCAGACCTGACTCTAAACCAGTGACATGCTGTTTGGAAGCCAACAAACATTTTTAACAAATACTACCTGAGAAAATTTACCAAGTAGCACAAAATAATCATTTTAATCAATAGCACATCAGGACGTTGGCTTTTTAAGTTTTTGTGGTATGTGATTTAAAAATATATACAGTCATTGGCATGATATAGTTAAATAATAATATCAGTTTCTACTCAGAAATATATATGTCTATGTTTTAGGAGGGATTAACATAAGGGTCCCCAGATGTCAGAATTCCAACTTCCAGAATTGGAAGGTTTCTCACCAACCTCGACCCCAGCATCCAATATGGTCGCCTTCTTGTATGAAGGCGACCATATTGCTACAGTGTTTCAAAGCAAGAATGCAGAGATGCCTGTTTTGCTAACAGCAGTTAGCTTGGTCATTGACATCAAAGCAAATCCCATAGACTTTTGAACTTGGAAATAGATTGTAATAAATGGATTGTAAATAAATGGATTTTGGCCTTTAAAGTCTCATATGGATGCCATTTTTCCCATTTTCTTTCTTTTTACTGGAATCATGAACATCTCATCTGTTGTTCATTTCTTCCAGTTCGTGGCATGATGTGTTGCTTTTTCAGACCTTTTTGCCTATTTAATGTTGTCTTGTAGGTTCAATTTAGGTGATTTGTTTTTATATACATTACAGACGTGGCAGTAGTCATGTCCTTTGAGGGGCAGATGATCTTAAACATTAAAATACCACAAATAAGTAACAGCAGAATAGATAGTTCTTCACAATACTGTTTATCCAGCAATTAAACTTTGGTAAAAAACAAAAGCTCTTTTTAATGTCATGGTTTAATCATTAAATTAAATTCTTAACCTTACACTTTGACTGACCTTTCATGAGGACTTCTTGGTCTTTTTTTTTCTCTTTTGCTCTCAGCATGGTGCGTCGGAACCTGGGACAATCCACTCGCTCAATCTACCTGGGGCTGGCGTGTATCTCCCTAACTCTCCATCTTCTTCTGGCCTTCTTTTGCCTCTCCGTCCTACAGTCTGCCTGTGTTCTTCCCACTTCCTCCTCTTCCACATCTTCCTCCGTTCCAAGGATAGATCCTGTCTCACACGCCTCCTCCTCTTCTGTTGCTGCTTCTTCCTCAAATAAACAATCGAACAACCGCCAACATGGTGAACGTCACAAGCCCAGCGATGGCACATTTGACCATGAACAGAATGGCTCGTTCAGCCAGGACTCTGAGAAGGCAAATAAACTAATAGGAGCTGAAAAGATGAGCCCAAAGGAGAGGGGTCGCTCTAAGCTGGAGGAGCTGTTCCAACATGAATTATACAACTTGCCACGCCCGAAACTGCAGGAAGATGATTGGCTCCTGAGACTGAAAACAGATGCAGAGGCAGAGGAAATAGAAAATGGAGAAAAAGCAAAGGGGGACTCCATCACTAGCGATAGTGACTGGTAGGTAAAACTAATCAATAAAACACAAAAAAAAGCCAACCTAAAATCAACAGCCTAAAAGGTCAAGCTCTCTTCAAACCAGGCATTTTATCTCTGAGAGAACATTGAATGTTGTAGATTAAATTAGAGATAACATGAGTTATCCTAGGCTAATGGGAAATATGCTCTATGGATAGAAGTGCTTCTGAGGGAATACGACCTACTGCCAACATGTTACTCCATCACTAAACTCATTAAAGTTCTGACTTTATTTTTCTAAAGATTTTATTAACTTCAAACTGTAAGACATTCTTTAAATCCAATTACAAATTAGATTTATCAACTAGATGAATTAAAAATATTAACCTGCAAGTTAACATAAACTAGGTTTTTGTGCAAATAAACGACAGATCTTTGCAGTCCAATGATGTTTGATGTATGTCACAAAATCCCACATCAAGCTCAAACAAATGATAACTAGGCAATTGCCATTTAGCAAAGCCTCAGAGTTCTCAAAATTTTTGCCCAAATATTGATAGTGAAGAAACCTTGTGTGGACCTGCATTCAGTAGGGTGTCAAATTTTCTGAGTTCATGTTCAGAAACACAAGAATTGGCCCTGAAGTTGGAACCCTTACATGAACACTCATCAGTCTATGAGCAGCCCTGAGTCCAGAATCTAAAATAGCTGCATTTCTGACAGTTTTTATCTTATAAAACTAGTGGCACACATCGCTTTGTACAACCTCTATTTATGAACATGTACCTTAATGAAGTAATAGTTTATAACTTTTTGGCAAATAATCTTAAAAGTATTTGTTATTTGCCCTGTTTTACTCTGACACCCTCCAACTAAAATCCAGTCTTATCAGATACTTTAGGAAATAAACTAATTAGTAAATAGAATCTACCTGTGGAGTTTGGATTTTTATTTGTAAAACAAACAAAAAAAAGTTGAAAACCAAGTTTCATTGTCCTTCAACTTCACAATTATACCATCCTCTGTGTTGATCTGGCACATAGGTCACACTAAAGTTTGTAGGTGCAGCGAGAGAAGATGCAAAAAAGTTCACTTTTGAAGGGCAGTGCATCACCATTACCCAAGCTAGTGACAAATAAAGAAGTGGAGCTACTGTCTTACTTAAAAGTGATTTGATTGATGATTAAAACCATTAGACATTTATAAAGACAGAACTAAACTTACTGTGCAAATCGTGCGATAAAATAGATATTTTGTTCTATAGTCCTAAATGGGTGCTTTTATTATTTAAATGGTAATAGATCAAGCATTGCACAGCTGAAGACATATGTCCTTGTGGGAACATAAGGTATTCATTATTAATCATCTATCTTTCATGATACTCCTGTCACTGTTGTATTTTTGTCTGTTTTTCTTCACTGACAAAGTGCTAAATGCCTCTGTTATGTACTGTATATATACTGGAATAACTCTCATCCTGTAGGCAAAGTGCCAGTGAAGAGGAAGGCTATGATAAAGTCACTTGGACAAGAGATAAGGAGACCCACCCTGCCTGGCTGAGGTTCCACCTGGGCATCTCTCGTTGGGAGCTGTATGATAGGAAAGACCTCAACCTGGCCCAGCTGACTCATTATTTGGCAACGCAGCGTATTCTGGGAGCTGGTGAGTAAATGTGAAAGGCAGGTGGTAGATAACAGGTGAGAGTACAGATAGAGGAAATGAGGCTGAGTGAGAAAACAAAGCAGAGATATCGGAGAAGGATGCATGAGCAGAAGAAGTGTTGTGTGTGTCGGTCTCCCTATAGTCTGTTAACACAAGCAAGCTATCCCGTGAGGGTGCTGGAGGCAGAACAGAATATTCCCTGAAGTCAACTCTTATTTTTTAAGGAATGTATCCACACATTCACTCATAAAAACACATGATAGATGAAAATCAAATGCCAATGCGTACCTACACAGAGGGATGTACCCTCTTCTCTTCTCTGGAGGATCCCAGAGAAGAGAAGAGGGTTAATAAGCAAACAACGAGGAGGTGTAATTGAGTTCTTGGAGGTCAGTGAAGAGCAGACTGCAGCCTCTGACAGAGATGCTAATGTATTATTAAATCCAAACAAGCAAACAGTGGACTTAAACCCAACATTGCTTGTTTGTTTATTGTTGTGAGGTTATAAAACTTATATTATAGTTATTCAATACCACTGAAGCCACAGAGAGTTACAGAATCTCCACAAATACCTTCTGCAAATAGGATGCAAGCTTAAAAGTCAACCTGTAGCTTTGATTTGTGTATAAGTGTAGCTCAGTAAATTAGAGTAACATGCATCCACCCGCTGTCTTTACCTGCCTTGCCATGCAGGGTCTGAGGTGGGCTGGTGCCTATCCTTAGCTGTCATTGGGCAAGAGACAGGAATACCCTGGACAGGTCGCCAGTCTATCACAGGACAACAAAGAGACACACAGGACAAATAACCATCCACACACACATATAAATAAGAACAATTGAGAGAGACCAATTAACATTACAGTCATGTTTTTGGACTGTGGTGAGGAAGCTGGAGTACCTGGAGAGAATCCATGAATGCACAGGGAGAACATGCAGAGTTCATGCAGAAACACTGCAGACCAAGACCCTCTTGCTGAAACTAATATTATATAAGTTAATAACACACTGAGTGATACATTCAGTTTGTTTATTTCTGCCAAAAAAGATAATTATGGTTTATAGATAACAAACACTCAAAAATTAGTTCCTTAGAAAACATTATATTACACAAGGCCAGTAAAAAAATAATTTTAAGTACAGAAACGTGGACATATTAAAAAAATATGTCCATGTACTGTACAGTAATTTCTATTCAGTTCATGAGTGGAACTCCTTTAACATGAATTACTGCATCAGTGGAGCATGGCATCGAGGCCATCAGTCTGTGGCTCTGCTGACACATTAAGGAAGCCCAATTCACTTTAATAGCAGCCTTCAGGTCATCTGCATTGTTAGTTCTGGCGTCTTTCATCTTCCTCTTGACAACACTCCATACATTCTCTGTGGGGTTTGGGTTAAGGCAGTTTGCCAGCCAATCAAGCACATGGAGGAACTGTGATGTACTTTTTTCTTAGCGCTGGTCGAAGCTTCTGATATTGTCTCTGGTTCAAAAGTAGCTTAATACAAGTAATGTGACAATTGTAGCACATTTCCTTGATATGCCTCTGTGTGGTGACTTTGATTGAAGCTCAGATTCAAGCTACAGTTCACACCTTGTGAATCTGCCCCAAACACTTGAATGGGCTTGACCTCACAATCTTCTCATAGCAGTGGTTATCCCTGTTGATTGTGCCCCTTACAACACTTTTCCTTACACTTAACAGAATTTTGGATTTTAATTTGCTGTAGGCCATAATTGAAAAAATTAACAGAAACAGATGCTTGAAATATTTCACTTTTTAATGAAACCATATAATGTATGAGTTTCAGTTTTTTAAATAAAATTGTTTAAGTAAATTCACTTTATCTCAATACTATGATATTTGACAATCTTATTAGATTAAAATATTGACAAATTCTCATTTAGTGTCTGCACCTCTCCAGTCTCCACCATACTGCAGAGTGTAGATAATGTATTGAGATGTATTGTTGTTGTTGATTTTATGTTGCAGATTAAGCACAAATCTCTGCAACAGGCTTTTTTCTTCACTGTGACACTCCCGCTTTCCATGTTTAACCTTTTAATCACCATGGAATATATTTAAATATTTTCAAATGAGATTGTATTTGTGCAAACTGCAAAAACCAAACCTACAATTCTTTAAACCCCTTTTTATTCTTAAACCTGAACACGCTGTTTAAAACTTGATTTTTTTTTATTATTTTTTTTTTTTTAATGAAACATCTGAATTCTATTTATACTGATTATCACATTTTCTGAAGCTTGACGGAAACTGATCAGGTTGGTTGGGATTAAAACATCTAAAAAAAAACAATAAAGAAAAAAGTAAAAAACAAAACAAACATTAAAATGAAACGACAAATGGCTTCAGTGCAGCCAAATTTTAAAGGTTCCACGTTAATGATGTGAACTACATGTGATTAATCCTACTGTATGGAGTAACTCATGATATCAGTTTCATCAGTTTGTCCAGGTCTTTCTGCAGTGAGAAAATAGCGGGTTTATCAGCAGTTCAGTTATGTAATATGCCACCATGTGGAGAAACAGATACATTGCGCCTTTAAGTAACAATCCATGCTGTTCTCGCCTTAATACAACAAATTTCATATTTACTTCATGTTAACGTGTGCAGCATGTACCTTACTGTGGCATTAAAGTAAAGATGAAAGAGAAGATCCTCTGCATCTTATTAATTATGGACCACTGTATTTATTTGATGTTTATCTGTTAGTTCAAAAGAAAGGAGGCACCCAGCTGAAACTGCTTGTCTCGTTCCCAAACTATGGCCAAGCTCTGCTCAAACCCATGAGGTAAGAGAGAATATCCTGACTGAAAACCCTGAAGCTCAGACAGCCGGAGGTGGTTCATATTTTATAAAACCACATGTTTGTGTGTGTTTTTGTTACCCAGACAATCCAGGGACGCTGAGACAGATGTGAACCTGTTTTATTTCTCAGACTTTGAGCGACACAATGCAGAGATTGCTGCCTTCCATCTTGACAGGTACAGATGATTAAACACACTGTCAGCAGGGAGCACATGACCCTCTGGGCAGAAAGCATACTGCGAAACAAACTATTCACCACCAAGAAGTGTAAAATTAGTTCAAATAAATCCACTGTATATCCATAGGATAGCAGTGTACGAAAATGTTGGTTGCATCCTCCACTGCATTTACTAGCTCCTATGGTAAAAATGTGCCAAAAGATTGAAAAAAGTGAGCCTTTAATTTTCTGTGTGTGTATATATATAAAATTTATGCCAAGAAATAATTGCTTTTTATTTAGTAACCCTCATCTCAATCATTGCCACTTCTAAAAATTCCTTTTAAGGAAATTTAACTGAAGCATTCTTCGAATTTCGAGTTTACTTTTGAGCTTTTACATAACTTCCTGTTTTCCTAGGGATATAAATGACATATTATAGTGGCCAGTTTCTTGCCCCTCTTCAAAACGGAAAAGATTGGAGAACATACCATTTAGCATAAGTAAAGCAGGGAAATTGTTGGCCTACATGAGTCAGAAAGACAAAGCAAAATAGCTAAAGTTTACAACAACTGGCACTGTGACAATCAAAGCTTCATCTTGCTAGCACATACAGTGAAGGATTTGTGATGGAACACCCCATCCCTCCACCCCCACCCTCTAAAAGCTCACTGTTCTAAAACTGTAGTAAATGCTAGTGCAATAATAGATAATATGGCTTTTAGCACACTGTTACCAGGGGTTCTAATAATTGTGCAGAGCAGTGTGAGCAATGCTGCATTCAGTTTGTCATAGAGGTCAGAGCAAAACTGTCTCACAACCTAATGTCAGAAAGACAAGCTGCGATTCTGACTGAAACTATGGGATATAATGATAATCACAGCAGTATATCATCTGCATAGAAGAAAAACAATAAGCCATGCAGGGTATATTGCAAAAAATAATGGGTCCAAGCACCAAGGGTTCATTTTTCATTCCAATATCTCAGAGTTCTGGGCTTCAACAGAATCCCCCCAGTGGTTGGTCGACTCATCAACGTCACCAGAGAGATCAGAGACATTACCACTGATGAGAGGCTCTCCAGGACTTTCTTTACTTCTCCAGGTATGTAAGTTAAAGCACATAAACACATCTGGATCTAATGGAGCACAGATTTCTAATGTGTATTGCTCTTTTATGGAGTCACAGTGAATGTCCTTTTCTACTTTTACTCAAATCACCTTGTCTTTGACTTCTTTCAGCTGGTAATGTGTGTTTCTACGGTCAGTGCGAGTACTACTGTTCAACAGAGCACCCGATATGCGGTCAGCCACATACTCTGGAGGTGTCCCTCGCTACCATGCTACCAGACCTCAGCCTCGCTCCCCGCAGGTCTTGGAGGTCCCCATGGAGAAGGTCCTACAGCCGCACAAAGCTGGCACAGTAGGGAGTCTTATTGAGCTAAGCCTAATATTTGCTTAATCAGGGTTTGCAGATTCACAGTTATAGTAGATACATTGCCTTTCAAAGGTATTTGTGGCTAACGAGGAAGTGGATGGAAAATATTCCATAGTTTTCAAAGCTTTCACCAACAAAAAACTTAAATGTAAGGGGTACATTTGTTTTTAGCCCTCCTGAATCAGTACTTTTAGAACCAGGTTTGACTGCAATTACAACTCCAAATCTGTTGGGTTATGTCTCTAAAGCTTTGCAAATCTACAGATTCCAGTATTTGCCCATTTCTCTGTACAGCTCAAGCTCAGTCAGGTCGGATGGAGCGTTAGTAAACACCAGTCTACCACAAATTCTCTTTTGGATTTAAATCTGAACTTTGAGTGGGCCATTCTAATATACATATTCATTGATCTAAATTGCTTCATTGTACATTTGACTGTTTAGTGTTGCTGTTCTGCTGGAAGGTGAACCTTTCTCCCAGCTTCAAGTCTTTTGCAACCCCTTAAAGGTTTTCTTAGAGGATTGCCGGTGTTTAGCTCCACCTGTCTTTTTATTAACCCTGGCCAGCTCATCCCCAACATGATGTTGCCAAGATTCCACCAAACATCTCTTTCCAAATGTTTTGTGTGTGTGTGTGTGTGTGTGTGTGTGTGTGTGTGTGTGTGTGTGTGTGTGTGTGGTACAAGGCTTTTGGCAAACTTCAAAGAGAACTTCCTATAGCTTTCTTTCTTTCTTTCTTTCTTTCTTTCTTTCTTTCTTTCTTTCTTTCAGCATGAAACTGTTTTTCTTGCTACTCTTGGATGAGATCAGATTTATGGACTGCATAACTAATAGTTGTCTTCTCAGCTGATCTTCCCAGCTGTGCTGTGGATCGGATCTCTGCAGCTCCTCCAGAGTTACAATGGGCTTCTTACCTACTTATTCTTCTCCTTGTGTCATACTCTTTTTATTTCAAAAGAGTATGGCAAACTGAACAATGTACTGTGAGATGATTAAAGTTTGGGAATTGTTCAATAACCAAATCCTGCTTTAAACTTTTTTAAAACTTCCTCCTTGAACTTCCTCCACTGTGGTTTTTTTGTTTGTTTGTTTGTTTTTTTTTTTTTTTTTGGTCTTCATGGTGCTTTTTGTTCTCTAATGTTCTCTAACAAACCTCTGAGGTCCTTCATACAACAGCTGGATTTGTTTATAGATTTAATATCACACAAGTGCACTCTTAATTATTTATTAGGTGATTTATGAAGACAGGTGGTTGCAAAAAAAATTATTTAGGGATATCAGAGAATGTGGGGATGGATATATGTGCACAAAACAAATTTTAAACTTTTATTTGTAAAAAAAAACAATATCACTATGCTTCTATTACAGAATTGTACACTACTTAGTGTTGGTCTACCAGATAAAGTCCTAATAATTTACCAGTAAAATATCCTGTCACTGATATATTGCATTTGGTTTGCCTGAAGAGTTATATTGCAAATTCTCAAATACTACAAAACTATTTTAAAGCTGTTGTTTTTTTTACATGTGCAAATATACACCATTACTTATCAATCTTGTCTTGCCTGCACCATGATTGTTTAAAAAATCATGAATTTATACTGACCTCCAGTGGTGGGAGAGAAAACAGCAAGGTGCTATCTTTATAACTAGTATTTCTAATGCAGGGATGCCCAAGTCCAAGGAGAAGTACTATCCTGCAACTTTTAAATGCATTTCTTCTCCAACACATCTGAACTGAATAGCTGTAAATGACACCAGTGTGTTAATCAGTTTTAAAAAGGCCTTTCAATAATCCATTCATTTGATTCAGGTGTGTTGGAGCAGGGATGCATCTGAAAAGTTGCAGGATAGTAGCTCTCATAAAATGTTTATGATGACAATTTTCTACTATTAAACTAAGGAAGACATTCAAGAACACTAAGACCAATAGTTATGTTGACAACGTTGTATGTTGAGTCGTGTTAAGAGCGTAAGATTACACATGATGACACAATTAAATGACAATTAGAATTTTCTTTTACTTATTGCATCCAAGTGTCACTATTCTACTGTACCCAGGTGGGAAAAGGACCCCGCTTACTGTGACACAGTGAAGAAAACGCCTCCGTATAACCATGGCACCAGATTGGTGGATCTCATTGATATGGTTGTGCTGGACTTTCTCATGAGTTAGTTGATATTTTCAACTTTAAATGTGTGAAACTCATCCAAACTATTAAAAGAACTCCATAAGACAAAAAGCATTACTACGGATGTTTTTCTGTGTTAGGCAACATGGACCGACATCACTATGAGACGTTTGAGGAATTTGGTAATGAGACTTTTCTCCTGCACCTGGACAATGGACGGGCGTGAGTATCATCTTTAAAATGATCTCCGCTCCACTCTTGCTTTTTAACACTTCATTTTATTTGTCATTGGTCTTGCATCTATGTTGTTCTTAAAAGCAGTTTGTATTCATTTTTTAGATTTGGGCGACATTCTCAGGATGAGCCGTCTGTTTTAGCACCTTTGGCTCAGTGTTGCAGGTAAATCCATTAAAAAAGGAAAAAGAGAGAACTAAATTTGCAATTACAACAATGCTGTGAAAATATTTGAAGATTATTGATTACAGATTTCTTCTGTTTTTGATTTTTGTAACAGTTAAATCATTCAAAATGTTAAAACATGAATTATCTATGATCAACCACATTTTTTGGATAGCTTGGTTCAATTTCACTAACCACAATTTACTGCCATACCTCCAGAATCAAGAAAATACTTAAATAGAACCTGTCTGACAAATATAAAAGTAAATCAATGAGAAAAAGGTAGAAGTTTTTGAAAGGTATGTGTACAACACAGCCTTTTGGAACATCCTACCTACAGTCAAACATGTTTGTGGTGGTGTGTTGCTCTGGGGCTGATTTTCTTCTTTAGGACCTGGAAAGCTTGTTGTAATTGTTGAAACCGGAATTCCTGCTCTTCGGTTCATGACCCAAACTCACACTCCCTCTGAAAAGCTTTAAAAAAACAAAATTAAGTATTAGCATGGATCTATTCAAAATCCAGTCATAAATTTGCAAATACTTTTTCACAGCACTGTAAACTGTGTAAATTGTTGAACATCTCAGATATTCCCCCTTTAACCTGGTTTTTCTCCACCTTCTGCTTCTTTTCCATAGAATCCGTCGCTCCACCCTCCTCCGCCTGAGGCTCTTGTCCCACCCTGACTTTCGTTTGAGTGATGTCATGAGGGAATCATTGTCCCAGGATCCTCTGACAGCTGTGGCCCCCCTTCTCTCTGAAACACACCTGTCTGCTTTGGATCGACGCCTAGCAACTGTCTTGGGAGTTGTTCAGACATGCCAGGACAGGAACAAGGATGTTGTTTATAGTGATTTGAATAAATATGATGATCAACAGCTTGAGGATAATCCATGACAATAAATTATGTATTTTCTATAGTTAGTATGTGTCCCATATTTTGTCTAATCTTTTTTGTAATTTAGCATATAATGTTCATGTTCAAAATGTTCAGGACTGAAGTGAGAGAAACAGATGAGATGCTCTGAGGTCCTTTTCCTTCCTTTGATGCTCTCAACACAGTGTCCTTATGGGCCCAATTAGCACTACCACTTTAAGTATTTTCATTAATAATTAAGAGATAATTAAACAACGACTGAACTAAAACATTGATTTAACTACTTTAAAAACAGATGAACAACAAATCCAATTATTCTTCATTTAAGATCATTTGTTCACTGCCATCCTCAACTGACAATCCTGTTTCTTAATAGCTTGCCGTCTGATATTCTTTAAAGTCTTTGAAAGTATTTTAACTGTATAATACACACTCAAAAGCAACTTCATTAGGTAAAGATTGATAGAAATGGTTTGGACTATTTTCCTTCACAGCTGCCTGAACTCTTTGTGGTAGAGGTTCAACAAAGTGCTTGAAATATTTCTCAGAGATTTTGGTCCAAACTTATATGGTAGCATCACAAAGATTTGTTGGTTCGACATCGTTCCTCTGAAACTCCAGTTCCACCATGTCCCCAAAATAGTTTCCTGACTCTGTTGAGATCAGGTGACTGTGGAGGCCATGTTCGGGAAACTGGTTTGAGATTGTCTGAGCTTTGTGAAATGAGCCTGCCCTGAACTATTGATACAAGGCATGGTGGGTCCATACTTTCATGTTGTTTATGACAAATTCTGACTCTATCATCTGAATGTCGCAGCTGAGGTCAAGAATCATCGGACTAGAAAATAGTTTTTGAGTCTGTTACAGTCCACTTTTGGTGAGCCGGTGTGAACTCTGTCTAGTCCCAGTTTCTTGTTCTTAGCTGACAATAGTGGCAGCTGGAATAATCTGTTGTAGAAAAATACTGCAGCTCATTTGATATTTTTTTCCTGTTTTGGACGGTTCTCTGATAACCTAAGAAATAATTGTGTGTTCTGAGTGTTTAACAATCTGCAGATCCTAAAAACACTCAGAACAACCCTATCTGGCACCAACCATCATGTCATGTTCAAAGTCACTTAAATCTCCATCCCCGCTCTGATGTACAGTTTTAACTGTCTCGATGACTAAATTAGGTCGATTCCATGGGATTGGCTGATTTGCTATATTTTTAACAAGCAGTTGAACAGGACTACCAAATACCTTTTAAGTGTAGTTTCCAAGATTCATGATAGCAAAGATCCATAACTAGAACATCAGCATTTAAGGTGCACTTTAGAACTCTTTGTGATTTAGTTGGTACTCTTTCAGAACGTGTCCAAAGTCGCTGGATGATCTACTTTTGCTTAAGTGTTCAATTTTGGTCACACCGGAAGGCCATCTGGTAATATTACTGATGTTCACCATGTGCAGAAAATGATAAAAGCCATCAATCTAACTCCAGTAATTACCACCAGTTGATGGGGGGGAGTTATATCTCAATGCATTAGAACATCTTACAAAAGTTAAGCTGTTTCAGTAATTCAGTTCAAAAAGTGAAACTTCCGTAATACCAGCAAAAAAAACATCAGATGAGTTTGCTGGTCAGTCAAATATAGTAATACCATGGTCATTAAACCAGGTTTGGGTCCTCTTGTGTGGGCTTTACTTCACAATCTTCTCAAAGCTGCAGTTATCCCACACGTTTTCCTTCTACTCAAATTTCTATTGATATGTTTGGCTACAGCACTCTGAGGAAACCCTGCATTTTTAGCAATACTCCTATGTGGTTCATCGTCCTGGTGAAGAGTGTCAGTGACTGCTTGGCATCTGTAAACATTGCAGACTTTCCCCATGATTGTGTAGGCCATAACATTTATGCACCAAAAATACTTTTTAGCTTAGGCATTCTTACTTTTTAAATTGAATTCCTGACCTAAATTAACTTTTTATGATTTCTAATTTATTGACATACACTGTGTAAATGAATAGTCTAGTTACAGTCTTGGTATAGATTTACTTCTTAAAGTCATTCATTTCTCATCTGTCAACATGAATTTTATGATAAACTCGGCATTTGACAGTAAAAGCAATGTTAACACTTAATTCTCCAACCCTATTTGCGATATAGTTTGTCACCTATAGAGTAGCACATCACAACCAGTTTTTCTGCTTATTTTGCTATTTTATTGGACGTTAATATTTAAGATAAAATCTACCATCCCAGAAAACAAGCCTTCACATAGACATAGAGCTGGTGACATCACATGAAGCATACTGATCAGCACTATTTTAAGCATCATATGTATCTTTCTTGTTTTTTACTGAAAATGTGCAGATTTTTACTAAATGGTTATTATCAGTTCACACACAATTAATAACCAGTGAATGACTAACATAAGTTTAGAACAAGTGATCACAAATAGGCCAATTCTAACAGAATTAAACTCTCTTCTGTTCTAAAATATTAAACTCGAGGCATTCTGTGGAAAATCAGAGCTCAAGTCCATGTTTGTGCCTCCTGTGATGTCATTAACCCCCACACACAAAACAGAAGTAGTTTTTATATTCACTGTGCTTCTTAAAACCCTATTTTGTGAAATCAAGCAGGTACAGTTACACTTCTTTTACAACCCCGTGTTTTATTGTAAATGTACATTTATTACAGGAGATAAGAAACACACAGGATAGTTTCTTTAAAATCTGATTTCACATTTTGTTAGCGAGACAAGGCACTCAAAAAAAACTCTAACTATAATAAATATAACATCATAAATTCTCTTGGGGTACTTTCAGATTAATGTTACTTTTGCTCTTAGAGTGACTTTTATTATCAATCATAATTCATATTATTGTCAGCCACAATGTCAAAATCACTAAATATATAAACACTGGAACAGATTCTACTTTGATTTGTTTGCATCAATGTGTTGTCAGGCAAAATTTCATAATAAACCCGAAACTAGTTTCATTTTCGAAACGTCACTGGAGGAGGAACAGAAAAAGCTTTTGTGGGCAGCTCCACCACGAAGACTTCAAAAGTACTTCCGGCCAATAATACTGCTGACACTTCTTGATTATTATTTCACATCCCTTGACGTCACTTCATATATTTGAATTATTTCTGCGCTTGTTTAAAGTGTGGAACAGAAGGACGTTTGGAGACTTTTGGAGAAAGCCCCAGAGAAGCTCGGTTTGCAGGGCCTTCGCTGACCAGAGATGGACCCGCTGGATTTCCTGGAGCCTGCTGACCTGCTGAGCTTTTTCCACTCTCGTAAGACAGAAATGTCCTGCATGGAAAACCCGCAGATCTTCCTGAACCAGCTCAGGGATCACAACCTGATCCCGGAAGACAAATACAAGGTAAAGTTTTCAAACATTTGCTTTTGTTATGGCGTGCATACAAGCCCACAGCTCTATAGGCGGATCATGTTTGGCGCTGGTATCAGCGCGAGAAATAAACACAGATTCAGTTTCGTGGGCTGTTTTATCCAAATAAACTGGGTCACCGTTTATGAAGTAGTCAATCTGAATATCAGCCGATTTAAACATAGGTCTCCTGACTCTAGGTGCCAATTTAGCTATGATATATCTGCTTATTTTATAGTAAATGTACTGGTTATTGTTATTGTACAACTAAGTTAAAGATTATTGGTGGTTTATGGGCTCGGGTGGTAAACCAGGTAAATCGAAGACCCGGAGGTTATAGGTTCGAATCCCGCTCCCGTCCTGGGGATAATCTGGAGGGCTGGGTTGCGTCAGGAAGGTCGTCCTGCTTAACCTGTGACAAGCCCATGCAGGGAAGGGAAAGGATTATGTTAATATTTACAAATATGTAAAAAAACCCAAACACATTTAAATATATAAATGACAGTGGTAGTAAACATTTTAATTTGATACATTAAGTTAAATATATTTCCAATAACTATATGTAGCCTCTATTAATAAAAACTTATTGTCAGATACAGACAATACATATGTGTAATTATTTAAATGTTACCTGCATAACAAAATCATATTCATAATATTAAAAAAAATAAATATTTTTTGACATTGTAAGTTAAATTGTACTTTAATATCTTTTAATTGAATTTATTCATCTTGTAGTTTTTAGTAAATAAATCAAGTTTCATTGGAGAATTAATTGTCTAATAAACAATCAGTTTAACTTAGTCTTGCTCCTACCAGATGTAAAACATTAAACAAATCCAGATTTATAGAAATAACAGTCCATACTGAACTGACAAATAATGATCCTAATTTTTGTCATTTTGCTTATCATCTAGTACAAATTTCTCTCAATATTTTTCTGGTGTTTTTTAGAAGACAATCCGGATGAAAAGTAAAGATAATATGAGGAAAGCTGTTTATGAAATTTTAGACTGGCTTGAGAGAGAAAAGTCCAAGCACATCCCGCTGTTCTGGAAATGTGTCTTCAAAGATGTCATCATAAGCCAGTATCCCACTATGAAGCTGCTGCACAATAGCCTCATGGACGGTAAGATGTATTCAGCTCTATTGTTTCACTGGACCCTGACAAACTAAAAGAAAATAAAGTAATAGTAGTAGAAAGTAATATAGGAAAATATTTTAAGTAGTAAACTTAACATTCTGGCTCTTGCTCTCAGTGTGGTTTGAAATTTATGTGGAAAATTCATTTTGTCTGAGTTTTCTAAAAAATAAACACTGTTTTACAGTATAGCAAACTGACATTCATTAAAAGAATGGGTTTATATTAAAGGATTTGTTTAATTTAGCTTCTGTATTAAAGGGAAGAAAGTTTCATTTAAACCTTATCATCATACCCTTTCAGCTTTTGTTGGTTTCCATAAGTTATTAGTAAATTCTCTTTTTTGATTTAACCCCAGGATCTTTCCACTTTGACCCAAAACTACCCGAGAGGGTGGAAAGCGAAGACAGTGACGAAAAGGGAAGTTTGAAGGTTTCTGATGGAGAAGAGAAGGAAACTAAGTCCACCAGAAAGAAGAGGAAGCTCAGAAGTGGGAGCACATGCAGTGACAGTGATGTTGAGCAGCCTGGTCCATCAGCAAAACAGACTCCAGGTCAGAAGAAAAAGGCCAAGAAAATACAATTCTGTAAGTCATGTCTCTCATGTCATGTGCACACCGGCACCAGGCTCCGTCATTTAACCGCTGTATATTCATTGTTTTATAGTGTTTCAGTAGATAAGAGGCAGAGGACACCAAGCTGTAAAGTTCTTCATGACATGATTTAAAAGGTGCAAATCAGTAATTAATATGGATCAAAACGCTATTTCAGTAATTTATTTCAGGAAGGAAAGAAGGAGGGGGTAGAACATGATTGAGGAAGAAAGAAGGACACAAGGTGTCAGTGGTGCAAATAAACAGTCCCACTTGTGAGGCAGCCATGTTTAATGTAAGCTCGGGGAAGCTTGGGGACCTCCGGCTTTCCAAGCTGAAATTCTGAGTCAACTTCATGGGGCGTTTTATTAGATTGTTCCGACTCGAAACTATACAGTAATTCAGATTTTTGAGTACAAATCAAACGCACCTGTTTGTCCAACTGATTTGAGTATTCTTTCCCCCTCAATTATCTTTTTCCACAGCTTCTCCAAAGAAGGGAGAGATTGATGAGATTTGGACCTGGCCTCTCTATAAGACCCAGCTGCCTGTGACCTGTGGAAATGTGGAGGGGACGCTCATACGAGACAAGCTGGCTAAAGGTTAGACTGCATGACTTGAACTCGACATCTGAAGTGTCTGCCTTCACACAGGGAATTTACTTTTATTTATCCTTTGGGTGGATGCTGTTAGATAAATAGAAACTGTCAGAGAGAAATATAAACAGCAGTGATGTTCATAACCTTGTTATATTTATTTTATCTGTTTGTTTTCTCAATGTTTCAGGTGAAAAATGCATTCTGGTGGATAAACAGAGGTTCACTCCCTCTGAATTTGAGAAGTTTGCAGGGAAGGAAAGCAGCAGGAACTGGAAAATGAGCATCCGATGCAAGGGCACCACTTTGGGAAAACTTATTAAGGTTTGGCGAAACGCAGTTTTGTAACTGCGTGATAATACTCATGCTTGTATTTGTGGCTTGTTTTATCACTTAACTCACATGCAGGAATTCCTTTAAAGGAGGGGCACCTAAAGGCAGCAGTCTACAAAAGAAGAATGAAACTGGTAAAAACAAAACAACAACAAGAAAAAAAGAAAGATCTAGATCATTTTTGATTCACTCATACATATCTATACCTGCCTTCCTTATAGGCCAAAAAATCCCTGCTTGCCAGTTACTCAGTCACAGGTATGTTGTTTCAGAACCCATTATAAGATTCTTAAGTGCAAATTTCTGTTTTTTTACTGAAAACTTCTGTTTTTGCTGTCTAGATGAAGATGATAGTGAGGATGAAGAGAGTTCCCTGGAAGCACAGCCTTTAACAGAAGAAGCCACAGGTGCTGGTTTCTACACGGCATAAATGGGAAAAAAAAAAGCTTCTATTATAGCAGTGGTTGTGGTAATATATTAAGTATCATGTGCACAACTTTTATCTCACCAAGGAGGAGAAGAAAGGGAAGAACAAAGTGAGCCAGCAGAAATGAGCCCAGATCATTACAGGAGCACGTTTAAAGTGACGTGTGGAGCTTTAACTGGAACTTTATACAAATCTCGATTTGGATCAGGTAACAAAATCTCAATAGAAGAAAGAACCATAGATGTTAAATACAGTTCTGCTGTCAGAGACCGTGTATTGATGTTTGAAATGTGTCTGTGTTCTTTATTCCCCCACTAGGGAAATGTGGGAAAAGTATTCGCACTGAGATGAGCTGGCTGAGTCCAGAAGAGTTTGTGAATATATCATTAAACCAGAGAGACGCCTCCTGGAGGAAGGACATCTTGTACGATGGGAAACCCCTCAGCGTTCTCCTAGAGGTGAACATGCCTTAGATGCTGTCAAAAACCCCACATGTCAGATATTACTGATTCATTACGCTCATCTTTGCATATTAACAAAATCCAAAATTAACTTTTATTTTTGTAAATTCTATTTTTTTTTTTTGTTTTTGTTTTTGCTTAAAAACCGATGTGCTTTTTTTTTTAAACTAACAGCACCCACAGTGGCAGAGTTGAGCATTATTTCAGGGAGTATTTTATGGTAGGCCAAGTTGGGATCATTTCAACTATACAAAAAATGGCTCCCTACAGAAACTTTGACTTTAAGAAGATCAGAAATATAGACACACAAATGCATGAAAAAGTGCTGTATATAATCATTTTTAAATGATATTAAAGCTAGTGATGCATGATATCTTGCCATTTACATCGGTATCAGCCAATGTTAATCATTTATTTAACATATCTGTAACGGTCCTATAAGTACAACTGGGCTGATATTAATAACACATTTATTTCCATCTTGTTACTATGTGTGAATGTGTTTCTTAAGAGGGGTAGGGGGTTGCCCATGTGGTATTTGCTTGGACATGGGATGATGGTGCAGCGTGGGGTTGTAGAGTGTTTAACTGAAACACAGAAGCAATATCAGCAGTGTTGTCATTTTGCGGTGTTGAAGGAGTAGGGAAATGTAAATACTGTATGTAATATTGAAAATCAGCCATAACGGCAATAATTTCAGACATCAAAGATACCAGGCATTTAGTATGATTGGTATCATGAAGTCATGCAGGATTAAAATTTAAATGCCCTGCATGTGTATTTGGATTTTATTTAGGGGTATTAAAATAAAGGGACATTCAGGGCTCTCTATAGAGTCCTATATATATTTTAAGATAAGAA
Organism: Anableps anableps; assembly: GCA_014839685.1. Classification (NCBI taxonomy): domain Eukaryota; kingdom Metazoa; phylum Chordata; class Actinopteri; order Cyprinodontiformes; family Anablepidae; genus Anableps; species Anableps anableps. The sequence goes on from CM026083.1 coordinate 9,632,187, forward strand.
AATCTGGAAATTAAGTTTTTATTGCATTTGTTTGGAGGTGTTAATGTGAGATTTACCATAAATAATAAAAAAGTAAAAAACATGTAAAAATTCTGTATCACTAAGGTCACATTTTCCATTCCAAATAAAATAGCCTTATTTGTTAAAGTTCATCGCTGTAGAACAACAGCCTGTAGTTCTACAGCTTAAATTGTACTGATGTCTTGCATGCTTTCTGACTGAAGCAAAATCAGCAACAGAGTTAGCAATACTAAACAACAATAAAACTGAAACCATGAGTGAAAGGTCTGTTCCATAGAATCACTTTCTAAAACGCAAACAAGCAGGTAGATGTTATGACAAATTTGACCCTCTTGTGGACAACATACTATGTTGTTGAACATTTTTTGTCATTGACATATGGTGAGTATTAGCATTAGTTTCCACTAAATACCATGTTGATAAAGCACTTTAAAGGGGTAGTATTATGTAAAATTGACTCTTTTGAGTTTTAGCTCATGTTATGATATTATTCCCTCATCAAAAACATACCTGGAGTGTTCCTTCATGATTTCATGCATGAGAAATCCTTTAATCTCCTGTGGCAGACATTCAGCAGTGCAGAACACTTTGGTGGGGACCAAGGTGCAGCTCCTCGTCTTTTCAAGGCACAGCTCCTCCTCAGAACTGCAGTTTCCAAGCTTCTGAGCTTCCGCCACACCGAGCACCCTTCCTCCGTGACTTTCTCTCTCAGCTCCTTCAGACTGGCCAGCAGCAATTAGCAAACACCTGATGGAACTGCACATCTGCAGAGCTCATTAGCAGATGAGCTAATGAGCTCATCTCATTAGCTCATCTGCTAATGAGATGAGCATTTTTATCAGTAAAACACTGATAAAAATGTTGTTAAAGGGTTAATAGACAAGCACTGTTGTGATGACTTCCTGAAGGCGGAGTTTCAGAAGGAGCAGGAGTTTTTAAAGAGACAGTCCCAATTTCAAGGTGTTAAATTATGTAGTCAAATTTTTACAGCATTTTTGTAACAACTGAAGGATACATAGTTACTTGATTGTGCTATAAAATGGCACTATGTGCCTGGAAAGTACATAATACTGCCCCTTTAATGGAATTAATCTGATTATTTATGATTAGTGCTTTAGGATTAGCAGTAACTAAACAAACTAGCTTTTTTATTCTTTTTTAGATTTTGGTTTATTCTGTGTTGCACCACCAAAAATTTCTAGTCCTGTAAAACATTTCTCTTTTTATGGTACTTTTTTGTAAAATATTCAGAAAGTAATGGTTAATTTATGTTCCTCTACTCAAATTTTCATTTGTGGCACTTAAGATACCTGAAATATTGAAAATTCTGGTTATATGGTGACAAAATGGGGTAAAGTTTAAGGAGTTCTAATACCTGTGCAAGGTGCTTTATGGTACTGGTATGAAAACAGTGGAGCTCAGAAGTAGTAGTAGTAGAAGTAGTAGGCAGAATCAAGTTAGGCAAACCATAGCCTGAGTGATGCTGTTTCATGAAACTGTTTTTTGAGCTCTAATGAGTTTGAATGTAAGTTTGGGAGATAACAGGAGAATATAAGTTGGAAGCCCTAAAATGTAAAAACAAAAGACTGAGAGGTTGTCAATTTTTCTCTTTCAGACAAGTGTCTTGGTGATTCATTCATTACTGTGCAAATGCAAATGCTGCAAACCAAAACCTGAAGACCTGGTAAATTTGTTGTTCAGTTAGTGTTACTATGCATTCATTCTGCCTGTTTTGCATGAAAAAAAAACAAACTATAAAATAATAATATTGCATTACATTTGAATTTCATTGTTGCTATGGACTGATTAATTTTGCAGGAGAATCAGAAAAATGATGATGAGTGTTACATCTGTAAAAGTGAAGGAGAGGAGGACTTGGTTGTGTGTGATAACTGCCCAAGATCATTTCACCAGAACTGCCATCTGCCTCATCTAGACGACGCAATTCTAGGGTAAGAACTAACACTTACTTACCAAATTTGCTTGACAGTCTTGACATTTGGAAACAAGACTTTTCTTATTTGATATGTTAGTTTTAATGGAAGTATTTCTATCGGCCCTGTGTAGCGTTGAAACATATTTGATTTTAATATTTTCCATATGTGGTTAAGTAAGGAAAAAAGTTTGTTTTCCAGACCTAATGTTTTTATTCCTTTATAGAAAAGATACAAATTTAAATTTCTGAACTGAAAACTGCTTTTTACATTGGTGAGTTTTTGAGTTTCAAAGCTGGCTTCAGCTGAAATTCAGTTCGATTCAGTTCTTTATTGTCATAATAAATTTAGCAACAAAATTACGTTCAAAGCATTCACACACGACATAGCCAAAGATGTAATAGGTGAAAGATTTGTGCAAAAACCCTTCTCCAAGTCCCATTAACACCGACTATAAAATTAGCACAGTATACACAATAATATTCAGTGAATAATTTCAGTGTAGGCACAAATGTAATAAACAGTAACAATGATACTGCAGCAAACAGGGGGCATATCAACACAGAGACATAACATATAAACAGATATTTGAGGAATGCTTGATTCATGCAACAATGCAAAGTCTAGTTCACTGGATTTGAAGAAGTGAGATATGGTGATTGTCTATGGATGGAGTAGCGAGAGGAAGGGAGCAACTGTTTAGTAGTTTCACTGCCTGAGGGTATAGACTGTTGGCCAGTCCAGTGGTTCAGGAAGGTATGGACCTGTACCATCTAGTTTAGGGCAGCAGATTGAACAGCTGATGCGCCATGTGGTGTTGACTGTGTATAACTAAATGCAAACAAGCCTTGACATTCCTGGTTTTTGAATCATTGTGAAATGTATCTTTAATCACAAACTGGAATTTTAAAGTTATGTGTTTAATCTTGGAAAATCCAGTCCAGATTTAGCTGTATGTTTATAAAGTTTACCTAAACCAAACAACACAATGTAAAATAGCTCTCTACCGTACTGTTTAATATAAAATGGGTTTCAGACTTTGTTGTTTCATAATCTGCAGAAAAAAATAAATAACGAAACCAATCTAGGCAGGTTTTTTATTTGTACTCCACTATTCATAAAAACTGACAAGAAAAATCTAAAAGAAACTTGAGCTTTATTGCATTGTTGTATGGGAAATTTGAAGGAACCTTGCAAGACTTGTAGGTCAGACTTTAGAAGAAATCTGCAATAACCAAACATTGCAACCTATAGCATTGTGAATTATTTATACACGAACAAAAACAAATCACCATTCAGCAGTATCTTCGCTAAATAAAGAATTGGATATGGAAAAGATCATAAATGTAACAGCACTGTCACACTATTGCACATCTCACCTTTCAACTGTGTAAAGTAAAGGTTCTTCTGAGGTGACATGTTTACCTCACTTATAGTGTGGATAGAAATTTAAAAATACAAGCAATAGAAATAATTAACCTCATGCTGCACCATGCGGATTTTCTGTCTGCACTGATGAAGGATCACTCACCTCCACATGCTGAATGACATGACTCCAACAGCGATGATGAGCTTGATGTTTCACAAAATAAACTTTATTTCTCTTGTTTAGACCCACATAAAACATGTTTTTAGATATGGGAACATACATCACAGCAATTTGACAAAACACTCCTGTTGTTGGCTGTAGTGAGTTAGCTAAAATGTATGTTACTGTAAACCCTTTATTCACAAAACTAGAGGAGTAAAAACATTATACAATTATATACCTAGTGCCCAAATAATTAGTTATAGTAATTGGTGTCAAAGCAGAATGATGCATTTAGAGGCAGCAACTACTCATATTTTTAGATACTCCGGGGCCTGTGCAACATATCAATTTTTATGCTCCAGTTGCTTTTAGTTAGAGGGAGGTAAATCATTCTGTAGTTAATTCTGTTAAAATAATAGAGACAGAAATGGAGAACAGTTTCTATTCCCTCAATGTTAGTTTTTTTTAAAAATATATTTGCAGGGACGACAGCCTGTGGATGTGCACGTTCTGTGTTTTTAAAGCCAATGAGAAGTACCGCTACCCTGACGAGCAGAGAACTGAAGCAGTCATGTCCTGCCAAATATCTCCATACATGTTGGTGAGCATCTTTTTCTCTGTTCCAGTTCGTAAGTCTTTTCATATAACCTGTCACTCAGATATGCTGCTGCAACCCACCTCTCTTGTCTTCCATGGACAGGAATGCCAGTATCTCCTCCTCTATCTGTGCAGTGCTGATGAGGAGCAGATATTTGCCACCAACCCCAGGCAGTATGTAAGTCATTATTCCTGTCTTTCTATTTAAGCAAAATTGTACTTATCTAATTAAACGAAAGTGGAAAAACTATAGCTGCTCCTGTTGAAATCAATTATCAGTGGTGGGCACCACTAAGTAAAAAGTTAGCTGCACTAGTCATAAAAATTAGTGTCACTAACACTAAAGTACTATACCAACATAGTTTTTAGCGGAAGCTAATGCAAAAGCGCTAAATTCAACCATGTTGATACTCACCATAAGTTAAATGATATGATGAAGTGTGACAACATAGTATATTGCCGTCAAAAAGGTGAATTTTGTTATTGCACAGATGTCGAACTTTACTCACCTGAAAGTTTATAAAACAGCCAAATAAATTAGCACTTTTAAATTTATCTAGAAAAATGAATTTAGGGGAAGCTAAGTGCACTAAACATTTTTAAAGTTAAATGCTCAAAGCTAAAAATTAGCCCCACTATTGGCAGATTAGCAGAAGCGTGCCCACCACTGTCAGTTATTATATCATTAACATTATCTTAAATGAATTCTGTCATCTTAAAATAATTGTGAACAGAACACAATTTGTGCTTGACACCCACAGTTAGAACAGTATTCCAGTATAATCAGGACTCCAATGTGGCTGGACAAGATCTCTGATAAACTCCAGCAGAAGGAATACAAGACTGTTGGCAAGTTTGTGTCTGATGTTCAGCTCATTTTCACCAACTCTGCTATGTACAACAGGGTAAGAAAATGTCTGCCTACAGAACTGGTCAATATCAAGGTGATATTTTCTGAATTTTTCAAAACATATTTTGATTGATTTTGCAAAATGAAAATCTTATATTCATGTGTACATTTTTTTCTTCAAGTTTTCACACATTTTATCTTCTCTGAAGTTTTAGATTAAATTTACATTCATGTCAAATTCAAGTTGTGATTTGTTCAGGCTCTGACATCTAATTTCACAAGTTTTGACATAAAATATTATACATATTAAAATTTTTACTTTAAACACGTGGGTTTTTAGTTTTTAATTTATAGTCAGCAAAGCTCAACATAAGTAGACAAGCTACATTAAACTGTGTACTGTACATAATCAATAATAATCAGTCTCATAATCTCCCAAAAATGTATCAAGAAATGTTCTTAAGAAGGAATTTTTTGCCTATCCCATGTTTAACACAAATTTTGAAAAAGCACAGAAGTTTACTTATGGTTCTCAGAATCAAGAATAATCGCTAAAATCATTACACATCACTTAAGGATCATATGGGAAAAATAACAGGAATTGGTAATTAATGTAATCAATAATTTCAATATGAATCACATTAGGGTCTATTTCTTAATAATTTGGGTAAAAAGAAATACAAAAAAAAGAATGGAAGAAAAGACCCTAGTTTTAATTTGGGTGAGTGATTAAAAAATTAATTCATATTTTCCATATTAGCTTCACACATCAATTTCGCTAGGAACAGAAAAGCACCTTAGCAGAAAACACAGAACGCCATACTATGGTCCGGTGTTTCTGACACCCATTTCCTGATGGCCAAAATCTTAGCACAACAGCTGGTCAAATTCTAATAAGGTTGCGGGTGTAAGGAACTGGCTGATTTGTCTGGCATTGGATAATTTTCTACTTTGAAACACTTAGAAAGCAGGTGATATGAAGGAAAAATGGCAAAAAATGATGGAATATATAGCTATGTTTACATGGACATAAGTAATCATTATAAACAGCCAATCAGTATTAAAAAAAGTGTCATGTAAGCGCCCCAATCGGAATATTCTGATCGGATTCAGCTCGATCGGAATGAATTTGTAATCCAAATGAGAGAGGTGGTTTATGCCAATTGGTAATCCGAACGGTGTGCATGTAAACACTCCGATCATGTTAATCTGATTGTGACAAACTGACCTGACTGCGCATGTGTGCGCTATGTCAGGGAAGCAAAACTGGTCTGTTGATCTCTCATCCTGTAACACAGGAACACCAACAGCTACTCCTGAGCCTGTAGCTTAACGCTCCCGCAGTCCCAGCTCCACGATCGGGAAGAGCGAGACAGATGTCATGACGGGAATGCGATGGGGGTGTCCCATCAGCCTGTCAGTTCCCAAAACCACGGGAAAAAAAAAAAAACATCATTAAAGAGCACACACGGGGTCAGTCTGACCCCTCCGAGACAGCGGGAGGCTTAATTAGGGAGTGCAGCAGCTTCTCAACCATTATTAGAACCTGGCGCGGGTCCATCCTGGGAGATCAGAACCAACACACTACTGTTGGTTTCTTTTTACGTTCAGCACAGACTCAAGAATAACTTCTTCTCCTGTGTTTTATTTTCAGTTTACCATGACTCACAATTTAGAGTTGCAAGTATTTATGTATTATTTTTGGGGGTTTTTTTCTCTTTCTGAACTTTTAAAACTTCTCGCAAAATAAGATCATTCACATAAAGAAACCTTTCTGTATTGACAAACATTCATATAAGGAAACACACTTCTTTTTACTATTTAGTAGTCACAAAAGCATTCCTATTTTGAAGATTCAGAATGATATATTTATGAGATAAGAGGTTGCTATGACCAATTTAAAAGGTCTGTCAAGGATGTTTTCAAGGGACTTTGGAGAAAACTCGTTTTTATGGCTAAAAGGTCAAATCTCGGGTATTGCAATACATTTGTTCAAAATGGACTCAGAGGACAAGCATACTTTTTTTTAATAATCTGAATAAAGCTCAATATACAGATAGTAAAACAAAAGCTAAGGTTTTATAGAGTTTTTAAGTGCTGCTTTACTTTTGCATGTTTATTATGAAAAATGATTCCTGTGTTCACCGCGCACAACCATTTAACTCATTTAACAGTAAATTTTAATTAATTTGTGAAAGTTTATATTCAGTTGAGAAAATGTAATTCCAGTATAAAAAGGTTTATCTCATTTCCAAATAAATTGTTTTTTCTTTAAATCAACAATGCCCAAAATCCTATAATGTTTAACTTTCTTTAAATACAAAATGTATATTTTCTCCATATTTTTTTCAGGTCTCTTCTTCAGGCATATCGTTTAATGTTCGTTCAAAGACCATCTTTTTCTTATTAGTGAATCTGTTCTCTTTTACAGGACAATCAAGAATTCCTTGACTTGGGCAAACACCTGAAACAGTTATTTGACAGAGAATTCCAGAAGGCCTTCAACATCCAGGATTAGACTGCAGACTAATGGATAAGCTCCAAAACTCATCATGCTTGGACACTGGCCATACAGGAGCAAATTCTAAATGTTAAGATGATAATAATTTGGTTGTTCTTTATCTTACCAAGACTTGAATTTTTTTAATACCCTGTTTAATGAAAGAAAATGTTAAAATACTTCAGAAGATATGGCACACTCTTAAAAAAAACATGCTTCAATATCAGCTGAATTAGGGCAAATACTAAATATCATGTTCTGTGGTTGTCTTTGTGACAAGAGTCCTCCACTGAATTAAAAAAAAAAGTCGCCTTTGGGTACGTATTTGGGCAGGGGCTGACTACCTTTACCACATTGTACATTTGCAGCTTTAGTCTCTTGGCCTACTAATTCCAGGTTTTTAATAGTCAGCAAAAGAAAAGCAGGTCTCTTTGTACACGTGCAGCCCACACCTCGATTATCTCTTTCAAAAGACACTTAGACACCTTAAATGCCTTTTCGCTCTGTTTGTTTTCTAAAAAGACTGCTATGGCAAGACGGGTTAAAGTCAACCACCTTCTCTAAAATGTTGCACCAGTTGAGGTAGTAACAGCTTGTATCAGCCGGCTTCGAGACTTGGAGGGTGTAATGTCCCTTTCTCTTTTGTTGGCCCGCAGACACACCAGGAATCTTGCGGATCTGTGTGTCACATATAACTTTTTCTCTTAACACTTACTGATGGGTTTGCTGGGAATTCTGCACCAAAAATAGTTCCTCAGGTAACAATTGACAGTAGGAAGAAAACAAGTAAGAAGGTAAGCAAGAAGGTCCTGGGTTTCAGTCCTGGCCTGGGGTCTTTCTGCTTGGAATTTGCATGTTTTTCCTTTGCATCAATTTTTTAATACAAGATTTTAAAGTATTAAGTATGTCATAATCTCTACTAGATTATGACATTATAATTTTAGTATTTATTTAGAAATATTTTTGTCCATAATTTATAAAAATAAAGAGAGATGCAATGGAAGATGCATATTAATGAAATGATAACGGTGCATTGTAGGGGGATGAACTGCTGAAGTAATCCTAAATCTGCTGCAATGGTTCACAACAGTGCTCACAATCATACAGTGTAGCGCAAATCCACCCTGAGCAAAAACTAGTCCTGAGCAATTCTCACAGATTAAAACTGAATTTGCTAAACTATGTACATCTTTTCAAATCTTTCATGTTCTATTTGCTGGCGTAAATTGTATTTTAACATGGCCAGTCATGGCAAGTCTCAGTAAAACTGCTTTCATTCACCACATTGTCATAGAGCAATACTAATCCTAATTTTTTCTTATTAAGGCCATGTTTATATTTGTGGCCGCTTTTGAAGTTTTACGAGGTTGGTGTTCCTCTTTGTTAAAATCCTAATTCTGGTTAAGCATGTCAATTGACAAAATTATTACTCACAAAGTTTTGATGGTTAGGATATGAATCTTCAGTCTTTGATGTGAAGAAGAGTGCATTAAAGCTGCATTTACCACAAGTTAAGAGGCATATATTATCAATTTTGGTTGCCCACAAAACCTGCTATAAGTGTGCGTAAATCTTTTCTGCAAAAATAATCTCCAAAAATCCGGTTTTGAATGCTTTTGTGCTTAAAACTGCTAACAGAAATGTCCAAGTGTTCAGCACAATTAAGACTTTGTTGGAGTTGTTGAAGAAGGACCAATGCATTTTGTATTAATGATTACTTTTTTATGTTTCTTGATGTTTTCTGCAAGTGTTTTTTTTTTTTTTTTTCAATGTTTTACAGTGTTTAAAACTGGCATACATTTTACATGTCTCTGTATGGTTAACAGGAGCTGAAAGTAAATGTTTCTATAATAAACTAATTTAGGATGTGTCCGAGACTTGTGTTTACAAAAAGATTAATAATCCTCAAATCTATGAAAGTTGAAAAAAAAAGTATTGTTGGATGTTTAGATTTGAGATTAACCATGTTATCCATCTGATGGCATACAGCTCTTGAAAATTCCAAATTCAGTTCCTAGTAAAATTGATTTATTTAAAATATTTGAAATATATATGAAATATGTCCTTAATACTTAGTTGGGCCTCATTTTGAATAAATTAAAACAATTTAGTGTCTCAAGTTGGCAATTGGCCCATAGGTCTGCTGTGGGGTTAAGTCAAGTCAAGTTTATTTGTATAGCACATTTCATCAGTAACGCAGTTCAAAGTGCTTCACATCATAAAAACATTGTTCTTAAGGAAGGCTGTTGGTAGGATATCAAGACAGCAGGAGGACGAGCTTAATTGTTTTAAAGCTTCGTCTAAGTTTTAACGGTTGAGTTGGTGAAATTCAGCCATTTTGTCTGCATTTGTTATGTTTGGGCATAGCATCGTTTTTGGATTTGGTGTGGATGTGCAGATTAGCCCTCTAATTTTTTAAAATTTTCTCTGTAAAAAAGTTGGCAAATTCATTGCTGGAGTTCTGGTGGTAAAATCACAGGAGGGTTTGTCAACCTTTCAGCTGTGGCAAACAAGGCACGAGCGTCGATGATGTTTTTGTTTATGATTTCTGCAAAAAATGTTTCCCGTGCATGTTTTAGTGATGAGTGATAGCTTCGCAGCCTTTTTTTTTTTTTTTGTAGATTTCATAGTAAACGTGAAGTGGAGTTTTACGCCATTTACATTCAGCCCTTCAACAAAGGCTTCTTTTGTTTCTTACAACTGGAGTACTTGTCCACTCAGATTTCTTCCTGCCAGACACAGGCGCAATGATGTCTGAAATTTTATAGCACAAGTTATATACCAGTTCATCTACTGGTTTTCAGCATAGAAGTGAGGTATAGAAGTAGATTTGATTAAAAGTTTAGTCAACTCCGAGTCAACGGAGATTGTACTTTCAAAAACAACAGAAAAATTATCAGACAGAGCAACATCAATTACAGAGACCTTGGAGATATTTACACCCTTGCTGATAATTAAATCCAGAGTGTGTCCTCGATTATGTGTCAGCTGTTTAACATGTTGAGTCAAACCAAAGTTTTGAAGTATATCATTCAACTTTTTTGCCTCTCTGTCTATTGGGTTGTTTAGAACTTTAGTGAGCTGTTATCAATGATATGCATTGATTATGATTGTTTAATAATTATGGGAGACTTTAACATCCATGTTAACAGCTCGCTAAAGTTTTCTTAATGAAAAGAGAACTGGTTTGAGAAAACCCACAGTTCTCTCATCTCACCATTTCCTGGTGCATTTTTCCCTCCACTCAACTTTCCATCAGTATTTTCAGCTGCAGCACCCTGTGAACAGCCAGCTTCTTCACTGGTGATGTTTTGGGGCCTACCCTCCTTGTAGAGGGAAGACATTGACTGTGTGGACCATTAAGTCAGCAGTCTTCCAAATGATTGTGTAGGCCAGAACACGCCCTTTCTGAATATCAGAATTAAAAATCCTATGCATTGTATAAAATTATGATTTTTGGGCGGATTTAAATTGTGTGTTTTCAGTAGCTGTAAGCCAAATCATCAAAATAATGAGATATAGATGCTTAAAATGTGTCAGTATGTATAATTGTTAGAATGTGTAGCTTGTTGAAATGAATTACTGAAACAAATTCAGTTTCTGAAGACATTCTAGATTAGAGGTACCTGGATATGCATCTGTTTCCTGTTGGTGTGAAAAGATGCATATGACCTTATTTCGAAGTTGTAACGTTCACTAACCACGTGCTGTGCGGTCAGCTGACGTCACTGTCATGCTTCCCAGCAGCAAATCTGTGCTACGAGCTGCGCAGCCGCCCTGCGCATCCGCCAGCTGAGCTGAGGTGGACGGCGCAGCCATTTCTCTGCTCCGCGCTGGAAAACAAAACCTGCACGGAGAAGCGTTGCCCAACCGTGCAAGAAGCTACGCGGGACGCGCAAGAGCCAAACGCCTTGGCTGCGTGACTCCAGGCTGAAGCGTGCATCACGTATCAACAACCGCGATCTCCAAACTTTCTCCTCCGTTGAACTCCTGCGCAGACAAAACGTGCGCATAGTTTTTGTTTTTTTGTTTTTTTTCTTTTCTTTTTTTTTTTCCCTTTTTTTTGTGCTGCAGCAGCCATGGACGCGAACCTGCATGGAGGCGGCGCCGACGTCGCAGCGATGCATGTGAAAACCGAAGCCGGGGATGAAAGCTCATCTGCGCTGGGTTTGGGCAGTCAAGAGTCGCCTGCGCCCTGCGGAGATGCCGCATGCAGAGCGGGAGGAGGAGGGGTGCAACAGACTGCGGAGGAATTGACTGACACGGAGCTGCAGGCCAACACCTCAGCCCCCTCCGTTTTGCTGTGTGAGCACAGATAAGTCCATTCATGGTGACATGGATCTATTTGTTGGCACTAAACCTCAAACGTCATTTAAAAGCTATCAGAGGTTTAATCTCCATGTTAACAGCTCATAATAATAATAATAATCTATAAACACACTGTTTTAAAGCCTTTCAATGAAATTTATTTGATCTGCTTTGTGCTCAGATCCTGTGAGCACAGATCGGTTCTTCACATCATCAGCTGATGGGAAAACATACCTGAAGATTGCCCCAGGTGAGTGAAGGGATCAGCGGGCTTATGTTTTGGAACTGTTGTTTGTGTAAACTCTTGCGGATATTCATGCTTATAATCTAGTCATGTACTACACAGTACTAGATTGGACATGCACAAAATATACAAATCACTTTTTTGGTTAAACCATGAAATTTGTGTCATCTACAGTGCCTCACAAAAGCACACATACCAGTTTTTTCCACATTTAAACCATTAATTTGAATCTGTTGATGAGAAAATGAGTAGAGGTAAAATCTGTTGCAGGCTGCAAGAGACTTAAGGCTGGGGCAGAGGTTCATGTTCCTAAAGGACAGCAGCAGTAAAAATACAGCCAGAGCTACAAAGGAATGCTTTAGATGAATGCATACTCATATATTGAAATGGTCTAGTCAAAGTCCATACCTAAATTGAACTGAGAATCTAAATTTCCCATATGACTCAGCATGTTTTGCAAAGAAACATGGAATAATTTCTGTCTCTAGATGTATAAAGCTTGCGCAAATTCATATTTTTTAATCGTGAAAGATTTTGAAAACCATCTGTTCTTTTCCTTCTACTTCATAATCATTCACTATTTTGTGTTGGTATATCATATAAATTTCACCCAAAATTTCTTTCTATCATTATATTGACATTTTTTAAAGAGTGTCACAGGAGTACCAAAAATGATTTATGTAGTCCTTTAAAAATGTATGAATGTGAAGACAACTATGGCGAGAAAAGCTCTAAGTGACCCCAGAAAAAAAAAAAAAAAAAAAAAACCCTGGTCAAAGTCTCCTTTGTTCTGTCCCAGCTGCAGTGCTGCCACCTGCTCCCTCAGACAAGACACTGTCCTCTGGCTCGGATTTCTCCTCCAAAGCTGTCCTGTGTCTGATAGAGGCCGTCGGCCGCCGCTGGGGTCTCTATGAGACTCGAGAACGCTCCCAGCTCTTCCAGAGCGTCCAGGAAGAGATGGCCTCAAAGGGCCACGTCCTTCCTGTTGAAAAAATCCGCCGCAAGTGGAACAACCTCATTGTCACATACAAGAGGGTCAAGGACCGCAGCCGGGAGACGGGACATGCCAAAACATCCTGGGAATTCTTTGATGTAAGTCAAGAGGAGAAACATGGAAATGAAAGCATCTGTTGTGCATCTTAATAAATGAAGCATATAGTTTATCAGTTTGTCAAAAGTAAAAATCATCCTTTTAAGGAAAAAAAATACTCTTGTAATTTGACTGAGTGGTTAAAACTAGACTGATCTAAACTTTCTGAAAGCACTAAAGATAGGAATGTATCATAACATTTTTAATTAGTATGGATAAAAACATGCTTGTGCATCGACTGTCCTGTGGTTCTCTTTTGTTTTCTCTCTGCAACTACAAACAGTGTTGTAGAAATGTGTTGCTATTGCACTTAAAGTTACTGCTATTATCTAACCTAAAAGGTTTTTCTTTAAGATGAATGTAGGTGACAACAAACCTGAGCTTCCAAAAAGAAGCAATAAAAACAAAAGTCAGGGCTAAAAGTTGTTCTTGACGGACTTTAACATTTCTGAGTGGCTCCGCAACGAAAACAGTTCTGATAGAACTGAATGTTAAAATATGAAAGACTTCAGCTTTAACATGATTGCTGACAGGACTGATTCCAGGTCTCCTGTGGAGTGAAGATATGTTTGACAGGCTCACTGTCTAAAAGTTCTGTTCATCCATCCATCATGCCTCCATACACACATCCATTCATCTGCTTCTGCCTGTCATCTTTTTAGTTATTATCTGTCCATCCATAATCCATCCATCCACCCAACCTTTGGTTTTGTCCATTTTCCGTCAATGTGTCCATCCATTTATCCATTCACCCATTGTCGGTTCTTCCCTCTATTCAGTCTGTGTTTTTGCATATTCCTGCTTTATAGCCAGATCCCTGGTGAAATATTTGTTATAAAATCACAGTGAACTTTTGTGGACTGACAATTCGGGCAGTTGTAAGCATGGAAAAGTACGAAATTTGGACAAAAAAATGTGCAGGAATCCTTGTGCTGAGTTTCTGAACTTTGTATGAGCTCATAATGTTAAAGGATGAACGTGTGGCTTCAGTACAGCAGTGCACAATCCAGGAGGTAAAACCTCAGTGTTTATTGTCTGTAAAATCCCTTCAATATTTTCAAAGGTAAAACTCAAGGCTATATATTCCTATTTGAAAGAAATTTGAGTGGCAGTAAGCAGGTTAATTTTACATAGTCTGATAATACTAAGAGATTAACTGCCTAGCTGCTAATCTTGGTGACATAAATAACCATTGTTTGTGGTCTGCCTTTTCTCTCTGTAGCTCATGGACGCCACGCTCTGTGATACTATCGGCTCACAGATCATTAGTAACAAAAGAAACAAAGGTAGCAGTACAGCTTCTTCACTGGCCATTCCTTCAACAAAGATGGCTACAAAACCGACACAGCTTCCACAGCCAACCACCATCATCCGCCCCAACGGTGACTTTGCTGTGACCGGTGGTTTGGATACAGCTGGTCTGGGAGCGGCCACCAGTCAAATCATGAGTAGCACTGCTGCCAGTCCCTCACAGACTGCAACAACTGTTACACTTGTAAATGCTCCAGAGGTCAAGCCTGTTATTGTCCTTAATGGTGACATTGTTACTACTAGCATTCAGCTGCCGACCATCGTACCGTCTCCATCTTTTATCTCTTCACCATGTTTTACTGAAACAGCCTCTGCCTCTGCATCTTCCTCTCTCTGCTCAACCAGCAGCACAGACCTGGGTACGTCGGTCTACAAAAGCCGAAAAGCTCCATCATTCACGTCCGGTGTCACACCTTTCTGCCTCAGTACGACGCCACTTAGCCATACTCAGAACATCCTTGGCCTCTCTTCATTCCCCGCAACGTCTTCCTGTCCCACCGCTTCCAGCGCCACTTCACTGTCTGCACCTGCAAGTGCAGGAACAGAGGGGCAGAGCCAGAAAGGAAACAAGGAGCAAAGCAGCATCGGGTTGTTCCAGGAGGTCCTGAAGCGGCAGGAAGAGCAGGGCTACCTGGATCGGGTGGCTCGTCGCAGGGTGGAGGCCAGAGAGAAGAGGCGCGAGAGGAGGGAGGTGCGGATGTCAGAGTCTCTCGGAAGGATAGCCACAGCCTTGGAGCTGCTCTCCTCCAAGCAGGATACGGTCATTGCGCTCCTGCAGAGACTGGCTGATCGGAAATGAGCTTTACGGCAGAAAAATTGTCTCATAACATTGTGATCCTAGTTTGAATTTTTGCTTTATAAAGAGTTCTCCTTCTATATCGTGAACAAGCACATTATCCTGAAGGGATTTCACTTTTCAGAAAAAAAGATCTTTGTTTGAGGGGTAAATCTGTGTTGTCAAGTATTTAACATTTCAATTTGTTGCACTTACGTTTCGAGTGAAAAGTTTACATACACTCTACTGACAGGAATTCATTTTGCGCTTTTAAAACTGCATTTGAACCCCTTGATAGTATTTGGAGAGCCAGTATGTTACTTTTGTGAGTTAGCCCTAGAAGCCATCAACTGGCTTTTGGTGTAATTCTGGTTGGGTATTTGAGCCCTCCTCCTAGCAGAGTAAGTAGAGTTTGTTTGAACTGTCTTGTTTCCTAGGATGGACTTTTAAGCATCATCATACATTTCCAGTGGGGTTGAGGATTAGGGCCAAATGAGCAACCATTTCACAAACCTTATTTATTCATTCCAAAAATAGTTTGGATGTGTGTTTGGGATCAGTGTACTATTGGAGCACCTGATTGTGTCCAAGCTACAACCACGTGACCCCAGGTGTCAAACAACAGAGAAAAGAAATTTTGATTAGGATGTTCAGGAACAGTCCAGGAGTCCCCAAAGCTCAAGCTTACCATGAATTGGAAACTGCTGGTAATATTACCACTGGCTGAGAGGGTACTGACCAAGAAACAAGCCAGTGCTCTTAAATGGGCACCTTCAAGCCTGACTCCCAAATGCCTTCTGGAGATTTTTTTTTTTTATGGTCAGAGGTGACAAAGATTGTGGTGGCAGCATCATGCCGAGAGCCTGTTTAGCTTCCAATTGTGAAAAATGGAACTTGGACATAGCTGGGTGTTCCAACAGGACAATGATCCCAACACATTAAGGGAAATCTAATGTTAAGCAAATGGACTCACACTGACTTCTACCACATTAGAAATTGTGGGCTATTCCTTAAAGCCCAAGAAAAACAATCTATTTAGGCAAACTCTGCCATTTCTTATGATAAGAATGCTTGACCATCCAGCCCGGATTGTGACAAAGATTGTTGATAGATTCAGAAAGTGGATAGTTTCTCTGCAGCTTGCTGAGGGATATTTAGTAGAGATATAAGTATATATTTAAGATTGTATGTATATTTTTTACTCTGTGTGGATTAGAGAAAAATCTGCAATAAATTCTAACTTCTAACAGTTCTGTTTGCTGTCTGATCATTCCAGCCTAAAGAGAACAAGTCACAAGCATGTTTAAAACTATAATTAATTGCATTCATGCCCATTGGTAGTGTATGCAGACTTTTCACAGAGACTGCTCATCAAATAAGTTTTGTCTTTCAAGGGTTCTTACATTGTCTGGAAAAGTTTGGAATTTGCTTTTAGTATTGTCCAGGTCTGGATAAGTGTGGAAAAAGAATAAAATAGTTACAGATTTTATTCCCTATTCCATTTTGTAAATATTTTGTTCTTCCTTCTCCCTCCTTTCTGTCTGGTGTCCTCCTTTCCTTTTCTCTGTCTTCCATCCTGATGTTCTTCCTTCCCTTCTTTCCTTTATGTCTTCATTGTGCCCTTTCTTCTAACCCTCTTTGTGTCTCCTACCTTGATTCTGCCTGTTCTTTATTTTACTTCATTCCTTGTGCCCTACCTTATTCCACCCATTCTTTCCCTTTGTCCTTATTTGCTTAATTTCTTTTTCCTTCTTTCAATCTTTGTGTCCTTCCTCCATTTCTTACCCCTTTTCTTGTGTCCTTTTGATTTCTGCTGGTATCTTTTTTTTTCCCCAGGAGAAATATGTATACATCCTGTTGAAGTGAACAGCTAATGCAAATTTGTGTAGGTAATTTTGAGTTTAAAGCAAAAAAAAACAAAAAAAAACAATTGTAGTTCATATTTCAATAAAGTAAATTGCACAAGCACCAAATCGACAGGGTATAGTAATATTGTTATAGTTTTGTTTGTTTTTACATGCAGAGCAGAGTTTTAAGCTCTTTCTAATTACCACTAGATGACGCCAGATCGCTGCTATTTACAGAGCAGAAGCTCCACCCTGTTTTCCCCGTTAGGCACATGGTGAGTTTTAACAGCGACCGTTAATTGGCTGTGTCTCACAGTGCCTCTCCTCACATTTGTTAGCTAAAGTTTCACTTTCGTTTTTCTCTGTTTAGTATAAACCTGTATGAAATTAGGACTCGACGTAATAGTTTTCAGCTATTTTCTCACCCAGAACTGTTTCTGAAATGGACGCTAACGGAAACCTTGAAACGGAGCAGACTACAGGTAGGTAAAGTGTGAAAGGTAACAACCGCCAGTGGTCCTCAAGGGCAATCTTTACTAGGAAGGGATATCTGGAAATTATAACTATAACCAGAATATGATGCAAATGAGCCCAAACAAGCAAAGAAATAAATAACCACATCTTGGCTTAAAAGACATTAGAGAGGAGTGGAGCAAACTTCAAACCTTCAGCCTTTCACCCATTTAAAAACTAAACCAGAAACTGAAACTTTAAAGTTTGAACTGGGACCTGAATAACTTCAAGTTATGCCCAAAATTATTCATCCTCCTGGCAGATATAGATGTAAACTTATTTTCATTCAACCAATTTTAAAATATGAATATCATAAAAACTATTATATTTGAAATATTTCTACCCTTTCTTTCTAATTGTAGTTTTGATGATTATAACCCTTCTCCTGTTGAGAAAAATTATAAGCAAATCTGGCTTTTTGCAGGGCCTTGCAGGAATATACACGCATCCAATACATCCAGTTGAAATAGTATTCACACTTTATCTACATAAACTGGATGTGGATTCAATTCATATTCAAAATTCACTTCAGAACTGTTTTACTTAACCCAGTGGAACTTAAATGTTGCCCTAACTCATATAATCCAATTATCTTCAAAGAGTCATTGTGGATGGTGATGCTGTGGGCAGGAAAGATCTCCGGTAGCAGTCAGTTTTGCAGCAAATCTGAATAAACCTCTGACTGAAGACAGTCTCATAGCTGTCGTGACATGCTAACAACTCAGTATCCAGGCAGCAGAGACTATAATTCACCATAACATGTCCTGGATAAAACCATCAGTTGCTGGCAAGCACTGCTAATCCACCTCATTGGCTTTTGCCACTCCTCTTTAAATCTCTGCTGTGGCATTAGAAGTCAAGTGCTTGGATATGACCCTTGCCCATCATGATTGATGGAAGAGATGGTTTGAACTTCCCTCTCCTCTCTCTGCTCTTTAGTCCTATTCTGCATCCATGAAGTCTCCTTTTGAAGTCCTCTGTTATTTGGGGTTGTAGTTCAGGTATTATTTGACCTTTTGAGATGCTAACCAGCTGCTTCCAGTTGTAAAAACAATATCTTGTTGCCACAGTTACTCCTCATAACAACTGTCCAAAAGCTGTTATGACGCTGCACAGCATCCTAAACCAGAGGGAATAGTAGTCCAAAAAAGTAGAAAGAAGAATTTTAAATGTAGTTTTTATCAGCAGAGCTATAACTTATTTCATCATTTTTTTCAGAACCTTTGAGGATCATGCTCATCGGAAAGAGTGGAGTCGGCAAGAGTTCCAGTGGGAACACAATTCTCAATAAAATGGTGTTTAAATCTGACATGAAGCTTAAGAGAGTCACTGTTTACTGTGAAAAGGAGGAGGGGAGGATTGAAGATACGCCTGTTGTAGTCATCGACACGCCTGGGCTGTTTGAGAAAGACCGCGACAAGGAGGAAAACATTCGAGAGATTCTCATGCGTGTTAAACTTCAGGAGCCGGGCCCTCATGTCTTCGTGTTTGTGGTCCCTGTAGGACGGTTGACTCAGGAGGATGAAGACACCCACACGCTGATTGAAGCTAAGTTTGGTCCCAGGGTGTGGGACTACACCATCGTGCTGTTTACCCACGGGGATCGCCTGGAGGGAAAAACGATAAACCAAGTCATTTCTGAGAGCGACGACAACCTCCGCAACTTCATTCGCAAGTGCAGCGGTGGCTTCCATGTCTTCAACAACAAAAACCCAGAGGACCAGCTGCAGGTGACGCGCTTTCTGGGGAAGGTCCAGACGCTGGTGGCCCTGAACGGAGGCAGTCACTACCACGCAAAGCTTTTTCCTAAACAGGAAAGTATGATCAGGGAAAGACAGGAGAAAATCCTGGCAGAGAGAAGCAATGCCATCAACTGCAAGGTGGAAGGATTCAAGAACAATTACAAAGAAGAGGAGCTCAAGAAGAAGCTTAATGAGCTTTGGAGAAGAGAGGATGAGAATGCAAGAAAGGAAGCAGAGAAAGAAATTTACATAAGCAAGGTTTTCAACATCCTCCTGTTATTGGCGCTGGTGGCTCTGCTGTTGGGGTTAGCTCTGCAGGTTCCTGGAGGATACCTGTTTGCAGGAGCAGTCATTTGGACTGGGATGTTCTTCAAGATCCCGTTGAAGTTTCGGAACAAAATACCATGGCTGACAGAGAGAAAAAAATAGTTTTTCTATCACTGTTTTATCTGTAACATCTTTCTGTGAATTATCCACGTCTCTGACAAATGGAGAAGAATGTCATAGTGCTGAAAATGACATGTATGTTTGTCTGAGTTTTGTTTACATGTCATGATGCAGATTAATTCAATAACCAGTATGCAACGGTACATTCATTATGTAAAGGAAGGAATTTAGCTTTTCTTGTTAATGCAAGTAGCCTTTTATAACAGTTCAATAAACTGAATCAGCATGTTTTAGAAAGTGAAGCCCTTCTTGCTTTTGCTTACTCGGTTTACCATGAAGGAAGCAGATTGTGGTCATAAAACTTCCTGCCCTTGTAAGCTCATTTTACAGGGCAGAGTCCGCTCATGATGTTGTTCTAAGGTGAGGCTGAAATATTGGTAAATAAAGGGGGAAAAAAATTAACACACAAACAAGAAGTGTTGCTTGTTCAGTAGACGTACAGTGAATTCATGTGAAAGAATGGCCCAGTCAAAGTCCAGACTTGAATCTAATTGAAAATCTCTGGCATGACCTCAGTGTTGATGTTCACAGATTTTCTCTATCTAAACTGGCTGAGTTTGAATTTAGTTGCAAGGGGGAAAATGGGAAAACATTTATGAAGTACATATACAGATTTTAATTTGTAAAAATGTAATCATAATGTTGTCCTTTCTGCACTTCCCCCCACGGGGTTGTCACACCACCGGACCCACCCCCACTGCACAGCTGCGTGCGCACGGACTTGGCAGACGCCCCTCCTGATGCAACCCCCTCGATTATCCCTGGGGAGGGCAGGAGCGGGGTTGTAGAGCAACCAACCTCTACTACCCAGACCACTGCTGGCCCAATAATAATAAAAATCAAAGTTCTGTCTTTCTTTGTTTTTGGTCCATCACATCCCCTGTAGATGAGAAATATCATGATGTCTTTATGTATGAGATCTCATTACACAACTAGTATTTATGCTACTTTATTAGTACCAATTGTTCTGTTGGGGCACCTTGGTAATACATTGCTGAGAAATGAAATAAAGTAAAAACTATGTTTTTTTATAGTACAAAACATACAGTTTGAGGATTGGGATGGTTTTCTCAAATTCATAGTAACTATGAATTGTGGGTATTAATCCATGTACCTGATTATTATTTTTTACTGACTCGTTCCTCATCATCTTGTTCTACTTTTCTTTTATTTCCAGAGAAACCATTGCTCCTTTGTCTGCCTGCAGGTCTTCTCCCTCTCTAACCTTATGAGCCTAATTACCTCTACTGCAATAAATGGTTCATATTTATAGATAGGCGTAATTAAATAAATGATTGAAGTAGACCACAGGTCTAAAAACAAACACATGATGTTTTTAGTTGCTCATTCTCCCTTTAAGATCACTGTATAATTATTTTTACAACACACTGAAAAGTATATGCATGTAGTATATGCACTCAGCAGCTGTTTCAGGGCTTTGCATGAGTTAAACAATTGCACTGGCTTTAGTGTTGACTGCAACTTACACTAGGTGTGGGTAATGACTTCTGGATCTACTGTAAGCTCTTAAATGGGCTTTCTTTCACAATTATCTAAAAGGTCTCTGTCCACACTTTTTCCTTCCATTCAATTTTCCATGAAATAATATAATACCTCCAGTCTGAAAATGTCCTTTTTTGGGGGTAATTCCTATGTAATGTGAATAAAACGTACATGAATTTCACAATTTTATTAGATGTAATCTATAAATTATCAAAGTTAACAGAAATAAACACTGAAATGCATTTCTCTGCATATGAATCTACCTAATATGAAATGTTTGAATTTCATTAAAATAAATAAACCTTTTAATGGTATTCTAATTTATTGGTATCCACCAAACAAGGGTAAGGTTGAAAAGAAACCTAGTAAGTAAAACATGTTTCACTTTCTGAACATGACTGATAAAAGGACATTTATGAGTAGATACAGAACAGGTCATATATGTATAGTCTAATGATTAATGAAGTTCTGGCTTCTCTCAAACTTTATAGGTTGTTCAGCCTGAATACTGTTTAACATGTTTAATGATGTCATGCATTGTTGTAGCGTAAACTAAAGGTCTGGTTGAACAAGCAATGTTTCACTTCTGCAGATTATCAGAAGTGACTTGAGCTGACACCAGTGATGGACCTGCTAGGTTTCTTGGAAGACAAGCAGCTGCTGCTCTTTTTCCACTGTCATAAAGCTGAAATGTCCTGCATGGAAAACCCGGACACCTTCCTCAGACAGCTCAGAGACCATAATCTGATCCCAGAACACAGATATAAGGTAATGTTTTTTTAATGAATTGATTATGCATTTTTAATGGCCTTGTTGCATACGTGTACACGTGTATGTGTAGGCAAGTGGAGTTTGTGACCAGAAACCAGTAGTGAAAAACAAACTACATATAAAATCGTGTTTAAATACAAAATAATTTTTTGTGGACAAAAATAGAGTAGGATAAATCAGACTTATGTAAGAAAAATAAGTTATACCTGGGCTGATTTAGATTTTAAAATATTTTTCTTTCAATGATGGAGTTTGTTTCTGACAGGAAATGAGACAGAGCTCTGAAAAGATAAATCGATGTAAAAACCATTAGTTTGAAAAAGAAAATTAACTTATTTTTAGTTTAAGTTTCTTAAAAGGTTAACCTTCAAAAATGATTTTATAGGCTGCCCTTTGCCATTATCAGTGGGAGAAATGTTAATTGGCATCACAACAATCAAACTCTTCTCAGTTGCTGGTATAATGATTTACAGTTATTTAAACTGTGATTTAAGATGAAACATATAGGGTATGTAAGTATCTGGTTTCCCCAATTCAACCCATCATTATTTAATTAATCTTTTGAACTAATGTTTGATATTTTCTGTGCTTATTTTCATATTTGTGAGTGCAGGAGCTGATTTCAATGAGGCGCAAAAACAAACAGAAAGCTATTTATGATGTTCTAGACTGGCTTGAGAAAGAGAGGTCAGAGCATATCCGTGTGTTCTGGAAATGTGTCTCCAAGGAGGTTATTTTGAACCAGTACCCCACCCTGAAGCTGATGCACAACAGCCTTAAACACAGTGAGCCATATTTTACAATATTGTTTATTTCTGTATTGTGATCCATATCTCATTTGTTCTTACAAGGCACTGACAACCCAGAATGGGATGATTTTTAAAAAAGTTTTCCTTAACCAACAATTTCACTACAATTGTAGTGAAAGGGTATTTTGAAAAGGCTATATCACCAATTTTTATTAATGGTGATAAAAAAAAAAAAAAAAAAAAAAAAAGTTTACTATTAATTATGGTTCCGAAGATAATTTGGATTCAATTAAAATCGACACTGACCAGTCAAGGTTTTATCATTCCAGAAGTTATAGATCAGCCACAAATCTGATTGATTCATCTCTATTAACTATAGACTCACAGTGGAAATGGAAGTGTATCTGAAACATTTAGTGGGGCTGTACTCAGGGAGGACCCGGAAATTCAACCACACACAGAAGTAAAGGAAAAACAAGTTTTAGTTTTTTGAAAGCTGGTTGCTGCTCAGAATGAAGTCATCAAAATGCGACACTGGAGCAGTGGACTGGTGGAGCAGAGGAACTACAGGTTTCACGACAGGGAGGTGCAGGAAACCAATAGAACAGGCTCTGGAGGAAACAATGAAGGTCTCCACAAGGGAATCCAAACAACAGCACCAGGGGCTTAGACGATAAGCAGGCAGAGGTAATACACGGGAAGGCAGAGAGAGCAGACTTAGCTTGAGAGACAGGCAATACTCGGTGGTCGTGAGGCGGCGCTTGAGTCAGGGTCCAGAAATCCAGAATTAAAGGAGTCCGTAACGGGCTTGGCAGGTGGGGAAGATCCATGGACAGAAAGAGGTCAAAGAACCACTAGAAGGCAAGGCATGAACCGCTGAATCTCTACTGGTTCATGGCTGTCGATAATCTAGCAGAGAGGTGGCGGCTGAGAGGTGTTTAAGTAGGACGGGGCCCAGGTGGAACAGGTAAGCAATCAGGCGTAGCAGGTGAGTTGAATGAGTGCTTAACACAGCATGGACAGGACAGAACATGAATCATGTCAGGGGCAGGAAATGTCAGTAGACTTTATCAAGGTATTTGCTTTTCAGGACACCATAACCATGTTGGGTTTTTTTAAACAAATGTACAATGTTAGAGGACATCCAGTTGGAAGAAAGAACATTCCACATTAATGTTTCTTTTTCTTTTTTTTTTGCCTTATGTTGATCTTTTAAAAAGCTCTGTTCTGTTCAAAGGCTGTTTCGATTTGGAGCCACCTCTGCCTGAGAGAATAGAAAGCACTGAGAATGGCAAAAGAAGAGGTTCCAATCTCTCAATTGATGAAGAGACACAAATCAAGTCAGTTGAAAAGAGGATCAAAGTCAGAAGTACTTTCAAGTCCAGTGACAGTGATGAAGAGCAGGCTGGTCCATCATCCCAGGTGACTCAAGGCAAAAAGGAAAAGTTTGAGAAAACAGGCTTGAGTAAGTCATTGTTGCTTTACTTTCTCATGTTACATTTGTATATCACTTGAAAAAAGAGAATGCTTGCCATAGGTTTTATGACAGTTCAATGTAATATTCCTTTAACAATGGGACATTTTATTCCATTTTTGACTTTTTAAAGCAGTCTTCTCTTTAAAATTTTATTAATTCCACCACAGAATGGAAACATTCAGCAAACACAACAAGCCTGTCATACCCGCATCAATTACGTAAAAATAAGTCGGAATTAAAATGATGGCCCACTCTAAGACCTCATGTATCAATGGTCTCAAGTAAACTACCCCAAAATGGTGTAATTCTTTAGCAGTCATTTGTGGAAAGTGGAAGTTTTATGATGACAAGCTTAATAAAGAGTTTAACAAAACACTTACACAAGAAGGGGAAGGCGCAAAAGGACATTCCTGAAGAAGCTGGTTGTTCAAAGAGTTATGTATCCAAGCATAATAACAGAAAATTTTGTGGAAGGAAGAAGTGTGTTAGGAAAAGGTGTACCAGCAGCAGGGAGAACTGCAACCTTGAGAGGATTGTTAAGCAAAGTCCATTCCAGAAGAGTCACCACACACAGATGAACACCAGACATGGGCTACAAATCTCGCATTCCCTGTGTCAAACCACTCCTGAACCAGAGACAATGTCAGAGGCGTATTACCTGGGCTAAGGAGAAACGGAACTGGACTGTTGCCCAATGGTCCAGAGTCCTGTTTTCAAATAAAAGTAAATTCTGTATGGAAATCAAAGTCCCACAGTCAGCGACGGTTTGGGGTGCCATGTCATCTGCTGGTGTTGGTCCACTATGTTTTCTGAAGTCCACAGTCAATGCAGCTGCCTACCAGGAAATTCTAGAACACTTCATGCTTCCCTCTGCTGACAAGCTGTATGGAGATGCTGATTTTTTTTTTTTTTTTTTTCCCCAGCAGGACTTGACACCAGCCCACAGAAAGGTAATAAAAGCTGGTTCAGTGACCATGTTGGTACTGTGGTTGATGATCGCCTCTATGCCACAGTGCATTGATGCAGTAATTCATGCAAGTGGAGGCCCAACCAAGTATTGAGTGCATAGAAATGTACATACTTTTCAGAAGCCTGACATTTGTATTTAAATATCAGTTTTTGATTGGTCAAATATGATATTCCAATTTTCTGTGACAGAATTTGCAGTTTTCTTTACCTGTAAGCCATAATCATTAAAACTGCAATAAAATAAAAGCTAGAAATACTTTTACTCTATGACCAATGACTCTCTATGAAATGATTGTTTCACTT